>CAWUFW010000188.1:1220833-2441666 GCA_963921515.1 Calotriton arnoldi
GCTCCACCTCAAAGCATTTGAAGAAGCGCATGAGTAACCAGTATTTTGGATGAGACAGAGAAATCAGGAGAGTGCCACAATCTTGTATAGAGATGTTTGACCAAGGAGAGATAATGGCAGTTTTCTGCAGTGGCATACAATTCCAGAAAGCTACTCAGCACCGCACATTGGTTGTGTTCTAGGAATTCCTTTATATCTTAACTAATGTGCACACCCAGATACTTGAACCCTTCCAGGTAATTGCTTGGGGATTTGAAATTGTGCTTGGAGGGCCATTCAACTAGTCTGTAGAGCACTACTTTGTAACAATTGATACAAATCAAGCTGGGTATGGTTTCCTTGGTTTCAGAAATAGAAAGAAGAATATCATCTGCGCAGAATTACTTTTGCCTGTACCAGCGTCCTCCCCATCTCAGCCTCTGAACCAGTGCATCCCCTCTAACCCAATATACCAATGGTTCTAATGCTAGGGCAAAAACCATCGGTGACAGAGGATACACCTGTCTGGGGTGTCTGCCAAGTCGGAAGGTGTCTGATAGACTCTGTTTAATTTGACTTGAGCTAGGGGCTCCCCATAGATTAGCCTAAGCCATTATAGATATTGGTCCAAATCCCATTTTTTAGAGAACTGAAAAGAGATACAGCAATTTGACAGAGTCAATTGCTCCATGGAATGTGTAGTCCTTCTTGCTTTCACTCAAGTGCTTTACATAGTGAGTCCATTCGAGACACACTGGGGGATATTCTCAAGAACGGGTGATAATCATCGCCAACCTAGGTTAACGCAACTTTACATAACGCCGTCTATCGCGGGAAACTAACGCCGTGTTAACGGCGTATTCACAACACGCCGGCAACAGGCGATAGTGTCCCGATAATGCGTCAAATGTCCGCGTTAAAATTACCGGGATGGCGATAAAAAAGCAAACCCGAACGTGAAAAAAGTGGCGATGGGCCCAACAGCGATAAAAACATCAGCGATAAGCAGCGCCAGGCTTGCTATTCCCACGTCAGGCGGGAAAAATCACCATAAAAGCTGCAAAAAAAAAAAAAACACAAACAACTGAGAAGCTCCATGGAGGAAGCTGGAGCAACTACAGAGGCCAACCAGAACCCCACAAACCCCACGGAGGAACAGCCAGAGACCTCAGGGAAGGAGAAGGGCAAGGAGAAGAAGAAGAGGAACCCGCGATTCAGTCCGCAGAAAAACAAGATGCTGATTACGGAGGTGATATAACACCACCAATAACTGTTCATCACCTCCACTGTGTCATTGGCAACTAAAAATGCAATATGGCAGTCCATCTTGGCCAAGGTGAATGCAGTCGGAGTGAAGAGAAGGGAAGTGGACGACTGCAAGAAGCGCTGGAATGATGTGAAGCGCAAAACCAAGCTGAAACTCGCCAACAACCGGAAAGCAGCAATGCAGACTGGAGGTGGGAGTCCAGCGCCCCAGCAGGAGCTGGATGAGATGGAGGAAATGGTGTCCACAGTCATCAGTGGGGAGACGGTGGCAGGAGTTGGGGGACCGGACACTGCTCAACAAGACCTGACCCAACAGCAACAGGGTGAGTAACGACCAGGGACTGGGGGACGGGGGGAGATGGGCATATTGGCACACATGCACAATCAAGTATAGCACAGTGCACACCCACAATGACTCTGGATCATGTCCCTGATCTCCTTGGCATACTGCAGCACACATAGAAACAGCAAGTAGGCCCCCATCGACAATGTGCACAGAGGGGGTTCTCCCCATACATCACTAATCTCACACCAAACCCATGCACATGTGCTGAATCCAGCAAAGCTGCAGGTCCGTGAGCCACACTGACAATGCAAGTGACACTGCATGACGATTAGCATGGCTGCAGTACAATTATCATGACATGGTGCACGCCACAACACTGAGGTGGCTGAGTGTGGACCACATCCGTAAAGGAGCAGGTCACACTCTGACACATCCACGTGCACAAACAACCCCTGACGTCAACAAGACATCTGCGGACAAACCATGCCCAAGAGTCCCAACTACCACCAAGAGCCCAATTTACCCACGTCTGCAACATCTCAGCACTGTATCAGCACCGAAGTGAAAGGCACACCGCCTGAAAGGGATAAGGGCCAGCAAAATCAGAGCCGCAGGGGCGACTCTCCCACAATGCAGCACACACACATAAGAATCAGAGCACATCAACATAGACAACAATGTGGTACAAACTGCAACACTTCCACAACAGAACAGAGGACACAACTGCTGCCGCTTGTGTGTAGAAACTGGCCAATCACATTTGGCATAGCATGAAACTGTGAGATGAAAACGTACAAGTACAACCCCACATCCCTGATGGTGTAGAAATGTCCACTGTCCCGCATCAAATAGGCATCTCCTCCCAAACAGTCACAATGTACATTGTCATGCAGTCTGTTTGTATACTTCTCCAATGCGTGAACATACATGGAACACTCTGTTAAACTGCATCTCCCCTTCACATTGCAGAGGGAGAATCAACACCTCCTGCAGAGCAGACCGTACATCTCTTCACTGATGATGAAGAGGACCTCCACACAGTAGCGGCCCGTGGTGGGAGTGCTGCCGGGTGGTGACGTGGGGCAGGGGAGGGGCAGGGTGGGGGGTAGTAAACTACGGAATATGGCCAAATAGAGGTAAGTAAACATATAAATAAATAAAACTAATTTCGTTGCGCGTGCTGCATCGCCAAATGCGATGCAGCGTGTGCAACGAAATTCGTTTTATTTATTTATATGTTTCCTTACCTCTATTTGGCCGTATTCCATAGTTTACTACCCCCCACCCTGCCCCTCCCGCGCCCCACGTCACCGCCCGGCAGCACTCCCCCCACGGGCCGCTACTGCCTCCACACCATCGACACCGACGCCCTCCAACAGCTCATGGACACCCTCAGCACCCCACCCCCAGGAGCAGGGCAGCCCAGCTGCATCGAGGAGACCCCACCCCATGCACAGACCACACAGCAGGAAGCACCCACCACCCCGGCTGTCTCCCAGGACCCCCAAGACCAACACATGGCATTCCAACGCCATGTGTTAGAGGGCCAGAAGGAGATGGCTGATCAGGTGCGGGTGGGGTTTGACCTCATAGCAGCCAAACTAGATGCCATACGTGGGTGTCTAAGTCCCATCAGGGACCACTTACAGTCCCTAACGGACACCCATAGTCCGCTCCATGCTCTCCAACAAGCCATGGCTGACATCGCTGGAATCATGACTCCGAGACAAGAACAACTTTCTAGTCAGAGTGGCTCCAGCGATGTCAGCCGGGAGTTGGGACACATGCGGAGGCTCATGGAGAACATGGAGCGGATGCAGGCGGAAAGAATGGCCACCACGGCTGAACACCAGCGAGATGTAGCTGGGATCTTCCATGCCCTGCAGATCCTCATCATGGCATTGCTGCCACAAGGCCTGGCGCAGATGAATGCTCCTGCTCCTACTCCATCCACATCTCCGCCCCCTGATGTGTCAGTGCCTCACAGTGCGGCAGACATTCCACCACCGGCCCCTGATGTGTCAGTGCCACACAGTGCTGCAGACAAAACACCACCACCCACATGTGAGGAACATCACACATCAGAGGACGATGATGGGATGATACTGCCTTTGTGGTAAGAAGGAAGCGGTAGCATTCATCTCCGCCATATGGCCTGTTTCAGCTTGGTTCTGCCCTCTGCATCATGCCCTGGAATAACACCTTCCACTGTCCCCCGATACACTCTGCGACACTCACCTTGGCCCTCGACATGGACTGCCATATTTGGTTTGGTTACCAATGACACAGCAATCAGACTGCGGACTGAACTCTTTCTCTTCCGATGAACTTGTCAATCCCTAAAGGACTCTGGCTGGCCCTCCTCAGGGCAACAATGTAAAGTGGGGTTTGCATGGCCATGTACTGGTCCAGCTTCAACACTCCACCGAATGTGATTAAAACATTCTAACTTACACAGTTGTGTCATGTCTATGATCAAGCAAGTATGAAAGTATGAATGAATGTAGGGGCAGTGATTCCAAAAAAAGGTACTCACTGGTAACTGATATCAATGCACATGTTTGACCGTGACCCAGATAGGCAGTGAGATGACTGGGAATGTGTGAACTAGCTGTGGCCTCATTGCTCCTAAACAACAATTTCGCAATTTTACCAACTTAGCCACACGTCAATGTAGGAAAAAAGGCTGTGTGTAAAAAAGTCAAAGTTATGTGGATGCCACAGCTCGGAGCAATGATTTGTTTGAGTGTGCAGCGGTTGGACTCCTGGGATGGTCTGTGCGTAAGTGTGAAGGTCATTCCATGCAAGAGAACTGCGAGCAAGGACTTCTGTGTGTGGGGTGTGTATACGTTGTTCTTTGGTTAGCGCGGTGCGTAGTGTGTGAGTCGTCATCAGCTGCTATGGTATCTCCCAGGGGGTGCCGGGCGCATGCATTCCAAGGTCGGAGAGTGCAGATGTGCTACTGCCTTCTAGTTCAGACAAAGGAGCTTTCATCCCTAATGTGAGTTTGTCATCGGCTTGCATTCTGGAAATGTGATGTGGATTTTGGGTGGTGGGGGATGTCACTGCTTCGCCTTCCGGCACGGTTGGACCCTTACCAGCCATGTACGTGCCCTCACGGTCAATTCTGCATGCTCTGATGTAGCAGTGGTGTTTTGCTGCAGTCTGACAGTGATGGGTACAGGTAGCTGTGAGGAGGCGCGTGACTTCTCACCTTGCACCTATTAGCTGACGCTGTTCACTACTATTGATGGATGACGTCCGTGTAGACGTGTGATCTGTACATGGCACATATGTCCAGGGGACACCTTGGGTTGTCCCACGCAAGGTATTCCTGCTTGCGTTTTGGCTGGTGTGCATCTCCCATGTTGCTGAGGTGTTCACTGTGCCCCCATCCCCCTTTCGTCCATGTTGCTCATGTTGTGGGACTTGAGTCACAGGGTGCATCTCTGCATCAGGGTGGTTCATATTTGACCCCAAATGACACCCGCAATTTCATTTTTGACCCCAAATGACACCCTGTTGTCTTTTTTTGAACACCTATGACAGCCTTCATGTCATGTTTTTGTACACATGTGATACACTGATGAGTGGGATTACGTACTACATTTGACACCCTGAAATGGGATTCCGAATACGTGACACCCTGAACAGCCTCTCTGTGCAGAGGTGACATACCCACCATCTATTTGCTATTTGTGAGATTGTTAGCACTTAATGTTGCACTTACACTTGTCAGAGTGATGTGCTAATGCAGAGGACTGACATGCACACAGGGAATGTGTGTTGCAATGAATTTATTAGCACATGCTGTTCATGTGGTCATTTTGTACTGTCATAAGGTTTCTGCACATACACAGAGCTATGCACAGGAAAATGGGACCCTGGAATACAGTGGTTTGCCACCATATACCATAGCACCCAAAAACCCCAACCCAACTAGCTTAGCATCCCATTAGCACCCAAGTACTAATGTTTGGACAACCCAGAACACGGTATCTTTATCTCAGGACTCACTGAAGCAAGAACACTCTTTCGCCACTCACTCGTACTTGTCCACAAGGTGCGTAGGAAGAGACACTGGATAGGTTAAAATGTTTATTCCAACTTACGTGCTCTAATGTACAGTACACGTGTCAGTACTAATAGCATAATGCATATTACTAATATAAGCAGCATGGTTACAATTCCATAGAATACAAACGGGGAAAGCATCTCAGAGCTCAGTGGATAAACGTATAAATAACATTACCACCCTCCCCTTTCAGTAAGATAGTTTATTATAAAATAGAAGACCTCTGGGCTTTGACTAGCGAACCCCCATACCTCAGTCTCTAGATGCAGAATTACATCAGCAGGACATCATAGCTCTTCTCACTGAAAGGGATTTCTCCAAGTGTGTTAAGCGCTAGTAAACCACAGCATTAAAAGCATATCAAATCCATCATGGCAATTGCACCTAATGTTATGTCTGGGTGCGCGAGACTGGCCATATCAGGAAGAACCAGAATACATTGTTATGTGACCTTGTACATGTTTGTGCAGACTGAGCCCAAAAAGGTGAACAACAGAAAATGCAGACAGTGCAAAAGAACTTGGCACGAGCAAAGGGCGAGGAAGGCCCGGCTCAGTGTAACGTGCGCAAAGAAAAGCAGCATGGCAGCCAGGCCTAGGCCAACATAACAAGGCAGGTAACAATCCACAAGACACCCTCCCCTGGACAGTCTGGCGGCCAGGACAGAGGCCCATCAGAGGAGAAAATTGACGTCGGAGCACAGGGAGCGCCCAAACGGCGAAGGGCAGGTCAATCCATGAAAGTGAAAGTGCAGAAAAAGGCCATACCCTCCAAGAGTTCATCATTGGAATCGTCAAAAAACATAGATGCCATCCAATCCATGAGTTCAAAAGAGCAGGAATGCTCCTCAGCAAAGGGAGCATCCAGAAGCAATGCGGGACAGCTTGCGTGATAATTGAAACAGCTTCGTTGTAGGAGATCCTGGGCAGCCGCCCAGATATCCCATTGCGCCAAAATCCCCAGTGCAGCCGCACGCGCCATACAGCCAGCAACGGAACAGTCCTGCTCATGGGCCTCTAAGGGACCCATCAACTGAACAAAATCCGGAACAGACAATGACGAATTGGAGAGGCAATAGTCCAGAGTCCAGGTGAAAGGACAGCGGACACAAGTCATCACAGGTTGCACGCAAGTGAAATACGCAAAGCGAAATGAAAGAGTATATGACACGCTCAGTGTCGCCAATGGCAAGACACCAAAACCAGCCAAAAGGCGCTCACGGAGCAGCTGGAGGCGTTCTGGATCGAGCAGGTCCCATCGGGGAGCAGCCATTGCGCAGAAAGCAAATTAAGAGCAAGACACCAGCCGCTAAAGCGAGGATCAATGGGAAACCGCCAAAGACACTGGAAAAAATAGAATGTATGAAAGCCGGGACGACACCAAAAATAGTTTGGAAGGAGGACACCAAACCCGACCCCACGACTTTAAAAAAGTGCACTAGGCCTTCAGTGGTAGATGCGTTAAAAATACGATGTATTAACTCCCCAAAATGTTGGGGGAGATTAGTGTTCAAAAGGGCCTGTATTTCACTGTGGGTACTCGCCACCTGGAGAATGAATGTCTCCCGGGCGGACGTGAGCATAACTTCCTCGTTTAATAATAGTGCCTTTATTCTGCTCAGTCTATTGAAATCTGCTTCCATGGTAGGGATGGAAGGCCAAATAGAGATATCAACCCTGCCGTGAGGGGGAGGAAACAGCACATTTTTGCAGCAGACAACCCTGTGCGAAACTGTTACAATGTAAGGAATGCCAGCCTGCAGGCCACAACAGTTTTCGTTATTTAAAAGTAAATAACTACCATTGGAAAGGAGAGTGAAAGTAGGTGAAATAACAGGAGCAGGAATACCTTTCAGCACACAAGCAAGATTAGGAGAGGAAACGCTGCATGAGCCATGCAATTTAATGTGTTTACAAATAAGCGAATGACCTATAGTCGAGTCGCAGTACTCCCCCGTGAGAAAGACTTCCTTGCCGTCCCGAAGGCATTTATACATGAAAGGCAAGGACCAGAGTTCATGCAGGAAAGCACTGCCCAATGGCCGGTAACGGCCCACAGGATAATGTTTCATGCACGAGTCAAATTCAAATAAGGAAAATGGTAAAGCTATAACCCCATGGACTAGCCATACAGCCGAATCGAGTTCTGCAACAGAGAACGGCAATGGATCCACCTTTTCGATATGTAATAGATTGTAAGTTGCATCCTTCATGGACATAAATTGCTTTTTATCAGTTAAGTTAAAAGGTAGAAATAAGGCAGAGGTGTTCAAGAAATGCCAAGGCACTTTACCTAACTTAAGTGTTTGCAAAGTCCATGCAAACTGCATAACTGAGCGCAATTGATTCTGACCATGATATAACATAGAAACATCATCTTGTACAATATCAACAACAGAGGACACAATATTCTCTAAAGTGTAAATGCGAGAAGACAGGGTATTAATACTATTGTCAACAACAGCAAGCACCTTTTCCATATTTGCTTGATCTATTTCCCGAAGACGGGAAGCAGCTTCTATTTGTGATAGCTTCCAGAGTTCATTATATGTTTCATAAATGAATCTTTTAGGTCGGGGACCACGAGGTCCCAAAACAAAGTCGGACAGATCAATATTGCCTGTAAGGAGGGACAAATGTTGTTTAACAGAATCAAGGGACGAATGTTGCAGCCATTGTTTGCATAATTTACCAACAGAGTATGTAGTGACAGTACGGGCATCAGTAAACCTCGGATCAGGCCTATTCTGTGTGTAGCTAGCACCAGTATCATGAAAACGCATTTGACATGCATTAGATGATACAGGCCATACTAACCAGGGTGACTGAACCAGCTCAGAAACATTAAACGAATTATTTTGTAACAGAGCCTGCAGTGACACGAGGGACATATTGAATCGTGAGCTTTCATTTGGAAAACTCGACAGGGATGGTATTGATGGCGTATTCAATTGTTTAGTGGTTGCTAAGCCCCAACATGTAGTCTGATAGATGGAAGCATTTATGAACATAATTTGGGTAGGGATGAGGCACGCACGATGCAACGCCTCGGTTCCCTGTACCTGCCATGGCTTGGAGCCCCAAATAGATTTTAAATCCACTATATTATCCCAGTACTCATAACCACCCACAGCTAAGGCACTTAGAAAGGAACCTGAATATAGCAATTTGGTGTGTGTCAACATAATTTTCTGAGTTGATGTGTTATTAAGTCTAAAATAATAGGATGCAGGGTTCGACCGATTAAAATCAGTAAAATAATGAAACTTATTTCGAAGAGTTTGAGAGCTACCTGGCAAGGGGTTTGGACAATGTTCCCATTGGGTAAAGTTAACAGAACTACGCAGGGCACTGGGCTTATGGAGAAAATGATTACCCCAATGTTGGTAACAATACAAATCGGCATAATTAGCAGAATTCATATATAAATCTTCAGCATTAAAAGATGCATAATATTTTAAATCGGCAAACAATGCTTCAACGGCATGCACATCCCAATCATCAGAATGAATATTATTTTGTACTACATCACCCAGTGAAACACGAAGGACATTAGGTACATTAATAATTTCCGTCGGACCATGGATTTGATAGTTCACTGCATCCCATACGATGCCATCAGCAACGGGGAAAGCTGAAATGTTCACAAATGTGTGGTCACGCTTCATGATGTGAGACGAGGAATGAGGAGCCAAAGTTCCAGAAACATAGTCTACAGCAGAGCGTTCAGGTAAATAGTGACCATTGATTAGTAGAAAAAACACTGTGACAAAGCCAATGGACATGAACAAAAATATCAAGAAAAGTACCAACCAGATGTATGTCCAGGGGGAATCAAAAAATTGTCTCTAAACCAGGATATAAAAATGCTGAACTTGGATGGAACTTTTGAAGATGTGGAATCCGAATCAAAGGAATAACGAGTCGGGCTCAGTGGCGTTGTTGGTTGATGTGCCACCGATTCTGATGCAGGATAAGTATACTCGTCCTCGTTGATATTGGTGGAGAGTTGGGGATCAATTGTAGTGTCAGGCAAATCAACCATCTCAATTACAGCATCAGCGATCGTTCGTGCAGATGGACTATGAACATATGTCCGATAAATGGCAGGACAAGAGACCGCTGGTGTGACACTATTCAGGATCGGCCAGGCGCTGTAGCTTGACATTTTCAACTGAGATGTATCTGTTCTCTTTGCGACCAGGAAGCGGTGGTAAAATGACTGTACGTGTTCCCTTCAGGCCAAGAACTGGAACCGGTGCACGAAAAGAGGGGCCAAATTCCTTTTTGTTTTCAACCTTCTCTCGAACCAGTTCTCCAATTTTCGGAAGCCAGCCGGCTACCGGAATCTGCAACGCAGGGTCTGTGGCTGAAGGTAAATGTGTAGTTGCAAGTTTGTCTCGGGCTTCTTGTAAGTCCTGTAACATAGCAGAATGGTTATCTACATCAAACTTGGCGGATTGCGCCGCGATGTCTGGACCCTCAAGGTCAGGCACAAACATTCTTATGCCAAAGAGCATTTCGTATGGGGTCCGCCCACCCAGAGGTCTTCTAGGGAGATTATTAAGTGCACGCTGAACGGTATACAAATGGGCCAGCCAGTTCCTGCCAGTACCTATAACCCTAGCTGTTAAGGATTGCTTTAAGTCACGGTTCATTCGTTCAACGATAGAGTTGCCCTCAGGCCTATACGGAGACGAAAATTTCACCCGCACCCCAAGCGAAGCCATTGCATCCTTGTAAGCCCTAGAGGCAAACGCTGGACCTTGGTCCGAATGGAAGGTGCCGCATGCGAAAATTCCCACAAAGACACGCAAATCCCTGATTACATTTCGGGCGTCAGCACTCCGTTGTGGCCAGACCCAGAGAAACCGTGTGCACGAGTCCACTGCCACTAAAATGTATTTATAAGCAGTGTCTGATGAGAATGGACCGCAGTGATCCAAGTAAACACACCCAAAGGGTCTGTTAGCAATGCAGAGCGGTGTTTGTGGTGGACGTGTTACCGTGGAAGGCTTAATCTGTTGACAAACGTTGCAAGAAAGCACAAAAGCACGGGTGTCTTTATATAACCCACGCCACCAATAACGCTGCTGCAAGATGGAAACCGTAGCTGACACACCTGCATGAGCAGAAGCCATGCCTTCGTGTGCAGCTGATATCAAGGCACTCCTGCGGTCCGCGTTGGGGATCAGTCGATCTCCAACGTCAGGTATAGTTACATAAGGAACCTGATCGGGACTTAATTTGTAAGAATACTTGGAAGGGAAACCTGTAGGGTAATTATCACCTTCCTTGGTTGCAGCAATAGCTGCTAGAATAACAGGGTCTATTTTAGACATGGACCTGGTAACCGCTGCTACTGAACACGTGACTACTGCTGAACGGGCAGCTTCATCTGCCAGATCGTTACCAATAGCGTGTGCGCCCACCCGCTGATGGCCTAAGGTGTGAACCACCTGTGTGAGGGGCAGACGTTGTTGCAATTCTGCCACTCGAACCCAAAGCATTTTATGCTTGATTGTGCTCCCTTTTGCGTCCTTGTAGTCGTTTTCGACCAGAAAAACAGATTGTCATTGTAAGATTGTACACAGTAAAAAGAATCACATACAATAAGAGTGGTCTCATCCTGAGAAGCGAACTCAAGCGCAAGCAGCAATGCATGCAGCTCGGCCAATTGTGCGGTACTATCTCCAAGTGTGCGAGTGTGCACTACAGAGGATTTGAACGTTCCATTCACAAAGGAACCCGCAACAATAGCACATGCAGCTGAATAAGCGTGCTTGGACCCAGTGGCCGGTTGCGCCGAACCATCGGTGTAGATCACACATTTGTAATCCTCAAGCGGTAGTAAAAATGAAGGAGGAGGATGAACGAATTCATACTGCAAAAACTCCTGAGTCTGAAGAGAAGAATCAAATACAAAAGTGACGTCTGAAGACGTCAAGGATGTAGCCCATTGTATCCAACGGGGATGCATTGCTTTTGAGTTCGGTACACTTGCCTTTGTTACTGCCTCTAGGGCAGGACAGGGTGTTACCACCAGAATCCGCTTTCCCTGTGCTAGTGCGCGTTCTTTCAGAATCGCCATTTGCACTGCAGTTAGAACTTTTTCGACAGATGTAAAGCGCAATTCAGCGGAAGTGTACAGATGTGACTTGTATGCGATGGGTACTGTATCACCTTCATTAAAGGTTAAATAGGTGAATCCCACCGCCCCCGGAATTATTCTAATCACCAGGTTTGTGTGGTTATCACGAGTCGAAAGATATTTAGACTCCAAAAGGTCTGTCTGCAAAGACTGCAGAATTGAGGTATGCTCAGGCAGCCAGCAAGACCTTGAATAAGTAGGTTGTATCAAAACATACAAAGGCTTGATACGCTGGGCATATTCGGGAATGTAAGTACGCCCGAAATTCAAGAAACCCAGCAAAGACTGAAGTTTCTTCAGAGTATTTGGGGGCACAAATGTGCACATTTTTCCAAGAAATGGGGGCTAAGCCCTTACCTTCGTTATTGAGCTCATAGCCCAAGAACAGAACAGTAAATTCAGCAATGTGTGACTTAGCAAAGTTAAATTTGTAACCCTGCTCCGCAAATTCAAGAATAATGCGGTCCACACGGGACAAATGCTGAAATAATTCGTCGTCCGTCAGATAGATGTCATCTACGTACGAACATGCGTCTTGATCAATGTCATTTAACAAAGAAACAACACGGGCGGCGAATATACCCGGACTATTTTTGTAGCCCATGGGTAAACGCCGGAACTGGAATAATTTACCACCGGATGTGAATGCGGTCCATTGACTACTCTCCGGGGCTAGGTTGTGCGTGTAGAAACCGTTTGAAAGGTCAAGTGTCGTTTTGTATTTTTACGAACAAGACTGTCTACAAGCGCAGAACTGTGTGTATTTTGCACCGCAAAGTTCCGACAATGAGTATTTAAATGCCGGTAATCCAAAACTAAGCGGTACGATCCATCGGGTTTAGAAACCACGAAAAGGGGATTGTTCATAGGTGATACGCATGGTTCGATTACTCCCTGATATTCCAACTGTGTCAGAATTTCGGAGACGGGGCCTTTTGCCTGCCGTTTGATGGGATATTGGGGTTGTGGCTGCGGTAGTGACCGCAAAGGTATTGCATGAGGAGGTGATTCTTCATCCCATCCCACATGGTTGCGGTATAACGCTGGTGCCAGGTACACAGCCCACTCAGCTGCAAGTGCTTCAGCTTTGTCTTTTGGGACATGCTTTGAAAAGCTTGGAAGGATTACCTCCTCTCCTTTATGTGCAGCTAAAACGAATGGGGGTGGCCAATCCACCTCTGCTAACAAAATGTCATATGAAGAGGTTAGATTTTCCCAAAAAATCCCTTTTATTTCACGCGGTATGTCACCTTCAATTTGTATGACTATATTATATAGTCTGTCAGGGGGTGCCACTCTCGTGTCAGCTGTCTCTACAGTAACGAATGTTTTAGTTGCTGTCGCCTCCATATGAGGACGTAGCGCCTCCCGCACTATGGTAACTTCCGCGGCGCTGTCTAGGAGGGTCACTGCCCACGTCCAATTCTGGAGTCTCGTTCTCACGGTCTGAGGCATATTTCGCTGTGACAGCGGCAACCTTTTTCTTCTGAAATTGCGGTCGAGGAAGATGGAAATCTTCTGCTTTCCCTCTGACTTGTTGTCGAGGTTGGTCTCGCTCCTGGGGAGCCTCTCGGCCCCTTTCTCTATCTTGCCGTCCTCCTCCACCAGCCTGCGACGACGTCTGGGCCTGTGAAGAACGAGGAGAACGCGTATCAGAGCTCTGAAACCTTTCTGGTGATTTAATCCTTGACCTATCACGTAAATCATAAGTACGTTCAGAAGAAACCGAAACTGGGGAAGCGCCTCTCGACCCCGGCTTCTTTTGTTGCTTACCCTGTTTTTTCTGTCTCCAACTCTTTTTAGTGAAGACTGGTTTATCATCTTTCTCAGATGCACTTTTTGTTTGTATAACTTGTGTTTGCGATTGAGTCTGCATTTTTACAAAAGGCTTGTTGCCTAGGCTATTTCTTCCAATTGTTTTATAAGCCCGGGCTATTATTTTCGGTAATTCGCGAGGCCTGTCCAACTCTGGGACCAAAGCCAAAGCATTCGCTACTTGAAAGTTCATAGCATCGCCCTTGACATTTCCAAGGATCAGCTCAGCTACTACATCAAACACTCCCACTAGTCTCATCCCTAATTCCACAGCCGCTTCAGGGCCATGTTCATCCTGTACTTTTTTAATTACAGAGGGTAGAACCGTCATGGAAGGAGTTCCAAAACATTTTGAATAAACTGCTGCGAATACCTTACCCCAGTTTTCACATGATGTCAAATCGGGGATTATGTCTTTTGGCAAACTTATCGTGAGGATGCGGTGTTTATCTACTGGGGATGTATGTGGAAACACTGCTTCTATCTGATCGAACTTTTCGGCAAGCCAATAAGGATAGTCGTCCTTATTTTGTGGACGTTTGCCCATCACAGAATTTACCATGACAGGACTTATGGTCACTCCAGCGGCTATAGCTGGTTGGCCTGCGACTACAGGAGCAGCTCCATGTAGGCTACCTGTAACGTATGTCACTAGGGCTCGATGCACTCGCACCAATCCGGTATGCATAGTGCGAAGTTCACAAGCGGTAATGCCAGATAATTCGGATGCGGAGTATACCCGGCCAATACAGGCCAAGTGGCCCCCTGAATTGATAAGGGGCCTAAACGAACTGCGGTAGTTGGTTGTGGTAGGGCGCCATTGAACCAAACACGGTGCTGCCAAGCCGTGAGAGGCACTTCAAGAGTAGTATAGGGTCGATAGGCAGCAGGAATAGCGGTGGGTTTATATTCATGAAACAGCTTATCACCTGCATCCACCGCTTCAAAAGTGATCCAAGTGTAAAACACCTCAAAGTGGTAAGCCGGATCGGCTTGAACCACAAAGACCAAATCGATCCCTGTATCAGGCACTCCATACACCCGTAAGTGATCTCGGAGTGCCCCTCGACTATGTGCAGCTATCGCCACACCAGCCATGACTAAACAATTATATTCGACAACCTAACAGGGAGCACAAAAAGGGTCTTCTAACTAACCTTTTTTAATAACTTCAAGCTTGAAAGAACCTATAAAACATTCAATATAGGAGGTATCACCGTCACATACGCCTCCGGAAGCGTACGTGAGGGGTTTGTGGACAAGCACAAGCACTACTCAAGCGTCTCGCAGATAAGCTGCCCCACGTTGGTCGCGCCATGTCATAAGGTTTCTGCACATACACAGAGCTATGCACAGGAAAATGGGACCCTGGAATACAGTGGTTTGCCACCATATACCATAGCACCCAAAACCCCAACCCAACTAGCTTAGCATCCCATTAGCACCCAAGTACTAATGTTTGGACAACCCAGAACACGGTATCTTTATCTCAGGACTCACTGAAGCAAGAACACTCTTTCGCCACTCACTCGTACTTGTCCACAAGGTGCGTAGGAAGAGACACTGGATAGGTTAAAATGTTTATTCCAACTTACGTGCTCTAATGTACAGTACACGTGTCAGTACTAATAGCATAATGCATATTACTAATATAAGCAGCATGGTTACAATTCCATAGAATACAAACGGGGAAAGCATCTCAGAGCTCAGTGGATAAACGTATAAATAACATTACCACCCTCCCCTTTCAGTAAGATAGTTTATTATAAAATAGAAGACCTCTGGGCTTTGACTAGCGAACCCCATACCTCAGTCTCTAGATGCAGAATTACATCAGCAGGACATCATAGCTCTTCTCACTGAAAGGGATTTCTCCAAGTGTGTTAAGCGCTAGTAAACCACAGCATTAAAAGCATATCAAATCCATCATGGCAATTGCACCTAATGTTATGTCTGGGTGCGCGAGACTGGCCATATCAGGAAGAACCAGAATACATTGTTATGTGACCTTGTACATGTTTGTGCAGACTGAGCCCAAAAAGGTGAACAACAGAAAATGCAGACAGTGCAAAAGAACTTGGCACGAGCAAAGGGCGAGGAAGGCCCGGCTCAGTGTAACGTGCGCAAAGAAAAGCAGCATGGCAGCCAGGCCTAGGCCAACATAACAAGGCAGGTAACAATCCACAAGACAGTACTGTTCCATGATTGCTAAGGACAGTCACAATGTGACGTGCTCATGCGAAGAAATTGTTAATGATTGTGTTCCTTCGGGCTATTCCTGCTGCAGCTGCAGTGGTGTGTGGTCTACCTGCCTCATCTTCCTCATCATCGTCCGGTGCATCTGGCACTTGGATCCATGGGGCATTGGTGCGTACACATATGTTGTGCAATACACAACATGCAATGATCATCTTGCACACTATTTCTGGGCTGTACAGAAGTCTTCCACCTGTGATGTCCAGGCACCTGAAACGTGATTTTAACATGCCAAATGTGCGCTCAACAATGCCCCTGGTGCGTTTGTGGGCCACATTGTACTGCCTCTGGGCCGGGGTGTTCGTGGCTCGGAGGGGTGTCATCATCCATGGGCAGAGTGCATATCCTTGATCATCTGTGAGAGGTAAGTGAGATTAGTGCAAATTGGTGGTTCTGCATGCTGTGTTGACAGACTTACAAGTTTTGTGGTGTGTGATTTGTGTGACTTTGGGATTCATGTTTGCCATGTATTCCTTCTGGCAAATGTGCGGGATCAATGTGTATTACGTAGCCTCACAGCTGCTCCTCCCTCCCTCGAGCCTATTTACTTGTGTGCACTGCGCGGTTGCATCACTTGCACTCCTACGGCACACCATTGTCATGCCTGTCTACGCATGTCCGCAAGCCTGACAACAACACTGTAATGTTGGCCGTTGAAGGTGGGCAGCCATGTGTGTGTAGGCCTATGGTAAGGATAGGGCGGACACAGATGTGGAGTTCAGGCCTGGCTGAACTCGCGCTGCGATTGAGGCTAGGCCTTTGGCTTTTGCTGCGGCAATGAAGATACACACACGACAGTTGGCATGTATGAGCCAAGACCCCGAGCGGTCTTGCGCTCCGTTATTTATCCATTCGGGCGAGCCCGCCCTCCGAATGCATGCTGCATTGCAAAATTGTCGATTAAGGGATGGGTGGCGCCGACACTACAACAGAGACACACGCCATAGTTACTCTTGTGGCCAGCCCGGAACTGAACCACGCCCAGAGCCCAGAACTGAACCACGCCCAGAGCCCCGGGCCATTTCTTCACACTCCTCACACGCCTACGCGTGTGCCGCCGCCGCGCTGGGATGCCGTGCACTTCGGAGTACGTCGCCAGACGTTCTGCCCAGGCTTTCCAGCGGCCTGCCTGGGATGGGGGTGGCCCCGTGACTGTGAAGGGCTCCAGTGGCGTTACTGAGGACATGCTGTTGGCTGCTGGAGGCGGACTTGTGGGGTAGCTCCACGGGACGATGACTTGCGGTGCACTGAGGTAGGCCCACCTGAAGAGCTGAGTGGGTGTGCAGCCTGCCATGATGCAGTCGGCCTGGAAGCTGGACTGTGGCTTGTGGTGCACAGAGGTAGTGGCACCTGAGGCACTGCGTCTGGCACAGGCCTACCGCCACGTGGCGATGACTTGCGGTGCACTGAGTTAGGCCCACCTGAAGAGCTGAGCGGGTGTGCAGCCTGCGATGATGCAGTAGGCCTGCAGGTCAGGACTGGATTCGATTTGTGTGAGACCTGCTGGACCGCAGTGTATGCCGGAGGGAGCAGTCAGCACACACTGAACACTGCGGTGCGGTGCCGCAGGGTGCGCTGGGGGCCTGTTGCGTGGAAGCCAGCGATCGGCTGAGGAGGCTGCCAAGCTCGCGGGCCTCGGCCTTGAAGATTGCACCGGCACGTGGTGGGCCCTCTTGGAGACAAGCCGGTGGCGGCAGGTGAGCAGTGAGGCCTGAGTGCGCAGGGGCGGGCAATCAGCGCTGGGTGCCGGACGGGTCTGGGGCCCAGCGGGCTGGGGTGCAGCAGGCGCACAGGATCGCGCAGGCACCACCGATAACGGCAGTGGCCTCGTGGCAGGGTGAGGGGCGCTGCCCTGGCAGACACGTCCCTGCAGGCAATGACGAGATGTGCGCCGGGTGGCGTGTGACGTAGCCACCTCGTCGCAGGTGTAAATTTGGCCATGGAAGGTGGTTGGCCACGTGTGTGTAGGCCTATGGTCAGGATATGGCGGACACAGACACACACGCAGTAGTTACTTTGGTGGCCATCCCGGAGGTGAACCACGCCCAGAGCCCTGGGCTATTTATTCACACTCCTACGCTGGACTGGCGTACGCCGGCCCAGCCCACTACGCTTACGCTTACAGGGGGGGTGACATGGCTACATGTCCAAGGTCTTCCCCGCTGCCTGAAGTAACATGGTTGCGTCCACTGTCCACAACACTACAAACACCAGCAGTATATGTGCACATGGACATGTCTATGCTCTGCATACTCAAGACTGTCCAGCACATCACCGCCACACTTGGCATTGTGTACATTCTTATTCATGGGTCCATTGCCTCCTTCGCACATTCTTGGTTCCCACCTCTCCCCACATTCTGCAATTGTGTGGCAGAGGGGCTATGCCTTTGTGGATGGTTTGTCTACATGTCTGGCCCCTGTTACAACAGTTACTTGTGTTGTCGGGTCTGGTAGGTGGGCATGTTGGTTGGCATGTTGTATGTGATTTTGTTACCTGTGCATTCCCACAGTTGTGAGTTGTATGATTGCGGAGTTGAGGTGTGTGGTGTGTTCCGTTGGTACTTACCAACGAGCAGTGCATTTCCATAGGTGCCATCCTGAAAGTGCTGGTTGATGATGGACTGTCGGAAGATGTAGGAATCATGCATACTGCCTGGGAAGTTGGTGACGACATTGGTGAACAGTCCCCGGTGGTCTACTATTGCCTGCGCATTGATGGAATGTGTGTGCTTTCTGTTGCGGTAATCGTGTGCAGTGTCGGCAGGGGGCACAAGTAGGACATGTGTGCAGTCAATTGCCCACAACACGTGCGGGGAGCCAGCTATGGCATAGAAGCCGTGCTTGGTCTCCAGCTGTTCCTGCGCAGTGTGGGGGAAGTGAAGGTGCTGGGGTATGAAGCTGATGATGGCATCCAAGACAGGTGTGAGGAACTTTGATAGGGCTGGCTGTGAGGCTCCTCCGACTCTGGCAGTTGTTGGTTGGAAGGTACCAGAGGCCAACAAGTGCAGCACAGCCAGCAGCTTTGTCTGCGGAGGGATGTTGGTTGTCCGCTGTGTTGGCACCACCAGCCTGTGGGCAATGTGGTTCTGAATGTGGAGGATGGTTGTCCTTTTGAGCCTGTAGTGGGCAATGACATCCTCTGGCGTTAAGTCTCTGAGGCTGGTGCGTTTTCGGAAGGTCCGCTGTCTTGTTCTGCGCTGCCTCGCTGACAGTCCGGGGGGTCCTGGGGTGGGGGTGGTCCTGGGGGTGGTGGCGGTGGGTGTTGTGGCCCTCTTGGGTCTCCAAGCTGCATGATTAGTAGCTCCATGGCATCTGTTGGTCTTCAGATGTGGCTCTGGGCTGGGCTTCCTTTCACTGCAGGTTTCGTCCTACTTAAGACCAGAAAAAGCAGGTCTTAAGTCTCTGCTACTAACGTGCCTTATCGCCTGTTTTTGGGCCGCATCGCCGATCTGGCTGGTCGTTGAGAATATCACGAAGTGGTGTTTTTGTGAGTTTTTGCACGGGAACGCCTACTCTGCATATGATTAGCGTTAGTTGTCGCTGTCGGCCTTGGCGATGTTTTTAGCGGCAGCTATCGCAGGTAAACTGGCGATGTCGGCTGTTTGCGCAGGCTTGTGAATAGGGCGATAAATATATTGCCACTTTCGTGGCGGTAAAGTGCCACTAAATCGGCGATGTGTCCTTGAGAATATGCCCCACAGCCTCTTTCCACATGCCCCGACACTCTATGCACGCTGCCAGCTTCTTCTACTCATGAAGACACGTGTTTTTTAAGAGGTTCATAGTAATGCATCTCTGCATGGGACAAGCATGCAAAGATAAGTAGGTCCCACAGATCATGACAATTGATATAATTATATAGGCCCCATTCTCTCTCATGCAACTAGCATAGGAATTGATTACCATAGTTGTGATAGTAAATAGACTTATCAAGCAGGGAACACATTTTCAGCTTCAAACTTGTTTTGATATTCTCAAAAGTGCATTTTAACAAAGTAAAATGAAATGACAACATCCTGACTTCATAAAATGATTAGCAAAGGGTTCAACGGAATGAAATTAAATATCCAAAGAGGGAGGAATGGATACACTGGAGAGAAAGATTACTTAAGTAACAACTATATTTGACTGCAGAATATAATTAAAAGTGACCAAAAGCATTAGTCGTACAATGTACTTACCTCAGACTCTTCATTTCTCTATCTGCGTGTCACTCTGTATTAGTGAATGTGTAGTTGAACGTATACCTAAATAGGTATTTGGGTGTATATTTGTATCCAATTGTTTTTTTTCCAAATCCTCGAAAATCAATTAATAGAAAACCGTGTTTTCAGATCCTTATCAGGCTGCATTTAAATGGAAACTAGAAAAGCTGCCATTAAGGAGATCTGAGAGTCTGCAACCAGATTGAAAGTGAGTGTGTTGATTTGACAACACAAATAGTCAAGGGCTGGGTACAGATATTATGCTTTCTTCTTTAGATGAGATTGCCAGAATAAAGAGCAAATCCTTCCAGTAGCCACGATGCTGTGTCTGCCTGTTTCAATGCACTGGACAACAGGTCCCTGCCAGAATGTGTCCCAAAAGAAAGAAAACGCCAGTGAGCTGAATTAAAGCCTCCTAATGTTAGAAACATTAGGATAAATATCCGAAGGTGATCTTATATACTTGGTCAGTAAAAGTAATACGTTCAGCAGGTGATACAGTGGAGCTGCAATATAGAAAGAATCACAGGATATCCAAAAGAAGGAAACAAAAATCAAAGACAAATAGGCGTAGATAAAATTGAAGGCAGGGGGCAATGAACGTGATTAAGAATTATTTTTAGAGTCTCACATCTGGGATTGGGATAGCCTGATAGGAAGCAAACAGGAATCAACCATCTTGAATAAGAAGAAGTAAATAGTGACTCCCCCACACTGACGATTTCCTGCAAGGAACTTTGGGACAAAGAAACAAGGCATTGATGCCAGGTTAGGTACTCCAACAAAGGAGTTGAATCATCTCCATTTAAAACTGCCTGGCTGCCCAAAATGGATTTCAGAGTGCGTAACAGTGGCCCATGAACTCTGCAAGACACACAGAGTAGAGATGGAAGACAGGGCAGGCCCCCTGTGTAGGTTAACCATACTTGAGAGGAAGGAATCTGCTGTCAGCTCGCCTGGGACCACTTGAGCGCAAGTTGGTTTCAGTCCCCGCTTCAGCACCCAAGCGTGCTCTTAGGAGTGCTGATACAACACTTATAAGCTACTTTGCAAAGAAGAGCAAGTGAGTATATCCTCCCTTTGATTTGTTTTCATCTTCGTCATTAAAAGGAGCCATGTTTATGGCTGAGGGTATAAAGCTGAATTAGTGTTCAAGCTATCCATTTCCTAAGAACAACTTGTACATAGATGAGAAGGAGCTGAATATCTTGCTTTAATCTTTTTATCTGGCTAGGGTTTCAGACAGGTCTTTATAATCAGAATATCATCACCCTAAAAAATGTTATTTTTACAATTCATGTTTTTAATATTTACATTGTAGATGTGTAATGCTTTATTTTGTTGCGAGTTTACAGAGATAAGGGGAGCGCAATAGTTTGATGTCACCATCCACATTGGAGCATCTGCTGGTTCTTTAATGCTTGAAATTGTTCTGCAATTCATATAATTTTGATATTGCCTCTTGTGATATATTATATTTTTAAATATATCACTGAAAACTAATTACGGTGCTGAATACCCACTTGATCTTTGCATTCCCAATAAGTAGTTTTGTTTAGAAGTTTATAAAAAGATGGACGTATCACACACATATAGGTTGAAATGTCTGCTTCCGACAACCTGCCTGATTTCAGATCTTGCAGACTTAGGGGCATATTATCAAGAACGGCGTTAAAAGTATCGCCGCTTTAGCGGCAGAAAACTGCCGCTAAAGCGTCGATAATGGGCTTGATAATATGCCCTTGAGAATTCCAATAGAAGCCCATGTTGACACCAGAACATGGGCTTCTATTGGAATACTCAAGGGCATATTATCAAGCCCATTATCGCAGCTTTAGCGGCAGTTTTCTACCGCTAAAGCGGCGATAATTTTAACGCCGTTTCTTGATAATATGCCCCTTGATTCGTTTAAGCAGTGCAGATTTTGTTTTATTCAGTGGGAGAATGGAATGACTTTTGCAGCAATCTAGAAACACTCTTAAAAGCCCCCTATATTTTTTAACAATGTGTTTGAACGGATTGTAGCAGGGTAACATTAACTATGCTTTCGCTCGACTTGATCCTGATAAAATCAATCCATGTTTATTGTAGCTAGTGCTGTGATTCAGAATGCCCCAATACTTAATTATCAAATGATATGTTGTATTTCTAAGCTGATAGTTAATCGTACGTAAACTATTATACCAGGCGAGGCAGTAAGTTACAGCCCATTGTTTTAAAGCTGAAGTATTCTTTCTGACTTTTAGAGCAGGATGAGCTATCCTTTATTGACATTGGGGCATTTTTTGTCTTTAATTCCGTAGGAATCTGCAGATTATTAGTTTATCCTGTAATACAATTTCAGAATATTAAATCATTAAACAGTTGCACATCAATCTTAGAAACTGCCTCAAGGGTATGTCTTCTTTCAAACTCATGTAAAATTAACTCAAAGATGATAATCAATCGAACTAGTGTCAAAGTTAACCATGAAAGAAGCTCTGTAACATTAATCATATATCTGAGATTATGATCTCATTTCTGAAAGGATTGGCACAGCAATTCAAAGAAGCTAATGGATGTGTTATGTATCTCTCCCAACCAATGACTCTGTAGTAATTAGGGCTCATTGTTCCAAAGATGTGTTTGAGTTTGACATTTGTCAAATAAATTTGATAGCACTGGGAGCAAAACATGCCCCCTAATGGACAATTATTTAATTGAAAGTGTCCTGGGATGACACAAGTGTTAGAGGCCTATTAAGGTGTATCTGTTCATAATATTCTTATATCAAAAGAGATAAGTAGTTGTGTAGAGTTATAATAATGAGTCTGTTCAACTATCACAACCGCCATCAATGTGGACTTCAAGACTGATATTTCTAATAGAACTCCAACATTTTAGGGGTCATCAGATCTTTCACTGAAATCTTTAATGCCAACATGTTTTATATTTACTTCTGAATTTTAGAGTCAGCTCTAGGAGAGCCAAAAAACATATCACCCCCAAAGAAATAAATACAAAAATAGAACCCCAAGATTTCCAGCCTTCATAACCACGTGGTGAGCCATGAATAATGTTGGACACAATCATTTAATCGATATTTTAGAAAAGTAAGGTGACTTGGTGGTGGATTCCTACTCCTGCTGGTCTTCAGAACAATGTGTATGGATAACAGGAGAAGATATAACATTTAATTATGTAAATTGTTTCAGTTTTCAAAAGATTATCTAACCCCTGATTCTGAAGATGTTTCGAAATGGTGTGACATTTGGTATTTATTATTCTCCTGATCTGTAATTATTTCAAGGCAGTGCTGTGGTTTCTCCTATCCAATGTGTTTGTTGGGGCTTAGTTTTCTTATTGAGTTTAACCTACTCAAAGGTTCTCAGTTAACCCTACCTGTTTTTGTGGCATTAGCAAAGAATTCATTCTCTAAGAGTTTATACTCCTGACTCTCAAATTTCATTGCCTGAATGTTGATACATCCAGTGACTCTTAGCTACTGAACAGTACCCAGTGCATAGAGCATTTGCTACAGAGGATACATGTGACTTTCTCTTTCAAGGGGCTCGGTAAACTATGTAAACATCTTCACCGGAATATTAAAATCCTGTATGGCCCTTTTAGATTAGTGTTTATAATTTGCTTAAGATCTTCTAACTCCGTAGCATTCCTCTGTTCCTGAGTCAACTTTTTTCTTAGAAAAAAACCAGAATAATTTCAATCACACAATGAGCAGCAATCACAGAATGATTATAGATGAACAATGACTCTGAAAAACGATGGGCCAGTGTATCAGCCAAAATATTCTTGTAACGAAGAATATAAATGACAGTAATATCATGTTATACAAAGCAAAATGGCCATCAAGCTCAATGACTATTCCTGCACTGATCATTTAAGCACACACCAAATACAAAACAGGATGTTCTTGTCCATCATCCTATTTTTTGTCACAACAATTATGCTACAGCTCTTGCAGAGGCATCTGTTAGCTTAAAAATGTTTTAAAAGTAAATATCAGTTTGAGGGCATTAAATGCCCCTTAAGCCTATTCATCCAGCAAAGGCCCTTTTCATATTTTCTTTCTTTAGTAATGAGTAATATTACTGGTTATCTCTGCAAAGTTCTTAATTCATTGACAATACATAATGAGCATATTTCAGAAAGCCTTGAATCTCTTTTACAAGAGTAGGTGAAGGACATTCCAAAATTGCTGATACATTCTTTGAATCCAAACCATGGAAGGATAGAAGCATTCAATGTATATCCTAGATACTCAATCACTTCCTCCCCTTACCCATTACACATTTTTCAGGCTTGCACAGCAGATCATGTTACTGGAGTATTGATAAAACAAGGCTTACATGTTCCTTGTGTTTTACACGGCTCTTAGAAAAGAATCAAAATATCATCCAGATAGTAGAATACAAATTGAATAAACATAAAAAATGAATCCATAAATAATGAACAATGTCAGGAGGATTGCACTGGAGATCTTGATCCTTCTTTGGTAGAATAATAGTGACCCCGCCTGTGTGCAAGATGGTACAATAAGGCAATTTCCAAATTACCCTGCATATAAGCCCTCAGCCTCTCCGTCTATGATATGGAATTATTGCGTTCCTAAAAGAACAATAGCGGCAAGTTCAGTTAGTATGGCACAACCATAATTCATATGAGGGGAAAGTGGGAATATTTTAGACTTACCAAAACCAGAGACAGGGCCAAAGAAGGATTAGGCACAATTAAATTTAATGGGAAATCATTTAGCTTATAAGTTAGTGACCAATAACATCATGCAGCATAACAATGATCATGATAAAGCTGTGAAGATAAAGCTATTGTTTTAGTAGGCCAATTGAATTACACATTATTCCTCTTCAACCAAATTATTCCAAATACTACAACAAGATCAGAAGAGGCATTAATGTAAAAAAAAACACATTGCCGTATGGTCTCCATAGAAGTCCTGCAATTGTAAAGATGCCTCTTGAACTGGACTTGGATCTAACGATGAATGATCAAGAGTTTGAATCACTTGACTGTATTCTTAATTCTTTTTCGGAATATACTTAGTGGCATAGTGCAGATCAATTAGCATTTCACAGGTACTACCGTCCAGCAAAGCAGATGCATTAACAACGTTCCCTTTTTTCCATCCTAAGGACAAATGGTAAAAGAAAGGTGATTGGCAGCATTTTCTACAGAGAATGCAATATAGGAAACCAACACATTCTTGCCTTCTTTTCTTTCTCAGGAGATGGTTGGGTTTGTCCTACATTTCTTTGAGGTTGTTTCAGTCAAATCTGAATCATATGTCCACAATATAGACATAACCCTTTCTTACCTCAGCATTTCTTTTAATTCTCAGTCGAAGGATCCTTTGCCGTACTACCTTGCATAGGTTCTTCCTGAGTCAGTGGTTCTACCGGAACATTCATTCGAGCACAAAAAAAAACTCTAGCAGAATTAGAATAACTTCCTCAGCACTTCCTTCTTTCTTTCAATTTTTACTTTAATTAGTATTCAATAACGGTGCTAATTCAATGAGTTCAGGAAATAAAATAGAGCATTCAGCGAACTGTCCTCAGCACTTTACTTAAAGTTTGGAGGACAGGGTACTCCATCGAAAAGGTGGCAGAGAACCCTGACCAACAAACTCACAGCTTCCTCACTCTGTCTAAAATATGGGAAAATGCCATGAAAAATGGGGAGCAATTAATACAAAATAGGTGGGCTTAAGAAATTAAGGGAAGATTTTAAGGTGGGGCTTGTAAAAATGAAAATACTCCCACAAATGAGTAAAACAATTCCCATTCACAAAATACACACCTACATCTACTACAGCAGTATTACTAACAAAACAGGCTCAAGGATAGTCCAGCTCACCCTCAAAGTAGGCCAAGCTCCACACATGGCTAACCACTGTACCATTAGGTGGCATAATGTGGCGATCATGGAGAACAGGTGGATTCAGCAAGTCAACAATTTCAAAAGGGTCTGTACCTGGCAGTGAAGTGGTACTCATTGCCACTCTATACTAGACTCCCTCCTCTTATGTGTTCTTCAGTTCTAGAATGTTTCCTGGTATCCAATGGGACCTGTTATAACTTGCGTTATTCGTACCTATTGTGTAATGAAAAAGTAAAATGTAAATGTTTCCTTCCAATCCTGGGCTTGAGTTGCATTCACCTCTTGACCACTGTATTTCAACTACTTGGAGTGGTTTAAACCCTGGTTTATTCCTTAATAGTTCACATGGCTCAGTAAATGGTCATTTTCCAACATTCATTGTAATTTTGCCGGTCCCAGTTGCTTGCAATTTGTCCCTGGGATATAGTTCTTGTTGTACTTTAGCTGTATTCCTAGATGGCGGACCACATCTTGTTACCTAATTTTGTTTCCTTTGTCCCTGACACTTGCCTTTACAGTGATTGATAAGATTGAAGGTTTATTTTTGGAATTTACAAATCCTATTTCCACTGTTATTTGTGCTCCAGAGGTTGGTTTCATTTTTAAGGTTGTGTTTCCTCTAACATGGGTCTTTGTATGGCTGTTTACTTGTTACGGGTTCCGAGCCCATTCTAAGATGATGGCCCATATGCAAGGTCTAGAAGCCTGTGCATGAACGCACTGTCAGGTTCGAAGTCAATCATTGCAGCGTGCAGTATAGGTTGTTTGTTTCCCAAAAGACTCTCTGTCTATATTATAGATGGGGTGGACAGGCAAAGAGGCCATCTGCAGGCACACTATGCACCACAAAGTGGTGCCATACAGTCCTTGAACCCCCCACAGTGCCCCTTTGAAGGAGGGAACAGGGATCCTAGGAACTTCCCAGACATCCCTTTGAAGGCAGGTGCAGTCACTCACTGCACTCACTGCACTTTGCTTGCTAGGTGATTGCTGTTCCCCTTTGAAAGGTAGGCCAGTTGCCACCTTCACATCGAAAGGTGGACCAATGACTTTAACCAGCTGGTCTGTCTTCCACGAATGTACTATTCAGTGTGCAGGCATGGGTTCCTGCTTGCACCAGGAACAGCAGATTTGCTGTAATACAGTGCACTGTCCTGTTCTGTGCCAGGTGCACAAACTTAACTGTGCGCTGCACTGAAAAAAGCAAAAAAGTGTTGGTTGGATGGCTTGAATTTATAACAAGAGAGATTTATTATGTTGAAGCTGCAGGTAATATCACGAATGACAGTTGTGCTTGAGAACATGGGCCACAAAGCGTGAAGGCGAACAAGTTGTTGATGATGGTCAAATATGCTTGGTTCCCACTAGGAAACACCAGAAGCAAGGACAAAGGTTAGATAGGCCACAAATCACCTGTCTATGGTCCAGACCAGGCTTATCCAGTAACTTGTGAGCTACTGGTAGCTCTCCAGCTACCTGTACATAGCTCTCCTGTGTGTGACCCAACCTTCTAAATTTGAAGCTTTTGCTTGGCTGAATAAATATATGTATACCAAAATTGTGAAGTGTTTATTTGAGACAGAAATGTGTGTATTTTCAGAATGTTTATGCTGGTATTTGGAAAAAACATGGTTGAATTTCCAAAATATATTTAAGGCTGATTGTTAGACCTATCAGCCTTAGGGTGGTCGCCCCCTAAACTGTTTATATTCTCCCTTCCTGTTTTACTGAATTAATTTTTCCTAGCCTTGGGACTCTGTGCACTTTACCATTACTAATCAGTCCTAAAGGACTTATGCTCACTCCCACACTTAATGCTACTTTTTGGCCTGCAGGACTTATTGTGCCATCCCCTTAATACCCCATTAGAACATGTCCTAGGCCAACCATTGCAGCCGGTGAGCTATTTTAAACTGCTTTTTCTGCTTAACAAAATAAACCCCTTGCCAGGCCCCAAATCCCCTTTTTAATACATATACGTCACCCCTAAGGGTGTCCCTAGGCAGCCCACAGGGCAGGGTGCATTGTATTTAAAAATTTGGATGTATACTTTTAAGTGTTACATGTCCTAGTAGTGAAAAAGTCACAAATTCATTTTTTACTACTGTGAGTCCTACCTCTCCCATAGAACACCATTGGGTTACCTTATTACATTTAATAAGTTTGGAAGCAAGTAGAAATGTCATGTACGATGTCTAAGGAATTGTAATTTAAAATCCTCTTTATTGATAAAGTTAGATTTTAAGTTACAATTAAAAAAATTCCACTTTTAAAAAGTAAAAATAAAGGAGATGATGGACGGAGGGCTGAAGCTTTTCAGACACTCACCCCCAGTCACAGATCTGGGTTGAATCCATCACCGCTCTTTAGCTCACTTCGCCACCCCAGTTCAGACCCAGCTATATGCAAATCAGTCTTGACCTTGTGCCTCATGGGAACAGTCCAGCCCGAACTGCCAAGCCAGGACTTTCCTGAACTGGAAACAAGCATCATGGGACCGGTTTGGGGGTAACACCCCTCATCAGCCAGGCTAGCTTGAATCCAGTGGCAAAGTGAGCAAGGGACCCACGTCTGGACTTACCCTTCCAACTTAAGGCGAACAAAGTGAAAAAGTTGGCATTTTGTTGTCCTAACCATTTGGTTCCTGAAGACTGTTGCCTGGATCAAAAGACTAGGTGTATTTGGCAGTTGCAATTGTGTATTCCTCCCAGACAGCCACACAATAGAGGAACTGGATGTTGGCAGGATGCGCCATCCTAGCAGGATGAGGGGGCAGAGATGTGTAGAGCTCCACTAGCTCTAGCAAGAACTTCAAACACAAAGAACTTCACACTAGCGTTTTGTGACTGCAGACAGCCTGGGACCAGGCAAGGAAATTCCACACACTTCTGGGGGTGGAAATTACACCAGTTTCTTCCAGTTCCAAGCTGGCACCAGGTATAAAATTAGAACCCTCAGACCTACTCTTCAGTTCACTGCAGGACCTGCAGAAGGAATTTCGAAGGACTGCCCTTCTTCCTGTTGTGCACTTCTGAGGACTGCCCTGCTGCACCAAGAGTTGTGTCCTGCCCTGCTGCCTGAAGCCTACTGTGTGACCCCAGAGGACTGCTCTACTGCTTAAGACCTGATTTCCTGCTTGAACTCAGGAATTCCAGAGTGACTCCAAGGGAGGTTGACTGGCCTCCTGATCAGAGCCTCAGATTCAGAAAAGGCTCCAACCATCTTGAACCGCATCTGGACCCGGCCTCAGTGAGTCATGGCCCTCCAAGTGGAGCACCTCCAGTCCTGGACCCTTGGAAGTGGTGCTACATGTGCCCTGATAGCCCAAATCCAAAACTTTGGACTTAAAAATAATTCTGCCAAAAAGTGCTCTGAGAACCAAGAGGAGACCGGGACCTACCTGCTTGTCAATCCACCTAAGGTACATTGCTAGTAAGCCTGACTTTTTAGCAGCTCCCACTACTTGCTTCCCCGCAGCAGCAAATTCTATTCAGTGGCACCTGGCAGAAGGGGTATCTGGCCTCGTGGAGTCCTCAGTGGCTACAGACTTCAGCATCATCCCACTGGACATTTTTGACTTTCATCAAAAAGAATATGTTTTGACATAGAAATTTTCACTCTGACTTCGTTCATCAGCTCCCTGACGAGAATGCTTCCTCCTCGGACACAGCCGGCTGCAGTGCCCCACTGAACTTTATCTTCTTAGACATTTTTCTTCAAAATATCTTCTAAGTCCGAAGGTAAGCGAAGATCGGGCCCAGTCCACTTTGCGCCATAGTGGTCTTCCATAACTTTCGACTTTGCCCCGGTCTCGCATGACTAGATTTCTGCGGTTGACTTTTTTATCTTTTAGGTGCTATTTTTCGCTTTAAACTTTAAAAATTCATAACTTTGATTCTACTGATCGAATATTTGTCATTTTGGCATCAAATAATTAGTTAAAAATTACTCTAATGTTCTAAATTGGTGTGGGATTTGCCTTGTGTTATGTTTTCACTATATTACTATTTAAGTGCTTCATAAATACTTTACACATTGCCTCTAAGTTATGCCTGACTGCTTTTGTGCAAAGCTACCAGATGGTTAAGTGCAAGTCAATTTAATGGCTTTTGTTGGCTCACCCTGACAAGGATTGTGGCTGTTGCTTGAGCAGACTTTCACCCCCCTCAACCAAACAACCTAATTCTCACACTGATATTTGAATGATAAATCATGTTGCATTGGAGAGACTTATTGCTAATATTATTACTTAGGTGACAGGCGCATTGCAGCTATGATTGTTTATATTATTACCCTAGTAAACACATTCCATGCAGACAGGGCCTTTTTTACAATACTGCTGGCAACTTTAAGGTGTTCACTACTTGTAATCCTGCATATAGGGGCTAACAATGTAGCCTCGTACGATGTAGTCTCTTTTCCAACACTAATTATATTAGTAGTTCAGGGTGATTTTAATTTAATAATAACAATACTGATTTATAAAGCACGTGGTTAGACCATACGGTGTGTCCCCGCCCAAGCCCTGACCTTTCTAAATTACAACCAAGGAATATAAATCAGAAATCCTCCGACACACACTAAGAAGAGCTAAGCAACCAGGTTTTAAGTTTGTTCCTAAACGTAATTTCAGAGGATTTGGCTCTTAACTGTGCCGAGAGAGAGTTCCAAGCCTTGGCAGCTAGGAAGGAGAAACAGCGTGCTCCCAGTCTGGCCCTAAAGACCCTGGGAACTAGCACCAAGTTGGCCTTACGCGGCAGGGAGTAAGGCTGTATCATAGTGCATAGGTATTTAGGACCTCTCAGGGAGATAATTTTATGGCAGAAGCATAGAGCTTTAACGCTAATTCTCTTCTCCAGAGGCAGCCAATGGAGGGTAGCAGGAGCCGACTATGCCCTTCTGGGTAGATTAAGAACCAGGTGAGCTGCCACGTTTTGGACTCTGTAGAGTTTTACAGACTACCTTTGGTTGCTCTCAGGTAAAGGATGTTGCAGTAATCTAACTGTGATGTTACCAGAGCATGTACCAGGGTTTTACATGAGTCTATCCAGAGCGGGTCCAGGGTCTTTCTTTGAGTTTTAAGAGTTCCAAAGCATTTCCCTGCTACTCTACTGTTCTGGTTTTCTAAGGATAGTTTGGGATCTAACCACACTCCTAGGTTTTTAACTTTGGGCTTGGGTTCAGGGATCTGGCCTAGGGCATCAGGGCACCATGCTGACGACCATACGAATGGGAACTTACCCACAATAAGGATCTCTGTTTTTTTGCTGTTGAGCTTCAAACAGCTGTCAGCCATCCATGAGGCAAGTTTCGCCAGGCAAGATTTAAACTGTTGTGCTGGCCCATCCCCTGCCTGGGAGAAAGTCACGATCAGTTGAGTGTCATCAGCATACAACATTAATTTTACATTGTGTCTCTCAATGATGAATATAGCTGCTTACAACGCATGCGATTAGATCGCATGTCATTACAACGCGGTCGTTACAACAACCACGTTGTTAGTACACAATACCATTACATTGCAAGTCATTACAACTACTTGCTGTAGGGAGCGCGCTGGACTTAGGAATAGTATTATTTACTATTCCTACTCCAGTTTGTGCAACAGCAGGGAAGGTGTTGGATTTTAAATCCAATACCAGTGCGCCCCCTACAGCAAGTCGTTGTAATGACTTGCGATGTAATGGTATTTCGTACTAACAACGTGGTTGTAATGGCATGCGTTGTGGAGACAGCATTGTAAATGCTGTTTCCCCTCAATGATCTCTGCTAGGGGGCAGATGTGATGTAAATGTTAAACAAAGTGGGGCTCAAAATAGAGCCTTGTGAAACTCCTTGTGGTAGAGTTAGAGTCTCCCATGCAAAAGCTCTCTGGGTGACTTGGAAAGTGCAATTAAGCAGAACCGCCGACACCGCACTCCTCAAGCCTCTGAATCACGAGGTTGTGGGATTCGGTGTTGAAGGCCATGCTCAGATCAAGCAGTATTAAGACTAAGGTTAGACCTACTTCAGCACTTTGTCTCAAAGTTTGGGTCGCAAGTAATAAAGCAGACTCCGTTGAGATAGCAGCCCTAAAACCTGGGGGCATATTAGCAAGACCGGCGATAAAATTATCGCCGTTTTAGCGGCAGGAAACTGCCGCTAAAGCGGCGATAATGGGCTTGCTAATATGCGTTATAGAATTCCAATAGAAGCCCAGGTTAGATGTGCAGGACATCTAACCTGGGCTTCTATTGGAATTCTACTAACGCATATTAGCAAGCCCATTATCGCCGTTTTAGCGGCAGTTTCCTGCCACTAAAACGGCGATAATTTTATCGCCGGTCTTGCTAATATGCCCCCTGATTTTTTGAGAATTTTAGCAAAGAAGGGCAAGAATGAGATGGGTCTCAGATTTTCCAATATCATAGTATCAAGTGTGAGTTTCTTGGGAATAGTGAGCACAGTTGCATGCATCCATTTCGGGGGCACACACCCAGAGTGAAGTGACATCATAATTAACTGTCGAAGGTGGGTTAGAATGGGGAGCATGCCTAGGCGCAGTATTCTGGGCGGGCAGGGTCAAGAGGGGAGCCCGATTTAATTTGTAGGAAGAGTCCAAGTAGCTCCTCTAAGGAGGGACTGGTGAAAGTAGCAAGACCACACTGATTAGGCATGTCTTCTCTTGTGGCTAATAGATCTCTCCACTTCTTAGCCTCGGGTGGGAACGTATCATAAATTTTAGCCACTTTAGTAGCAAATAATGTGGTAATGTTATTTCAATTATCTTTAGAGGGGGTTACCATTACGGATATTCATTTGAGGGATGATAGGTAGTTGAGTATGGTGAATAATTCTTTAGATGAATTATTAGATCTGTCAATCTTCTGTGAGTAGAATTCTCTGCAAGTGTTTCTGATAAGCTTGTGATATTGTTTGAACACTTGTTTGTGGTTAGGCGGCTGCTCTGGCTGTAATCAAGCCGCCAAGCAAGTTCAAGGTGTTTACATAGTTTCTTGGCTGCCACTAGGGACTCATTATACTAGGGTGCCGAGGGGCAGATTGGCGATAGACGTCTAGGGGACAAGGGGGCTATAGAGTCTAAGGCTAAATTGATCCATCTATTGATGTACGTGTCTGCTAGATCTACGTCCTCAACTAATTCAGGGTAGGAGGCCGAAAATGCATTCGTAAAAGCCTCAGAATCAATCTTAGCCAATTTCTAGAAAGGGCCATGGTGTTATTATTACTATGGGGGGTAGAGTTAGAGAGTGGGAAAGAAAAAAGGAATGATCAAGTGATCAGACCAAGGAACTCTGATAGGGGTATCCAGCAGCAGTGTGGGAAAATTAGAGAAAATGGGGTCCAAGGTGTGTCCTTTCATGTGCGTAGGTCCAGAGACTCGTTGTACAAGGTGTAGGGTTTCTAAGTCTCTAATTATGAATCTAGCCCCATTGCAGGAGCTCTCCTCAAAGTAAAGGTTAGGGTTGCCTAGAATAATTAACTTGTTGTGGTGTAAAGCAAGTTGAGAAATGGTGTCAGCAAGGGTCGATATGAACTTTGAGCCTGACCCAGGAGGGCGATAGATTAAGAGCCCTGTTAATGTACAGTTGCTTGAAAGTGTTAATGAGAAAAGAGCTCACCCTCAGCTATATCCACCTCACTAAGAGAGCACTTCAGGGTAAGTTTAAAAATAATCGCAATGCCTCCCCCTCTCTGGGTGGGGCGGTCATGAGTCCATAACTGTTAGGTATGGCATCTAAACTATCTGGGGCAGACGTTTACGCGAGCCACGTCTCAGTCAGGTATAAGGCATCCGGTTGTTGGTCACTTATGGTATCAAGGATCTCCTGCTTATGTTTAGTTAAGGAGCGGCAATTAATTGATAGGCAACATATTAATCCTTTTTGTCCTGGACTACTATCCTTGAGTTCATCCTCAAGAAAATTGTGGGTATAACCACATGAGCTGCATGTGCCTGGGGTACCACCAACCTCGAAGGAATTACAGCAGCCAATATATAATGTGGGAGCTACTTTCCTGAGTTTGACCAAGCAGTGCCTTCTCTGGGGGTTAAAACGGGCAGGGGTTCTGGCCCCAGGCCCCAGATGGGCACAGATAGGCGCAGACGGGCCTGCCTTTGGCGTGCCTTCGGCATTCCGGCGGTACGTCCTCACATCGCCAATACTGAAATAGGCCGCCTGAAGAGGGGCGTGTCTACACTTCAGCCAATCAACAATGAGGGTGGGCACAGAAACACCAACCGGGGCCCAGCAGCCCCACGCACATCAGGAGAGCTCCCTCCCCTGCATGGCGCTAATGGCAAAGAAACAACAAGATTTTAGCTTTAACTAACAATGGCAACAGAAAGGGTAGAAAGGGAAATCATATAATCATTAAAAACAGAGGGGAGCCAGGCATCTCCCTGCACTAAAAGTACTACAAGGAAAAGAACCACATAGTATAAACAATATTAAAATGCACTCCAGACAGAGTGGTAAAGCCAACTCCAAACGGAGTGATAGTAAACTACTGAAAAAGAGAGTGATCACCTACTGGAGGTCAGGTCCGGCGCGTCCACGCATCGGCCATACTAAAATAGGCCTCCTCAAGAGGGGCGTGTCTATACTTCGGCCAATCAACAACGGGAACAGGCAAAGAAATACCAACCGGGGTCCAGCAACTCTGTGCACGTCAGGAGAGCTTCCTCACCTGCACGGCTCTACTGGAAAGAAATGACAAGCTAAAACAACAATTGAAACAGAAAGGTGAGAAAGGGTAATCATATAATAATTAAAAACAGAGGGAAGCCAGGCATTTCCCTTCACTAAAAGTGCTACAAAGAAAAGAGCCACACAATATTAAAATACACTCCAGACAAAGTGGTAAAGCCCACTCCAAGCGGAGTGGTAGTAAACTGCCGAAAAAAAGAGCCATCACCTACCAGAGGTCATGTCATAAGTATCTCTTTTTAAAGAGATGATGGACACCCCTGGTCCAGACATTTTGTTATATTACAGCACTAGTCTGTAATATTTCATTGGCATCTCTCAAGCTAGTGGGCCATGTCCCAAAAGTAGATTGTTCTAAAGGAAATTGTTCCACACATCACAAAATGATAATTTGTAAAGTGAATAATTAGTGCAAAAAATATATTTGTGTTATTGAGAAAACAAATGCATTATTTGACCCTATGCACATTAACTCAATTTAGCCCACAAGGGTGGCTCATTGGCTTTACAAAATGGTCTTTTAAAACCAATGTGATGTGCCTGGGCATCAATTGGGCACATTTTGGAAGGCAAACAGTGCTGTTATCCCTATGGAAACATCGCTGACTGAGCTTCAGAAATGCAAATCTGGGTCTCCTGGCGACCCATGGCCAGCCATACAATACAGTGCCCTCGCTGAGTGCCTCAACCCCCATTTAAATGCCATCTGGAATTCATCAATCAGCCAGGGTGTCTACCCATCAGCCTGGAAGCACACCTTTCTTCTCCCAATATTGAAGAAAGCTAATGCTGACCTAGAAGTCACCAGCAATTATAGGCCGATTTCTCTGCTTCCCGCCCCGGCAAAAGTTTTACAAAAATTAGTACACCAGCAATTGGCAGCGTTTATTGAGTCCAATAGCCTATTACATGAGTCCCAGTCCGGCTTTCGCCCGGGATTTAGTACAGAATCTGTCCTGATTGAAATGGCTGACTCTATACGCTGGGCCGTGGATGGAGGCTCGAAGGCCATGTTGGTGCTGTTAGACTTGTCAGCAGCATTCGACACGGTGTCCCATCCCATCCTATTAGATCGCCTGAAGGACATAGGCATCCAGGGGACAGCATTGAATTGGATTATATCTTTCTTGCATGGCCGTCACCAACAGGTCTTGACCCACCCTTTCACCTCGCCCGCTAAACCTCTGAAATGGGGGGTTCCTCAGGATTCGGCCCTAAGCCCGCTTCTTTTTAATGTCTACTTAACACCTTTGGCGGAGCTCATCACCAAAATGGGGATCAAGGTGACATCCTACGCTGATGACACTCAGCTGCTGTTTACTTTCAGTAGAGTGTCAGACACCACACTTGACCCGCTAAAAGAGTGCCTCAAAAACATCGCTGATTGGATAAACTGCAATTTCCTAAAACTTAATGCTGACAAGACAGAGGTCTTGTTCTTTAACCAAGCCATCCCCCCCCCCGTCCAATGTATGGTGGCCAGCGGAATTGGGTGACGCTCCCACTCCGAAGGACTCTGTCAAAAATCTGGGAGTGAGATGGGACAAAGATCTGTCCCTCACGACCCATGTACAACTGGTTTCGGCGGCCTGTTTTGGCAAAATCAAAACCATCAGAAAATGTATTAATTTTCTGCCAGACTCAACCCGCAAAACCGTGGTCCATGCTCTAATCACCTGCCACCTCGATTACGCTAATGGCCTGTATATGGGTCTGCCGCTTGGTCTGATCCATAGACTTCAGATTATTCAGAACGCGGCAGCCCGACTGGTCTGTGGGGTCCCGCTTCGACAACGCATCTCTCCTTACCTCAGGCAACTCCACTGGCTTCCGATAGCCAAACGGATTGAATTTAAGGCCCTGACATTTGCCTTCCGAGCGTATCAAGGGAGGGGACCTATCTACCTGAGGAGGAGACTTCGCCCATATCAACAAGATAGACCTTTACGGTCCAACCACAAACGCTATCTCTCCATCCCGTGCTTCGCGAAAGCAAAAATGGTAGGTAGAACATCCGAGGTGGGGACCACCAAATCTTGGAATAACCTCCCTCCCCATCTACGCATGATGCAGTCCGAACAGGAATTCAGAAAGGCCTTGAAAACCTGGCTTTTCAGTCGGAACGACTAGAATTGCGCTTTCCTCTACCTTGTTCACTGTCTGCTATAGCGCCGGGACACCCCATTTGGGGTAGCTGCGCGCTCTACAAATGTCTTTATTATTATTATTATTATTAGGGATGGCAGAAGGAAAACATTACATGATAGGCTCGCCTGAGATAATTGAGCTTAATTTTGACTTTCCTGGTTGTGGGTATGCAGCATATTTCCAACTCAGGTTTGAGATGGCATTCAAATTTCCTAACCTGAGTAACTACCCACCTCAAGTAGTAATCACAATCCTTGTCAGGATGAACCACAATAAATGTACTAATTAATTTTATGTTTAATAAACGTTTACACTTTTCCCTGTACTTTACCATAGAAAGATCTCCGCCTTGGTAGCAGAGACATCTATCTACATCTGAAAAGTTACTAGTAGCAACTTTATACTGATAGAATTGGCACACCCTCTGTTTCAGGACATGGTGACATGTAATTCTAAATTTTGCAGTAAGTTTTCACTCGTATAAACTGAACAGAAAAAAGCAGTAAAGTTACAAAAAAATGTAAAAGTACATTTACAGGTGCAAATTTTCTTCTGTGTGAATTTACCATTGTGGATAGGCCCCTGAGCCTATCCTTTGGAAAATTGGGAACATTTTAAATATGCTAGTTTGTTTTAAAAACAGTTTTTCTGTTTTCATTTTCTTAAGGGTTTGCCTGGTTTTAGTTTCACTCATTGTTTCCGTACTGAAGCCTCTTCCATGAAGTGAGGTGAAGTCTCCTGTTGGCTCTGAATTGTGCTTTTACCGATTTCTTCTTCTTTCTTTCCATGTGTAGCTACATCAAACTGGTACAGAATTAAAATAAATAAAGCAAAGCTTGTATTTCCTCCTCATATTAATTCTTTCTTTTTGTCACAATAAGTCATTCTGAGAGTTAGCTACTCGATGATTAGAAATGATTGATGGCTTTGTCATATGGAATTAAGCACAGTGGGGTTAAATACGTATTAAAGTTACTTCGGCTGAAGTATAGCCATATATGGCAAAAGACCTTTGCACTGAAATAATAAACAAGGAAAGAGGTTTCTTAATATACTTGCTCAAAATACCTTGCTTTATTGGGCTACATGTACTTTCACTAGCATGTTTTAAATATATAGACAAGCCTTCTTCTTGAATATTTGTGAGTGTTTTAAAAGTTCCTATTTAACAGAAATGATGTCGTAACTGTGAATTATTTCCCATAATTCACAGTATTAAATTAATTTGTAGGATATGTAGGGTACAATTTAGAGTTTGACTGACAGGGTACTACATTGCAAACGAGATGGAGTACACTGCCCTGCCAAACTCTCAGTCCACTCACCTCATTTAGAGATGCGTAAACCTTAGGTATTCTATTGACGGAACCCTCTTAGGTTCTCTCTACTGCCTCCAGTGGCCCAACAGAGTTGGAGGAAGAACATTACACCATTCTCCCTATTCGGGGTGGAAGGTATAACTTCTTTTTTTCCTGTCCGTCACTGCCAGAAAACAACTGAAGGTGAGGGAAAGGAAAAAAACTATAATGGCCCCCACACCCTAGGAGGAAGCTCCCAGGGTGTGGGGGTCATTAGTTTTTTGTTTTTCAAAAACAAACTCCCACTTTGGGGGGTTGGTTTCCTAAAAAAAAAAAATGAAAAGTTTGGCAGGTGGCCTTCAAACAAACTTTTAGTACATTGAGAGTAACCCCCATGATGGCAGTTTACTTTAATGTACAGAGATGAGTGCTGGGTCAGTGGTCGTCTCTAAATTTGGTGGGCTGTAGTCCATCAAGGTGGTGGAGGTAATTTCCTCTGCCTCCTTGGTGATACCTCTGTAAAAGATTAATTCTGCGGTCAAACCGTACTGTACATGCCAAATACCGTGTACAGTGGGGGCTGGCTGGTTGAAGGTGGGGTGCTTGGAATGCGGTATAAGATTATAAAAACCAAAATTCACTGTCAAAAACAGGTGTTAAATGAAGCTTACATTGGTATAACACTTAAACATATGTTTGTAAAACCTCACAATATCACCTAAAAATCAGAGTTAAGGTCCAGTTATTGTTAGAGATTAAAACCAAAAAAACGACTGGAATTTGCAAGTTATGCTAAGGACCACATTCCATAACCCCACAACAGCCATGCAAACTACATCGTCAGCTTTGTAGCTTTTTCATAGATTTCAGCACAACTTTTGATTCTGTTGTTGATGTAGGGATCTTCAAAGAAAAATTAAAGGCACTTAGGTTCAGTCAGGGCTTCCTACGTTTGATCCAACTTTACAAAACGATAACTGAACTACGGTCCAGAAGGAATCTACACGAGAAATGGCAAAGTAGCTATAAAAATGCCTTAAAGAAAAGCTGCATTCTTGTACCTTTGTGTTTTTTGACTTTGTTATCTGAGCTCCTGTCTACACTGCCTGCATGTAAGATTGTTGCTGACTAAGTTGAGGGAAGTCATGAAACTTTATCAAGGTATAAGTATTTGGGAGTTTTTTGTAGTTGGCTCTCTTGGAAACTACATTAGAACATGATGTGTACAATGTGACTCCTAAGTTATGATGGGGCTACTGGTAAAAGTCTATTTAGAGAAATTAATACAAATGTCCCTGTATGGTAGTATTCCTTGTATACGAAATAGCAGACCAGTTTGTGAGCTAATGGACAGGTCAAAATGGTGTTGGGACTACCCATAAAGGCAATGGTTGCCACGATTCATCTACAGATGAACATGTTTTCACTTGGACCTAGGGCAACATTTTTGGATACATTTTCCTCTTATTTAATACAACAAAAAAACAGGATAATTGCTGCCCTTTACAAGTATAGGTCACGTGGCCAATATCAATCCCTTCTTGGATGGTGCAGAAAAAAATAACATTTACATGTTCATTACATACAATGAAATTAGATATTTTGTGATCAGGATTAAAACAAAGTCGATTGGCTTATGTCATCAAAAAAAAAATGTATATAGAGCTTCTATTTATGTATTAGTCTGAGGTTATGGAGCACTTGTTTGTAAACGTTGCCTGACCCCAATGTAAAAATGATCTTTCTGAGATTCGTGCTGAGCTTGACCCTGTGGGCGATAAAGGGCTTATCTTAACTTTAACATGTGTATTATTCCTGTGACTGAGAAAATGTTGTTAAACCATTGGTCTATCAATACAGTGCCATCACCAGATAAAGTGCTGCGGGTCTGTTATAGTCGATGGTTGCTTATGATGTAATAATGGGAATGAGATGTGTTTAAAAATGTCTACGAACATCGAACTGTGATGATCTGTTTGATTAGTTGGCATGTTAATAGTCTTTTCTATATTTTTTCTATGTTTTGTGGACTTACATTTGTAAACATAGTCTCCAATTGTGTAAATCAGAAAAGTGACAGAATTAATCTTTGGCCTTTGACCACATAAATGCGGCCCTTCAGCCAAAGATATACAATTCAGAGAACCGGATTGGTTAGGAGTGAGTAAGCTGTTCAGTGCTCTGATATATTCAATAAAACAAAATGTAACCAAATCCCATACTGGGGCCACAACAAAAAACCATGTCTCAGCATATTTTTGTTAGTACAAATGGATTCTGATACAGTGTTACCTCCATTGTTGCCCAGGACTGCTTAAAAGGATCTCCCATGTGTTTGCAGAGCTATGCGAAAAGCTGGAGAAATAATTAAATATGTTAGTTCTCCCCAAACCAGAAGTGGTAGTTAATGGTTATGGTGGTTATGGACCAAAGACAAGTGTTTTGTAGAAGCTGTTCTGAGGTCATAGCTTTGTTAAAAAGCACCAATCCTAAAGAAAGTAATAACTTTCCAAACGAAGCCCTTCAGCCACTTTCCTCCCTCGGTATTGTGGGTTTGGACATGTAACGTGCAGAACACTGAGCCAAGTAGGGTGATGATGAAAATTCAGAAGCAGTGGCTGCAGACCCAAGGATAACGTTCTTCCTACCACGAGTGCCAGAGAAATTATTTATCTTGGGCCACGCATTAATTAGGACTGCTTGACTGTGATACAAAACCAGGCATGGATTGTTTAGAAAAACATTTCTTTGATGATCCCACAGGAGGGAGAACAGTTTCTTTTTGGGGTAATGTGTATTCAAATACATCTTGTAAGAAAATACCTCATTTTGGCATAATCATCCCCAATTTTCTTGACACATGCGTCTGTTATTTCACTCTGTGCACTGGGACTCTGCTAACCAGGCCTTGGTGCATGTGGTCTGACCCCTAAAACATGTCAAATTTGGCTATGCTCCTAATTGTCTTGGAAATTAAATTTCACTATTGGACTGCAGTACCTATTGTGCCACCGCAAAATTGACAGTGCAAAACAAGGCTGGGCTGCAGGGATGCCACCAGTAGCCTGTCTGTGCAGGTTTAAACTGCAATGCAAATTCCTATAATAAATAGGTTAAAAATGACAAGCAAGCAAGTACATATAAAAAATAGCTTACAAATGACAAGCAAGCAAGTAGTGTGAGTGCAAAACAAATTCAAACATATCAATAGTCCACTACAACTTCTAACTAGCAAACAACAACTAACTCACCCACCTTCAGTTACCCCTTGCCAAGCTGTCTTATGTAGTGCGCCACAATGGTCAACATCTTCAAAGTTCCGAATCCCAACCAAAATGATCCATGCAAGGTCAGCTATTACTAGGCCTGGGCAGAGTTCGCGGATTTGCGGTATGCACAACTTTGTGTAGTGGTTAAAAAAAAACTCTGCAGCACTACTCTGGGTTCCGCGGACGGGCGGAGTTGCCTGGCACACCCGTTCGTGTTGAATTCAACTTCAATCTGGAGTACTTCCTCGCATTCAAAACTGCATGTGAACGGCAGCACGATGTTCGCATGGGTACGGCCATCTTGTTTTCTTACTCTGTTTATGGGGCTGGGACTCTTTTTGAATCCCTCTTTAATCTTTTTAATCATCCACACTCCTATTCAATCTACCCCTCATTTTTATTTATTGAATTGGTGTGTGTTTTTGTGTCTGTGTATTTTAAGTTTTTTTCATTTTTTGTGTGTTTTTCGAGACTTTTTGTATTTTTGTTCATTTTTCCTTTTACTTCCTTATTTCTTCCTTCCTTCCTTCCTTTTCCTGTTTCTTCTCTTTACCCCACCTAGCGTCTTGGCAGAGCAGGGTGACCATGGAAGTGACGCCGCCAGGCCCCCCTGAGCAGCCAGCAGCCGCCTACCTTGCGGACAGCGGCTCCGCCAAGGGGTGCAGCCCCAGGCAATCTTTTGTGAGGTGGAGGTGGCAGCACTGTTCGTTTTTCTGCAGCGCCACCTCCCCTACATGCTGGCAGCAGGTGGCTGGCCTGGCAGAGGATACCCCCTGCCGGAGCATCTGCTGCATTGGGGCAGGGTGCGCAGGTGTCTGCTGCACACCAGCCAAGTCCAGAACACCAACCAGCAGCTGACGCACAGCTGGGAGGATATCCTAGACCGGGAGCAGGACCTGCTCGACCTGCTAGGCGTGGAGATTGCGGGGCATGGTGAGTATTAATTATTTGTTGTGTTTCTGTTCTACAATGCTAAAAAGAAATTCCAAATAGCATGCTGCTCACACTCAGAGGTAAGTTACGTTTAGCTTACATTAAGAAAATTATTATGTGATCCAGTTTGAGCCAGGCAAGTGCTTGGCGCTACCTAATTGTACCTGTAAGCGCTCGCTTTGGCTGATTATTCAAGAATCCATTGCAGACTCCTCTGCCTTCCTGTCACCATAGTGAATTAGTGATATCAGTGAGTTAGCATTCTTTGGGACTTTCTTTATGTAGCTCGTACAGTCCTAAGCAATTTCACAGTGAGTCTATGCATTGCAAAAAAGGGAGACATAGTTTGTCCATCAAAGTGGTTGAGAAATGAGAATAAAATCAAAGATCATTCATTTCAATGCATAAGTTCCACATGTAGTTTTTGTTAAGGAAATTTGGAATAGCGATTTTAGGATTAGTATGGCCAATTTAACGATAGTCGATATTAGTGCTATAGGAGATCTGATATAGGTAAGTACAATCTTGCTTCGTTTACCTGTCAATATTTTCATGGAAATTAACTGTACCAATAATCTATTTTTTTATCTTCTTTATTTCTTACATCAGCACCCTAGGGCAAGAAGAGGGGCAGCGCAGAAGTGGGTCCGGGAAGAGCTGAGGAGGATCACCAACCACCAGTGCCACTGCTGAGGGCTCTGCTCACCCCAGTAAGTCCTATCATTTATTATTATTATTTCCCTAACTTTTACCTCTTTCCAATATTAAACTACTTTGAATTTTGCCTTGTTCATTTTTTTTATACTTTCTCCTTTTTTCCAACTTCCCTATTCTTTTTTCCAACTATATTTCAGCAAGAAGGCCATAAAAGTACAAGATATAAATAAGTATACATCAAAAGAAAAACCAAAAGCAGTTAAAAATCGCCAAGCGGTGCAAATTCCAATGAACACAGGCTACATTTTTAAAAACACATTAAAAGGAGTATCTAATAAAGGGCAGATAAATATGTGGTGGTATAATTCTCTATGACAGTAAAATGCTTAGCTACTTAAAATCGAAATGCAACAAGGTCAACAATAAACTTAGGGCAGAACAGTTGATATAAAAGACTATCTTCATTAGTACAAAAGCATTAGGCAAATCTAGATACAATTATTCTTTAGGATTTCTAGGGTCAGAGTGGTTAAAATGGTTTAGATCAATATGAGTACCATGTACAATTCCAACAAATCAATCAGTTTCCTTCTTGTGGAAGGTGGATAATTGGATTAGGTGATGCAAAAGTAAGCCCACATATTTCCTTTTTCACCATATGATTTATGTTATATATTATAATTATTATTATTACTGCTTTCAAATTAAAAACCATAAGATTTGCAAAGGTTAAAATAATGTGTCATGCATGTATGGCTAAAAACAGTCAGATAAGTTCTCGCACACACATTAAAAAGTTCAAAATAGGCAATTCTATCCCACTCTCATTGTATATGATAATTTGTATGTTAAATTCTACCAATTTGAATTCCAAGTGGGCTTATCATGAGTCTGCCTTGGAGAGAAGTATAGATCTAGGGTTACAGCATCCTAGTGAGTACAAGTATCATAATATAAGTCCGCTTACTTATATACTACCAGCATTCGGACCTGGATCAACTTTTGATGCTTTATCCACTGGTTCCTAATTATCCATACTGCATGCAAGTATTTCACTAGACTAATAACAATCGGCTCCTGTGTATCTGTTTTTAGTATCCTAAGTGCAGTGCTCAATGTCCTAGTAATCTACAGAGGGGAATAATCTATTTCCTCCTCCAAACTTTGCACGCCTCACAGAAGAATAATATGTGGCTTAATGATTCAGGAGCAATGTCGCAGACAGGGCAGCTGGTGTTAGCGGTCTTAGTCTTCGCCCATCTTGCTGTAAATTCTTGCGTTGGCAGAATCCCGTATCTGAACTTGCGATACAGCAGTCTAGGTAGGGAACCCTGGATGACATAAAGGGAGGGTTCATATAGAGGAACAATCTTATGATCAAGAAATTGATCTTTTAAGTTCCCTAGTTTGCTATTCTTTATTATCTCTCCCCAGAGATATTCTCTGCACCGTTCCTTTATTACTGGCCTTGGTGTCAGATGGAGGCTTCTGGAGAGACCCAAAGATTCCCTAAAGCAGCAGCGTGAAGCATCTTCTTTACATATAACAGCCATGGAATCTTAAGATGGCCCTCTGCTTTTAAAATCTCTCTGAGTGGGGCTCTATAGGGCTCCAGCTCTGGTGTTAACCATAATGTATGCCAGAATAATAGTGGACGTACCTGAATAGTGAATTAAATTGGGAATGGACCCAAGTCTTGCAAAACTGGAAGAGTTGGGGAGCTATATGGAAGATGTGTTAGGTATTTCAGGAATTTATTTTCCACTATTGTTAGCTCACTGGCCGGTTCATCGCCCCAGAGCTCTGCGCCATACAGGGCAACATTTTTTGCTCTGGTCTTATATACCTCAAGTGCAGGGGCTATGCTAATTGGTTTTTACTTTTTTTGCCCTCTTTAGGATAGCACCTGACTCTTGTTGCAATTTCAAAGAGCGTTTGCTTATTTCTGTCTTCCATCTAAGATTGTGAGACAGTCACCCCCAATTAAGTAAAATCCAAGACTTGCTCTAAAATGGTATTATTAACAATTAGAGTTGGTTTAGTGGATTTGTAGGGATTGAAAGCCATGGCTTTAATCTTGCTTATGTTCATTTCTAGACCATGGTTAGCACAAAAATCCAGAAATCAATTCAGAATTGCTTGTAGGCCTCTTGGGGGTCTTTGAAATAAATAGCGTGTCATCTGCAAATAACAACACTGGGTATTTCATGAGGCCAATATTGGGGATGTCATTATTTTCAAAGTTCAAGTGTTCTGCCAGATCATTAATAAACAGAGAGAAGAGTGTCGGGGCTAGGACGCAACCCTGGCGTACACCCTTCTCTATTTTGAAAGCTTCTATTTGTTCCACATTCCTCCCATACCTCACCCGTGCTATATTAGTCTCTTGTATTTTCTTTAGGACTCCTAAGATTTGAGTTGGAGCTCCCATGTTTGCTAGTACCTCCAATAACCTGCGTCTCGAGACAGTATCAAATGGCGATTTTAAATTGACAAAAATAACGTATAGATGCCCTTTACCGAGCAGACGGTTTTCCAATAGATCAGGTTAAACCTAAAGATTTGGTCAAGAGGACTAACTTTCGGGCGAACTCCCCTATTCAATCCTGTTATCCCTGCATTAGCTTTTTTTTTCTTATTTCATGGGGGGTTTGTGGTAGCTGACTTTTTCCGGTCTGTACTAGTCTGTAGGTTTCTTCTTCTTTGTTGTTCATCTTTCCCTCTGCCCTGTATATCTTTTGTTACTGTAAGACTAAGAAAAGATTTTTGGTACTCTACTGTCTACTGTGAAGATTGTAGGCCCAAGTAAGCTAGTATTAAAATAATATTCACCATGTATGTTTGTTGAGAAGTGATAGAACTGGGGGTCTCTAGTTGGCTGAGGTAGGTACCTTAGTCCAAATAGGGACCCTTGCTTCTAGTCAGGGAAAGGAGGGACACACTCTTAGATAACCCCTGCTCACCCTCTGGTAGCTTGGCACGAGCAGCCAGGCTTATCTCCAAGGCAATGTGAAGTATTTGCAACCACACTCCCAGTAACACAGTGATAACACCACAAATGGACACCACACTGATTTTATAAAAATAGCGGTATCTTTATCAAGAGAAATACGATGAGACCAAACGCTAGAAATCCAACATATGCGTATTAGTAATATTTCACTTTGCCGGTTATTAGGCCAACAATCACTTGTAGGTTCTTGCGGTATTAATGAGCAGTTCACGATGATCTAATGCAGTCCTAATGCAATGCTATGCAGTTCATAATGCAGTTCGTAATGTAGAAATAAGACAGTCCTTAATGCAAGTACTAATGCAGTTCATAACGCAGGAATAATGCAGTTCGTAATGCAAGAATAATGCGGCTCGTAATGCAAGAATAATGCAGTTCGTAATGCAAGGAATAATGCAGTTCGTAATGCAAGAATAATGCAGTTCGTAATGCAAGGAATAATGCAGTTCGTAATGCAAGAATAATGCAGTTCGGAATGCAGGAATAATGCAGTAAGCCAATCTGCGCGATCAGCTGGGGCACCACTAGGCCCCAACAACAGAGACAACGGTCGTAAGCTTAAAGGGGCGGCCCCGGTACTGCTGGGCAGGTACGGGCCGCTCGGGGACTCAGCGCGTCTATCGCGGTGCAGCGGGAGAGAGATCGGAGCACTCCTGTACTCCTCCTGCACGCCTCCCCAGGCCACACACTCTTGCGGCTCCCGACCAGAGTCCAAGCCTTACCTGTGGGGTGCGCTGCTTCGCTCTCTTTCTCTCTCCCCGCTCATTGGTCGTCCTGCTGGGCAGCCCCGGTGACTTTGCAGGTCCGTGGCTAGGCGACGCTGTAGCCGGACGGGTTAAGGCGCTGCCTTCTCCTTCGTTGACGATCTTGGGCAGATTCCCCTTGGCAAACAACGATCACGATCCCTTTCACCTTGCAGCTTCTTTAGCTTCAAGAAATCCTTTAGCACGTTGCGGCTCGGGCCGGCGGCGGCGATCCTTACTCACAGCCTCAGTTACGATGACGGCTCGGGCCACAAACGGCAATGCAGCAGCGTGGACGATGTTTCACGCTGCGGGGGCAATGCGCTCACGGGGCACCTCGTAAACGGCACCACAGACCACACGCCAGTCTCAGGCGTGCAAAAGCACATGCACCAAGCGTCGCTGAGACACGGTTGGAAACTGTGATGTTCCTGAGTTTCCACAACAGGGGACCAGCTCTCCTCGGGCCCTTGGAGACAAGTTACTTCAGGACACAGCACACAGCAAAGTCCTTTCAAGCAGGGGGACACAGCACACAGCAAAGTCCCTTGTCCTCTCCTTAGTCAAATCAGCAAACTGCAGGCCAGCCCCAGAACACACAGCAAGGGCAGTCCTTCTCTGCAGTCTCGTCAGCTGTTCTTCCTTTGCAGAGGTCTTGAGTTCAGTCTTGAGTTCAGGGGTTTCAGCTCTCACATTTATACCCATAAATGCCTTTGAAGTCTTTGTGTTCAGGGGGCTCTGAGCCCGGTCCAAACCAGTTCTGGGTGTCTTCCTGCCAGTGCACACCCTCTTCCTTTGATAGTGAGGGTCTGGGCCTCAGACGCTCCGCAGGAGGTGCAGCCATCCCTTTGTGGCAGCAGCACAGCCCTCCTCACATCCAGGGGGCTACTCCTCCCATCACACCAAATGCAGGCCAGCCTGTTGCTGTCCCACCTACTCCTCTCTGGTGTCAGGACACCTCCCCAGACCCTGTCACATCCAAACCCAGACAGTCAATACACAACCAGGCAGAGGCACGCAGGATGGTTAGGACAAGAAACCAGCCACTTCTAAAAGCGTGGTTTCTAAACACACAATTTAAAAACCATCTTCATAAAAGATGTGTTATTAAATCCTGAGTTCAGGCACACTAAACTCCATCTCTCCATCTTATGCCGATGGGAAGATATGCTGGAAACATGTGACACAGCATTCCCCATTTTGTCCTATGGGCAAGATGGCCTTGCAACAGTGAAAAACGAAATTGGCAGTATTTCACTGTCAGGACATCGTACACACCTCAGTACATGTCCTACCTTTCACATACACTGCACCCTGCCCAGGGGGGTACCTTGGGCCTACTATAGGGGTGTCTGATGTGCCTAAAAAAGGGAAGGGTAAGGCCTGGCAAGTGAGTGCACTTGTCAGGACAACCAGGCAGTTAACAAACTGCGCGCAGGCACTGCAGTGGCAGGCCTGAGATCTCTCTTTAGGGCTACTTATGTGGGTGGCACAATTAGTGCTGCAGGCCCACTAGTAGCATTTGCATTACCAGCCCTGGCACACATAGTACACTTTACTAGGGACTTTACTGGTAAGACAAACATACCAATTAGGGACAACCAATTACCATAACACTTTATACAGGGAGCATATGCACTTTAGCACTGATCAGCAGTAGTAAAGTGCCCAGAGTCCTAAAACCAACAAAAACAGGTCAGAAACAATACAGGAGGAAGGCAAAAAGTTCAGGGATGACCCTGCAAAAAGGGCCAAGTCCAACACAACCCCCTTCCAGCCAAAACACAGGGTAGACCAATCACCACCTTGATGGGCCTCCCTGCTTTGGGCGATAGAACACGGACCCTGGCCCGCAACTACAGAGGCATATTCCAGTTCTACGCCAATCTGAACCCAGTTGGATCCCTCTGACCATACTCTCAGGGCCCCCTAAGCTAGCCCAGGGGGGACCCATCTCCTCACCTGGGGACCCCATCTGTGCAGCGTCTAAACTTACTTTGCTCACAGATATGTCCCCCCTGGTAGACAGTACCCACATGGCCAACACAGTGGCCCAGTCCACCCTCGAGGTGTGACTCCAGCCCCCCTCCCAGGGGCAACTCTGTCCACCAGGACAACCAGTCACAGTGGCCACTGACAGCTGTCAGTGATGAGAGCCTGGCCTCATGCCTTTCAGGCCTCTCTAACCTCTGTGGCGTCAGAAAGCGGGGGGCAGTAGCCCCAGGTGCCTGTCACCTTTTCTCCACTCCCCCTTCTGCCAAGTCAGGTATGGCATCCTGACACTGGCCCGCCAGCCCAGGGTCTGTACCCTCCGGCTGGACAAGAGACTCGGGTGGGCTCTCCCACACCCTGCCTTCCTCTCTGGACCCATGCACCCTCCCCACTGGAGCGGTGCTACCAGACACCAGAACTGGTGGGATGCTGGTTCCAGCAGTCCCCCTCAGTTCACCTGACACTTTGGGATCCCCCTCAGGAAGTGGCCTCTCGGTGCAGACTAGGCTTCCCTCCTGGTGTTCCCTTATGGAACCAACCAGGTCCTGGGAATGGGTATCGGGCATCTTGGGACACAGCCCCCTCCCACTCCTTCTCCTCTGAGACAGGACGTGGGACCCTACACCCCTCCCACTACATTGGGACCTATCTGGGCTACCACAAACCTCCCCTACCTCACTTGGTTTGGGAAAACCTGAACCACCCCCTTCTGGGTCACTCCCAAAAGCTTCCTCAGACCCTCGGGAATCCACCCAAAGGTCTGCCTCCTGCGCAAGCTCCCTGGAATCAGAGAACTCGCACCCCACCGGGTGTTGGCATAGCTCTGGAAAACAGGGACTTAAAATATGCTCTCCAACAAATGAATCACACAGCCCCCCACAGTTGTCAACCAAGCTATCCTTTGCCTCACCCTCCAGTGCCTCACACAAGTACCCCACACCACTCTCCTGAGATTGGCAAGACCGGGTCTGACTGTCTCCGTCACTCAACCTACACTTTTCTGGGCGGTCTCCACACTCACACACCAAGGTTTCTACCATGGGGGAACCCCTCTCCCTGCACCTCTCATCTAGGGTCAGTAGGGTGTCCCTCCCACCACTAGGAATATGATCCCCTGTGTCAGTTCCCCAATCTACTTCAGGGACACTGCACACCACTGGAGCTACCTCATAAACCTGAACCCCCCTTGTGTATGTTAGCCCCCTCCCTCAAATCAGGTGCCACATCTCTGGGTGTATGTACTTTTCTCTCAGCACTAGACACTACATTTTTGCTGCCACCATCTGAGCTGGACTCCACCTCCAACCCAGCAGAGCTCATTTCCTGAGCTACACACATCTCTTTTGGCTTGGCTGAGACACTCATGGCCTTGAGCCTTTCGAGCTCCAAATCAAGCTCCCTCATTCTTAACTTATGTGCCAAAAGCAATCTCTTTTCCTCCAAAGCGAGAGCGTTCTTGCTCTCCTCTGCCCACCTTTTGCTCTCAATGAGCAACTTCTTCTCATCCGCCTGAGCCTTTAGTTTCAAAACCTCCAACTCATGCTCTCTGACCCTTTGGCTTTCCTCCAACTCCTCTGGGGAAAAGCTCCTCCCTGAATGGTTGCTACCAGCCCCTGAGGCTGGTCCTCCCACCGGCAAATCCTGTGGACCAAATCCATTCCCTGGGTCATCCTCATCCACCTCATCATCACCTGTCTCCTGAGCCTCTTTGGCTTCCCACCAGGCCCTCAAGGCCGTTTGCAGCTCCTCCTTCTTGGCGCTACTTTTAATGGGACATCCCAAAGCTCTGCAGAATTGCCTCAATTGATCAACTTTGTAGGTAAGCAATGCCTCAATGTCGAATTCCAATTCTGCAACCTTACTGGCTACCTGACTCCTTTGAGACATGATGTGTGGCTTAAAGGTCGCTCAAAAATAGAACCAAAAAATCAAAAACACAATATGTGGTTGCGTCGTGGTCTGCGCTAAAACTAGTGATGTACACCAATCACTGTGAGTCAATTGCAAATACAAGTTCAAATCCCACCGCTGCCACCACTGTTAGAACTGGGGGTCTCTAGTTGGCTGAGGTAGGTACCTTAGTCCAAATAGGGACCCTTGCTTCTAGTCAGGAAAAGGAGGGACACACTCTTAGATAACCCCTGCTCACCCTCTGGTAGCTTGGCACGAGCAGCCAGGCTTATCTCCAAGGCAATGTGTAAAGTATTTGCAACCACACTCCCAGTAACACAGTGATAACACCACAAATGGACACCACACTGATTTTATAAAAATAGCGGTATGTTTATCAAGAGAAATACGATGAGACCAAACGCTAGAAATCCAACATATGCATATTCGTAATATTTCACTTTGCCGGTTATTAGGCCAACAATCACTTGTAGGTTCTTGCAGTATTAATGAGCAGTTCACGATGATCTAATGCAGTCCTAATGCAATGCTATGCAGTTCGTAATGCAGTTCGTAATGTAGAAATAAGACAGTCCTTAAGCAAGTACAAATGCAGTTCGTAACGCAGGAATAATGCAGTTCGTAATGCAAGAATAATGAGGTTCGTAATGCAAGAATAATGCAGTTCGTAATGCAAGAATAATGCAGTTCGTAATGCAAGGAATAATGCAGTTCATAATGCAAGAATAATGCAGTTCGTAATGCAGGAATAATGCAGTAAGCCATTCTGCGCGATCAGGTCGGGCACCACTACGCCCCAACAACAGAGACAACGGTCGTAAGCTTAAAGGGGCGGCCCCGTTACTGCTGGGCAGGTACGGGCCGCTCGTGGACTCAGCGTGTCTAACGCGGTGCAGCGGGAGAGAGATCGGAGCACTCCTGTACTCCTCCTGCACGCCTCCCAGGCCACACACGTTTGCGGCTCCTGACCGGAGTCCAAGCCTTACCTGGGGGGTGCGCTGCTTCGCTCTCTCTCTCTCTCCCCGCTCGTCGGACGTCCTGCTGGGCGGCCCCGATGACGTTGCAGCTCCGTGGCTAGGCGACGCTGTAGCCAGACGGGTTACGGCACTGCCTTCTCCTTCGTTGACGAACTTGGGCAGATTCCTCTTGGCGAACAACGATCACGATCCCTTTCACCTTGCAGCTTCCTTAGCTTCAAGAAATCCTTTAGCAGGTTGCAGCTCGGTCCGGCGGCGGTGATCCTTACTCACAGCCTCAGTTACGATGACAGCTTGGGCCACAAACAGCAATGCAGCAGCGTGGACGATGTTTCACGCTGCGGGGGCAATGCGGTCACGGGGCACCTCGTAAACGGCACCACCGACCACACGGCAGTCTCAGGCATGCAAAAGCACATGCACCAAGCGTCGCTGAGACACGGTTGGAAACTTTGATGTTCCTGAGTTTCCACAACAGGGGACCAGCTCTCCTCGGGCCCTTGGAGACAAGTTACTTCAGGACACAGCACACAGCAAAGTCCTTTCAATCAGGGGGACACAGCACACAGCAAAGTCCCTTGTCCTCTCCTTAGTCAAATCAGCAAACTGCAGGCCAGCCCCAGAACACACAGCAAGGGCAGTCCTTCTCTGCAGTCTCTTCAGCTGTTCTTCCTTGGCAGAGGTCTTGAGTTCAGTCTTGAGTTCAGGGGTTTCAGCTCTCACATTTATACCCCTAAATGCCTTTGAAGTCTTTGTGTTCAGGGGGCTCTGAGCCCAGTCCAAACCAGTTCTGGGTGTCTTCCTGCCAGTGCACACCCTCTTCCTTTGATAGTGAGGGTCTGGGCCTCAGACGCTCCGCAGGAAGTGCAGCCATCCCTTTGTGGCAGCAGCACAGCCCTCCTCACATCCAGGGGGCTACTCCTCCCATCACACCAAATGCAGGCCAGCCTGTTGCTGTCCCACCTACTCCTCTCTGGTGTCAGGACACCTCCCCAGACCCTGTCACATCCAAACCCAGACAGTCAATACACAACCAGGCAGAGGCACGCAGGATGGTTAGGACAAGAAACCAGCCACTTCTAAAAGCGTGGTTTCAAAACACACAATTTAAAAACCATCTTCATAAAAGATGTGTTATTAAATCCTGAGTTCAGGCACACTAAACTCCATCTCTCCATCTTATGCTGATGGGAAGATATGCTGGAAACATGTGACACAGCATTCCCCATTTTGTCCTATGGGCAAGATGGCCTTGCAACAGTGAAAAACGAAATTGGCAGTATTTCACTGTCAGGACATCGTACACACCTCAGTACATGTCCTACCTTTCACATACACTGCACCCTGCCCAGGGGGTACCTTGGGCCTACTATAGGGGTGTCTGATGTGCCTAAAAAGGGAAGGGTAAGGCCTGGCAAGTGAGTGCACTTGTCAGGACAACCAGGCAGTTAACAAACTGCGCGCAGGCACTGCAGTGGCAGGCCTGAGATCTCTCTTTAGGGCTACTTATGTGGGTGGCACAATTAGTGCTGCAGGCCCACTAGTAGCATTTGCATTACCAGCCCTGGCACACATAGTACACTTTACTAGGGACTTTACTGGTAAGACAAACATACCAATTAGGGACAACCAATTACCATAACACTTTATACTGGGAGCATATGCACTTTAGCACTGATCAGCAGTAGTAAAGTGCCCAGAGTCCTAAAACCAACAAAAACAGGTCAGAAACAATACAGGAGGAAGGCAAAAAGTTCAGGGATGACCCTGCAAAAAGGGCCAAGTCCAACAAGAAGGCATTCTTTTTCTTGCTCATGCTCTAACAGTTAACAAGAGAGTGGCCATGGTCAGGGACCACCCCCTGCAACCCCCAATGTTGTGCTGTGTAATTCATTTAAAGGCTATACCAGCATTTCCCATGACAGAGCAGCATGGCGGGAAAGTATGAGGTCCCATTGAATTTGCAAACAACACTATATGTCTTTCATTGACCATTTTTATTCCACCCCTTCATTGTGCTTCAATGACTAGGAGTCATCATCATCATAGGCTATAGCTCTGCTCCTCCAATATGAAAGGTTTTTGGTTGGCTTGACTACCTGGCTTTTCTAACATTGTGAACCAACAAAATGCCCAGAGTGATATTTTTGATAGAACATACTGCAGTGGTAGCCAAACTGTAGTGATGTATTGCGGTTGTTTTTTGATTACAAAAATTAAGGGGAGGCATATCTGGCATCTAAAAAATGTATAATGTTTTTTTCTAGCCACACAGAGAGCCGCCAGCTCAAGTGCCGCTGCAGGAGGAGAAGGAGATTCGGTTGCAGGAAGAGAAGTGTGGCGAGGACAGACGGGGTTGAGTCACAGTGCTTGCTTATTGACAATTACTATTATATTCACTAGCTACAAGGGCATCGTCGTGACTTACTCATGATTGTGAACACCATGCTTTACCAGCTACAGTTATGGCCTCTTCTATCTGCAACTCAGCAAAAGTTTACATAAATGATGGCTTGATGGAAACAGGAAAGAACGGAAGGTTAAAAGAAAGGGTGGATGAAATGATATATGAGTGAAAGGAAAGGATGTGTGGGTGAGTGAAGGATGCATGGGTGAGTATTGCGTAAATGGATGGATGGATGGGCAAAAGGATGATTGATAGAAAGGATGGATACTTAATGGATGGATAATGGATTGGAAATTTTGATAAAAGACTAGATGGGAGAAAGTAAAGCTTAAATCATGGTGGCTATGGGTGAATATAGTAGGAAGAATGAAAGGATGATTGAATAATTGCTTGGATGAATAAACAAGGGAACTCTTCTAGAGACGGACATGCTGCTCACCTATTTCGCTTAATTTGTTTAGTGGTTAGCAAAGCTATGGTTCAAAGTGGGGAGTATTTTAATTTTTGTTCTAATCCCTTGACTAACTCTATTTGTTGAGCAAGGCAGATATGTATCCCACCCATCATCATTCATCACCCCCCTCCCTGCCCAAGACATTTTGCCACCCATGATGGAAGTGCAGTATGGTTAAATTTGTGATTGCATTATTGACTGTGCAATATGCATCTGCTTCAGCTAATGGGGGGTTTACAAAGTTTCAATGCATTGCAAACCGAACACGCAAGGTGTGTTTCCCTTCCCCCGCCCAGTCACCTCTTAGTACTTCACTCCTTTATTCTTTCCTAAGTTCTTCCATCCCAGCCTACCAAAAAATTGAAAAATCCATTCTTGGCATGTGCCACATTTTTATGGCCATGTGAAATTATTCCAAAATATATTTTCTGGTTTCCCATAGCAGATTTATTTTACGCCTGTTCAGATTTTTCCCTTTAGACTTTTTTCTATTAGAGTGACTGAATAAACCAAAGCTTAGGCACATACGAATCGATGATCAGTGACACCCCTCTGGTCTATAGCAAAAGCTCCACCTACCTGCCAAATCCCTCTACCTTACCCTGCAGTAGAGTAAGTCAGTTTTCCTTTCCTTAGTGCCCAGCGAATGAATTTGTTGGAAATAATTTGTGGTGGTGGGCGAGGCCAGTGAGTAAAGTGGGACTAAGTGTCTGATTTGATTTCAAGTTTGGCATAAGGGATACTTTGTGACAAACATGCCAAATACAATCTATATAGCCCATTCCTTTCCCTGTGGTGCAGTTAATCATGTTCCCCACCCTCTACTTATGGCAGACAGGATAATGATATCCGCATTTTATATGTGATGTGTGTGACATAGTATCTTATTCATTATTTATCTGCCTCTTTGGAGTTAGAGTAGAAAGTGAAAGGCACTTGGAGAAGAGCAGGGCAATTGGAAGTAAAGACAGATAATTGTCAACTACAACTGCCCCAACTGCAGACAGTAGCAAAGTACCCGAAGTGCTGCCTAGCATGCCTTTATTAATTTAGCACAACTTGTACTCCATAGTGCATAATGCCTTACTCGCTAATGAGAGATCAATTATTTTTATTTTTCCACTCAAAGTGTCTGTTTAGTTACTAGAAAAGCCTTTAAAAGAAAAGAAAATCAAATCACTGTTTTTTTAAAATCTGGTGTTAGTCTGCCTTAATTCTTTTTTGCCAGACAGTGAGTGCTTTTTATGTGAGGCATGTGTGGGTATAAAATCAATAATCATAATCATATCAAATTACAGTGGCCCTAGGGGACCAGCAACATACTGTTACTGTGCCACCCACTACTTAATTTTAAACAAGTGTTTGCACAGAGCATTGTTTATAATTTGCCTTTTTTCTTTTTGTTTTTCTCAATAGTAGCTACTCCTGCTGGTCCACCAGCATCACCCACCAAGCAGGAGATAGTGGCCTGTCTACAGTGGCAGAGGCTGGAGACAATCCAGTCTGAATACCGGTGACTGGTGGCCGTAGAGGATGAAGAGTAGGAAGTAGCTGCCTCTGACATGGGCCCCAGTTCAGCAAGCTAGCCCTAGCCTCCAGCCTCCCACGCATTGCATCGCCTGCGCTCCCGCCGGCTGTCAGCGGCACTGATTGTCACATCTGACACCCCCTCCCTCTCGGACAGACAATATCAGGTTTTGCGCCCTGCAGCGGAAAGACCGCATTGAAAGTCCGCTACGGAGCATAGTGCAGAGCCTGGACCAGCTCCAGACCCGTATGGGCACTGCCGTCTTCTAAGCCCTTTTTAAAAACAAATTGGTGGGAGGGACTTGTGGGTGGAGAGGGTGGGAAAGGAGTTGGGACTGGCTGTTTTTTTCTTAGACTTTTGCGTGGACATTGGTTGGGGATGGGTCAATTTTTGGGGGGAGAGGGGCAGGTCTGTTGTGGGTGGAGAGTGTGTTTTTTGGGGAAAATATTAAAGGGAAAAATTATTTTACCATACTTACCTGAAGTAGTTTATTCGTGTTTTTTCTTTACTTTGCACTACTGCCTTTTTGCACAGCCTGTTTTTAAAATCTGTTTATAAAAGTGTATACCGGTTGCTCATATGCCCTTGTCTTAATTCCCTCTGTAACTATCTTGACCATGGGGGGGGATGCTGCCATGACCTATATTGCCTACAACAACCTATATAAATTATTTTATCTGCAGTAGCAGTTAGTTCCTTACATACTACTAACTTAACTTGTTCACTTCACTCCATAGTTTTCTTACCTGAATATAGATGAAGCAATAACAGGGAAGGCATCCCAACTTCACAAGCGAGGTCCCACTCCCACCCAGGTGAGCTCCAAGTGTAGGATTAATCAGAAAGATTATCCATTGCAGGCAATTAAATGGAAATAAAAACATTGAGTTAGTGGGTGATAAATTATATCATAGCTTTACAAAGAATTGAGACCAGACTATTGCATGACACAACAAAGAAAACCTGATATTGATAAAATAACAAAAAATAGCATTAGTAACTTCTTCTGAGCAATGAAGAGCTAGTATTTAATTAAAACTAAACTCATGAAATCCTCGAGTCATGAAAAGGGGGCTCAAAGTCTGGAGTGGACAAGGTTAAGTGTTTATGCAACCCAAGGCTTGAACGATGATGTTGACAACTGATGTTCTTCTATATCTAAAATATGGATCACTTTTATGTGTGGGTGGGTAAATGGGGCCAGTATGGGCTATTGCTTAGGTAACAGAAGATTCTGCAGTAAATTGTCATTTTCAACACATCTGCCCCACCAAGTATGTGATCCATTTATAGGGGAAATTGAGTCACACACCTCAATAAAGCACACAGCCCAGGGGAAGAGGGTTAGGGATTTCATGAATTGATGGGAAAGGGGATTTAGGGAAAGTTGTGACAAAGACAAACACTATAAAAGGACAAGATTCATAGACAAACACTATACAAAGACAAGATTCATCTGGGCAATGAGCAGCACATCATCGTCATCATCAGATTGGAATTTGGCAGTCTTGTAAATCAAATGATCGTCTGGGGCAGCCCTCATAGGTGATGAAAAAACAGAAGTATCATCAGAGTGGACCGTACAGGTTATTTTCGCTAAGTAAGTTTGTAAAGGGCCATCACCTCCAGGAAATATGATCACCCATCATTCAGGCCCCAAACATTGCAAATCATCTAAATCAAGTTTACAAATTACAGTTGAACACCCTTCCTCACTGTCTGCCACCACATGAATCATCAATCATCACTCATAATCACTCACTCACTGTTGCAATAGTTGTAGTTTTCTTTCCAATACAAGCACGGGTAGGTTGGGTAGTAGGTACACAATTGTATCTTTGATGCAGACAACACATTGGCTTTGGGGCAGCCCTGCTAAGTGATGCAAAAAAGGTTAGGCATGCGAGGGAGGCAGACATTGCCTCAAATGTCATGAAGGAATTGTGGAGGCTTCTTCACTGAACACTGGCCCAACTGCAATCTGGCAATATATGTGGTTGAAATATGGTGGGGCACCATAAATGCGACACAAACATAATGTTCCACTGGTCCTGTAGCAGGTGCAACAATGGTATAACTTGGCCCATCATACTGTCCTCCTTGCTAACTTCCCGTGTGAACACCTCAGAAGGGAGTAGCATCTGTGTCAGGCATTTGACTAGGCCTCATTCTCTGCATCCATGGCCATAGCTTCGCCAAATGCATCCCATTCCCTTTGAATGACACAGTCATTGATCTGTTTGTACTGCTCAAACAGACGTTGCAACTTGTAATAGGTTGAGTTCCAATGTGTTGGCACCTCCTATATCAGTGCTTTAACTGGTACTCTATTAGCATGCTGAATATTCCGCAACTGCTTCCAGACTTTAAAAGAATGGCTGAAATGAGTGCAGATCCTTCTGCAGGTGATCAGTATGTTACTGACTATGTCTTCTTTTTTGAGAAAGTCTTGCACCACCAGGTTGATGCAATGGGCCAAACTCATGACCCTGAAATAGCCATCATCTGCTATGGCCTTGACTATGTTATTGCCATTGTCTGTGGCAACAAATCCATTTCTGAGACTTCTGGGTCACAGCCATTCAGACACCTTGCTGTTAAATTTATCCAAGATAGTTTGCAGCTGTATGTGATTTCTCCATGGCAAACATGGCCACTGTTGCATGCCGCTGAACCCTCTTAAACCGTTCTTCAGGGACAAGACCTGTAGATATCTTTTGCTTTACCCCCGCAAAAGAGATCCAGTGTGAAGTGTTGCACATGTAATCAGTCGCCTGACAACTGGTCCACATGTCTGTCATCAGGTGAATAGTGTGAAAAAAACTTTGCTGCAAAGCTTGTCCAATCAATTGCAGCACAACATAATGCAGCACTGGAACAGCAAATCTGGCAAAATAGGTCTGACTTGGAACCTTCCATTTCAGATGGCTGTAATAAATTCTAAGAATCTCACCCCTTCCACAAAAGAAAAAGGGAGGAGGTGCAGTGCTAACATTTTTGCCAGCTTCCCATTGTATAAAGTGTGCCGTTGGGTATTTGCAGTCGTAGGGCCCCTCCTGCCTAAACATGCCCGTATTAGTAGCCTGCCTAAACATGCCTGTATTAGTAGCCTGGTTTTATCTAAAAGGAGACTTCTTAGAAGTAGTTGGTGGTAGACTCAGTGGGCGTCGTGGTGGGGTAGTCACTGTATGCCATGGTGTCTCCATCTGACACTGAGTCTTGTGCCATTGTGAAGTCGCTGAGGCGGCTGATTCTTTTGGCGCACTGCTTTGGACAGGGCTGCTTTGTGCTAGGATGTCATCTTCACTTTCACCATCAAGACCACGTTCAGCAATTTTTTAAGGTGCTCCTCCCACTGGATTGCATGATGTTTTTTCATATGAGTCGTTTGGCCTCCAGTACCATAATGTGAACCATGCTTTCCTCGATGAACACTAGTTTGGCAAATGGTGCATATTGCAATGTTCTCCCGGACTTTGGCGGAGTCCACGCTGTGTCCCTATCATCATCATCAGAAGTGGTGCTTGAAGAAGATCGTGGCGTAGTACCCTTCCTTTTCCTCACTGGAGGTGTAGGAGTCAATGATTCTAAAAGAGAAGGTTCTTCTCTACAGGATGCTCGACCTCCAGTTCTGCTCCAACATCAGTAAGATGTACTATTGCTGGCTGCGGCTGCTGTCCACTTTGCACTGTTTCCTGAAACAATTGGGTACTACTTTGCTAAAGGGACAAATCCAATTCAATGTTACTGCTCATCAGCGTCACCATGATTGCAGTGGCTACCTCGCTGACAGACATGGTCTTCCGCTTAGATTGGGGTGGGGCTGTTGATGCGGGGGTGCTGCTTTCCAGCTTGCTCCCCAGAGGCCGGTGTGGCAGGCACACGACATTGTCCGAAAAAGGTTTGGGCCAACACACCACTGGTGGAAAGCTGCTTCTTCTCACTGACAACTTTCTTGGTAGCAACTTACTTTGAGACCATCTTAAAGCTCTCAGTTGGCAGTGGCACTAATTTGCACAAGCAGAAGAGATTGGAGGACTGATGTGTGACGTCGATGTACAGGCCTTCTGTTTGACAGTACTGCAGGTGATGTCTCTTCTTCTCTTGTGCACCTAAAAGCAAACAAGCAGGAAAAACATTTAGTGAAACATGGCATTGTTGCAGTTTTAGTACATACAATATTGGTGTGGTTGGTTACTTAGGTAATATAATCACGTCAAAGTCAAACCACACCACCATACCATAAAATGTAATTCCCCATCAGGATAACACACAATATGCAGCTGGAGCTCTTACTTTATGTCCACAAATTCTAAAGGAGACACCTGTGGCACTCAGGGAGCTGCATGGGTAAATGGAATAATAATCTTTTAAAAAATGGAGGTTAATGTGCGCCTATGGCAGGCAATGTGGTCCAGGGTGTCCAGGAGGAAATGGAATTATACCTAACAAAATGGAGTACTGTTGCAAGGCCGTGCTCCTATGGTGGATGGATGGATGGATGGATGGATGGATGGATGGATGGATGGATGGATGGACTGACCGAGGTAAAATGTAAAAAAAAAACTTTAAAAAAAATTAACATCATGTTTTTAAATGTTTTTCAAATTAAAATTTCAAAATTAAAAATAAAATAACTAAAATTAAAACAAAATAAATTATTGTCAATATTTGCATGGGAGGATGAGAAGAAACCTATTGTGAGGCAAGGAGGTGCTAAATAAAAAAATACAAAGCATGGACGTAATATATAAGCAGTGTTCATCAAAATCATATTCTCAATATACATACTACAATGATCCTCAAGCACATTATTAAACTGATATCACATCCATCCATGCAAGACAGAATGGCTGCCAGCCAGTGCCACATAGCAAAACAACAACACCAAGCAGAGGAGGCATGGGGAACAAAGAACAAATGCAAGCCTATGGCAAAGGCACACTGGCTGGATGCAGAAAATGGCTGCCAGACATTTGGCCAAATAATAACAGCAAGCAAGGAGGCATGGGGAACAAAGAAATGTCACATGCAAGTCTATGGCAAAGGTACACTGCGCCTTGAGACCCTTAGTTTGTGCTTTATAAATACTGGATTGCTGGCTGGATGCGCAAACTGGCTTTCAGCCACATGGCCAAACAACAACAGTATTCAAGGAGGAATGGGGAACAAAGAGAACACATTCAGGCCTATGTACACAGACTCTAGAAAATGCCCCCCGGCCACATGGCATGGAGAACAAAGACAAATCAATTGTGGCCTATGGCAAACACACATGCACACTGGACAGACAAAGGAGGCATGGTAACAGTGAAGAAAACACTACCATTAATTCAGCAATGCCAAAAGTAAAAATTAACTGAGCTATACAAATTTTATAGCAACACACATCCTCCCACAGCATCAAATATTACCCCAAATATACACTTTTTGTACACAAAGTGAAATACAAAAAAACCACCACATTTTCAATTTAATCCAATGCCATCCCAGCCCTAAATGATGTTTTAAAACAACAGAAACAGGTGTTCATGCACCCATGACTAGCTCTGGCCTGGGCCAACTGGATGGCCCCTTGGCAGACTAAGCCTCATAGTAAAATAAAAAAATATTGCAAATTTAACAAACATCGAGAAAATGTACTGAACTGTGCAACATTGTTCCTTTACAAAAGAAGAAAAATGAAATGCATAAATATAACTAGGCCCCTACTGAAAATGAAGGTCACCCACCACAATAACTCTGAAAACCCAAATCAAAGTATAAATAAATACTGGTGCATGCCCTCTATCAAGCAAAACACCCTTATACAAGAGTTTTTGAGCATACTTGTGAAATCTCAAATACAAAGTCCTTAAATCCAATGGTACATATGCAGCAGCCAAGGAGATGGATCCTTCCAGCTCCAAATCCAAATGAAAAGTAACTAGGTGATGGACAAAGCTCTGGGAGGAGCCTGCTGGACAGGAACTGGAACAGGAAGTTGGAGTCTCTGGGGCACTTCCTTCCTGTTGGAAAAAAAGTTTTTAAAAAAGGCTTCTCGCACTAAAAAGCAACTTTAACGGTCCGTCTTGAGTGGTGCGCTCATGACCTTGATCGGCACTACACTGGCGTTGTCGCAGCCAGAAGCTGTGCAAGTGGACGTGAAGTGCTCGCTAGCAGCCTGAGAGTATCATGGCGTGAGCGAGTGCCAAATCAAATCTCAAGCACGCACACTGAAAATAAACTCTCCTTCATACCGGGAATGCGGAATTCAGGAACTCAACGCTCCTCAGTGGAGGGCGGAGTTCCCAAATTCCACAAACTCTGCAAGCAGAGGGGAATTTACCACCCTGGCCTAGCTATTACCACACTCTAGATTCTCCTGAGAAGTCATGGAGCTATTCGACATATCCGTGTCATCATTTGGGGCCAACAAGCAATCCACACGGTGTTCCCATGCTCTAGCCCTCTTAACCATCCCGGCCATCTTTTCAACTCTCAAAATAACACAGCACTCTCAAGACATACCCATTTAACCAATTATTCTCACCATTTAATCATTCAAGGGCCTCGTGTAGACTTCCAATGCATTGTCAATTCTCGTTTTGCCAGTATCAATGCAAAGCCAATAAATCTGGTAGTGGTTTTCCTCTTTTTGGGGTTAGGGTATGCAGGCTATGGGTGTACAAGGGATCACATGTAGAGTTATTTCCTTAATACAGCTCATTACCGCTTCCTAGAACTCCTCTAAGGATGGGCAGGACCAAACCATATGGAACATTTCAGCTTCTAACTCCCCACTTCTTGGACATTTCGTAGCAGCAGTCGCATAAAACTTATTGATCTTGCCAGGTGTAAGGTAAGCTTCATGCAGAACATAAAAATTAATTCATTTGAACCTGGCATTACGAGTGACAGCAGGTACATGTGCTAAGATCCTCTCCCAGTCGATATCAGTAATCTGAAGCTCTAGGTCCGTCTCCCATTTCTCTATTGTCACTGTAGCAGTGTTAGCTGTTCCATAGGAATGCACTGAGAGTTAATGTTAAAATTAAATGAAGTTATCTCCGCCTACGAACCAAATAAAAGTTACTTCTTGGACTTTTTAAAATATGTACTAAAAATCCAATTCATTGGTTAAGTCAGATTTGTAACAATTTAACAAAGGGCAATTTTACAAAATTACCTTTAGTATGCCTAAAGCAACTAGTGGCCTATTTTTCTGAGCTTCCAACTGTCACCTAGGAGAGAAATAGCTCCTCAGTTAGGTGTGAATTGACTCCCAGAGCTGAGACAAAGGGCTCGGGTTTGAGAAGAAGTTGTCCTTCTGACAGGATGTCTGGGGGCTGTACCCAACCTCTTGTCTATCTACTAAGGATATACTGAGAAGATGGGGGTATTGATAATCACAGGATAGTAGATCTGGCGCTTGCCAAATAGCGTGAAGTAAAGCAGAATGAAACAAATAAATGCGGTGCTGCAGGTGAGGGAAAAACCCCTAAACCCTCCAATTCGGACCCTAGAGTCTGAACATAAATAGTAACAGTTCCTAAGCACACGCCTGCAAATAAAAAACAGTATAACACATTTCTGTTGGTCAAAGGATGTAGACAAATGATGTCCTTTCGGAGTGTTTATCTTCGCCTTTAAGAGTATATTGCACAACAAGCCAGCCAATACGTATTTCGTCAATAGGGTGTTAACCCTTGACTTCTTCAGGGCTGGAAACAATACAAACATAACTCTTGTCAATGTAGGTATGCAAACTCATTAAATCACACCCCCAAATTTATTCACATCCAAAGGTGTGTCGGGAATAATTTTGATTGTGGGGAGAAGCGCCTGAGTTTTTGAAAAAGAGTAAAGATAGATTCACCATTGGGAACCCTAAAGTGAGGCATCAAAAGATCTGCATGGTGCAAGTGCACTTTTTATTCAAATTGACCAAAAAAACGGGCACGGTCCTGAGTCAAATAGTGGTGGTGACTACCACCAGTGGGAAAGCCTACTGCAGTGTGAGAAGTCTAAAACGTGAGTGTGAGATTCCAAAATTATTCATGGTATATGAGGGGCCTTGCAAACTAAAGTGCCACAACACTAATTGTGAAAATTAAGCATATACATGGTGCGTGTATTGACTGGAGTACATGCTTTTCATTTCAGGTCTATGAAAGTATTCACCTTAATACAGGTAGGCCATTACACATGACCTTTTAGTCAGTTTGAGACTCCTGACGTCACTTAAATTTTCACAATTGGTGTTGTGGCACCTTAGTTTGCAAGGCCCCTCATATACCATGAATAATTTTGGAATTTCACACTCACGTATTAGACTTCTCACCCTGCAGTAGGCTTTCCCACTGGTGGTAGTCACCACCACTATTTGACTCAGGACCGTGCCTGTTTTTTTGGTCAATTTGAATAAAAAGTGCACTTGCACCATGTGGATCTTTTGATGCCTCACTTTAGGAGTTCCCAATGGTGAATCTATCTTTACTCTTTTTCAAAACTCAGGCGCTTCTCCCACAATCAAAATTATTCCTGACACACCTTTGGATGTGAATAAATTTGGGGTGTGATTTAATGAGTTTGCATACCTACATTGACAAGAGTTATGTTGGTATTGTTTCCAGCCCTGAAGAAGTCAAGGGTTAACATCCTATTGACGAAACACGTGTTGGCTGGCTTGTTGTGCAATATACTATTAAAGGCGAAGATAAACACTCCGAAAGGACATCATTTGTCTACATCCTTTGACCAACAGAAATGTGTTATGCTGTTTTTTATTTGCAGGCGTGTGCTTAGGAACTGTTGCTATCTACTAATGATGTCTACCCTGTCACTGACAGATGTAGCTCACACCTGAGCCTGCCTCCCTTTTGTCTACTAGTCAGCAAGGCAGCAATCCTAGTGGGAGAGGAGAAACTGTCCCCAGAACCAATTTTGAATGACCACAGGTTAGATTTTGCTAATTTCCCTGGCCACACCTCTAAGATGGACACAGGAGCTCTGCACAAGGATTCAGCTTGCAGCTTGCCCTGCCAATTTAATTTAATTTAATTTAATTTAGAAGTTTATAAAGCGCCTGAATCATCCCCGAAGGGATACCTCCACGCTATGGCAGTACAAGAGCAGAACCAGCAAGGATTAAATGGCAAAAAGTTCGGTTTGAAGGAGTTTCCTAAAGATCGAGAGATCATTACATCCGCGAAGTTTAAGGGGTTGGTGATTCCATAACAGGGGCGCCATATAAAAAAGGCTTTACCTCCTGTATGGGATTTCCTAAAGCGGGGAGTGATGAGGAGAGATTTCTCCCCAGAGCGCAAGGCCCTACCCGGATGGTAGGAGGATAAGTTTATCAGCTAGGTAACTGGGTTCTTTGTCATTTAATGCTTTGTGTACTATGCAGCATATTTTCAACTTGATTCTCTGGTGAATGGGAAGCCAGTTAAGTTGTTGCAAGGGGGGAGCAAGGCCGTTCTAGGAGGCATATTCTTGACAAGCTGCCCAGCTGTGTTCTGTACCACCTGAAGTTTATTCAGTAATGACTCATTAGCTGCTGCCAAAAGTGCATTGCAGTAGTCCAGACGATTGATAACCAGAGCCTGAACCAGGGTTTTACGCACAGACAATGGAAGAAGGGGGAATACTCTATGTAAAGGACGCATCACATGGAAGCAGATGCCAGATGTAGCTACTACTTGGTCTTTCATAGACAGGGCCTGATCTAAATGCACATCCAGGTTTTTTACTATCGTTTTAGGGATAGGGGCAGGCCCAGATCCGCAGGCCACCCCTCTGCGGACCAAAGTGTATTGGCGTTGCCAAAGAGCATAATCTCAGACTTTCCAACATTTAGCTGGAGAGAGATTTCCATCATCCATGAAGAAATTGCTTTCATGCCATCCACAAAATGAGATTTTGTGTTTAAAAAGCTTTTATTAAAAGATAGGAGAAGTTGGGTGTCATCCGCATAAGAAATGGGGGTGAAATCAAATTCTCTAATAATCTTAGCATGAGGGGGGGGCACATATATATTAAACAAAGTAGGGCTCAGACAAGATCCTTGTGGCACTCCCTTGGTAAGGTCCATAATACTGGACTGGAAAGGCCCTAAATTAATGATCTGTGTGCGGTGAGTTAGAAAGCTTGTGAACCCTTGTAAGGCTCGTCCACGAATTCCAGTCCCCTCTAATCTTCACAACAGAGTTCGATGGGACACTGTATCAAAAGCTGCGGATAAATCCAGCAGCACTAGCAACACAGCTTGGTTATTATCAAGAGAACATCTAATGTGATCTGTTACCGCTATCAGTGCCGTTTCCGTGCTATACATAGGTCTAAAACCCGACTGTGAAGGGTCTAGTCAGCCAATGACTTACCAACAACAACTTTTTCTTCATAAACATTTCTAAGTCAGAACTTTCCACCGAGATGAACCTTATCTCTGTATCTGACCAGCGATTCATCGCAGTCAGCCTTTACTTTTAACTTTGACCTGGCCTAGTGTGTCCAGTTAGCACTATTCCTATTTAAAAATGTAAAAATTAAAACCTCTGGTTCCCCTTATTATATGTCTGTTGTTTTGATGTCATTTTGTTCATTAAAATATTCTCTATTTTCATAAATTGAAGTTAGATTTTTCTTGTGTTGGGTTTTTGACTGTTTGTACTTCTAAATGCTTTACATATTTCCCCAATTTCAGCTTGTGTGCTCTGTGCCATACCAACAAGGTGCTGAGCTCAGGTTTAGATTACTGAAAACATTACTGGATCTAACAAGAATGGTGACATTATTACTTGTGGTGAGCTACCACCCTCCCCAACTAATAATCCACTTTCTTACATTGGTGTTCAGCGGTAGGATCCAGAATGTGTATTTAGCAGTACCCCTCAGCTATTAAGTTTAAAATTAAAAATCCCTAAATTGAACTGCAAGCAAAAATTGATTTTTGATTTTTAATTGGCATCAGGTCTTTGGTTGGGTCATTTTTTACATTTTCCATTTTTCCAATTTTATTTTTTATTCCAATTTTTGCACCATTTAAAGGTCTAGGGAACATGAAGTTGGATCTGGCTACTTTAACAGCTCATACAGTGGTGGAGATCTCAGCCCTATTCAAAGAAATAAAGTTGAAGCATGGTCACAATGTCAAGAAGGAAGATTTTGAAAAGGCTCTGGGAGGAAGCAACCCAAGCACAGATCCCCTCTGAGAAAGAGGCAACTCCAGAGGATGAGGAAGAAGGGGACAACATGAGTTATTTGATGCCCCATCCAGGAATGGTCTATCATAGCAAATAAATATGTATTTTTCTAATAGAAAAGATTCTGGCTAGATTTATAGTAGCTTATGCAACTCAGAGCTGCATGATTAAGTGTAGCATTGCATTCCCTGATCATGGAAAAATTACGCAGCAACAGATTAGCAAGAGTTACATGCTGATGATGTCATCGGCCATGGTCGCACGGAATTGGCCATTTTAGCTCAACACTAGGCTACAGTGCAAAGCACTGCCATACGATACATAGGAAAAGCACAAGATAATCTGCTTGCCCTTAGTTTGTGACTTGCCTCTTTAAGCATGAGAATTCTACACAAAAGCAGGTGATGCAACATTAGTTGATCTGGCTTTGCAGTGCTTTTAGTGGAATGAAAAAAGTGAAGGGTGGGTCTCTAATAGTGACTTGGCCAAAGAAGCATAATTAGGCATCCTCTCCTAAAGATGTGGCCTATGTAATTGAGGGTATATCTTAAACCATGTCCTGTGCTTCACACAGCATGCAGCTTGCTCAGTATTCGGGTGCCTCTCTGTAAGCTTTTTGTTATTCCATTGTGAGAATGTTGACTATTAGTTGGAGGTGCTGTGAGTCCTCACCAAGTAATAATGTCACAATTCCATAGCAGGTCCAGTTCAATCTCCATAATTTAAACCTGAACTCAACTCTTGGTAGCTGTAGCACAGAGAAGACACACTTAACTTATTGGAAATGTGTAAAGTATTTATAAGTACCAAAGCAGTTAAAATGTAGGAAACACAACACAATAAAAATGCCAAGTCAATTTATAAAAACAGGAAAGATTTAATGACACTATAGACACAAACAACAAAAATCCAATAACAGGGGTCGGATATATGAATTTTTAAAGTTTAACATAATTTTTCTGCCAAAAAACACAAAGTGTCAACCACGGGCAACTGGTCATACTAGACTGAGTCAAAGTCAAAAGATAAGGTCGATAGCGATGAAGCGTGGGTCGGATATAGAGACCAGGTTCGACTTAGTTGGAAGTTTCACCTTGGCAGTCAAATATCCTCAGCGGTGCAAGGCAGGAGGCTGTGGCCAAGATGGGTTCCATAAGTACGGATAGCCATCGGAAGAATCGGGAGAAATTCAAAATTTATACCCAAGGGAGGTCTCTCGCCAGCCAGATACTTTCTATTTTTGTACTTAGTCACTTTTTTAGAGCTCAGGTTCATCCAGTGTGGCAAGGATGCAAACTGTAGCTGAACTCCGCTCCACGAGGCCAAATGCTTTCTCTGCGACATCCTGCTGAAACAGTTTGCTGATGCAGAAAGGTTTCAAGTGGGAGCAACTTAAATCTTTGGCCCAGCGGCAAGACACCTCTGTTGGATTCACTTGGCAGGTTGGTCTCGGTCTTCTGTCGGTTCTCCAGGTAAAAATCCTTGCAAACGTTTATATGTCCCAGCATTTAGGGCTAGGCAGAAGGAGTACACTCTGACACTTATCCAAGGGTTATTATCAAATAAGGGGGACAGGGGCTTGGTAGGTCCAGCATATAGGCCCCGGGTAACTATGTTAAAAGACAAGAGTATGCTGTTCTTGGGAGAGAGGGAGGGAAGGAGAAAGGGAAGGGGGGATTAAGGTGTTCCTTCGGGCGAAGGAGAACTGAAGGTGGAGTAGCTCCAATTAGGAGCAAGGGCCCTCACACACCCCGGAGGGTGTCATGCTTCATCATTGGGCAGCTCCTCATTGGGCTGGTGCTGTAATGCCCAACGGGCCCCACGAGAGGCCTCTTTGCCGGACTTCTTCTCCGGTTGCCAACGTGAAGCCGAATGGAGGTGGTGGGGCATACTTGTAGAGAGTAGAGGTGGGAAAAAAGAAAATGTGAATTAAAAATAGCTATACGATTCCCAAAATACAAATTTATTCACTGGGTTCCTATGCTATGAGTAAAAACAAACGACTATGAAGTTGTGGCTGAAGAGGGGAAATTATACCCTCTCGAGCTCAGGATGATGTGTGTGGAAAGGAAATGGTCGACATGTTTCATGCCCTAAATCATCCAGTTGGATCTTGGAATTTCTTCAGGGCCGGGAAATCCTCATCTACTCTAGAGGGGGTGGTTGTGGTATGTATACCAGTTTTATACCACAGATACCAAAGCACACCAAAATAGAGGTACTGTATTCCTTAGAGAATTACACACTATCTACAGTCAAAGATCACAATTAATTAATCAAATTCCATGGATGATGTCTTGGTACACAGTCCACAACAAATGATCCGCAGCTGGTGAAATGTTCCGTTATCACTTTTTATTTCATACAAAAACGGCAGCCGACGCGCGTTTCGCCCTCCTGGGCTTCCTCAAGACGTCCTCTCTATTCTTTCTTTGAGCTTCCTGCGGGACGGCTGACTGGTCGAAGAGCCCACCTGTGATCTGCTCAGCGGACTTTCACTGGCTGGGAGGGGCTTCGCGAGCTTAGCTTCCTTGCACAAAGCCCTCTCCTATGTCTATGTATACCAGTTGTTCCTTCCCCTATAGTCTGGACTTGTGTAGTAGTCCTGTGGGGAAGTGGGAAAGTAAAGAGTGTGGTAAAAATAAATATACCTTCTGGAAAACGTCTGGGGGGGAAAGAAAAAGCAGGTCAATGAACCGCAGTAGCTTCAGGTCAATGAACACATACCGCCCTACGAAGGGCAATGTTGCAGGACAAATGATTAAAAAATAGTAAAAAGCAGTTGAAAAACAAGGGTGCATTTATCAAGCTAAAAAATCTCTAAAGCATGCAAATCTACTTTATCAGTCAATACGTGTAGTTGTGGCCAATGACCACTAGTAGTGCACCCTATGATGGGGTAATATCCTTCGAAGGTGGATGGTGGTACACCACAGCAGGAGTATCCTAATGCATGTGTCCCTTTCGTATTAAGAAAATGGACTCACCTAGAAGGGTAGGTCAGATAGCCCCCCAAACGTGACGCCCAAGGTCCTTGCAAATTTAGCAAGAGAGGAAGCACCTGTAACGTAATGGTGCAGAAATGTTAAACAGTTGGCTGGGGAAGGGGACAGGGTATACCAGGAGGTATGTTAGCTGAGTAGAGATTGGGGGACCTGGAAGGCCTAGTGACCGGTAGTGGGCATCCGCAGGGTCGCTAGGTTGAGAGAGAGAAGGGGAGCGAGAGATTCGCGAATATTCAAGAGACATTTCCACGTTCTCATACGGAATGTTTACTGGAGTTGCTGTGTATCTCTGGGTATGTACCTAGATGGCTGTGAACATCCACAGAAAAAGTGGGATGGAAAAGAGGTCCTGGAAAGAGTCGGGAACTTGAGATGGGCATGTCATGGAATGTGAGGCCCATAGGCGGTGTTGTGGAGATGCCGGTTGTAAAAGTAGAAGGGACCGGGGCAACGTATGCCCGTGTGTGGTAGGTGTTGACAGAACAGGCATCCGGACAACAATCCAAAGGGAGAGCCAAGAAACCCCGGTGTGTGAACATCATCTTTGGCGGGGAGATGAGCTGCCGCAAAAGACTGCCAGGCTGGGTAAGTCTGCATAACGAGTTAACTTGCTATGTCGCACCCGGTTGCCAGGGACAGGTCCGGGAACCGGCTGAAAAGCAGTCGGCAATTTTCCAAGGGGTCAAGACGCTCATAGCGCCAGAGACATGCTAGAAAGCTGCGGGTATTGATGGGTGGGGTTAAGAGAGGGCGGACCGTGTGGCTAGGGTGTGGGGGACGAGGGAAACAGAGACCGGGTACTTACTTGTATAGAGATCCGCCAGAGCGCGTCTGGGCCGTCAACGGGGATAATCAAAGATGGCCCGAGGTCATTTTATCCAAGTGTGAGCATGAGATGCTGCAGGGCTTGTGCGCTGCTGTCTAGTGGGAAAGACAGAAAAAGCAGACGCCATCTTGAAAACTAAAAGATGGGCACCATCTTGTAGTGGTCCACCTGAGCAACAGTGAAAGCTCCCAACAGATGCAATCATGTGAGAGGGGAGTGATACACAGAAGTTGAAAGGGGGGGAAGTGGTCGGGAAGAGGTCAAATAGACATAACCCACCAGAGTTTATCCGAGGATCATATGTCAGAGTCGCATGTGCATAGGGATACGGTTAAAGTAATGGTTCCAAGGTGCTTGTACCTTGGAGAAAGGGGTACTAGTATATAGCAGAAAGAGGGAGACAGGGTGGTGGATGGCAGTGAGTTGGGCCCCAGTTGAGGGCTGGAACAGTAATGGAGTATGGCACACGTGGGTGTACCCATTGATATTCAGTTGCACTCATGTGGAGTGGGAACCACTGAAGGAGGGGAAAGCAGAGGGGAAAGATAGGCTCTTCAGAGCCGGTGCAGGGTACTGTACTGGCAAGGCAGGGAAAGTCTTATCCAGGTGGGTGAACAATCGTTTACAGCCCGGGGGAGAAAGGGACACATGTAGTGCTGTTGAAGTGCCCTGGATAACGGGGTGGTTGTGATTTCACTTGCCACCTCCCCCCATAGGATATTATCATTCAGTCCTATTCGGTGTGTGGTAAGTCGGAAGACCCATTGTTACTCTTTGATAAGCAAAGCTGACTGTGATATGTTGGCATGGGCTTCTAGAATCGTCCAGTGTATCTCATCTAGTGCATGGCCTGTTTCCAAGTAGTGAGAGAGCATACTGGTCGTGGTTTTGCCGCACCTGATGTTGCTACGGGGCTCTGTTATTCTTGTCTTCACTGCCCGTGTTGTCATCCCAATGTAACGTTTCCGACAGGGGCATGTGATCATGTACACGCAGTTCTTGGTGTTGCAGTTCGTGTGGGAATTTTGGATCCAAGTGTCTGAAGAACCCAAACTAATGTGTTTAGAAGGTTTTGTCAGTGGGCACACACTGCATGATCCACACGAGTAATGGCCTGTCACAGGAGGGAGCCCCCAGAGCTGTGATTGCAGTGAGGTTTTCTGGGGGGGTGGTCTGGTGTATACGATGATGTCTTTGATGTTGGCGATTCGTCTAAAGGCAAATCGTGGGGTGGCGGGTGACATGTCTCCTGTGTATAGTATAGACCAGTGTTACTTAATGATCTTTTTAATGTGGTTGGATTCAGGTGTGAAAGATGTAACACAGGTGATTACATTGGTGGGGGCCCGTTTGCGTGGTTCCAAAAGGCCCTCCCTATTGTTGTTCCTAGCTCTCTTATAGGCCCTCTGTACCACATCTTTGGAATAGTGTCTGGCCATTAGATCAACACTGAGAGATTGGGCTTGTTGTTTGTAGTCATCATGGGTACTACAGTTGCAACGTAGTTGCAAGAACTGTCCAAATAGCAGGTTATCGTGAAGGTGCTTGGGGTGGTGGCTATCGTATCTGAGTAAGCTATTGCTATCAGTTGTTTTTTTGTATGTCTTAGTGGAGAGCTTTCCATCATGGACCGAGATTAAGAGGTCAAGAAAAGGGAGTTCTCTGGAAGAGAGATTCTTGCTGAATCTTAAAAAGCAGTTGAGAGTGTTGATCCACTCACAGATCTCCAGATACATATCTTAGGTGCCATGCCACCGGATGAGGAACATCATCTTTGTACCTCCGCCAGACCAAGATGTTGGGTTACTTTCACTGTGGATGTGTTTTTTTTCGAAATCGGCCATATAGAGGCAGGCCAAGCTGGGAGCGAAGGTGTTGCCCATTGAGGTGCCCTTTGTTTGGTGGTACAGCTGGTCTTCAAATTGAAAATAATTTTCCTTGAGGGCTAGGGTCGCGCACTCCATGATGAAACTCACTGGGGTTGGAGAGGACCAATCCTCAGCCCTGAGTATTGTTTCTATTACCGCCAGAGTAGCATCTTGGGGTATGTTAGTGTATAGGGCTTCCACGTCAAGGGTGACAAGGAAGTCAACAGTGATGTCCTCTCCTAAACCTTCAAGAAGGTTCAGGACTGCGATCATGTCTTTGAGAAAGGACGGAATCTTGGTCGCCAGTGGTTGCAGGAAGTGGTCGCAGAATTGGGAGAGGGGTTCAAGTATGAACCCGATCCCCGACACTATAGACCTTCCTGGTGGTGGTCTGGTTTCTTTGTGGATCTTTGGTATATTGTAGAAGTAAGGTATCTTAGGGTGGTAGTTTGTCAGGAAGGCAGATTCCTTCTTACTGAGCCAACCCTGTGATTCTGCCGCAAACACCATTGATGTTATATGTCTGTGTAGTCTACCTGTGGGGTCCTCCCTAATTGGGGTGTAGTAGTCCCGGTTAGATAGTTGGCGTTTGCATTCCAGGTTGTAGTCAGCAGTGTTGAGGATGACAATGGCTCCTCCTTTGTCCGTAGGTTTTATTGTGGCTGAGCTGTCGTTTCCCAGGGATCGCATGGCGGTGGTTTCAGATTTCGACATGTTGAAGAAAGGGGTCTTGCGGGGACACCCCTCCACCTCCTTCAGGACGGCTTGTTCAAAGGTGAGTACCTCTGGGGGGATCATGCCTACTGTGGGTGTAAATGTTGAGGGGCTGTGGAGACCTGAATCCTCAGTGTCCACATGAGGTTTGTCCTTAAAGAATGCATGGAGACAGATTTTCCTGAAAAACCGGTGTAGTTCCTGTGCGGTCCTAAATTGATCTTCTTTGGGGGTGGGGACAAAGCCCAAGCCCCTCCGGAGGATGCTTACTTCCATCTCGGTAAGGGATCTTGTGGACAGGTTGACAATTAGTTTTTCTTGCTTGCAGTTTGGCTCCTCGTCTGTCGAGAAGTCTCCGCCTGTGTTTCCTGCCACTGGACGTGTTTTTGCTGTGTCCCTCTTCTTCTTCCACTCCCTCCGGCCCAGCCTCTGCCTAAAAAAGGAGGGGAATAGTAGGGTTGGGGGAAGGTTTGTGGTGGTCCTGATTGGTACATTTGGTAGGGGTGCCATCCCGTTGGCGGCCCTGGTAAGGTGGTGCCCCATAGCCCATCAAAGGTGGTGGCTGTTGGTTCCAACATGTGTCGTTGTTGCTTCTACTCTCCATGCTGGAGTTGCTGCTGGATGATGAGTATCGTGTGTGTGACGTAGTGCCCTCATCCGATGAAAGGTCCCCGCTTCCTACGTAGTCTTCTTTCAAGTAGGGGTAAACTTTTTCCTTGTCGGACTTCCTAATGTCCTTTTGAAGTTTATTTATTTTTTGTTTGAGAAGGTATTCCCTGTTCTCGTTAATCTCAGTGTTGATCTCAGATAGTTTGTTCTTGAATGCAGTTATTTGGATGGTTGTCCTCAGGGAGTTCTCCGCCATAGTGATCTATATAAGTAAGTCATCTGCCAGACGTTTGGCGGTGTTGATGATTTTATTTATTTTATTTATTTATTTGTAAAGTTTTATATAGCGCTGGCTAGACCCGGACGTATCAGAGCGCTTTACATGAGGATCAGTGAATCAGCGAGTTACAGGTTACATAGTTACATCAGTTTGAATCAAAGAATCACAGAGGGAGGAGTAGGGGGAGGGGAGGAGACACGAATGGGGAGACGAGGAAAACAATGTCAGATGACCGGCGGGGTAGGTGACGGCCAAGGGGCCAGACTCCTCTATAGCTGTATAGGACAGCTCCACCGGGCATCGCCCAAGGTTGCTCGGGCTCCGCGGTAGGTAAAAACAGTTTTGGTATCCGCCCAGGGGCGTCGTCATAGTTTCATCGAAGGGGAGGGAAAGAGAGACAAACGGGGAGACAAGGAAAAACAATGTCAGATGACCGGCTGGGTAGGTGACGGCCAAGGGGCCAGACTCCTCTATAGCTGCATAGGACAGCTCCACCGGGCATCGGCCAAGGTTGCTCGGTCTCCGCGGTGGGTACAAACAGTTTTGGTATCCGCCCAGGATACTGACAAATCAGTGGAATTGAAGCTCCCGATAAACATAGCATGAGGGCCTATTAAGCTGATCTTACACCTGCTTCTATGAATAGTGGCTTTGATATGATATGATAAGGACCAACCAGTCCCTGGTGCACTTCCATGCTACCAGGGACCACACTCTCTTAAAGACCATGTCTTCCAGGAAGATACGTGGCATGTTCCTCACTATCAGGCCTCCTGGTGCGATGTTTGCTCGTAGGTATTCCGTCATTAGAAGTCTGTGTAGTGTGATTTTTACATATAGTCTTTTCATCGTAGTGAGTGAGGCCCAATCTTACAGATGGTTGGTTCCCAAGTTGGACCCTTCCGCTACAAGTAATAGGGGAGCTCTAAGTATCTCTGACACCATGTCATCGTCAAAGGTGAGGCCTTGATGAGTGTCCATGGTTGGTTCCTGGTGTGGTGGGTCGTAAGCGAGTTTAGGATGGGTTCTGCAACGAGTTGGAGATTGGAGGGGGGTTTGGGGGGAATGGGTTGGGAAGAGACCACAGATGGTATTTCTGTTGGTCTCAAGGGTGCTCAATTGGCTGCTCCTAGGTAAAGGTCCCACGGTTGAACAACCGCGCTAAGTAGTATTATCAAACAAGGGGGGACAGGGGCTTGGTAGGTCCAGCATACAGGCTCCGGGTAACTATGTCAAAAAAGAAGGGTATGCTGTTCTTGGGAGAGAGGGAGGGAAGGAGAAAGGAAAGGGGGAGATTCAGTTGTTCTTTCCGGTGAAGGAGAACTGAAGGTGGAGTTGCTCCAATTAGGAGCAAGGACCCTCACACACCCCGGAGGGTGTCATGCTTCATCATTGGGCAGATCCTCGTTGGGCTGGGGCAGCAATGCCCAACGAGCCCCACGAGGGGGCTGTTTGCCGGAGTTCTTCTCTGGTTGCCAACGTGAAGCTCAATGGAGGTGGTGGGGCATGCGTGTAGAGAGTAGAGGTGGGAAAAAAAGAAAATATGAATTAAAAATAGCTATACGATTCCCAAAAAACAAATTTATTCACTGGGTTCCTATGCTATGAGTAAAAACAAACGACTATGAAGTTGTGGCTGAAGAGGGGAAATTATACTCTCTCTCTCGCTCAGGATGATGTGTGTGGAAAGGAAGTGGTTGACATGTTTCATGCCCTAAATTGTTCAGTTGGATCTTGGCATTTCTTCAGGACCGGGAGATCCTCATCTACTCTAGAGGGGGTGGTTGTGGTATGTTTACCAGTTGTTCCTTCCCCTATAGTCTGGACTCATGTAGTAGTCTTATCCAAGGGTCCCAGGACCTGTAGGAAGCCACTTAGGGATCAGGACTCACTCCAGAGGAAGCAACCAGCAGGGTCAACAGCAGGTCCAATTAGAACTTGTCAGCTGGGCTCTTCAGGAAGGTAGGCTTCTTGCAGCTTTTGTATACCTTTAGCTTGACAGGAGGCAATCCAACTGACCTTTGGAGTCCACTTTTCAGTCCTGGGTAGAATTGGTAACTGGTGCAGTCCTTGGGGTCTCTCTCCACAGGCTCAATAGCCTGTAGGTAGGGGAATTCCCTAGTCACTCCCTAACCAATGGGGTAACAGTTCCCAGTCCCCACTACTTTTGCAACATTTCCTGAGTGTTTACTGCCTACTATCACTCATTGTCCCTCTCTACCTAAAACCACCATGGCAGAATCTTCCATCCCTTGTGTAGAGCTAACTGTGCCCACCAAGAGTGTGGTTATGATAATGGGCAAACCCTTGCTTGTGGTCACTCAAAACTGGTTCTTGAGGCAGGCTCTCTACCTTGGCTGGCTAGCATGACAAATAAGGGGGTAGGCCTAGGTGTGAGTTACATCTGCCTGGGACAGGGTAGGTACTTTTTGAAGTTCAATTAAGTTCTTGGCCACATTCCAGATGGCCATCCTATTGGGAGGATAAGCATCTCTCCCACACCCAAGCCCTTTTTCAACTGTCTGGGAGCAACACACATTTCACCACAGGAGAGTCATTGGCAGACTTGAGACACTGAAAACTGTGAGAAAGGGACATTTGGCTTAGGCAGAAAAATGTAAACTTTCTAAAACTGCATTTCCAAACTAGTGATTTAAAATCTGACTTGACCACTAGATTGGTATTTAAATTACTATAAGTTTAAGTCCTTGAATCATTTTTCTAGTTATTTCCAAACTGATGTTTTGCATTATAATGTGTTATAACATAACCTAGTGCTTTTCAAAGGGAGAGCCAGGCTTGACACAGTAAAAAACAACTTTGAAGATTGTCACTGCCAGGGCATGTAAAACCTATCTATACATGCAATACTTTTTTAAATACCATGCAGCCTGCCATGTGGGCAATGAAGGCCTACTTTATGGTGACTTATAAGTATCAGGCCTGGCAAAAGGTCTATTTTGCAAGGTCGAATTTGCAGTTTAAAAACTGCCCATTCAGACTGCAGTGCAGAGGTTGGCATGTTCTGTTTTACCACTTTAGAGGTGTCACAATAGGTTCTGCAGTCCACTAGTGACATTTAACTTACAGGCACTTGGTACACTGGGTACCACATACTAGGGGCTTTCAGGTAAACTAAATATGTCAATCAGGGTTTTAAACCAAATGTGTCAAGGCTTGAAGTGTCAAAGCACATGGACTGGGGCCTGGGTAGTAGAGTGGCTGTGTACAGAGTCTAGAAACCAAGAGCATCAGTCTAAACAAATGGGTGTGATCATGAAAAAGAGGCATTTTTTACATGCATCCAGATTTATCACACAACAATAAAATGCCCCTAAAGCTAGCCAGACCTGCTGGCTTTCCCCATGCTATCTAGCAATATCAGACAAATGAGTAACAACATAGAAAAAACTAGCAAGTTGGGGAATCCCTCAAACATTGTTGTATTTGATAATCCTTTTATACACAAAAACTTGGGTTCAGGTTAAGTTAGGGTAAGGTTTCAACTAGACTCAGTGAATTAAAGCCTGCAATGCCCTCAAACAAAGGTGTGTACTTGCTCCATGCCTATTTAATCTTTTTTTATGGCAGATTTGTATCAGCATTTGGACATCATTAATGCACATTCTCCCAAATTCACTAACTGCAAACTAAAAAAGCTACAGTACGCGGATGACATGATCCTACTCAGTCAGACCACTATAGGGCCATAATGGCTAATCTTATCATTCAGAAATAAAGAAACTTTGTTTTAAACAGTTTTTAAACTGAAAAACAAAAATTGCCTCGTATCTTGTTGATAAAGAAGCTCAGTTACAAAGAGCACACCTAGACTGTCATAAACTCTTTTGAGAAGCTGGAAATCCAGTCCTATCTGTCCACCTGTTGTCTGTCACGCATCACAGATGCATTTCTGAAACTACGAATGACAGGTATCCAACTAAAGATGGCACTCCAAAATGGACACAGCAATGGGCTACTAGCTGTTGTAGATTGCATGAGTTCATGGAAGAAACTTTATTGTTTGACCTAACCTGCTTGATGCACAACACATTTTCTTAAAGCCACTATTCATAGAAGCAGGTGTAAGATCAGCTTAATAGGCCCTCATGCTATGTTTATCAGGAGCTTCAATTCCACTGATTTGTCAGTTTGGGAAGTTCTTGACTATTGCACAAAGAATGTTTACATCTTTATCATAAGCATTTGACACTTACCTAAGTGCCTAAGTACTTGACAATCGTACTGTTCTAGTTTATGAAGTTTTTAACTATTTCTGAAAGATTGTTTGATATAATTTGCCTGACCTTGACTGAGCAGGTAGAAAACCATCTCTCTCACATAATCTCTAGAGAAGTATACTATTCTTAGGCATTTTTAAGTTTTAAGTATCGTAATATGTTTTTTAATGTTGCATGGACCCTGTAACAACACTGATTATGCCAGGTGTTCATATTGTGTGTTCCGAATAATGTCACTGAAGAAAATATTGAGATAGGCTTGATTAGCACTTTTGGATTTTAATTTGTTTTATCATAAGCACTTGCCACTTTGACATAGTCCTTCTGTTTTGGTCGAGTAGTTTGATATACACCAATTTTTACTTAATTTCTGAAGAAATAGACTATCCTTAAGCACTTGTACTGTTTTTCCAGTTTATAAGCACTTGACACTTTGATATAGTTTGCCTGTCCTTGAGTGAGGGAGTAGAAAACAATCTCTCTCTCAAAATAGCTGAAGAAATTGATTATTCCTAGGCATTTTAAGTTTTAATTATCATAGTATGTTTGTATATTGTCTCATGGAGCTTGTAATAACAGCAATTATGCAGTGTTTATATTGTGTACTCCGAATAATGAAACTGAAGAAAATAGTGGGATATGTTTTATTAGTATTTTTGGATTTTAATTCGCTGTCTCGACTTACGTTTTTTGTGAGTATTAGTTATTGAAAATGTAGCATTTGTAATGATTTTTATTAATCAGACAAATACATTTAGATTAAATTGGAGTAACAATGGTGATAATATTGTGAAAAATTAGAATTGAAAATGTATCTCCTGCCTAAAATTCCCTTTGTTTCACTATAAGCGCATGGGGAAAATACATTCACCTGGGTTTGCTTCAATATTTCTCACTTCACAGTTTGACACTGTTGGCATATTGTCTCATTCCTCTTCATAACTGTCTTTTTCACTGTCACATACTTTATTATGTCACCTGGCCTTCACAATGTCCGCACTTTCCTCACTTGTAAAGAGAATTTTCTGTTGCTTTGGCACTGTCAAAATTTGAAAAGCTGAGTACCTTCTTCATATGTATTAACATAAAATGGTGAATACAGTTAGTACATATGTGACCATCGTTCAGTGTGTTCTGCAGAGAAGTCAAGGATTGGATGAGAATGTAGTCTGAACATCTTTATGATCCTCTGTCAAGCACTGTGAGAAACTCACATTGCCATCAGTCTCAATCCCATTCACACCCTGAAATCACCCAGGCTCCTAGGGGGAAATCAGTTCACAGTTTGTGCTATACAAGAGCCACATGTTGCATGAAAAAACTACAGAAACACAAAATCTGGAAATGCACATTTAAGAAACTGGTACTGCATTGCTGACATTAATTACATGGGTTTTTAAAGTCATTGTTGAGAAGCAATGACTTGAGGAAATGATTATGATGCCTGATGGATCCCTTTCAAAGTCAGCTTTTAATTACTGTCACTTCTGAACACTGGCGGTAAGGATCTAGATTGCAGCCCAGCCTATGGGTGTTTGAGCTGTTCACACCCATTTTACGCACCATTGTATAAATTTGAGGGACAGGGTTGCTCAACGGTGCAAAAGGGGAGTGGTGCAGCACTTGAGTCAACATCTACATAAAAAGGTTTTTATTTTTGTGACAGTTAATTAGTGCTGCCATTTGTTCATGAAGCACCACCATGTGTTGCACATGTGCTTATGCATGCAGAGTAAACTCATGCTTTCTTAGACAGTAAGATGAAGTTATAAACAAACAAATATTTTGAGCAAATGAGAGCAAATATATTAATAAATGGTATTGACAGTTTTACAGGTGTGTTTTTCTGTGTTTGCAGCAAAGAGCGGGACTGTTATCAAGCACTGCAATCTCCTGGGTGCTGTGTTGATTTCTATTGTGAGGGCACCTGTTAGCATGTCAGCTAGCAGGTGTGCTCAAAGTGTGTTAGCTTTACTTCACTTTCATGGGACATTGCAGAGCAGGTAAGTACATTCAGAGTGTTCAAAGTGAAAGTAGGTTTTCATTTTCAAGTATTTTACGTCACAGCCCTTTAACTTTGCATGTAGGTGCCTTTACTTTGTAAGTAAGTTATTTTAAATGAGTGTATCTGAGACTGAATAAGGCTTCACTGAAGAGACTTCAAACCATCCAGAATGAAGCAGCCCATCCTCTAAGCCCTATCCCAGGAGTTTCTCAGTTTCATCCAAGCTTCGAGACCTTCACTGGTTGCCTATAGATAAACACATTGGGCCCAATTCACAAAGGTAAACTGAGATGAAAGTCTAACTTTACGACTTTCGGTATTCACAAAGGGCATTTACAAGTAGTAAAGTTAGACTTTTTTCTCAGTTTAACTTAAGTTCTGGTCTTAAGTCTAACTGAGACCAAAACTTAAGTTAAACTGAGACAAAAGTCAAATTTTACAACTCGTAAATGCCCTTTGTGAATACCGAAAGTTGTAAAGTAAGATTTTCGTTTCAGTTTACCTTTGTGAATTGGGCCAATTCAATTTAAAGAATTCTATATTTCATTTATAGGGCTTTGGCCAAGTCAGGCCCTCAATGACTGAGTAATTTTGTTCCTACTGTCCACACAGAGCACTATAATCCTCCAACTTGAGACTGGTGCTGGTACTCTGGATAAATCACGTAAGACCAGGGGTTTCTCTTTTAGATTCCTGGCTCCTATATTATAGAGCACCCTTCTTCTCTGCCTATGTCTTAGCCCCTCCACAGACACTTTCTATAAGCAACTGGGAAGCCCTGTTAGCACAGACATGTGGTCTTAAAATTGCTAAAATGGAAATAAAATAGAATAAATACATTTTGGTTCTTGCCCCTGTTCCTGATGAGATCATCCTCAGTCAGCCCTCTCCTCTGAAAAGGAATCTGAAAAAAGAGAGACTTTTGGAATTCATTGGGAAATAATGCATATCTACATAACTTTAGCTAAAAGGGAGCCTTTTTCCCATTGTATAAGTACTAAAATTGTGAAGTCTTTTACACACTTGCCACTGTCCTCTGCTTTCATACTAAAATGCTGATCCTTACAAATAGTTCAAAATGAAAATTCACAAAGAATCTGCAGAATCAGCCACTCAAAGGAGGAGAAAGTTTTGTAATAAGAGCTCATGCCTGTGAAAAATCCTTTTTAAACCATTGTAAATGTAGGTTTTCAACAGGTTCTACACATTGGTTAATTGTGAGGAAATAATTATTAAACATGGCTACAAAGCATTGTAAAGGATATTGAATTGATCTATTTTTTTAACATCAAACATTTCATACTTTCTCATTGATTGTGTGACTTTTGAAAGTAAAAGGTAAAAATTATATGAAAGTAAGATACAGATACAGGTCAGCATCACATAAAGTAAAATTGGCAAAATGGAAATGTTACAGATTTCAAATAAATATTTTGGGATTTATCTTTTATGTTGACATAGCTTCTTAAAAGCATTTCTATAATATCAAGATCGGATGATTAGTCAATCCAATCTAAACCTAGCAGTAAACATGCCTGTTAGGTAGGCTTAACTTTCAAACCTTTCATACTACAAAAACAACATGTTAAATATAACTTAGAAGGTTAGAACAAAGCTCAAAGTGAACACACGACAATACACCACTCTAAAAAAGGATGTGCACCTAAGTTTCTTTCTTTTTGCTGCTCAACCTCTTCTTGCTGAGCACGCAGAGTTGATCAGCCAGCTTTCAGGACCCTCCGGTGGTGTCATGGTGGGGTAATGAGAATGTGGCTGGCAGGACAGTCCCATAATGTTCTGAGCCTGAATTCTGGCTCAACGATTAAGGCCTTCCCAGCACTTGTGGCATCATTTTCCCCGCAATTAGTGGACACTCACTTCACTGCAGCATGATTAAATGTTTTTCCTGATTTGGGCCCATTCTGCATTGCTCTCCTGCATATCTGGACTCCCATAAAGCTGAGGGCTTTTGTCAAGCACCCCCTTGTTTAATTCATCATCTGAGAATAGGGTGGGCCTTGTAATGAAGGCCCTCTGGCATGTTGTGGGCAAGAATTGTTGCATAAACTACGACTCTGGAATAGTTCTACAAGGTTTGCTTTCCCACCCACAGGTGACACAGATGAACTTTGGTTCAGGCACCATTCACCATGCTGTATGTGAAAAGCAGGTAATTGTAGCTCCACAGAACCCCACCCAATATATTGTTGAAGTGCAATCATTGCTTTTGGGTTACTATCATTCCCTAAACTGGGATCTAGGCTACTGTGGTATCAGAAAGTGACCTATTTTGCTCTTTACAACATTAGACACATCAATGGTACACAGAAGAATAGGCACTACAGGGTAATAGATATTTGGAATGGTGCACCATAAACCTTTTTATCCAGAGTCAATAAGGAAGTGAGTACGGCAATATGTTCCTTTTAGTCATCTCTTTTATTAAATCGATTCAAGTTCATTGCATCAACGAACATCATCCAGCCAACGCGTTTCATTTAGTTATTACTTGAACTTCATCAGGGCTCTTGAGATATTGATAGGTTTGGGTATCCAATATGATCCTAGGCTTCTTCCAGTGAATGGTGTAGCACCTGAGTCATTGCCGTATGCAAAAATCGTCATACACAAAGTTGGCGAGTATTTGAATAACAAGGCCTCATATTAGGGCCACGGGTTTCATAGCCCGTAACTTATGCCTGATGTCAACGGCCGCACGTCGAAACGCTAACCGGGTAAACCTGTTTCTCAGCACATCTAAAACAGCCACACAGAATATCACCCTAAAACCTACTTCTATGCGCTACGCTAGGAGAGAATGGAAAGTAGAACTTGCAATATAGACTTTCTTAGGAAGAAGCAATGCACTGCATACCTTGCTGACAGCAAAAGTGGTGATTATCAATGAGGCGTTAAGGCTCTGTTCCCTGAGAAAGGAAAACACATGCCGCAGCAGCATCCTTTCTCTTGGACTCAGCTCGTTATCTGCATCAAGTGCGATGTAGCATCTTCTTGGTGCGCTGGACCATCTCCAGCAGTATCTTGTGAGATCATATGGGTGAAGGACCTCTCCTGACAAGTGGTTAAGGGGTAATCCTTATGCATTAAATTTTATCAGAGATTGGAATTTCTGACATAAGTTTAGGAATGTCTGACATAGATTATGTGCATCAAAGTGTGCATCGCAGACGTATCCTGAACATATAAGCTAAATGGACGTCAATTTAGACAACACTATTTTTGTCATATGTCTGTGTTTGTTCATATTTTACCTTGATATTGTGATACCTAGACAGTTGTCCAAGACTTGATGCTGTATCAGGTGTGATATTTATGTCACTATATGAATGACTTGACACTTTCACAGTTCTTGGAATGATAAGGTCAGACAATACTTGCGTTAATGGCAGGCATGACAGTGATTCTGCATTAATTGATGGAAAATGACAGATCCCATTATCTAAAATTGAGAACAAGGTGACACCCATTACCTAAGATGGATTTGGGGCCTACTTAAGATGGAGTCAGACCTTAGGGGCTTTATGTCAGAATAATGCAAGAACAGCAGGATGGAGAAGGATGGTGTTGTGGTAAAGAGAGGATGGCTCACAATTTAAATTTCACCCAGGCCTAATGTCGATGTTGTGCAACACCCAACAGGTTATAGCAATTTTGCACACAACTTCTGGGACTTCACCAGCACATCCCTCCTGTATGGTTAAGACATCTGGACTGCTACTCGAGGATCACTTAGGCACGTTCAATATTGGCTTTTTTATGTATGTGTCCCCTATAGTACCTATGGTGAGATACTGTGGTTGGATGTCTGTAGCATCTGAGGAGATGGGAAGAGAGAGCGTACCCAGAATCACCTGTAACAAAGAAATATGAAATGTTTACATACATGTGTGTCAGGGTAATGTGTGAATATTGTGTTATAGACGTTATTGTTTATGCTTGAGATGCCGCTCCTAATTCATATGTTGGCCCACTGTAAGGTGTTGTTACTTACCAATAAGCCATGTGTCACCAAAATTAGGGGATGGTGGAACTCACTGAGTTTTACTCCGCAGAATTCTGCCGAGTTACATAAAAACTCTATGAGATTCCACGGAGTCCTGCCCACCCTGAAGCTGCTAATGCACGGCCCTCCTTCATGTGTCCCCACACCCATCTCTCACACAGGAGGCCTCAGTGGGTGCTCCCGGGAACACCACTGGGCATCTGCATCACACGGAAGCCTATGCCCTAGAAGACAGATGAAGTGGTTGTTTTTTCCATGGCCTCATCACTTGCTGCCCTGGAGCCGGATGCTCTCCAAGCTCACGGTGCACTGCTCTCCCCGGGTGGTCAGTGCTCCCTGCGGCTTGTGATATCCCTAGGAAGGGACACTTACTCTGCCAAACGATGTTCTTTAGCCCCAGATGGCCATCTCTTCCCCTGCCACAGGAGCCATGTTTCCAACTGAAGCCATGCCTTCCGTGAGGTCAGCCAGCTGCCAACCAATCCCACATCCAAGTGCATATCCATGCCTCTGTGATATCAGAGGGGTTACCCTGGGTTTTCCGCAGAGTCAGAGTTTTGCAGTGCAGGAACGTTTGAAGTTAATCTGCTTTATGAGTCATACATGTACATGGATAGACAACAGGACCGTGGGTGGGTGTACACGTGGACCAGGTACAACGACCAGGTACAATGAGATTGTTGGAGAGGTGGCTAAAAGTACATAGAGGGCAGGTGCAGTAAGTGGATGATGGACTTGCAGGCTGAGATGGATGAACCGTGATGTATAGTACAGTAATAGATGAACAGAGAGATGGGTGTGTGTACAGGTGGAAGTAGAACTGGCTGAACAGCCAGGTGTACAGATGCACATGCGGCTCCCGGACATGCAGATTTAGTCAGAGAGGGGTGAAGGGCAGGTGCGTGGGATGCTGGGCACCTTAGGGGTGTTTCCTGGTTGCTCCTACCTGTTGGAATGGGACATGGCCTTCTCACCCTCAATGGGATTCATGCCCACCGCCGGTCCCTCCTTGCCAGGTGTCTCTTCCTGTGCCCCGGCCGAAGGAGCATCGCTACCCGCTCACTCTCCATGCTGTCATAATCAGTGCGCTAGTGCAGGCTGGGACATGTAGTTCCTCTATGTTAACCACACTGTTCTCTATGGACAAGTGCCCGTGTTGAGTAGACCTACAGCCCCATCAATCAGAGTGCTAAGTGGCACACAAAGGACATAGACAAGAGACAAATCATTCAAAAGACCAAATAAGTAGGGGTAGTAAACTCTGCCACACAGCAGTTGATGGAGTTTTTGCCAAACTCTGTGTCTCAAGCAGAGCAAAGAGTGGCAAAACTCTGCGCACTCCACTGGCAGAGTGGAGTTTACTACCCATCCCTAAGCAAAATCCCCTGCAACTATGCAGTGTGCAAGTGGTGAGTGTTGGAAAATGTACCTATCATGTGTGCTTCCAGTAAAGGCAGCATACACATCAGTGAAGCAACCCCTGGCATCACAGACTGCCTGCATGCTGATGGAGTGCCAGCGGTGTCTGTTGCAGAAAAGGTGAGGTGTGTGGTAAGGTGACAGTAGTGCCCTGTGGGTGCAATCAATTGCACCTTGTACCTGGCACATGAGGGAAATGGCCAAAAGGCATAAAAAATATATTTTTACTGCTTGCCTTTCCACCAGTGAATATGGCATAGAGATAAACTGGTCCAATCTTCTGTTGGTGGATCTCAGTTGACTATCGATACTGGCTTGCCTGTGAGATGTCCATGTTGTAAGAGGTGACCATCTGGAAAGATCCAGTGGCCATGAAAGGAGTGCAGCCTGTATTTTGACATGGGCTGAGATCGCCTGAGTGCGGGCTGTAGGTGAATCAAGATCCTGCTCCCAATCGGCAACCATGTCCAAGATCATATCAGGTGAGAAATGGCATCTGGCAATGACGGCATCCCTGGACATCCCAAAGATGTTCATCCTTTGCTGTAAACCCTCTCTCTCCTCCTCAAACAATTATTCCTCAAAAACAGAGGCAAACCTAGAAAGATGTTAGCTGACATAGTGAATGCAGCAAAAGTTGTTTGGTGTGTGTGTGAGGAATTGGGTTGTTAGTTAAGTGGGGTGTAAACTCTACTCAAGCTATAGCCACAATCCCTGTCAGGGTTAACTACTAAAGTCACTAATTTAACCTGTGCTTAACCCTCTGGTATCTTGGCACAAACGTAGTCAGGCTTAACTTAGAAGCAACATATCTAATAGCAGGGGGATGGTAAAACCTAAAGACATTATAATTTCGGTTGGTAGTATTACAGGGAAAAGAGTGATTAACATCGCGGGATATGATGGCCAAAGGGTCAGTGAATCTAGAGGGGGAGATGAGTTGGCTCACTGGAGTTGGGCAACTGGTTCCTTGAACGCTAACAAAGAAAACATAAAACTCCCTATGCTGCAGAGGTAGCCCTTTTGGCAGAATTGTGTCCTGGAATATGGCAGGTTTAGGACATCCTGGTTCTAAACTAAGTTCATTAATGTCATCTCTTCCATTAATAATTTGTTTACAGGAAATGTTGAGTTGTGTAGACTTTAATTAGGAGAACTATTTTGTTTATTGTTGTGCAGCAAAACCCTTGATAAAAAAGCCATGCAAGCAGAGGTTTAGCTATTTTACTTAGCAGTAGTATAAATTTGAATCCTTCGGTCTTTGTCCATCTGTCAAATCTCTGCATGTGCATAAAGCTGGCCCTGGGTAATGTTATAGAAGGACAGTACTCCACTTTCTTACTTGCAAATGTTTATATTCCCCCTGGGAGGGCATCTGACTCCCTAGTCGAATCCATGTTTTCCTTTGTGCATAATATTAGCATCTCAGAAGGATGTACATTGATAATTATGATGGGAGACTTTAATGCTAAATTCTCAAATTGCTCCTCACTGACCTTTAGAAATCAGGAGTTGGAAGACGCATGGACCATCCCTGAACCAACTTTGCCAGACCATATCAGATCAGACAAGCAAGGGTTATGGTTCTTGGATTGTCTGAGAACCAACGACCTTGTAATCTTGAATGGGAGATTCCCAGAGGACTCTCCAGCTTCCTTTACCTTTCATTCCTCCCGAGGGCAGTCATTAATCGATTACATGGCGGTATCTTATCAATTGTTTGGAGCATGTACACAATTTAAGGTACTGAGAAAAACTATGAGTAACCACAGTATTCTTTCTGTGGACATAGACTTGGAATTCAAGATGCTTGAGCCCTGGAATCCTAGAGATGATACCATTAAGTATAATAAAACAAATGGGCATACCTTTTGGTCAAATAAAACTTGACAAACTTGGCGGGACTGGTAAAAAAAGCAAGTTCTGGTCCCTCTCAGGAAAATCTGATTGTTTGTTTGAGAAACATCCAACCCTTTTCAGATCATGTGGGAGCAAAAAACGGGCTAGTGGTGCAAACCACTTAGCGGCAGTCTCATGAGAGGTAAAAAAGTTAAATCTGGAGCTGAACTTCCTAGTAAGGGAACAATTTAAGCAGCTGGCATTAGTGAGGCAAAGGGAAATTAATCGACTAAAGCGGGTAAGAACAAGACTGAAGGCGTCTGAATGTAGAGGAGTGGAGGATCAACAATGGGTTAAACTCAGAGAGGTAGCACCTCCGGAGACTTGCGCAAATATTGGGCATTAATAGCCAAATACTGTGACAGCAGAATCAAGGCTGAGCCAATCTTAATATCGGATGCTGAATGGGTTCATTACATCTCTCAATTATACGCAATAAATCGCAAAGGGTGGGTTCGATTTTGACTCTGCTTTAACAGGAAAGTCTCCCTTCGGGAATGTTTATGGCCCTCCATCTCATGAGGAGATTGAGTGCTTTATTAAGGAAGCAAGGTAATCTGGGGTGATGGGCCCAGGTGACCTCCCGATAGCCATTATTAAACAAGAAACCCCCGCATGGGCACTGTTTCTCCATCCGGTGTTTCAATACTGTTACCAACATGGGACCATTCCGCCCTCTTGGAAGGGAAGCATAGTGGTACCACTATATAACAAGCATTGGAAATGCAATAGGTCTCGCCTTTGTTTAAGTTAAAGCCATTTGCTTTGATAATGGTATTGTATTTTAGCTATGTATTATTGAGTCTATTTGGTTTTCTCTCTCTTTTCTACATATTCTTCTTTCTTTCCTAACTCTCGCAGCAGGTTTACCACGTCCTTTTGTTTTTACTGGTCCTTAGTAACAAGATAGTTCATTGTTATCACAGAGGTATATTTTATGTTATCTGCTAAGAGAACGTCCAGCTGTCCCAGACGTCTTTCTCCGATATTGGGGTATGCATATTTGTTAATTGCTTTTAAAAACTTTCTTTTGGTTAATATTTGAATTTCGTCAGTTTGCTTCAAAAACAAAATGAACTACAGAAATAAGCTAAAAAAACTTGTGAAAAATGCATTAATATGGAAACTGAAATGTGCCAATTATGTGCGTTAAGTAGTGTTTGGTGCGCAATCTTGCCGCTTTGTGGCGCTGCAATAAAAATTGCTCTTAATGTCCAGCTTTTTGGTACTTGCAGTTTTGCTTCTAGCACAGCAAGGTTGGCTCAGACATCAATGCGCTCAGAATACTGTTGGCTAAACGCCGTGAGCGACCTAAAGTGTCACCCGATTATTTGGCGGCTAAAGGGAAGAGACGACAGTAACTTTAAAGACAGGAAGTTGTCAATGCTTCTGAACCCATACGACCAGTCGAGGTGGAGGCAGAGATCTGACGTAGGCCTACAATCCGAGGGTAGATCGATCAGTCCTCTGGTCCGGACATTGGCTGCTTTCCTTTTGTAATGGTAATAACAAAACCCCAGGACCAGAATGCAAAGACCATACAAGCATAGCAGCCAAGGTTTCAGATTGCTATGTGTGAAATTTTCCTAATTTCAGTGAAATTATGAGTGACATTTTCTCAGGAGGAAAATTAAGCAACAAATACGCAGAAAACATATAAATTTCAGAAATTACACCGATTTGAGCCACTAGAAACTCCAAGTTAACTGCTGCAAAGCGTAAGAAATGATAGTTAAACGAGTTTCATTTATCATGCTCATGTGTAGGTAAATATACAAATATCAGGAATCTCTTTTGCAACATATTATATGAAGGCTCTGCACACTAGGTCAGGAGCTGTTTTTTTGATGTTGTTTTTTTTTAAAGCTCGTGCTTCCACTATTTTTGAGGCTCGTGCTTCCACTCACTCCAGCCTTTGCTGACTTAGCCTGGGCCCCTGGTTCCTCCCTCGTAATTAATGATACTACTTAGAGCATCACAGTCCAGGGCCTCTCTCCCATGTGTGACCCAGCCTAAACAGGATGTGTGAGGCCCCAACAACACAATCCTCTGGTGGCTACTGTTATCGGACAGGCCGGTACAAAAACAAAACACAGATTGCCAGCCTTTGTCGTGGGGCCCCCCTCCTTCCCGGCAAAATCAGGAGATTCACGCATTCTTAGAAAGGACTTCCATAATGCAGAACAGTTGTTATTAAAGTCTTTCTTCAGCGCTGAAGTTTGGCGGGGGTTTGGAAGTGCGGGGTCCGTGGGACGTCGATGGAAAGAGGCACCTCACTTGCCTAGAGTTCCTGGAAACAAGTTAAACCCTTCGCGGCGCCTTTTGCAGCCAAGAAACACCAGGCTTCCATCTCTGACAATTCAGTTTTTTCACGGAGATTTCATCATCGGCGCTGTACTTTTAAGGAAACACGTACCAACACCATCACAAGCAAGCTGCTGCGCTTCCAGTAAGGACGCGTCTGCACTCCTGCACCAGGCCGGGCAGCCACAGAGTGCCAGCACTTCTTAGCAGAGCTTCTGCACTTTTAAAGAGGCAGTACCCCAAACTCTCAGCAGGGATGCAGTATATTTCACAGGAAAGTACAGGCGGGGTCCGGCTGTACAAACGCTGCTGTCACTGCAGAGGTCCAGCGCAGTCTAATCTACACTGGTAAATCTCAGGCAGCGCAGCAACACCCCATGCCGCCTGCCCTGTACTGGGGCAGCAGTCTGCGGAAAGTATCACAGCAACGCTTCACCCCTTCCACTCAGAAATGCACACCAAAGACCACCAAGCCCGTGTCTCAGACATCATGGCGGCACAGCGCTCGCTGACAGTCCTAAAGTTTACCAGGACACGCCTGCGCTACCCCAAAGTCCGAGAGCAAGACAAAACAGTTCGCTGCGACACCCAATCACCCTGACCCTCCACAACGTACACAGGACAGAGAGTATGTGTTTGTCCTGCTCCACAGCGCCTGGCAGGAGTGGTTTGCAGGTAGCGATAAGTTTGAAAAGAATAATCATTTTGGACACACGCTGATATGGGAAAGCCGGAAAGGAGGGGGGGGGCGCAAGAGAGCAGGAAAGGGGGCACAACCAATGAAGAGATAGGCAAGAGAGACAGGACACCGTTAAACAGAAGGGAAGGGCACAAAAAGCAAGGACCTGGGCAGAGCAGGGTAACGGGGCACCCGCAGTAGGGAGCGGACAGTTGGCACGAGAGGAGGACACAGAAGGGAAGGTGTGGGGGGCAGGGGATTTGAAGACTCACCTCACTCCTCGCACACGCAGTAGGGAGCGGACAGTAGGCACGAGAGGAGGGCACAGAAGGGAAGGTGGGGGGAGCAGGGGGATTCGGAGACTCACCTCAGTCCTCTGGAGCTGCAGGAAGCTGCTGAAGTAATTGGAGCGAGAGCTCGCAGCTCTAAAGAATGGGGACAGTTGTAGCTGGAGCCCGGTAGACGCGCTCTGCAAACGCAGCATGGGAAGGGGAGGGGCGGGATAAGAGGGCTGCTAGAAGTCTCCCGTTCGTTACCATGGCTGCCTTCCCCTTAAAACAAAATCCAAACCAATTGTCGCCATTGCGCAAGGACCTGGGCAGAGCAGGGTAACGGGGATCCCGCAGTAGGGAGCGGACAGTAGGCACGAGAGGAGGACACAGAAGGGAAGGTGGGGGAGCAGGGGGATTCGGAGACTCACCTCAGTCCTCTGGAGCTGCAGGAAGCTGCTGAGGTAACTGGAGCGAGAGCTCGCAGCTCTAAAGAATGGGGGACAGTTGTAGCTGGAGCCTGGTCGGACGCGCTCTGCAAACACAACATGGGGAGGGGCGGGATAAGATAACGCCAGGCGAGACCTAACGCATGCGATGCTTTAAAAAACAAGGCGAGGAGGGAGAGGCGGGGGCCACGCCCCCAACCACGACCGGCGCTTACATTTGTCAGCAGGGTCTGTCTAACACGTCCGTCAGGGAGGGGTAAAAAACAGATGGCACACTGCAGGCAATTAAGTGCCAGCAAAGCGGAGGAAAACTGTAGTTAGGCGCCGCTGCCTCAGGACTACAAGGAAGTTACCATAGGATCAACAGCCAACAGAAAGCAAGAAAACAACAGCAATGCCAGACTTAAACCAATCGCAAGGGGCAGGAGAAATTACACGGAGTTGAAGCCAATATACAGATTACTTTAAGTCTCGCTGAGACAGCGCATGCAGCGCATGCGCTGCCAAGGCGAGACCTAAAAAGGGTCCTAAAACTTATCCCACCAGTTTTAGGCAGATTGCACTACTGGATGCGACCGGAAAACTGTTTGCTAAGAGTATTCTTCTCCACCTTCAGGACTGGGCTTTTGGTAACGATTTTGCTCCTGCGGAGCAGGCAGGATTTCGTAAGCATAGTGGTACTCTAGAGAATATCTCAGCTCTGCAAACCATAATTGAAAAGTACCCATTTATAGATTTCTCCACAGCATTCGACAGGGTTCACCGGGGGACGCTGTGGAGGAAACTGACCGCAATGGGGATTCCTGCGCAACTGCATAGGTTGGTTATAGCATTGCACTCCTCTACCTGGACTCAGGTGCTGATGGGGGAGAATCAGGGTCTGTCAAGTAAAGTAGAAACCCACAATGGGTTGAAGCAAGGGTGTTTATTGCACCTCTCCTTTTTTCCCTATACATCATTGACTTGCCTAGTAGGGTGGGGCATTGCAAGGGGGACCCTCCAAAGCTAGGAACAAAGAAATTAGGTTGTCTACTCTATGCGGATGACGCAGAGGACCAAGTTAAGGCTGTTGAACAAAACACCTTAAATCCTGGTTGTGGAGAGTTGTGAGGTCCTGCGTCAAGCATGCTTTGCACAATGGTGGTTCTGAGGAGCAGCGGGGTTGTGGTGCGAGGTCTTGCATTGAAGATAAGTCCCACAGCAGCAGTTTCAAGGAGTTGCAGGACTACGATGCGAGGTCCTGAGTCGAGCTGTGGTTCTGCGGACCTGCGAGATCCAGCATCAGGGATGCATCACACAGTGGTAGGTTGAGATGCAAATCTGCAGGGATGCATCATGCTGTGTCAGTTCTGCTAGGATCACAGCTGGGCTGACCTAGCACCTTCGGGCCCACTTCCAAGAGTCCAGGAATAGGGTGGTATCACTTGGGGGGCAGGACTCACAGCAGGCAGGGTTCAAGAAGGTTGGAGCCTTTTCTGTACCTGAGGCTTTGACCAGGAAGCCAGCCAACTAGCTCTTGGAGTCACTCTGGTGGTCCTGGGTTCAAGATGCAGGTCCAGTCCTTCTCTCTCAGGCAGCAGAGTATCAGTCTTTCTTGCAGCAGAGCAGCGCAGCAGTCCTTTGGCTGAGTCTTCCACAGGTCCAGATGTGTACTCAGAGAGGGCCTGAGGGTCCTATTTTTCTACCTGGTGCCTTCTTTGAAGTAAGAGAAGTTTATTGAGATTCCCTTTGAAGTGCTTTCAATTTCCTGCTGCCTAGCCCTGTCCCCAGCCTGGCAGCAGGCACAATGGGCTAGTGTGAAGTCATTTGGGTGAAGGCAGGGCAAAACCTATTGACATGCAAGTGGGGCTGTACAAAGCTGTCCCATCCATTATGCTAGTGATGGATAATCCAGGCACACCTAATCCCTCTATTTGATGGCTGCCTGGGAGAATATACAAAGTCCAAATGCCAACTACAATCAGTCATGTGACCCAGGAACAGGCTGCAGTCACCAAATAGTTTGGACCAGAAGATGCCAACTTTCTAAAAGTGGCATTTTCAAAACTGTGATTTAAAATGCGACTTTACCACTAAAAAAGGATTTTAAATTACAATTTTACAGATACCAAACATGAATTTCCTACTTCCTCCTAATCAAAAATTAGCACTTATTAAATGTAATAAGGCAGCCTAATGTTATCCTATGGGAGAGGTAGGACTCACAGTAGTGAAAACGAATTTGTGAGTTTTTCACTACCAGGACATGTAACATTTATAAGTACACATCCAACCTTCAAATTACAATTCAGCCTGCTCTATCTGCTGTCTAGGAGCTACCACAGGTGTGAATTATATGTCATGAAAGGGGAATTTGACTCTTGTCAAGGGGGTTATTTTGCCAAGTCAAATTGTCAGTTTATAGCTGCCAGCAGTCTGCAATGGCAGGCCAGAGACATGTTTTGAAGGGTTCCTTAAGTGGGTGACAAAATAAGTACTGCAGGCCGACTAGTAGCATTTAATTTACAGGCTCTGGGTATATGGTATACCACTTTACTAGGGACTTATAAGTAAATTAAATATGCAAATCAGGGGCCGTATTACGTATGAGGTGCATTTTCCTGGTTAGCACTGGGCGTACCTTTTAAAAGGTACGTCCAGCGTTAACCAGGAAAATGTGCTGCATTATAGTAAATGGGCTGCCCCCAGGGCAGCTGCAAACTTGCGCTTCCCTGGGGGCAGCACATTCAGGTGAAAAACGGAGCGGTTGCTTTGAAGTCGCTCCGTGTTTAACTGTGCAGGCGGCAACCTACCTGCACTTTGAAGGGGGATTAGAGATCCCCTTTCAGGCAGGTGCAGTGAGTGACTACACCCACCTGCAAGGGGAAGTCTGGAGATCCATAGGACCCCCTTCCCCACCTCCAGAGGTCTGCTATCGGAGCTGCTATTTAGGTGGCACACTGTTAATGCACCTCCTGACAGCTTCTTTGCCTCTGTGCCCATGTCTGTAATACAGCGGAGCAAAGGAATTCCCTCATTTGCATGGGGCTACGCCCACATGCCAATGAAGGAACGCCCTCTGATGATAGCACTGGTGCTTTATGTGCGTCAGCCCTACTGGTATTACAGAAGGGGACGCACAAGCGTCGGTGGCCCCTTCTGTAATACCAAAGTGTCCCCGGGCTTGCAAATCGGGCACAAACGCCCGTTGCGCCCCCATGGCACTCCGGTAATAAAGCCCCAGGTGTAAGCCAATTTTACCATGTTTTAGGGAGTGAGCACAAGTACTTTAGCACTGGTCAATAGTGTTAAAGTGCACAGAGTCCTACGGCCAGCAAAACCGAATTCAGAAAAATATGATGGTAAAGGGAAAAAAGTTGGGGGAAAGCCAACCCTAGAGCTGACAGGTCTAACAGTGTGTGAATTCATTTCTTATGTGGTCTGCCTGGCTCTGGTTGGTTGTTGTTGAGATAGGTAGTGTAGTTGAAAAAAATCACTTATTTCATTATCAGGTGTGTTGCAAGTGTTATGTAAGTCTCTAGCATTTCCTTCTAAGAAAAAATTAAAAACATTAAAAACAGATTTATTTATCCTGGTTCAGATATTAAACAGCATTTTATTTTATGTACAAAATTAGTTAGAAAAAAATCTATTCAGTATAAAATTAAACTGTGAATTAACAATAACATCTACCAAGGTATTAGATGAGAAAATAATATTGCCTTACTCAAGATTTTTTTTAAAGTTTCATTATTTTGGATACTAATTAAAGAAATAAATGCGGGCCTATTTGAATTATACTTCTATAGCTATTTGTTGCCTGCATTGGTATATATGGGAAAGTGTTACAATACCAGGATTTGGTCAATATATGGTGCTGTACTTACTCCAAGGCTGAACTGCAGTACATTTATTACTGTTTTGGGTCCTTTTTGGCTGTATTAAATTTAGATTTGTGGTTGGTGAATAGCAATGGTATTATTCATTTGAGGATTTGTACATGGCCCTCCATAAACCCCTGCTTAACCCTCACATAACCCCTCCTTACTCCCATTTTGTAAAACGTAATTCCTATTTCCCAACCACTCCTCTCTGTCTTTCCCACATTTACTACTGGAACTTTGGAGCGGACAGAAAAAAATAGAAGACAGTCAGAGGTGGAACCTCAGCACGTACAATTGTGAATACATTTTTGTATTATATTAGTAGTCCTATGTTAGTAGTAAACATCCTACAAAATGCAGTTTGTGGCTCCATTTTTTTACAGAAAACTCGAAGAAGGAAACTGGTTCTTAGCCACAATAACACATATGTACATTCATGGTGAACATCAATAAATTCATAAAAGGAGACCAGTTCTTAATCAAAATGTCACATTCTTAGACATATTGACTTGAGCATGTCCATGATGTTATATTCAATTATTTCGGCTTTGCTTTGCCTCCCCAATTCAGACTTGTTCATACCATAACTGTGGGTATATAATGATGATGTCCACTGCGCTAACGGAATATGTTTAATACTCCACTTGAAAGCATCATTTCTACTTGATCAGTATTTGGAATGGTTCAAATGTGGTGTCTTGCTGGGTTTGATTTGATATGAATGACCATAAACAATTTTTTTTGTGCATCAAGATCAGACCATGTGGCCCTCTTAATCAGAGATATTTGTGCCTATTTCATAGTATTTTGTGTACTATTTTGCCATTCTTTCTCTCACTGTTTCAGCAGATAGGTCTTCTATTTAAATTTTGATACATTGAACCTTTCAATACTTGTAGAGTTAAATTGTTTCTATAGGGAAGGGGCAGATATTGTATTCCATTCCTGCTTTTCTTTTCCTTTATTCACTTGTTTCTATGCATTAAGTTTTGTTCCTTTCTTTTCACTAGATGATATAATTTATATATACCTCATTGCCAACATAACCTCTGTCTCAAGATAATGATAATGGTAAAGATAAGGAAAGGCAAGTATAAACTTATTTCAAAAGTTATTTAATAAATGACATATAAGGTAATGAACATTGGAATATTAAGAATTAATATCATTTTAAAAATAAACAATTTAAAATACAGTTATATGTTTTTAGGGTTCAGGGATGTGAAGTGTTTAGTGTTAGTTACAGGATTTAGGTTCAAGAATGAGTAATATTTAGGGCTATAAAGGAGTTTTTAGGGTTCAGGAATAGGTAGTGTTTAGGGGTAGTTAAAGGTTTTTAGGGTTTATGGATAGGTACTGTTTAAGGGTAGTCAGACATTTTTAGGTTTAGGTTTCAGGTATGGGTAATGTTTAGTTAGGAATTTTTAGGGCTCAGAGATTGGTAGTGTTGTGGGGTTGTATGCACTTTTGAGGGTTAGGGATGAGTAGTGTTTTAAGGTAGTAGAATTATTTTAGGGCTCAGGGATGGGTAGTGTTTGGGCTGGTAAGGGTTATTAGGGATAATGGATGGTAGTGATTAGGGCAGTTAGAGGTTTTACAGGTCAGGGATTCCTAGTGCTTAAGGGTAGTAAGAGAATTTGACAGGCAGGGATGGGTAGTATAAAATTAATTCATAATTATTAAAATAAATGAAAAGTCTATAAATGAATTTAATATTAATGTACGTTTTTACAAAAAATAATGTTAAACTTAAAAATATATAATTTTAGCATTTAAACTTATGGTACTGTTCACTTCATAATAAATATATATATGGATATGAGTGGAGCATTTGCTGAATTAAAATCTGCTTGAAGCAATTGGGTGCCGTGGATCATTGTTCGGATACAATAATGAAATATGGATGTTTGGGGTCCCGCTAACCCGCCACGGCCCGCCGTCGTGTGAGGCAAGGATTGAAGCGAGACTTTGTTTGGGATATATATATATATATACACATATTACCTACTGGCGCTCGCCAGTAGGTAGTTATAGTTAGGACCTAGTTTCCATAGGAAAAGCATTTTTCCTTTTGCCAATATCTTTGGCTCCGGTTGACGAATATTCGCGAAATTTTCAGAACTAATGAGGCGCTCCGGTTAGCTCCTGTTTTGAAAGTTTCAGGGTGATTCGCAAGCGAGGGCCAAGAAAAAAGGGGGTCCCAAAACACGTTTTCTCCATGTTAATTTCCATAGAAATCTTTTGTTGCAGCTACAGCCCGAACTGCTGAACGGAATTACACCAAATTTGTCAGAGAGGTAGCTCTTTCTCCAGAGTGCACTCTTTGCTTTAAATGGTGTAAATCCATTCAGTAGTTCCTGAGAAATTCAAAAATAAAAAAATATCGATATCTGGTGACCGCGGTGGATCCGCGAACCCTCCCGAGCACGAGCTGGATTCTGATTGGCTGCCAACACTCCAAAGCAGGAAGAGTTGGCAGCCATCTTGTGACTCGGTTCAACCGAGTCACAAGAAAAAGGAGAAAAAACATTATAAAACTAGAAAAGGGGGCAGGGTAGGAACACCCTGACCCCCTAAGGCTGCTCAGGGGGTCCAAAAAAGCATTTCTTTTTTTTAATTGTCGCCAGGATTTGTGTAGGGTCCGCGAATCCGGCCGAAAATAAAAAATAAAAAACAAAGTGCGGTCTCCCGCACTTTGGTTTCTTGAAGCCCCCGGGTGGGCCAGGTCCTGGGGCATTATAAAATTGTGATGTGGGGCCCTGCAGGGCCCCCACAGCCCCAGGGACTGCCACCTCCCTGGGGCGATACTCATGTAAATGCGGAGGGCACAAGGCCCCCGCCACCTCCCCAGGGCTTTTTTGGAATAAACAAATGCGTAGGGGGGCACCTGCCCCCCCACACACAGCCCAAAGAACTGCCACCTCCCTGGGGCTTTAATTTTTACATGCGGTTGGCACACAGCCCCCCCACAGCCCCGGGAAGCACCACCTCCCCAGGGCTCTCCTTTTCAAAAATATGTACTGTGGGGGGCTTGAGCCCCCCCACATGCCCCGGGGACCACCACCTCCCCAGGGCACTAATTAGGAAAAGGTGGGGTCTGTTGCAGACCCCTAGCCCCAGGGACCGCCACCTCCACGGGGCATTTAACAAGATGGGAGTCCAGGAGCCCTTCATGGCCTTGGGGAACGCCACCCCCCAGGGCCGGCTTCAGCAATGTCCCAGGGTTCCCACCCCTGGTACATTGCAGTTTGCTATGGGAGGGAGGGAGCACTGCTCCCGCCCTCCCATAGCAAACAGTGTACTCGCTTTGAACAAGCGAGAACACATTGCTCTCGCTTGTTCAAAGCGAGTACACTTTGCTTTTTTCCCCAGAGAGCTGCATGTTAGCAGCAGCTCCCTGGGAGTAAAAGAAATGCCGGCCCCCGCAGGAGGCGGGAGCCGGCCGAGACCGTGGGGGCCTTCAGGCCCCCCGCGGTCCCTTTAAAGATGGCATAACCGGGGAATGGGGTCCCCGGTGCCGAAAATGGCCTGGGAGGGGGGCCACGTGGCCCCCTTCCCTGAGAATTTAATTGTTTATTTTTAAAAAAGGCAAAGCCCCGGGGGATGGGGTCCCCTGGGCCGCAATCAGCCAGGGGAGGGGGGCTATGCAGCACCCCTCCCTGAAAATGAACGCATTTTTTTTTTCTCAAATAGCCAAGCCCCGGTGGATGGGGTCCCCTGGGCCGAAATCGGCCTGGGGAGGGGAGCCGCACAGCCCCCCTTCACTTAAAAAAAATGATAGAAGCAAAAGCCTAGCCCCTGGGGATGGGGTCCCCGGGGCCGGAATCGGCCTTGGGAGGGTGGCCTGCGCCCCCTCCCTTTGTATGTTTTTAAAAAAAATGAAAAGTGGCTCTGGCCCCGGGGGATAGGGTCCCCGGGGCCCAAAAGGGTCAGGGGAAGGGGGGCCACACGCCCCCCTTCTAAAATAAAAAAAAATAACAGAAGCTCCGCAACTCGCGGAAACCCCGCCCCCTTTCACTACTACTCTGCAAACACGTCTCCTGGCACATTCTATGTTGGGGGATGAAATCCCCTTCCCTACTGATGGTCCTTAGGGGCCAACTAGCCCACCTCTTACCGCCAGTAAGCCCCACACAGTGGGATTGCTGAGAGGTGGTCCAAGGCCATGTCCCTTTTTACACCACTCTGCAAACGAGCGTCTTGGCGCACTGCTGGTGGGGCGATGAGGTCCTCGTGTGTCCTGAGGACCTCAGGACTAAAGTGGACTTCATCCCCCGAGCAGCAGTGCGCCAGGAGGCGCGTTTGTAGAGTGGTGTAAAAAGAGGGCGTGGCCTCGGACCACTCAGCAATCCAGCTGTGTGGGGCTTACTAGAGATAACAGGAGGGCTAGTTGGCCCCCAGGGACCCTCAGGAGGCAAGAGGACTTCATCCCGCAACCAAGAGCACACCAGGAGGTGCAGTTGCAGAGTGGTGGAGAAAGGGGGCATGGCCTGTGTCTACCTCTCAGCAATCTCACTATCTGGGGCTGACTGGACGTATCAGGTAGGCTAGTTGGCTCCTAAGGACCCCCAGCAGTGAAGGGGACTTTAATCCCCATCCAAGAGCGTGCCAGGAGGTGCGTTTGCAGAGTGGTGGGCAAAGGGGGCGTGGCCTGCTATGAGAACTTAGCAATCCTACTGTGTGGGACTTACTGGATGTACTAGGAGGGGTAGTTGGCCCCTAAAGATGTCCTTGGGGGCCAACTACCACTCCTGTTACCTCCAGTAAGTACCACACAGTGGGATTGCTAAGAGGTCTTCGGAGGCCACGCCCCCCTTTCTCCACCACTCTGCAAATGCGCCTCCTGGCACACTACGGGTTGATTGATGAAGTCCACTTTACTCCTGAAGGACTTTGGGGGCCAAGAAGCCCTCCTGGTGCCTCCTGTAAGTCCTATTCAGCAGACATCCTGAGCGCTGGTCAGAGGCCCAGCACCCTTTCTCCACCACTCTGCAAATGCGACTACTAGTTAAAGAAGCATTTGCAATGTAATAGGTTTCGCATTTGCGAGAGTTACAGCTATTGGCATTGTAAATGTAGACGTTTTTTACTAATGTTTTTTAGAGTAGAGTGGATGTACGTTGTGTGTAGGGGAATTATGCTGTATGTTGTGCAGTGACATTATGTGGATAGAAAGTATGTGGTATTTAGTGTATAGGAATTATGTAGAGTGGGATTATGTGTTATGGAGAGTAATTATGTGGTATGGTAGTCTGTGTTGTGGAGTGGTAACCTCAGGTTTAGTCTTCCTCATTTCCATAGAAGCTAAACTATAAACTCAATGAGAGAAAAAAAAGAAGGAACCACTAAGGAGCACTTCTGGACCTAGACAGAGGTACGAGCAGGGCCACTGGAATTATACGACTGTTTGGCTGCACCGACTTTCACACAACTATACATTTTCCGTATATGTCACATGATCTATCATCTGCTGCATAATCTGCAGATTTGAACAAAAAAACCTTGTTTCTAGTTGAAACGGCTCAAACGTTACCAAAAATGCAGCACAAGTGTTACAGTGTAGTGGAAGGCCCTTTGCAAACCTAGAATGGTCACCTGTTACTTATTGCTAAATGTGGGTGTTAAATTGGTACTTATGGTGTGCAAACCACTCTTGCTTCTTTCTGCATTTCTGTTGCTTCTTTCTGTACCTTTCTTTCTTTTTCTGCACTTCTCTTGCCTCTTTCTGCACATCTCTTCTACTTTCTGCACCTCTCTTGCCTCTTTCTGCACCTCTCTTGCATCTTTCTGTACCTCTCTTGCCTCTTTCTGCACCCCTCATTTGCATCTTTCTGCACCCCTCTTGCCTCTTTCTGCACCCTTCTTCCCTCTTTCTGCACCTCTCTTGCCTCTTTCTGCACCCCTGTTCCCTCTTTCTGCAGTTCTCTTGCCTCTTTCTGCACCCCTCTTGCCCCTATCTGCACCTCTGTTGGTTCTTGCTGCACCTCTCTGGCAAATTTGTGCACCCCTCTTGCCTCTTTCTGCACCCCTCCTGCCTCCTTCTGTACCTCTGTTGGTTCTTTCTGCACTACTCTTGCTTCTTTCTGCACCTCTTTTGCCTGTTTCGGTAACTCTCTTGTCTCTTTCTGCACTTTTCTTGCATCCTTCTGCACCCCTGTTGCTACTTTCTGCACTTCTCTTGCCTCTTTCTGCACCCCTCTTGCCTCTTTCTGCACCTCTCTTGCCTCCTTCTGTACCTCTGCTGGTTCTTTCTGCACTACTCTTGCTTCTTTCTGCACCTCTTTTGCCTGTTTCGGTAACTCTCTTGTCTCTTTCTGCACTTTTCTTGCATCCTTCTGCACCTCTGTTGCTACTTTCTGCACTTCTCTTGCCTCTTTCAGCACCCCTCTTGCCTTTTTCTGCACCCCTCTTGCCTCTATCTGCACCTCTGTTGCTTCTTTCTGCACTTCTCTTGCTTCTTTCTGCACCTCTCTTGCTTCTTACTGCACCCCTCGTGCCTCTTTCTGCACCCTTCTTCCCTCTTTCTGCACCTCTCTTGCCTCTTTCTGTACCCCTGTTCCCTTTTTCTGCACCTCCCTTGCCTGTTTCTGCAACTGTCTTGCCTCTTTCTGCAGTTCTCTTGCCTCCTTCTGCATCTCTGTTGCTTCTTTCTGCACTTCTTTTACCTCTTTCTGCACCCCTCTTGTCTGTTTCTGCACCTCTGTTGGTTCTTTCTGAACTGCTCTTGCTTCTTTCTGTGCCTCTCTTGCTAATTTCTGCACCCCTCTTGCCTCTTTCTGCACCCCTCTTACCACCTTCTGCACTTCTCTTGCCTCTTTCTGTACCTCTATTGCTTCTTTCTGCAGTTCTCTTGCATCTTTCTGCACCCCTCTTGCCCCTTTCTGCACCTCTGTTGGTTCTTTCTGCACTGCTCTTGCTTCTTTCTGCACCTCTCTGGCAAATGTGTGCACCCCTCTTGCCTCTTTCTGCACCCCTCTTGCCTCCTTCTGTACCTCTGCTGGTTCCTTCTGCACTACTCTTGCTTCTTTCTGCACCTTTTTTCTTTTTCTGCACTTCTCTTGCCTCTTTCTGCACATCTCTTCTACTTTCTGCACCGCTCTTGCCTCTTTCTGCACCTCTCTTGCCTCTTTCTGCACCTCATTTGCATCTTTCTGCACCCCTCTTGCCTCTTTCTGCACCCTTCTTCCCTCTTTCTGCACCTCTCTTGCCTCTTTCTGCACCCCTGTTCCCTCTTTCTGCACCTGTCCTGCCTGTTTCTGCACCCCTCTTGCCTCTTTCTGCACTTTTCTTGCCTCTTTCTGTACCTCTGTTACTTCTTTCTGTAGTTCTCTTGCCTCTTTCTGCACCCCTCTTGCCCCTTTCTGCACCTCTGTTGGTTCTTTCTGCACTGCTCTTCTTTCTGCACCTCTCTGGCACATTTGTGCACCTCTCTTGCCTCTTTCTGTAACTCTGTTGGTTCTTTCTGCACTACTCTTGCTTCTTTCTGCACCTCTTTTGCCTGTTTCGGAAACTCTCTTGTCTCTTTCTGCACTTTTCTTGCATCCTTCTGCACCTCTGTTGCTACTTTCTGCACTTTTCTTGCCTCTTTCTGCACCCTTCTTGCCTCTTTCTGCACCCCTCTTGCCTCCTTCTGTACCTCTGTTTGGTTCTTTCTGCACTACTCTTGCTTCTTTCTGCATCTCTTTGGCCTCTTTTTCTGCACCTCCCTTGCCTGTTTCTGCAATTGTCTTGCCTGTTTCTGCAGTTCTCTTGCCTCCTTCTGCACCTCTGTTGCTTCTTTCTGCACTTCTTTTACCTCTTTCTGTACCCTTATTGTCTGTTTCTGCACCCCTCTTGCCTCCTTCTGTACCTCTGTTGGTTCTTTCTGCACTACTCTTGCCCTTTTCTGCACCTCTTTTGCCTGTTTCGGTAACTCTCTTGTCTCTTTCTGCACTTTTCTTGCATCCTTCTGCACCTCTGTTGCTACTTTCTGCACTTCTCTTGCTTCTTTCTGCACCCCTCATGCCTCTTTCTGCACCCCTCTTGCCTCTATCTGTACATCTGTTGCTTCTTTCTGCACTTCTCTTGCTTCTTTCTGCACCTCTCTTGCTTCCTACTGCACCCCTCTTGCCTCTTTCTTCGCCCCTGTTCCCTTTTTATGCACCTCCCTTGCCTGTTTCTGCAACTGTCTTGCCTCTTTCTGCAGTTCTCTTGCCTCCTTCTGCACCTCTGTTGCTTCTTTCTGCACTTCTTTTACCTCTTTCTGCACCCCTCTTGTCTGTTTCTGTACCTCTGTTGGTTCTTTCTGAACTGCTCTTGCTTCTTTCTGTGCCTCTCTTGCTAATTTATGCATCCCCTTGCCTCTTTCTGCACTCCTCTTGCCTCCTTCTGCACCTCTGTTGGTACTTTCTGCACTGCTCTTTCTTCTTTCTGCACCTCTTTTGCCTGTTTCTGCAACTTTCTTGCCTCTTTCTGCACTTCTCTGGCCTCCTTCTGCACCTCTTTAGCTTCTTTCTGCACTTCTCTTGCCTCTTTCTGCTCCTCTTTCTGCACTTCTCTTGCCTCTTTCTGCACCCCGCTTGCCTCTTTCTGCACCTCTGTTGCTTCCCTCTACGCGGGAGCCCCGGCCAAGCTCATCAAGCGACTGCAACGCATACAAAACGCCTCCGCACGCCTGATCCTCGACGTACCACGCCACAGCCACATCACCCCCCACTTGAGGAACCTGCACTGGCTCCCCGTCGACAGGAGGATCACCTTCAAACTCCTCATCCACGCACACAAGGCACTCCACAAAACTGGCCCAGCCTACCTCAACAGACGACTCCTCTTCTACGTCCCCAACCGCCAGCTCCGCTCCGCCGACCTCTCCCTCGCCACCGTCCCTCGCATTCGAAGAACAACCACCGGCGGCAGATCCTTCTCACACCTCGCCGCCAAGACCTGGAACACCCTTCCACTAAGCCTACGACAGACCCAAGACCTGCTGACCTTCAGGAGGCTACTCAAGACCTGGCTGTTCGACCAGTAGCAGCATCCCCCCTTCCCTCTCCCCAGCGCCTTGAGACCCTCGCGGGTAAGTAGTGCACTCTACAAATTCTGTGATTGATTGATTGATTGATTTCTGCACTTCCCTTGCTTCTTTCTGCAGCTCTCTTGCTTCTTTATGCACCTCTGTTTCCATTTTTTCTGCATCTCTCTTGCCTGTTTCTGCAGCTCTCTTGCCTCTTTCTGTAGTTCTCTTGCCTCCTTCTGCACATATGTTGCTTTCTTGCCTCTTTCTGCACCCCTCTTGCCCCTTTCTGCACCTCTGTTGGGTCTTTCTGCACTGCTCTTGCTTCTTTCTGCACCTGTCTTGCAAATTATTGCACCTATCTTGCATCTTTCTGCACCCCTCTTCCGTCTCTCTGCACCTTTCTTGACTCTGTCTGCACCCCTCTTGCCTTTCTCTCTACCTCTTTTGCTTGTTTCTATACTTCTCTTTCCTCTTTCTGCACCCCTCTTGCTTCTTTCTGCACCTCTGTTGGTTTTTTCTGCACTGCTCTTGCTTTTTTCTGCACCTCTCTTGCAAATTTCTGCACCCCTCTTGCCTCTTTCTGTAGCCCTCTTCCCTCTTTCTGCTCCTCTCTTGCATCTGTATGCATCCCTGTTCCCTCTTTTTGCACCTCTTTTGCCTGTTTCTGCAACTCTGTTGCTTCTTTCTGAACATCTCTCGCCTCTTTCTGTACTCAAATGGGAAGTGCAAGCTGTCAAGTTTAAAGGTCTGCATACTCTTGTGACTGATGTATATGTCTACTCTTATATGTATTCTCACATGTGCTATGCATCTGAAGATAGTAGCTTAAAAAGCGGGTAACTTCTCCTATAGGTGGTCAAATCTTCTCAGTTCTGCTCTGTCATTCGGTTGCACAGGCAGACATGTCTTATGTATATAGGTTTTATAGAGCCCCTAAAATATTCTATTAAATACCCATGTGCCCTGTATTATGAGCAGAATGAAATACATACACCTTTTTGTACACATATTTACAGAGTATGCTGTTTGAAACACAGGTATTCAAGTATTTGTATGTTTACTTTTATGTAACATGTCACTAGGTAAAAGCAGAGACACACATGCATGCCTTCACAAACTTGGTCAGACTTACAACAGTGATATGCTTAGGACTGCTGTATTATATTTGGTAGGCCTAACATTCTGAGCAGTCGATCAATAGTGAACCTTCAAGAGAAAAGTGAGGTTTAAGACATATTGGGGACAGGAGGATCACCTTCAAACTCCTCATCCACGCACACAAGGTACTCCACAAAACTGGCCCAGCCTACCTCAACAGACGACTCCTCTTCTACGTCCCCAACCGCCAGCTCCGCTCCGCCGACCTCTCCCTCGCCACCGTCCCTCGCATTCGAAGAACAACCACCGGCGGCAGATCCTTCTCACACCTCGCCGCCAAGACCTGGAACACCCTTCCACTAAGCCTACGACAGACCCAAGACCTGCTGACCTTCAGGAGGCTACTCAAGACCTGGCTGTTCAACCAGTAGCAGCATCCCCCCCTTCCCTCTCCCCAGCGCCTTGAGACCCTCGCGGGTAAGTAGTGCACTCTACAAATTCTGTGATTGATTGATTGATTGATTTCTGCACTTCCCTTGCTTCTTTCTGCAGCTCTCTTGCTTCTTTATGCACCTCTGTTTCCATTTTTTCTGCATCTCTCTTGCCTGTTTCTGCAGCTCTCTTGCCTCTTTCTGTAGTTCTCTTGCCTCCTTCTGCACATATGTTGCTTTCTTGCCTCTTTCTGCACCCCTCTTGCCCCTTTCTGCACCTCTGTTGGGTCTTTCTGCACTGCTCTTGCTTCTTTCTGCACCTGTCTTGCAAATTATTGCACCTATCTTGCATCTTTCTGCACCCCTCTTCCGTCTCTCTGCACCTTTCTTGACTCTGTCTGCACCCCTCTTGCCTTTCTCTCTACCTCTTTTGCTTGTTTCTATACTTCTCTTTCCTCTTTCTGCACCCCTCTTGCTTCTTTCTGCACCTCTGTTGGTTTTTTCTGCACTGCTCTTGCTTCTTTCTGCACCTCTCTTGCAAATTTCTGCACCCCTCTTGCCTCTTTCTGTAGCCCTCTTCCCTCTTTCTGCTCCTCTCTTGCATCTGTATGCATCCCTGTTCCCTCTTTTTGCACCTCTTTTGCCTGTTTCTGCAACTCTGTTGCTTCTTTCTGAACATCTCTCGCCTCTTTCTGTACTCAAATGGGAAGTGCAAGCTGTCAAGTTTAAAGGTCTGCATACTCTTGTGACTGATGTATATGTCTACTCTTATATGTATTCTCACATGTGCTATGCATCTGAAGATAGTAGCTTAAAAAGCGGGTAACTTCTCCTATAGGTGGTCAAATCTTCTCAGTTCTGCTCTGTCATTCGGTTGCACAGGCAGACATGTCTTATGTATATAGGTTTTATAGAGCCCCTAAAATATTCTATTAAATACCCATGTGCCCTGTATTATGAGCAGAATGAAATACATACACCTTTTTGTACACATATTTACAGAGTATGCTGTTTGAAACACAGGTATTCAAGTATTTGTATGTTTACTTTTATGTAACATGTCACTAGGTAAAAGCAGAGACACACATGCATGCCTTCACAAACTTGGTCAGACTTACAACAGTGATATGCTTAGGACTGCTGTATTATATTTGGTAGGCCTAACATTCTGAGCAGTCGATCAATAGTGAACCTTCAAGAGAAAAGTGAGGTTTAAGACATATTGGGAGAAGGATGTGATTAGGCTACTTTGTATGAGTCTGTTGTAAGGTACAGTCGAAGTAGGCCTCTTTCTGCACCTCTGTTGGTTCTTTCTGCACATCTCTTGCTTCTTTCTGCACCTTTTTTCCTCTTTCTGTACTTTTGTTGCCTCTTTCTGTATTTCTCTTGCTTCTTTCTGCACCTTTCTTCCTCTTTCTGAACCTCTCTTGCCTCTTTCTGCTCTTCTCTTGCTTCTTTCTGTGCCTTTCTTCTTCTTTCTGCACCTCTCTTGCCTCTTTCTGAATTTCTCTTGCTTCTTTCTGCGCCTTTCTTCCTCTTTCTGCACATGTCCTACCTATGTAGGCATAGTTAGAAATTAGCATTTAAAAAACCTTAGAAATTTACTTAAAAAACAGAGGTTTCAGGGATGTTGTAGTTAGTATTAGCATTTAAAAAACCATAGAAATTCACTGAAAAAACCAGAGGTTTGAGGGACGTTATAGTTAAGAATTAGCATTTAAAAAAACCATAGAAATTCACTGAAAAAAACACAGATTTCAGGGACGTTATAGTTAGGCTGACATTTTACTGGTACAAAACCAGAGAAATTCAGTCGTTATAGTTACCTGAGCCAACTATAACTCGCGCCCCCGCAATTCACTGCTGATGACGTCACATATTACATCACTCATGACATGGTCAGTGATATCACTGATGACATCACTGATGACATCCCAAATGGCATCACTGAAGACATCATCCACTTAATATCCGATGCACCTCCTCATACCCTAATATCACCTTTCATACACCCACCTGAAAATACAGACTACCTTTTTTGAAACAATAGACACACCAATACCAGTTAGTACAAGCCCACTCACTAATTCATTCATCTACACACACATGCACTCACTCACCCATACATTCACTCATACACGCAGTCACTCATCAATACAGCTACTGATATATGCACTCATACACACATGCAGACACTCACACACCACCACTCACCCATAGACTTTCACAGACAGCTAGTCAGTCGCCCAAAGAATAAATCACACTGCCATTCACTCACCTATACAATTATACACACACCACCTCACCTATTCATACAGATGGTAACACATACTTACTCTCTTTTACAATCACTGAAACAAGCACACACTCACCCATATAGCAACTCTCACACTCACTCACTCACACATACAGTCACTTATATACTCCAACAATCACATATACTGCCTTTCACATATGCAGTTACTCACCCATATACCACTGAGACATCCATACACTCACCAACAAAGCCATACGCACACTCACTCACCCATACAGCCTCTCGCAGATGCACTCATGAACCCATACACCCAGTGAATCACCCACTCACATGTCCATGCAGGGAGTCATACCCACCCCCACCCACCCACCCACACATACACTCAGGCACCCATACAGGTACTCAGACAACCAATCATTAACCCATATAGACACTCATGTAGCTGCTCACCAACCCATGCAGCCACTTACACAACAGCTGACAGACTGATACAGACATTCACACAGATGTTATTTACCCATACATTCACTAAGACACGTTAAATCACTCAGTTATACAGTCAGTCACGCACGCACTAAATCATCTATTCAGATACTCATACATCCACTACTTCTTCAATACACCTTGGCATATATAAATATATCCAAAAGCCAGTGACGCTTGAAGACGCCCAGCCTCTCGGGTCGGGGCCTGTCAGGGTGCGTCAAACACCTACAAATTCCAAACGTGGAGACATGCACTCTTCAGTGCTGTACAAACAGGCCCTCCAGATGTGCTTTTTTAAAACAACAGTTCTTTTAATCCAGGCAAAATTAGTGGCATTACGCGTTTCAGCTCTAACGAGCCTTAATCATATGCTCACACTAAAGGCAAAACTCGTCTCATTTTAAAAGCATCGCTCCAAACAGGAAGGAAGGACTAGGACATTCATATACTTTTATGTTTAAAGTGATAGTCACTCAATTGTCATAAAGTTCACGACATGTATGTTGTATGCAGACAGTGAGAGTTCTCAATAGTTGTTGCATAAGTAAGTCCTTTAGTAGTTGCATGATTCAATATACTTCATTACAGCACTGTCTTCATTTTGCATATTATTCATACTTTTCAGGACCACAATGCCCATAATGCCTTGTTTTTGCTTCCTTTTCAATTCCCTGTCCTTCCCTGTTTTGTGTTACATATACTGTTCCAAAAATGTCTCTTTCAGGCCTTTACAGGATATAATTCCACTTGTGGCAAAAAACATTCAGTTTCAGTCAATGTTGCGGAAATATTGCTCGCATTTCAGACATACTCTTCACATCAGTATGTAACTTGCCTTTGTTTGTCTCTCAATCAGCACGTCGTGCTGGGGTAAAATACCCCCACAAACCCTCGCCGATTCAGTAAGTTTTCCCAGTAGAGGCGGGCCTCTCGATGGTGGCCCTTCCATACATACTTTGTCCACGTCCTGTGTTTTAGCCGGCAGGCATCCCTTTATTCACATCCAAAAGCCAGTGACGCTAGAAGACGCCCAGCCTCTCGGGTCGGGGCCTGTCAGGGTGTGTCAAACACCTACAAATTCCAAACGTGGAGACATGCACTCTTCAGTGCTGTACAAACAGGCCCTCCAGACATGCTTTTTTAAAACAACAGTTCTTTTAATCCAGGCAAAATTAGTGGCATTACGCGTTTCAGCTCTAACGAGCCTTAATCATATGCACACACTAAATGCAAAACTCATCTCATTTTAAAAGCATGGCTCCAAACAGGAAGGAAGGACAAGGAAATTCATATACTTTTCTGTTTAAAGTGATAGTCACTCAATTGTCATAAAGTTATATATATACTTGAGTTTGTCACCGCCATTAACTTTAATAAGCTAAATTTGAAATTTACTGCCACAATTGATGATGAGTGTGTAGAATTCTTAGATGTTCTGGTATATATTAATGAGGACAGAATCCATACTAAGCTCCATCGTAAACAAACTGCCGGTAATTCGATTTTACATGCAGAAAGCTTGCATCCTCGCCATCTGATTAATAGTATACCTTATGGCGAATTTGTGCGTATTCGCCGAATTTGCAGTCTAGACACAGATGCACAAACCTGTCGGCAGGAGGCTCTCTCTAGATTTCTGGATAGAGGATACAAGATGTCCCAGTTGACTGTGGCACTGAAAAAAGCCAATGACCGTTCTAGAGAGGAATTGCTTGCATCCAAAGATTGTATTGCCTCTGCTGAGGTTGTGCCTGATGCAGACAATGATGTTGAAAAATGTAATGTCAGACTTATAACTACTTTTAGCCAACAGGAACAGAAAATTCGTAAAATTGTTTATTCTCAATGGCCGATAATACTCACTGATATGACACTAGGATCCATCTTACCTGCTTTGCCAGACATAACATTCAGGAGGGCACCCTCTATGAGGGATGCCTTAGTGAAATCAAGCCCTGAAATTAAACCTAAAGGTACTTGGCTTGTCAAAAGGGGTTTCTATAAGTGTACCTCATGCCGTGCTTGCACTTTTGCAACCAATATAACACACTATGTGACTGCATTTAGTAGTAAAAGAATAGTAATTATGGAATATCTCACTTGCCGCACCGAATTTGCTATTTACATTCTTCGGTGCACTTGCTGCCTTGAATACATAGGGAGCACTAAGCTCCCTGTGCATAAACGAATTTTACAGCATGTCAGGGCTATTGTGAATTCAGACTCTAGTTATCCAGTTGCCAGGCACTTTAAATTGGTTCACCAGAATCAATTGAAAGATCTGTTATATTCTGTTTTGGGTGCCGTTCCCGGGGAGGGAACCGTGAAAAAAGTTTGCGGCAACTGGAATCGCATTTCATTCTAGCCTTAGATACTAAAATGCCGAATGGCATGAACACTAGTGAAGACATGCATAATTTCCTGTAATCATCTCTACCTTTTTATTCCTGACATTACTTATCTCATCCTGCTTATATGATCATGTCTTTGTATGGTTATATTTCAGTAGTTTGCTTCAGAGTCTCCAATGAGTTCACCTCTAAATAATGAATTTAGTTTTGCTCTTATGTTTCATATCTTAATTGCTTGATATTTCTGAAATGTTTTACAAAATATTTCTAGCACTGGCATTTTATTATCATTCAGGCTTGAATGTTATATATGCTTCTTTTTGAACCTATAGGTTGCACAGCACTAATTTTGCACAGGGTTGTGAGTTCTGCTCATTTGCACTATATTTTGTTTTTGATATGACTGGTTTTATGTATTCCTTGAGCGAGATCTTTTATCCACTATAATTATTTTTTAAGGGTTGTTTTAAATACATGTACTGGTTGTGCTTGTCGCAATTTATTGTGACTGGAGTTATCTTCTCGCTTAACTGAATAATTAAGTTTACATACAGGTTTTCTATGTACTGACTATTCCTTGATCATGGATACAGTTGTTAACAACCATTCTCTTTACATATATAAAGTTCAAGTTTATGTTTGTATGTATATTAATATTACCTAGGTATCAATTGACATATCCTATTTAGGATATTTAAATAATTTTGCACTAGCACTTTATTCACTAGGTATTATGTGTTATACGCATAATGAAGAACTGAGGATTAATCTTGCACTTGCACTTCATATGCATTCATGACCCATTTGCTTTTAGTCATTAAGCACTTTTATGACCTGTCTACTTTTTAATCAGTTAGCACTTTATTATTCAATATATCCAGTACTGTATTTGCGTATTTGCACAGATGCGGTTTTTCCTCCATCCAATTGCTGAAATTCTTTTAAATGAGTATATGTCTTTTTTGAAAAAAGCCACTTACCACCAGCTTAATGCACTTCTGTTATATGGTTTAAATATGGTTATATACTGTTTTAACCAGATATCTCTTATAGTTGAAATGTCATAGAGATTACTCTATTTTCTGGATAAGCTCAATATATAAATCTATACTGATTTAAAAATTATATATTTGTACAACTACTACTTTCAGATTAATTCAACATCTATGTAGAAATGGCTAATTGTACTATGAGCATAATGTGGAAGTTTCGATACAGTTGAAATTCAAGCTGTTTACCAGTCTGTCTTTTAGTTTCACTGCTGGGTGGTGCACATTTCTGTATTTAGTGAGTTTCCCGATCACGAGGCGCGTCATGTGATCAAGCTCGAGTGAGGCGAGCGAAACATGTCATGGCAGGCATTATGCCTGTTTATTGTGTGGATACTATGTCGCAATAAACTTTTCACTGCTTTTTGCACTATTTCAAAGCTTCTTTGGATTGATTTTGGAACGCATTGAGGTCCGTGCCTGGGTATCCTGTTGGAGAGTGTCAGGCCAGGAGTTGGAGTTTGATATATATATATATATATATATCTATATATATATATATATATATATATCGCAGACGTAGTCCAGCCTTTCTTCCGAACGCGTCCACCAATTGGAGTTGGTGCAGACAGGCGGGCGCTGGACCCGCTAAACATTCATTAAATCCTCACACTGACGCAAGGAAAAGTCGCACTCAGGATTCTTAATGGAGTTGAAAAGTATTTATTGACTTGACGCGTTTCGACACCAGGGTCTTTGTCAAAAAGTCATACAATGACCCGGAAGTGGTAATTCATTATAAAGCATTTCCTGTGTTACAACAAACATAGAAGAAATATGCACGAAAGCAAAGTCATGATAGAGATTAAAAAACAGACTTTGAACACCTAATTAACGTGCAAGAATAAATACGCTAAAATTAGTGCAAAACACATTATAATAGTGCATAAATATTTACAAGTAAAAAACACCCAAAGTGAAAAACTTGGTCTTAGGGCAAGCAAGTGCTGCAGCCTATAGCGATTTAGTGAGTAAGCGTCGTGCAAGATTAAGATTAAACAAGCGCGGCGCTGGTGGCTGGGAAGTCAAGGTCAAGTGACCTAATAGTGAATTCTCCAGCCAGAAAACTCATACTGCCAGTTTCTAGGCCTATAGCCCCCAGCGCCGCGCTTGTTTAATCTTAATCTTGCACGACGCTTACTCACTAAATCGCTATAGGCTGCAGCACTTGCTTGCACTAAGACCAAGTTTTTCACTTTGGGTGTTTTTACTTGTAAATATTTATGCACTATTATAATGTGTTTTGCACTAATTTTAGCGTATTTATTCTTGCACGTTAATTAGGTGTTCAAAGTCTGTTTTTTAATCTCTATCATGACTTTGCTTTCGTGCATATTTCTTCTATGTTTGTTGTAACACAGGAAATGCTTTATAATGAATTGCCACTTCCGGGTCATTGTATGACTTTTTGACAAAGACCGTGGTGTCGAAACGCGTCAAGTCAATAAATACTTTTCAACTCCATTAAGAATCCTGAGTGCGACTTTTCCTTGCGTCAGTGTGAGGATTTAATGATTGTTTAGCGGGTCCAGCGCCCGCCTGTCTGCACCAACTCCAATTGGTGGACGCGATCGGAAGAAAGGCTGGACTACGTCTGCGATTTCTACTATCCCGATTCCCGCCGCTGTTTGCAAATACAGGAAGGCTTTCCTGTTTCGGGAGTTCTCTCAAGGAAGGTAACGTGTGGAGGTTCCTGTTGAGGACGTCGGTGACTGGGCTCCCTTTTCCGGGGCCGCTATTGCAGACGATCACCCGACCGGTACCCCGTAGCGACCGTTGAGAGTCCCGCTACACCTAGGACAACGGCAGGGGTGCTCCTATCTCGATTAGGCACGGTGGTGTCCGTTTTCGAGGGTGGGGGAGGATTCGCTTTGGAGTATTGAGGATGTGGAGGCATGAGTAGGAGCTTCTATAAACAATGCCCTGAGGTCATACTCGGTAATTATGTGTGAGGCAATAAGACGCAGACTGGATGTTGCTAAATCTCTTTTTACGGAAACAGATACTGACCTTCACAGTGGTACATTGGATGGTGGATTTGTCGCAGATGGCGGCAACAAGTCGTTAAAACAAGAACTTTACAGGCTGGAGAAGCTGTGTAAAAAAGAGGTGAATCGCAGTTGGGAGGTGATTTCGCTGGATAATTATATCGAAGTCGGACGCGTCCCAAGAGGGCTCAGAATCCTCATCACCCCAACCTACCAAAATCCAAGTCCTAAAATGTTGGAGGAGTGGTCTTCACTAATGGCAGGTACTTGTAAACAGATGTTGGGATTATTATCTAAGTACGCAGCCATTGAATTACAACAGATTGGTGAGGAGTTGAGAATACTCCGTGAGTCACTTATGAAGCATCAATCCCAAGAGGAAATAACCAATTTCATTAAGGATATGGAGGTGAGATTGGCAAAATACGAAGAGGGCATAAAGTCTAAGAAGCGGTGGAAGTTCGTGCGTGACAGAAATGATTACGCGCAGGGCCGCATTCTTACCTTTGGCCGTAAATATGACACAGTGAGGAAGGACTATAAAAGAATTGAAGCGCTTCACGCACAAGAGTCGGAAACGTCGGAATCAAGTTCAGCAGCACCCTCAGATGAGGATGAACGACAAATTGTATCTATCTCGGATAGGGGCCCATTTACATCGCTGGAGGAGTACCGTTTTATCCAACTGAGCCTCAGTGCGAAAAAGAAACCCTCACGGGGAAGAGGAAAAGGAGGAGGCAGAGATGCAGGAAAAGAGGGATCAGGAGAGGTGGAGAAGGTACAAGACAACGAGACGCCGCATGGGAGAGGCACACGGCGTTCAAAACGCAACAAGTAATGGGTGAGCAATCCAACCTTTCCATTATCAACCTTTCCTCACACACTATCTCTCCTGATGAAAGGTCAGTCTTAGAGCTAGGATTGTCCTTTTGCCCTACTGCTAATTTTGACTATGCTAAAACTCGCATTGACCTCTTTCTTTTCATAAGAAAATTGAAGCTTCTTAAAATTCATACAGCTAAACAATGTAGCGGCATTCTTGGTATTTCTCAACCAGCTGCCTCTGCAGACCCCGCACTTCCTGCTCTTGTGATTGGTGACATTGAAATGCTTGCCACCCTCAGAGAAATGGAAGTAGGCATGCGAGACTGGGGATCTGATCGTGAACTTTTGGTCAGCATGGATATGGTGCTTAATAGAAGATCTAGGAATGAATATAAACCAAGATCTAGGTTTAACCCTGTGACCCCACATGATGGGCTAGATACATATCAAGAAATAGTCCTACTTGATCTTATGAAGCTGTGGAAGACACAATGCAATGACTTTGCTAAGAATCTTACACCTTCACAAAGGTCGGGGCTACAGTCTTTGAAGCAAGCGGCTACCTTTGTGATCAAACCTTCTGATAAGGGGGGTAATGTCGTTCTTTGGGACATTAACAAATATAGACTAGAAGCACGAAGACAATTGGAATTTTCCGGCAGTTATCTCAGGTCCACTGCAAATAGGTACAACAAGACCATTTTTGAATATCATAACATTTTGAGTGACTGGCATGGTAAAGATATGTTAAGCCAGAATGAATTGCTTTTCCTTTTGGTCAAGAAACCAGTAATTCCGGTATTCTATATGTTACCAAAGGTACATAAGCATCCAACTGATCCACCGGGGAGACCCATTATTTCGGTTAACCAGAGTCTTTTAGAAAACACCTCGATTTATCTAGACTATTTTCTCTGTCCATATGTTATCAATTTACCTTCTTATTGTAGGGATACGATGGACTTTTTGTCTAAGATTCAGGAGATCCCCTGGAAGGATACATATGTATTGGCTACAGTGGATGTGGTAGCATTGTATACGTGCATAGAACACAGTTTGGGTCTGGAGGCTTGCAAATACTATCTGAGAGATAGGCCTTTATCCATGTATGACCACACTATGATGTTGATTGATATGTTACATTTTTGTCTGCACAACAACTGTTTCCTGTTTGAGTATCAATGGTATGAGCAATACACTGGGACTGCCATGGGAAGTTGCTTCGCTCCCAGTTACGCCTGTTTGTTCATGGGGTGGTGGGAGGCGGAGCACCTGTGGCACAGTGGGAATGAAGCCTTTAGTGACAATCTCATTTTATGGACCCGTTACATTGACAATATTTTTCTTATTTGGGACGGGCCACAAGGGGATCTATTGAGTTTTATCACAGGGCTAGCTGAAAACAACCTTAATCTCACTTTTACCAGTAAGATACATAAGAACACTATTGAATTCCTCGACGTTCTGGTCGAAGCCAAAGGTGAGATACTGCATACAAGTCTATTTACAAAACCCACCTCTGGCAACAGTATTCTCCATGCCTGCAGCCACCATCCTGACGGGCTCAAGAGAAGTATCCCCTATGGTGAACTTCTCAGGGCTAAACGTAACTGCAGTTCCTCGGTAGCATATGAGATAGAAAGATCTAGGATGCAGGGCCGTTTTAAAACAAGGGGGTATTCCAGCAAAACTATTAGAATAGCCACAGAGAAAGCAGCCATCAGAGAACGAAATAGCCTCCTTGTCCCTAAAGTTAAAGATGATACTAAACAACAAGTTAGGCTAATAACCACTTATAATAACGCCTCACAGGCAGTGAACAAGATAGTGTGCAAACATTGGCACTTAGTGAGGAATGATAGGATTATTGGCCAACTGGTTAGTCCAACACCACGTGTCACATACAGGAAATGTACTTCTCTCAAAGACATGTTAGTACACAGCCACTTTACTGAGAGAAGCAAAACACAGGGCAATTGGTTGAGGGAACTCCCAGGTTTCCATAAATGCGGACACTGCAAAGCCTGCTGTAACAGTGTTAATGTGAAAATGTATGATCTAGCAAATGGTAAAATCGGGAAGATTCACTGCTTCATCAATTGTAATACAGATTTTGTTGTGTATGTGATAACATGTGTATGTGGGCTACGGTATGTGGGGAGCACAATCTTTCCCGTAAAAACGCATTTTAGAGCACTTGCGTGCGATCAGAAATGGAGACATGTCCTATACATTGGCAAAACACTGTAGTGCAGTACATAGGAATGTATTGAATATCAGTACTAAAATGTTGTACTTTGGCATTGACAGGGTTCCAGTTCCAAAACGTGGAGGAGATCGGGAACGTCATCTGCGACGCCTGGAATCTGAATATATTATTAAGCTCCAAAGCAAAACACCTGGGGGTCTTAACTGTGAAGAAGATCTTCATGTACATTTGGGTTAGGAAATTGGATGAGAAATGCAGTATTCTGCAATCCTTGCCCTTGTACTGTCTGCTCCTGTATCATTATCAATCTGCTCCAGCTAACGTTCTTTTGCCCTTTTCTTTTTTCCTTGTGATCCAGTGACACTTAGGGAATAGTCTACATGTTTAGAGCGGCTGCTCTGACACACTGTTATAGCCTACTCTCCTCCTCATTATCCTTTATTACCTTTCCCCTTTTTGGTATGACCCATATCTGGCATCTATTTTCTTTAGCGCATTTCCTTTTGTCTTGTGAGCCCTTTTAATTGGTCCTATAGGCCTAGAAACTGGCAGTATGAGTTTTCTGGCTGGAGAATTCACTATTAGGTCACTTGACCTTGACTTCCCAGCCACCAGCGCCGCGCTTGTTTAATCTTAATCTTGCACGACGCTTACTCACTAAATCGCTATAGGCTGCAGCACTTGCTTGCACTAAGACCAAGTTTTTAACTTTGGGTGTTTTTTACTTGTAAATATTTATGCACTATTATAATGTGTTTTGCACTAATTTTAGCGTATTTATTCTTGCACGTTAATTAGGTGTTCAAAGTCTGTTTTTTAATCTCTATCATGACTTTGCTTTCGTGCATATTTCTTCTATGTTTGTTGTAACACAGGAAATGCTTTATAATGAATTGCCACTTCCGGGTCATTGTATGACTTTTTGACAAAGACCGTGGTGTCGAAACGCGTCAAGTCAATAAATACTTTTCAACTCCATTAAGAATCCTGAGTGCGACTTTTCCTTGCGTCAGTGTGAGGATTTAATGATATATATATATATATGTTCCAAAGTTGCCCAGAAAATGAAGCCGCACACCGCTGAAAAGGTAGGTAACAAGCCTTTATTTCTCAAGCATATTGGTTCCCCTCTGGAAAATCAATCCTTTGACCTGACGCGTTTCAATGCTTTTGTGCATCTCTTCAGAGGCCGACATGGGGAAGGAATTCTCCGCCGCTACACTCCTTCTGCAATGCAAAATTTATTTCAATTAGCCTCCGGTGTGCTCGTGACATCACGTTTACTTTCAACACTGCATGCTGGGGAATGTAGTCTTTTTAGGCATTTTTAACCCTCCAGTGGGTCCAGTCCCCATGCCTAATCCAGGATACATTAAATATATATATATATATATCATTCTTAAACTTTTTAGAAACTCTCAGTCACTGGAAGATGTCATCAGTGATGTCTTTTAAGATGTCATCAGTGATGTCACTGACCATGTTATGAGTGATGTAATATGTGACGTCATCAGCAGTACATTGCGGGGGCACGAGTTATAGTTTGCTCAGGTAACCATAACGGCCGAAATTCTCTGGTTTTGTACGAGTAAAATGTCAGCCTAACTATAACGTCCCTGAAACCTGTGGTTTTTTCAGTGAAAATATATAGCTCAGGGCACCTTTGGGGACATGTGTAACACGGATTGCACCGCCTGTTTAAAAATGATACAGGACTGCGGGTTGGGGAACCGTCCCGAGCATGTTTGCAGCACAGAGGACTAAGAAATTAAAACCAGCACTGCAATTCTGAGGCCCACCGGAGGGCTTTATATGTGAATAAAATAGAAGATAAAACAATCTGCCGAGGACACGGGCCCCACTGAGGGGATTGATTACACTACAACTACCGGCATGCGGCTCACCTGGGAGCACATGCAAAAGCGGAAATGAAGGTTGTGTGATTCCCGGTTCTTGCCAGCTTCCCCCCATGAAGAAGGAGCAGCCGCTCCGAAACGCGTCGGGAAAGGAATTAATTTGAAAATGACAGCGCTGGTTTTGGAAAAAAGATTATTTTAATCGTCTTCTGTGGAGTAGCGTCCTTGGAGCTCAGGGCACCTTTGGGGACATGTGTAACACGGCAGCCTGGCTGTGAAGGATTGCACCGTCTGTTTAAAAATGATACAGGACTGCGGGTTGGGGAACCGTCCCAAGCCTGTTTGCAGCACAGAGGACTAAGAAATTAAAACCAGCACTACAATTCTGAGGCCCACCGGAGGGCTTTAAATGTGAATAAAATGGAAGATAAAACAATCTGCCAAGGACACGGACCCCACTGAGGGGATTGATTACACTACAACTACCGGCATGCGGCTCACCTAGGAGCACATGCAAAAGCGGAAATGAAGGTTGTGTGATTCCCGGTTGTTGCCAGCTTCCCCCCATGAAAAAGGAGCAGCCGCTCCGAAACGCGTCGGGAAAGGAATTAATTTGGAAATGACAGCGCTGGTTTTGGAATAAAGATTATTTTAATCGTCTTCTGTGGAGTAGCATCCTTGGAGCTCAGGGCACCTTTGGGGACATGTGTAACACGGCAGCCTGGCCGTGAAGGATTGCACCACCTGTTTAAAAATGATACAGGACTGCGGGTTGGGGAACCGTCCCGAGCCTGTTTGCAGCACAGAGGACTAAGAAATTAAAACCAGCACTGCAATTCTGAGGCCCACCGGAGGGCTTTAAATGTGAATAAAATGGAAGATAAAACAATCTGCCGAGGATACAGGCCCCACTGACGGGATTGATTACACTACAACTACCGGCATGCGGCTCACCTGGGAGCACATGCAAAAGTGGAAATGAAGGTTGTGTGATTCCCGGTTCTTGCCAGCTTCCCCCCATGAAGAAGGAGCAGCCGCTCCGAAACGCGTCGGGAAAGGAATTAATTTGGAAATGACAGCGCTGGTTTTGGAATAAAGATAATTTGAATCGTCTTCTGTGGAGTAGCGTCCTTGGAGCTCGGGGCACCTTTGGGGACATATATATATATATATATCCAAAGGATTCTGCCACCAAATACATTCAAAAGATGAAAATGCAGACCCCAGATCAGTGCGAAAGTCAGTTTATTCGGTAAACTCCTGCACCTCCGCCATTACGCGTTTCAGCCTCCCACGAGGCCTTGATCACATGACATACATATAAACATATACATATATACATATACATTATTCCATCCTGACAGCGTCAAGCAAACAGGCACCGACTCCGTGATAATTTTGGCACAGATGGCAATTTATTCCAAACAAAGGTCATTTTTTTTTTTTTTTAATTTTGGCACAGATGGCAATTTATTCCAAACAAAGGTCAGACGCGTTTCGGCGGCAGGACCGCCTTGTTCACTGCATAAAGAGCTTCTGCCATTTTACAAATTATATACATGTTGAGCATTTTCCCATGGTTGCCGTAGCAACCGGAAACAACCATAGACATAAAGGTTAATCTACGGCTGTGTACCATGACACTGCAGAATGACACAGAAAAAAATTAAATAATATACACATGTTTTTACAAATAACGAGAATACAAATAAATATAACACACACATTCAATTTGAGTTTAAATATAGCACTCTGAAATATCTCATAGTGTGAGAGTGAAAAGTGTGTTCTGTCACTAATTCCCGACCTGCATACATAATTGGATCTTACTATAAAGTTGTACTTGGAATCAAGTGCCATAACCATGGAAATACCAAATTAAGTTATAATGCACTCGGTTTAATCTATACTTTCAGTAAGAAATTAAAAACTCCCATAGAAATAACACTAAAGTAAAGGAAATAACATCCATCACTACTACTATTGCCAATATATATATTGCCTACTCAAGGTCGCCAGTAGGTAGTTATAGTTATTACCTAGTTTCCTTAGGAAGAGCGTTTTCTCATCTGCCAATAACTTTGGCGTCGTTTGACAAATCCTTGCAAAATTTTCAAAACTAGTACGACCGTCACTCCAGCCGCTGTCTTGAAAGTTTCGTGGTGATCCATCAAGCATGGACCGGGAAAAAGGGGGGGTCCCAAAACGCGTTTGCCCCATGTTAATTCCCATAAAGATTTTAGACACAACTACAGCCTGAACTGCTGAACGGAATTATACCAAATTTTGCAGAAAGGTAGCTGTTGGCCCAGAAAGCAAACTTTTTGTAGATTGCCAGAAGTCCGTTCAGTCATTTTTGAAATATTAAGGAAAATACAGATTTGTATATTTAGGCATGCGAAGGCTCAGCAAAACCTCCCAATCTCGTGCTGAGATCTAAGTTTCTGCTAACACTTCAAACCAGAAAGTGTTGCCAGCCATCTTGCAACTTGGCTTGATCCGAGTTCTGGTAAAACATTTTTTTAAAGAAAACGGGACAGGGTATGAATATTCTGACCCCTTAGGCCTTTTGGGAGTACCCAGAGGGACCCCGCCAGGGCAAAATAACGTGTTTAAAAAAAAATATTTCCGCGGAAGCCACACTGGGTCTGCGGCTCCCACCAAAAACAGGCTCCCGTGCTTCTTTATAGATTGGCCCCCGGGGCGGCCATGGCCCAGGGCATTTGGAAGATTAAGGAGGGGGGGCGCATGGGCCGCCCCTCCTGTGGCTTATAAATGCCATGGGGACCACCACCTCCCAGGGGCTTTTGCGCAATTAAAGCGGGGGCTCTTGGACCCCCGTGCCCCAGGGACCATCACCTCCCCGGGACCTAAATCAAAAAATATATAGGGGGGCCTCATGGACCCCCGCGCCCCAGGGACAGCGACCTCCCCAGGGCTTTTACATTTGAAATGGGGGCCTCAGGGACCACCCCCGGGACCACCACCTCCCCGGAGGCCAAATTATTATTTTTTGAATGAGAGGGGGGCCACGTGGCCCACCAGATGGGCCTTTCTCGGCCCTGGGGACCGCCACTTCCCTGAGGCTGGCCCTACAACAAAAGAGGGGGGACGCTTCCCCCTCTTGGAGCCATAGATGGCCCTGGGGACTGCCACCCCCGAGGGCTGGCTCCTGCTATGTCCTGGGGTGCCCACCCCCAGGACAATGCTGTTTGCTGTGGCTTGGTGGGAGCTTTACCACTCCCACCAAGCTACAGCTAACGCTCCACTTCCAGCATGCGTGAGTTGAGACATGCTCTTGCTTCCAGGAAGTGAAGCAGAATTGCTTTCAGACACAGGGAGCTGTGTATTTAGCAGCTCCCTGTATGTGGAAGCAGTGCTGCCTCCTGCAGGAGGGGGGAGCCAGCAGGGACTTCAGGGACATTCAGGCTCCCCCGCGGTCCCATTGGAGACTGGGTACCCTGAGGACACCCAGGACATATGGCCGGGCCTTGAGAGATGGGACCCCCAGGGCTAAAATTGGCCCTTGGAGGGGGCCGCAGGGCCCCCAACCTCCTTTTGAAAATGGCCGGGTCCTGGGGAATGGGGTACCCGGGCCGAAATCAACCCAGGGAGTAGGGCCATGCGGCTCCACTCCCCAATAAAAATATAAAATTGAACAGGCCGGGCCCCAGGGGATGGGAGCCCTGGGCTAAAATCGGCCTGGCCCTCTCCCCTATTTAAAATGTTTCCAAAACCACGCCAGCCCCTGGAAGAAGTCAACGGAGGCCCTGCCCCCTTTCTCAACCACTCTGCAAAGGAGCATCCTGGCACAGAACTTGTTGGGGGATGAAGCCCCCTTTGCTGTTGAGGGACCTTGGGGTCCAACAACCCCTCCTGTTACCTCCAGTAAGTCCCACACAGTGGGATTAATGAGAGATCATCGGAGGCCCGCTCCATTTCACCACCACTCTGCAAACGCACCTCTTGGTGCACTACCAGTAGGGGATGAAGTCCCCTTGGCCCCTGAGGGTCCTTAGGGCCAACAGCCCCTCCTGTTACTTCCAGCAAGTCCCACACAGCAGGATTGCTGAGAGGTTATCAGAGGCCCGCCTCCTTTCTCCACCACTCTGCAAAAATGCCTCCTGGCACACAACTGGTTGGGGGATGAGGTCCCCTTCACTGGTGAGGGCCCTTGGGGGCCAACAACCCCTTCTTTTGCCTCCACTAAGTCCCACACAATGGGATTGATGAGAGGTCATCAGAGCCTCCACCCCCTTTCTCCACCACTCTGCCAACTCACCTCCTGGCACACTACTGGTTGGGGGATGAAGTCCCCTTGTATGTTGAGGGTCCTTGGGGGCCAACAACCCCTCCTGTTATTGCCAGTAAGTCCCACACAGCATGAATGCTGCGAGCTCATCCGAGGCCTGCTCCCTTTCTCCACCACTCTGCAAACGAGCCTCTTGGCACACTGCTAGTTGGGGGTTGAAGTCCCCTCAGATGTTGAGGGTCTTTGTGGGCCAACAACCCCTCCTGTTACCTCCAGTAAGTCCCACACAGTGGGATTGCTGAAAGCTCATCTGAGGCCCTGCCCCCTTTCTCTACTACTTGTTTCGGGGTGAAGTCCCTTTGTATGCTGAGTGTCCTTGGGGGCCAACAACCCCTCCTGTTACCTCAAGTAAGTCCCACACAGTGGGATTGCTGACAGCTCATTCGAGGCCCCACCCCCTTTTTCCACCACTCTGCAAACATGCCTCCTGGCTCACTACTGGTTGGGGGATAAATTTCCCTTGGATACTGATGGTCCTTGGGGGGCCAAGAACTCCTCCTTTTACCTCCAGTATGTCCCACACAGCGGAATTGCTGGGAGATCGTCGGAGGTCCTGCCCCCTTTCCCCACCACTCTGCAAATGCACCTCTTGGTGCACTACTTATTGGGGGATGAAGTCCCTTTCGATACTGAGGGTCCTTGGGTACCCAGAAACCTTCCTGTTACCAGCAGTAAGTTCAACATAGCGGGATATTTGAGAACTGGTCGGAGGCCCAGCCCTCTTTCTCCACTACTAGTAATTAACAAACCATAGAAATTCACTTAAAAAACCAAAGGTTACAGGAACGTTATAGTTAGGAAATAGATTTTTTAAAATGTAGAACTTCACTGAATAAAACCAAAGGCTATAGGGATGTCAGAGTTAGGAAATAGAATTATAAAAAACAGAGAAATTCACTGAAAAAGCCAAAGGTTACAGGGACGTTATAGCTGGATTCAGATTTCACTTGGAAAAAACCTACAAAACCACTCACACACCCACTCACAGACCCATACAGTCACTCACACACCCACTCACCACCCTATACAGCTACTTACATTCATTCTCAAAGGTTACAGGTTACAGTTAGGAAATAATATTTTTTTTAAACTTAGAAAATCAGTACAAAATCCAAAGATTACAGGGTTCCTTATAGTTAGGAAATACTATTTAAAAAACATAGAAATTCTTTGAAAAAAACAAAGGTTCTAGGAATGTTATAGTTAGGAAACAGAATTAAAAAAACTTAGAAATTCACTGAAAAAACCAAAGGTTACAGGGATGTTATACTTAGGTTCAGATTTCACTAGTACAAAACCAGTAAAATTCAGCAGTTATAGTTCCTTGAGCTAGCTATAACTTACACCCCCAAAATGCACTGCTTATGATCTCACATATTACATCACTCATGATATGGTCAGTGACAACACTGATGACATCACTGATGGCATTTCAAATGGCATCACTGATGACATCATCAAGTGAGTGTGAATGTTTTTGAGAGTTTATGGGTGCTAAACATATATACTAACCTACTACAAAAGTTAGATCAGTAAACTCTACAAACTCTACACATATGGTAAACGTAAAGCTTGCAAACACTCCACCAACTGCAAAGCATTCTCAATCCCACACACTAAAAAGGAAAAACACATTGGTCAATTCTTACTTGCAGTACTACCTATGTGGTCTATATTTTACAGTGTCCCTGCAACGTCAGGTATGTAGGGAATACCATACACCCGGTAAGCAAGAGAATTCTGGAACACACGGGGGCCATCACTAATCTCGACCAGCACTACTGCGTGGCACTTCACTTTGAGATACATCAATTTAGTGATGCTAACAATTTAGATTTTTTGGGTTGGAACATGTCTGTCTTGATCCTAGGGGGGTGATAGGGTAGCCACCCTTTGGAGAAGGGAATCCAAGTGGATCATAGCGCTCAATTCGAAGACCCCATTTGGTTTGACCAACAATGAGGATTTATATGTGCACTTATAATATCATACTGTTCATGGTACCTGTGATTTACTGTGCATTTATTGGGCTCTCCTTGTACTTAGTGCCCTAAGGTAACTATAACTTGTGCCCCTGCCATGCACAGTTTTCTCATTAATAAATTTACAGCAAATGTTGCAGTGATATTTTCAATGATGTCATAGAAGATGTCATGAGTGATGTAATATGTAGGGTAATTAGCAGTGCATGGTGAGTTATAGTTACTTGAGATTACTATAACTATAATTGCTGAATTTCTATGGTTTTGTGTGTGTACAATTTGAACCTAACTATAAAGTCCCTGTAACCTTTGGTTTTTTAGTGAATTTCTAAGGTTTTTTCAATTGTATTTTCTAACTATAACCGCACTGTAACCTTTGTTTTTTTCAGTGAATTTCTATGGTTATTTAATGCTATTTCCTAACTATAACATCCCTGTAACCTTTGTTTTTTTCAGTGAATTTCTACATTGATTTTTAACGTAAAGTAATATTTAATTACCATACGTTAATCCAATCGCCGCTGTGCACGGCAGGTGGTGGGCAGCAGGGCCTGGCCTGTGGCCAGGCCCTGTGGCTAACCCCCCATATTCAGCAAATTCCGTGCTGCGCATAGACGAATGGCCCTCTTCCCATTACTAATACAGCCGGGCTCCGGGGATGGGTCTCCGGGGTCAAAATTAGCCCGGGGAGGGGGGCTACATGCTCCCTTCCCTTCTCAATATCGGCTACGCCCCGGAAAAATGGAGTTGCTGTGGATCCTCTGTGAATTTGGTGCAAAATTATTTTACAAAACGTTTTTGGTCCCCGGCAGGGTTTCTGTGGGACCCCACCACAAGTCCTGAGTCTCAAGATGGCTGCCACCACTTCCTGGTTGATGTGGTGGTAGCCAATCAGATCTCAGCATGTGTTCCTGCTGCAGGAAACTGACCTGGTGGATGACCGATGTCCCTTCAGACAAGTTTTCCATTCTGGATTCACCTGTGGCTCCTGTGGGGTGGCCATCCCGCTCCACTCTACTGTCCACAAAAAACACAAGTAAAGAGAGACAAGTGAAGTAGATAGAATGTGTTCTCGAGCCAGGTCTATGGCAGACAGGTCTGCTTTCTTAGCATGTATGCCCCACCCCCGATATCTTTCGAATTCCTAAATACCCTAGGTGAGGTGCTGACACAGCTCCCTCTGGGACTCTGGGTATTGGGAAGGGACCTTAATGGTGTGAGTGACCTAGTCCTTGACAGGTCAACAACTCTGAACACGGCCCAGAATCACGCAATGCACCTGACTAACTTCCTACACAACCTAGCACTGACAGACGCCTGCCGGCTCCATCACTCTGACACGCAAGGCAACACATAATAATCAGGTGCACACAGAGGGCCTCATTACGATGAGATTTGTAAAGCCTCCAACCGCTGGTAGGAGGCTTTCCGAGTCTGATCGCGCGTTTCACTTTTGACCGCCGCATTACGACGCAGGCAGTTGAAAGTGAAACCGGACGGTCATTCCGGCTGGATTCGGATGGGCTCAAGGAGGCCTTACCGTAATCCCTATGGCCGGCGTTTCTGCCGTAGGGATTATGATGTCGATTTCTGACAGGCTTTCCATGTCGGGCTTTCCGACATGGAAAGCCTGTCAGAAAGTGACTTCGGGGGCCCTAGCAGGGCCCCCTTAACCCTGCAGCCTCCGGTTGGGGGCCAAGGGGGCACCTATGGTGCCCCCCTGTTAATCCCTGCACTGTGTGGCAGGCACCTTGAGGTGCCTGTCACACGTTGCAGGGATGAACAGATTCTCCCATTTTTCTATGGGAGCTTATGGTACGGCTGGTTTATGGCCGCAGCACAAGCTCCATAGAGAAATGGGAGTATGTGACCGCACCATGTGTGGTCGCATTGTAATGCTGTGGATGGGACCGCTGACCTGAGGTCGATCAGTCGCGATTCCGCAACGGTGTCTGGCAGACACGAGTCCACCCGACATCGTAATAAGGCCCAGAGTGTTCTCACGGCATGACTACTTTATCCTCCCCACCTCCGCAGCCCCAAGGTAGTAAACATGAGCATATGCTCTTTTGACGTTATAATTGTTTTTATAGCACATTGTATTGGCATTTTCATCATAATATCCAGAAAATGAAACATAACACAGTTCAGAATTCCCATCTGAGTTAGATAGTGCTAGTTCAGAATGTCCCAGAGTGATGCAGTAAGACACTGGGTCCCAGTAATGCTATTGGTCCCCTTCCGTCCCAACTGAAGTGCCTCAAAAGTCCCCCGCCCTCCTGCTTTGCCCCCCTGGGCTCTGTTGCCCCACTCCATATGCCTTCACCTCTATATCTAAGGATTGGGGGTAGTCTTTGTGGGAATCAAGTGCGACTCCCGGTGGTGGGCCCAGCTCCTCAGACCCTCCTCTATATCTGGAGGCAGTCTCCGGCTGCGGATATAGGTTTTTTCAGTGCCAGTTTTCTATCCTGTAATATCTGCCCCTTCTCTACTGAAGGGGCCTCTGCTGACTTTCAGAACCTGGTAGTGTCTCTCTTAGCCACTGCTAGCCCTATCCATTGAAGGCCTCTTTTGTACCTATTGCCCTCAATGTATTCTGAGATGTGTAGCAAGGCAAGTTTAGGGTTGGTGGGCAGCAGCTATCCCAAAACTCTGCTCAAACAGGCCAGAACTCTCGTCCAAAAAGGGGTAAGGCCTGCAAAGGTCCAAAAGAAGTCAACTTGCTCTTGTACTCTAATATATCATTCAGAACTCATTCAAAGCTACCTTTAGCAAAAAAGATATTCTATCATTATTCAATATTAAATCTCTACTAGCAGAAGGTGGTGTGCCCCTCCTCAACCTCACCAATGCCTCCCTAAGCAAAGGAACATTCTCTAATACCTTTAAGACAAGCCTGAAACATCCCTTCTGTAAAACCCAACCAGGATACAGAGGATCTCACAAATCTCTGCCTCATCGCCCACTTTCCCCTCATAGGAAAAATCATCAAGATACCACATCAGATCAGCAAAACGGCCTTCTCATAGAATTACCAATCTGGCTTCAGGTCTAGTTGCTGCATGTAGACAGCTACTCTTCAAGCACTTGTCCATGTCCTCCTCTTAAATGACAGATACATTGCATGCCTCCCTATACTGCTCAACCTCTCGTTATCCTATGACACATCCAACTATCAAGCAGTGGTCCACACCCTGGAAACACACGGCGGCATCAGTGACATAGTCATGTTATCGTTCACCTCCTAAATTTGGTCTGGACATGTTGCAACATGGCTTACATTAGATGATTCAACACAGAAACAAGTAAACATAGTACCCCTTTAACTGACTTGCCATAGACCCAAACCCGAGACTATGGGTGCATATATAATTTCAAATTTGGAATAGGACTACAGTAGAATCCTAAATCAGGTCACTGTTTCTTTATGGTATCCTCTCAGATTCTTTACACATTTACATTAGTGAACAAAGGTACACAGCAGGTTATGCAATGTCCTGAAGAATGCCTACGTTGCAAGGGGTATCAAAATAGACAGCTATATGCTCACCAGGATCAGTATACATTAAGCAGGAAGGGTCCTAATAACCATACCATGGAGGTGTTCATTCTAACGGAGAAACAAAAAATACCTAATAAATAGATTATTTGTGTTACATGTAATTCTAACAGAAAATAAGACATAATAGGAGGCAATAGTAATGCCTTGTACAAAAACAAGTAATATTGAATGAAAAAAGGCCGTAAGGTATACCCGTCCTCCAAAATTTGTCATTGGTGAGGAGCAACCCCAAAGGAGAAGCATATCACCTTGCATGGGTGGAGGGTCCCCCATTCTTTTTAAGGAATAGTACTTACCAGGATTTTACTTTATACAAAGGTTTGTAATAAGGGAAGTGGAATCAGAAATTCCTTTCCATACTTCAATAGCCATAATACCTTGTGTTTGGACACAATGTTATGGAGAGTACTTTCTACTTCATCTCCAGTGAATTCTTCTTATCACCTCCTTCCTTGACCAATACCACCAGCACATACAGATAGGTACCATACAATCCCAGAAACTCTAATCTTCTCTGGGGTACCCAATTGTTCTAGCCTTTCCCTAATTATCTTCAGCCTCTGCTCGGAACCCAATCGATACACGTTCCCCAACAACAGCAACTCTGGTTCATCAACATCATTAGGGCGAAATTTAAATGATGTCAGTGTATTTCACGTAATTATGGGAATTTCTTGTTATGCTCACCATGCGAAATTCCCAAAGTAACTCCATGCAAACTATAGCACAGGATCACGAGAATGACGAGACTAGAATGCAAGCAGCTGTTCTTCATGGCACATGCATTTTTCCTGCTATTTGTGCTGCTATTCTTAGCCTGAAATGCTAAAAGATAGCACTGCAATATTTGCATTTTTTGTAATTGCGCTTAATTTTGCATAATTTTCCCCAAACTTTTTGTAAATATGCAAAAGCAAACTATACAAACTTTGCACACACCAGTAAAGAGCCCAAATAACCACATATTACAGCTTAGCTTCTAGCATAATCCTGGAATGCGTTATTCCACAGCTGGCAATGCATAATCACTTGAATTCACCTTTGACACAGGCATCACATTCAGAAATACATTTCTAGGGAATGAAGTTCAGGATTATGTCAGCTCCCCTTCCTGAAAAATATGAAGCTCTTTCTTCCACAAACTAAGTTCAGATCAACAGTGCAAAGCCTAGTCCTGCCCGTCCTCAATGATGACAATTGTCTGCTCAACAGCCTTCCAGACACCACTTTGGCACAGATGTATGACGGAACCACACATTCCGCCGTTACACCACGAATGTTACAACCCAAATGCCATTACCAAGCATAACCTTTACCATGCATTTTTTTACAACGCATATGACTTTACCTCACATGCCAGTACAATGAATTTCATTGTAAAAGCATGAATAGAAAAGGCATATGCGTGGTAAAGGTTTCACCAGTAAATATAAGTATTTTACAGGGAAGTATAAAACATTTCTATATATGTATATATAAAAGGTTATATTTTCCTGTAAAATACTTACAATTTCGTGAAAAAAGCATGCATGGTAAAGGCATATGCATCCTAAAAACATGTATAGGTAGGTACAAACACTTGTTTTGTATACACACACACACACACATATATATATATATATATATACATATATATATATATATATATTATCTACTGGCGGTCGCCAGTAGATAGTTATAGTTAAAACCTATTTTCCATAGGAAATCCGCAACATTCTATTTGAAATAACTCTTGCGCCGGTTGACGAATCTTCGCGAAAGCTTCCAACTTGTTGGGGCGCTCCGCTCCGCTCCTACCCTGAAAGTCTCGGGTTGATTCGTCAAGCGGGGCCGAGAAAAAGGGGGTCCCAAAACGCGTTTTCCCCATTCATTTTTCCATAGGATCCTTTCATCGCGGCTACAGCCCGAACTGCTGAACGGAATTACACCAAATTTGGCAAAGAGGTAGCCCTTGGTTCAGTGTCGTGCCTTTTGCTTAAATGGTGTAAATCCGTTCAGTAGTTTCTGAGAAAATCACAAATAAAATCACATATTTATCTATGGCCGAGTAGGGTCCGCGTACCCTCCCGATCACGAGCTGCATGCTAATTGGCTATCAACACTCCAAATCAGGAAGTGTTGGCAGCCATTTTGTCCCTCGGTAGAACCGAGGGACAGAAACAAGTGCGCAAAGCGCAAAAGGGGGCAGGGTAGAAACACCCTGACCCCTAGGTCTGCTCAGGGGTCCCACAAGGACCCCCTGGGCAGAAAAAGCATTTTTTTTTTTTTAAATCGGCGGGATGCGCTTACGGTGCGCGAATCCCGCCGAGAAAAAAAAAAATCGCAAGTGTGCAAACGCACAAAGGGGGCAGGGTAGAAACACCCTGACCCCCTAGGTCTGCTCAGGGGGTCCCACAAGGACCCCCTGGGCAGAAAAAAGCATTTTTTTTTTTTAAATCGGCAGGATGCACTCAGGGTGCGCTGATCCTGCAGAAAAAAAAAAAAATCGAAGCGCGGTCTCCCGCGCTTCGATGCAAATTTGCCCCCGGGTGGCCCAAGTCCCGGGGGCATGCGGGGGGTGGGTTTATTGTTTATGGGGGGGCCTCTAAGGCCCCCCAAGCCCCAGGGACCGCCACCCCCTGGGGCTTTATAAAAAAAATGATGGCGGGAGGGCTGTGCGCCCTCCCGCTGCCCCGGGGACCGCCACCCCCCGGGGCTGTTTTTTTTTTATTTTAAAAACCTGTGTGGGGGGGCTCCAGCCCCCCCACAAGCCCCAGGGACTGCCACCTCCCCGGGGCACTAAAGATTTAAATATGGGGGTCCGTTACGGACCCCCAGAGCCCCGGGGACCACCACCTCCCCGGGGTTTTGAACAAGTTGGGAGGGGGGCCGCGCGGCCCCCCTCCTGGAGCCAGTGATGGCCCTGGGGACCACCACCCCCCAGGGCCGGCTCCTGCAGTGTCCCGGGACACTGTAGTTTGCTATGACAGGACGGGAGCATCGCGGCCCCGTCCTGTCATAGCAAACTTGGTTTGCATTTTGAAAGAGAGAGCAGGAAACCTGCTCTCTTTCAAAATGCAATCTAACTGCTTTTCCACACGGGGAGCAGCATGTTAGCTGCTCCCCATGTGGAAAAGCAATGCCGGCTCCCGCAGGAGGCGGGGAGCCGGCTGGGACTGTGGGGGGATTGGGGACCCCCACAGTCTCCAACGAGAGGCCAGGCCCCGGGGGATGGGGTCCCCTTGGCCATAAGTGGCCCGGGAGAGGGGCCACGGAGCCCCCTCCCCAATTAAAAAAAAAAAGGGCAAGGCCGGCCCCGGGGGATGGGGTCCCCGGGGCCTTAAACGGCCTGAGGAGGGGGGCCACGCAGCCCCCCTCCAAATATATATTTTTTTGTAATTAAAAAAGAGGGCATGCCCCGGGGGATAGGGTCCCCGGGGCCAATAGAGGCCCAGGGAAGGGGGGCCACGTGGCCCCTTCCCGTTTTTTTTTTTTATTTTAAAATGCTCAGGCCCCGGGGATGGGGTCCCCGGGGCCAAAAGTGGCCGAGGGAAGGGGGCCTCCCATAAAAAAAAAAGGAAAAAAAAACGGCATCGTGCCGGAGGCCCCGCCCCTCCCTGCAGCAGTGTGCAAACGCGCCCCTGGCGCGTTTTAAGAAGGGGAAGTAATTCCCCTTGAATACTGGGGGTCCCTGGGGGCCAACTAGCCCACCAGGAACCTCCAGTATGCGCCAGGGGCTGTGTTGCAGAGAGGTGTACAGAGGCCACGCCCTTTATACACCTCTCTGCAACGCAGCTCTGTGGCGCTTTTTGGAGGTACATGGTGGGCTAGTTCGACTTCAGGGACCCTCAGGATTCAAGGGGACTTAATCCCCCAACTTAAAACGCGCCACGGGGCGCGTTTGCACAGATGTCCCCTCAGGCCCCGCCCCCTCCCTTCACCATTGTGCAAATATTCCTCTAAAATCAGCCGAACTACGAATTCCGATTTACTCACCTGTTATCAGGAGAGACCTCAGTGCTGCATCTTTGAGCCCAGTACTGATCCTGAAAAGTAATTTTAACCGTACTTACCAGTAACTTGAATTTCCTTCCATAGGCTAACATTGACTGGTTTCACTTGGAAATTCTTCTAAGTGTGGAGTTTTGGAACTTTATAATATTCCTCTAAAATCAGCCGAAATACGAATTCCGATTTACTCACCTGTTATCAGGAGAGACCTCAGTGCTGCATCTTTCAGCCCAGTACTGATCCTGAAAAGTAATTTTAACCGTACTTACCAGTAACTTGAATTTCCTTCCATAGGATATCATTGCCTGCTTTTGCTGAAAAAGTTTCTAAGTGTCGATTTTTGTAACCTACAAATATTCCTCTAAAATCAGCCGAACTACGAATTCCGATTTACTCACCTGTTATCAGGAGAGACCTCAGTGCTGCATCTTTGAGCCCAATACTGATCCTGAAAAGTAATTTTAACCGTACTTACCAGTAATTTGAATTTCCTTCCATAGGCTAACATAGACTGGTTTCACTTGGAAATTCTTCTAAGTGTGGAGTTTTGGAACTTTATAATATTCCTCTAAAATCAGCCGAACTACGAATTCCGATTTACTCACCTGTTATCAGGAAAGAACCCAGTGCTGCATCTTTTAGCCCAGCACTGACCTTGAAAAGTAATTCTAACCGTACTTACCAATAAATTAAATTTCCTTCCATAGGAATCCATTGTCTGGTTTTCAGCAGAAAAGTTTCAAAGTGTCGATTTTCACAAACTACAAATATTCCTTAAAAATCGCCTGTATGACTTAAACGCATTCTTTCAACTGTTTACAGGAGATGCACCAGTGCTGGATCCAAGATCCACCACTGAGTAAGAAAAAGTAACGATAACACTACTTACCTGCTAAGTGAATTTTCTCCCATAGGATAGCATTGGTGATTCTATGTGAAAAAGTTTCTGTGTCAACTTTTAAAATACAATAATATTCCTTAAAAATCACTACTGTAACCAAAACGCTTTCACTCAACTGTTTACAGGAGATGTCCCAGGACTGAATCTAGGATCCAGTCCTGTGGTTAGAAAAGTAATCCATAAAGTAACTAATTGCATTTAACTTGAAATTCACATTGAGCTCAATGTTGCATTGTGTTTGAAATTGTGTTGCCCATTGCAACAACTGTAACTACTGTACTTAAAGTCTATTGCCTATTTGCAAAGTATTTAAACTAAAGTAATTCATTCTGAGAAAGTATATTTTGTAATGTAATGTATAATATAATTACAATGTATTTTAAAAAATAAAATATCTAAAAATAAATAGTTTAAAAAAATGTAGTAAATCAGTATCAAAAAATAAATATAACAATTAATACATTTAAAAATTGTCATTTACAAAACCTTTGAAATTCACTGAAAAAAACCATAGGTTTCAGACATGTTATAGTTAGGAATTAGCATTTAAAAAACCTTTGAAATTCACTGAAAAAACCATAGGTTTCAGGCACGTTATAGTTAGAAATTAGCATTTAAAAAACCTTACAAATTCAATGAAAAAACCATAGGTTTTAGGGACAGTTATAGTTAGTTGGACATTGCACTCGTACAAAACCCGTGAAATTCCCTCGTTATAGTTAGTTCAGGTAACTATAACTCGCGCCTCGCAATGCACTGCTGATGACGTCACATATTACATCACTCATGACATGGTCAGTGACATCACTGATGACATCACTGATGACATCTCAAATGACATCACTGATGACATCACTGATGACATCATCCATGTGATAATTTGATGCATCTTCTCACACCCTAATATAACTTTTGATACACCCACTGTAAATTACAGACTGCCATTGTCAAAACCATAGACACTCCAACACCAATTACTATATACACACTCACTGATTCTTAGGTCTACACACACACATCTACTCACTCACCCGTACAGTCACTCATACTTATAGTCACTCAGTACAGGACTATTATATGCACTCATACACCTATATAAACACTCACACACCGCCACTCATCCATAGAGGTACTCATACACCTAGTCAATCATGCAAAAATTAAGCACACACCCATTTACTCACCTATACAGTTATACACACACCAGCTCACTTACTCATACAAATACTAGCACATTCTTACGCTCTTATACAATCTCTGATACAAGCACACACTTATCCATACAGTCACTATCACAATCACACACTCTCGCTTATAGGTATTTATATACTCCAACACACATATATACTGCCTTTCACATACGTAGTTACTCACACATGTACCACTGGGACATACATTCACTCACTAACACACTCTTACACACACTTACCCACCCATACAGTCTATCACAGATGCACTTTTGTAACCATCCATTCAGTGAATCACCCACTCACACATCTATGCACAGAGTCGCACACACCCCACCCACACAAACACTCAGGCACCCATACAGATACTCAGCCAACCAATCAATAACTCATATAGACACTCATGTAGCTATTCACAAACCCATGCTGCCACTTACACAGCAACAGACAGACGGATACAGACATTCACCCAGTTTAGTCATTAACCCATGCATTCAGTAAGATACGTTTAATCGCTCACTTATAGAGTTAGTCACGCACCTACTAAATCATCCATTCAGACACTTATACACCCACTCATTCTTCAATACGCCTTTCCCTATATATATTAAACATATTTAAACTTTACAGAAACACACAGTCACTGGATGATGTCATTTGAGATGTCATCAGTGATGTCATCAGTGATGTCACTGACCATGTCATGAGTGATGTAATATGTGACGTCATCAGCAGTGCATTGCGGGGCGCGAGTTATAGTTACCTGAACTAACTATAACGGGAGAATTTCACGGGTTTTGTACGAGTGCAATGTCCAACTAACTATAACTGTCCCTAAAACCTATGGTTTTTTCAGTGAATATATATATATATATTCACTGAAAAAACCATAGGTTTTAGGGACAGTTATAGTTACTTGGACATTGCACTCGTAAAAACCCGTGAAATTCCCCGTTATAGTTAGTTCAGCTAACTATAACTCGCGCCCCGCAATGCACTGCTGATGACGTCACATATTACATCACTCATGACATGGTCAGTGACATCACTGATGACATCACTGATGACATCTCAAATGACATCACTGATGACATCATCCAGTGACTGTGTGTTTCTGTAAAGTTTAAATATTTTTAATATATATAGGAAAAGACGTATTGAAGAATGAGTGGGTGTGTAAGTGTCTGTATGGATGATTTAGTAGGTGCGTGACTGACTCTATAAGTGAGTGATTTAACGTATCTTACTGAATGCATGGGTTAGTGACTAAACTGGGTGAATGTCTGTATCCGTCTGTCTGTTGCTGTGTAAGTGGCTGCATGGGTTTGTGAATAGCTACATGAGTGTCTATATGAGTTATTGATTGGTTGTCTGAGTATCTGTATGGGTGCCTGAGTGTTTGTGTGGGTGGGGTGTGTGCGACTCTGTGCATAGATGTGTGAGTGGGTGATTCACTGGGTGGATGGTTTCAAGAGTGCATCTGTGATAGACTGTATGGGTGGGTAAGTGTGTGTAAGAGTGTGTTAGTGAGTGAATGTATGTCCCAGTGGTACATGTGTGAGTAACTACATATGTGAAAGGCAGTATATATGTGTGTTGGAGTATATAAATAGCTATAAGCGAGAGTGAGTGATTGTGATAGTGGCTGTATGGATGAGTGTGTGCTTGTATCAGTGATTGTATAAGAGCGTAACAATGTGCTAGTATTTGTATGATTAAGTGAGCTGGTGTGTGTATAACTGTATAGGTGAGTAAATGGCAGTGTGTTTAATTATTTGCATGACTGACTAGGTGTGTGAGTACCTCTATGGATGAGTGGCGGTGTTTGAGTGTCTATATAGGAGTAAGAGTGCATATGATAGTCCTGTACTGAGTGACCATAAGTATGAGTGACTGTACGGGTGAGTGAGTGGATGTGTGTGTGTAGACCTAAGAATCAGTGAGTGGGTATGTAGTTATTGGTGTTGGAGTGTCTATGGTTTTGCGAATGGCAGTCTTTAATTTAGATTGGGTGTATCAAAGGTTATATTAGGGTGTGAAGCGCTGCATCAGATTATCACGTGGATGATGTCATCAGTGATGTCATTTGAGATGTCATCAGTGATGTCATCAGTGATGTCACTGACCATGTCATGAGTGATGTAATATGTGACGTCATCAGCAGTGCATTGCGAGGGCGCGAGTTATAGTTAGCTGAACTAACTATAACGGGGAATTTCACGGGTTTTTACGAGTGCAATGTCCAAGTAACTATAACTGTCCCTAAAACCTATGGTTTTTTCAGTGAATTTCAAAGGTTTTTTAAATGCTAATTTGTAACTATAACGTGTCTGAAACCTATGGTTTTTTCAGTGAATTTCAAAGGTTTTTAAAATGCTAATTTCTAACTATAACGTGCCTGAAACCTACGGTTTTTTCAGTGAATTCCAAAGGTTTTGTAAATGACAATTTTTAAAAGTATTAATTGTTATATTAATTTTTTTCATACTGATTTACTACATATTTAGAAACAATTTTTTTTACATATTTTATTTTTTAAATTACATTGTAATTACATTATACATTACATTACAAAAATACTTTCTCAGAATGAATTACTTTAGTTTAAATACTTTGCACATAGGCAATAGACTTTTAAGTACAGTAGTTACAGTTGTTGCAATGGGCAACACATTTTCAAACACAATGCAACATTCAGCTCAATGTGAATTTCTAGTTAAATGCAATTAGTTACTTTATGGATTACTTTTCTAACCACAGGACTGGATCCTAGATTCAGTCCTGGGACATCTCCTGTAAACAGTTGAGTAAAAGCGTTTTGGTTACAGTACTGATTTTTAAGGAATATTATTGTATTTTAAAAGTTGACACTTAGAAACTTTTTCTCATATAGTCACCAATGTTATCCTATGGAAGGAAATTCACTTAGCAGGTAAAAACTGTTATCGTTACTTTTCTTACTCAGTGTTGGATCTTGGATCCAGCACTGGTGCATCTCCTGTAAACAGTTGAAAGAATGCGTTTAAGTCATACAGGCGATTTTTAAGGAATATTTGTAGTTTGTAAAAATCAACACTTTGAAACTTTTTGCTGAAAACCAGACAATGGATTCCTATGGAAGAAAATATAAGTTACTGGTAAGTACGGTTAAAATTACTTTTCAGGGTCAGTGCTGGGCTAAAAGATGCAGCACTGGGTTCTCTCCTGATAACAGGTGAGTAAATCGAATTCGTATTTCGGCTGATTTTAGAGGAATATTTTAAAGTTCCAAAACTCCACACTTAGAAGAATTTCCAAGTGAAACCAGTCAATGTTAGCCAATGGAAGAAAATTCAAGTTACTGGTAAGTACGGTTAGAATTACTTTTCAGGGTCAGTGCTGGGCTAAAAGGTGCAGCACTGGGTTTTCTCCTGATAACAGGTGAGTAAGTCGGAATTCGGATTTCGGCTGATTTTAGAGGAATATTTGTATGTTTCAAAAATCAACACTTAGAAACTTTTTCAGCAAAAAGCAGGCAATGATATCCTATGGAAGGAAATTCAAGTTACTGGTAAGTACGGTTAAAATTACTTTTCAGGATTAGTACTGGGCTGAAAGATGCAGCACTGAGGTCTCTCCTGATAACAGGTGAGTAAATCGGAATTCGTATTTCGGCTGATTTTAGATGAATATTTTAAAGTTCCAAAACTCCACACTTAGAAGAATTTCCAAGTGAAACCAGTCAATGTTAGCCTATGGAAGGAAATTCAAGTTACTGGTAAGTACGGTTAAAATTACTTTTCAGGACCAGTACTGGGCTGAAAGATACAGCACTGAGGTCTCTCCTTATAACAGGTGAGTAAATCGGAATTCGTATTTCGGCTGATTTTAGATGAATATTTTAAAGTTCCAAAACTCCACACTTAGAAGAATTTCCAAGTGAAACCAGTCAATGTTAGCCTATGGAAGGAAATTCAAGTTACTGGTAAGTACGGTTAAAATTACTTTTCAGGACCAGTACTGGGCTGAAAGATGCAGCACTGAGGTCTCTCCTTATAACAGGTGAGTAAATCGGAATTCGTATTTCGGATGATTTTAGAAGAATATTTGCACAATGGTGAAGGAAGGGGGCGGGGCCTGAGGTGACATCTGTGCAAACGCGCCCCGTGGCGCGTTTTAAGCTGGGGGATTAAGTCCCTTGAATCCTGAGGGTCCCTAGGGGCCAAATAGCCCACCAGGAACCTCCAATATGCGCCAGGGGCTGCGTTGCAGAGACGTGTAGAGAGGCCACACCCCTTTTTACACCTCTCTGCAACGCAGCTCTGTGGTGCTTTCTGGATGTACCTGTTGGGCTAGTTGGCCCCCAGGGACCCTCAGGATTGAAGGGGATTTAATTCCCCATCTTAAAATGCGCCACGGGGCCTGTTTGCACACATGTCACCTGAAGCCCCGCCCCCTCCCTTCACCACTGTGCAAACACACCCCGTGGCGCGTTTTAAGTTGGGGGATTAAGTCCCCTTGAATCCTGAGGGTCCCCGGAGGTCAACTAGCCCACCATATACCTCCAAAAAGCGCCACAGAGCTGCGTTGCAGAGAGGTGTGAAAGGGGCGTGGCCTCTGTACACCTCTCTGCAAGGCAGCCCCCTGGCGCATACTGGAGGTTCCTGGTGGGCTAGTTGGCCCCCAGGGACCCCCAGTATTCAAGGGGATCGTCCCCCTCTGCAAACGCACCAGGGGCGCGTTTGCAGAGTGGTGAAGGAAGGGGCGGGGCCTGCGGGCCCGATCGTTTTTTTTTTTTTTGTCGCCTGAGGGGGCTGTGTGGCCCCCTTCCTTTTCCTGTTTTTGGGCCCTGGGGACCCCATCCCCCAGGGCCTTACCCCTTTTTGTAATTAAAATTAAAAAAAAAACGGGAAGGGGGCCGCGTGGCCCCCTTCCTTGGGCCTGTATTGGCCCCGGGGACCCCATCCCCGGGGCATGGCCTCTATTTTTAATTTTATTCTTTGGAGGGGGGCTGTGTGGCCCCCTCCTCTGGCCATTTAAGGCCCCGGGGACCCCATCCCTCGGGGCCGGCCATACCCTTTTTTTTATTTTTTTAAACTTTGGGGAGGGGGCTGCGTGGCCCCCCTCCCGGGCCACTACTTGCCCCGGGGACCCCATCCCCGGGGCCTGGCCTCTCGTTGGGGACTGTGGGGGTCCCCAAACCCCCACAGTCCCGCCCGGCTCCCCGTGTCCTACGGGAGCCGGCATTGCTACACATGGGGAGCAGCTAACATGCTGCTCCCCATGTGGAAAGCAATCGGCTTTGGATATTGGAAGAGAGAGCAGGTCTCCTGCTCTCTCTTCCAATATCCAAAGCAGTTTGCAATGACAGGACGGGAGCCGCGAGGCTCCCGTCCTGTCATTGCAAACAGCAGTGTCCCGGGGTAGGCACCCCGGGACACTGCAGGAGCCGGCCCTGGGGGGTGGCGGTCCCCAGGGCCATCAAGGGCTCCAGGAGGGGGCCGTGTCTAAAGTTTCCTATGGAAAATTGCATGGGGAAAACGCGTTTTGGGACCCCCCTTTTTCTCGGCCCCCGCTTGACGAATCCCCCGAGACTTTCAGGGTAGGAGCGGACCGGAGCGGGCCATAAAGTTTGAAAATTTTGCGAAGATACGTCAACCGGCAAGAGAGTTATTTCAAATAGAATGTCGCAGATTTCCTATGGATAATAGGTTGTAACTATAACTATCTACTGGCGACCGCCAGTAGATAATATATATTTATACATATATGTATTTTTTTAAATATATTTACACATGCATAAATGCACATGAATATGTGTGTGTGTGTGTGTATATATATATATATATATATATATGTATATATATATATATATATATATATATATAGCAATTATCGTCAAATAGCCTTGTTGGATGCCACAGGGAAGATCTTTGCGGCAAGTGTCCTGGAACATCTGAAGGACTGGGCTTTCTCATGCAGAGTAATCCCCATAAATCAAGCAGGGTTTCGACCAAAACATTCCGTAACTGACAATACAGCAGTGCTACAGACAGTTATCGATAAGTACGTTGTGTCAAAATCGCAGGTTGTCTATTGTGTTTTCGTTGACTTTACGACAGCGTTTGACAGAGTTGACAGACCAACACTCTGGAAAAAACTAAAACAATTAGGAATGCCTAACAAACTTCTCAATATAATAATAGCACTTCACACAGCAACATGATGCCAAATACAAATGGGGAGAGAGAAGGGCCTTACTCGACCAATAGTAACAACGAATGGTCTAAGGCAATGTTGTCTTTTAGCCCCCCTCCCATTTTCTTTATATATAAGTGTTCTCCCGCACTGTCTTGCACAACACAATAATTTTCCCCCAAAAATTCCATCTTGTAAAATCCAAATTCTGATGTACGCAGACAACGTGGTCATTTTAGATCTTACACCAGTCGGCCTACAAAGGAACTTACAGGCTTTAACCAGATATACAGAAGAAAATGTCCTAGTTCCAAATACATCCAAAACTAGAATAGTGTTGTTCAGAGGAAGAAAGCTATATACAAAATTCAACTGGTCACTAAGGGGAAAATCTTTAGAGGTGGTCAATGAATATACTTACTTGGGGGCGAATATTTACACAAACATTACAAAATACCCCGCTTCTTCAGCACTTAGGTTGCAAAGCAGATGTACACGTTGGGTCACTTCAACGTTTATATTCCTCTTCCGGCCATAGGCACTTTCAGTCCCTTTCAGAGTTTTTTAGCTCTAAAATTCCACCTATTTTATCGTACGCATTAGAATACATCCCAATAAAACAGTGGCAACAGATACAAATTAAAGAAGGGAAAATACTTTGTAAAATGATCAAAGTCCATCAAGCAGTTCCTGCACAAGCTCTACGCCTCGAGCTCTCTTTAGTTAACTCGTATGCTAGAGCTATCACTAACATCATAAGATGGGCCTACAATCTTATACACGCTGAACATGGAACCTTAAGATTTTTATTGAAAAAGGAAACTTTTGGGATTGAATCGTCGCATAATATTTTTAGACAAAATTTAAATACAGCTTTTAATATATCGAACTGCACAATCACACTTTTGAAATCTTGGACTCCTGCGCACTTGAGACTTTTTTTAAAACACTTGCTGCCGAGAATAAGTTACGATCTCGACATCAAGCACTGCTCTCAATTAAAACATTATGAACAATATGCAGAGTCAACAGAATATAAATATCAGCAAAAATATATCCGTTTCAACTTAGGGCATGGAGTCCGGCGTTGTATTATCTTATTACGGCTTGGGATTCTCCCTTTAAAAGTATTTACTTCTAGATGGAACCATATTGAAAATGCCACCAGTATTTGTGATTTATGTGACGGAGGAGTGCAAGACTTACCGCACGTTCTGTTTGAATGTCCAAATTCAACACTAGTCGAGGCCAGACACTGGTATTTAAAACCTATTCGAATCAGACATAAAATTATTACAGTCCAAGGTCTCATTTTGCTTCTTACATCACCGCCAGATGAATTCGTATGTCATAATTTGTTTAAATTTTTAAAGAGCTTTTTAAAAATGTTTTGAAATGAGTAACCTATTAATGCTTTATTAAAAAAATGTACGTTTAAAATTTGTTGTTATCCGAAGAGAACTAAATCAAATAAAATGTGACTTGACTATATAAGTATATATATATATATATATATATATATATATATATATATATATATATATATTCTCAACAAATGAAAAAATACGTGGCACTCTCCTTGAATATTTCAGTTGTTTTATTTAAATCATCTCTCTCCTCTTCCCTACGCGTTTTGACCATCTCGGTCTTGATCACGGCAGTAAACTTAGTCCTATGTTTATTTTCACCATTTATACTCAATCTCCACGTTGCCCGTTAGGAGGCATTGTGGGACTCGTAGTTCTTTAAATACCATTTTTTTTTAATGGTATTTAAAGAACTACGAGCCCCACAATGCCTCCTAACGGGCAACGTGGAGACTGAGTATAAATGGTGAAAATAAACATAGGACTATGTTTACTGCCGTGATCAAGACCGACATGGTCGAAACGCGTAGGGAAGAGGAGAGAGATGATTTAAATAAAACAACTGAAATATTCAAGGAGAGTGCCACGTATTTTTCATTTGTTGAGAATATTAGTGCGAAAACTGGTCCTGTTTTCGCCGTGTGCACCAGCTGGATTGTGCGCCCCCTGCTCAGGACTGTTTGTTGGTTCATATATATATATATATATATATATATATATATATATATATATATATATATATATATATATATATATTTTCCAACAACAGCTTACACGGCACTCTCCTTGGTACAAAAATATTTCTTTTTATTAAGACCTCCTTCTCCTCCACCTACGCGTTTCGAACACAAAGTTCTTGTTCACGGTAGTATACGGAGTCCTACTTCAGTTTCCAAACTTTTATACATGGTCTCCACATTGCCCATAATGAGGCATTGTGGGACCGGTAGTTTTTACATATATTCCAATTACTCTTTTTATTTCTTATTACCCAAAAATGTTGCAGGAAAAAATATTATTTCTACAAGCCACTATTACGCATTTTCATCTTATACATAGAGTCTACCCAATGTATAACATACTCTCAGAAATGTTCGTTACATTTAACTTGTAAAAATTGTCCGTATTTACAAAACAACTTATCAACTTCAAAGAAATCATGACTTAGTGTCCCATATATTTGAGGGCTAAGTGCCCCACTATCTTACAGACACTTAAAACAAATGCTAATAAATTCGGCTTATTGAAAAGAAACTACTTGCAACACAATAAAAATGCAATACCGGCTGTGTGTTCTCTTGAAATCTAAACCACATTGTAAATTGAGGAAAACAAGCTTATATGTGGAAAATTAATATCTCTAAAATATACTCATTATAAGTCTGTATGTCAAAGCTGAACCAAATATTCACAAGTGTATATACATTTCTTCGTCCCCATTGAGCCCAAGGGGGACCTTGGTTTTAAATCGAATAATCAGTTTTGATTCCATACGCCTCAATTTGAGTATTCGATTTCCTCCTCTCTCATGTGGCGGAATTGTGACCAATCCTGAATACTTCATGTCTAACCATGTCCGGTTGACATGTGTTCTCATATGCTTGGCAAGTGCATATGTTACATCCTCATTTTGTACAGCTCTTATGTGTTCTAATATACGTTTTTTCAAAGAACATTTGGTGCTTCCAATGTATCTTTTTCCACAAAAGCACTCTAAGAGGTATACAACATAGGTTGATTCGCAGGTGATTTTTTTCTTTTATTTCAAAGATTCTGTCCCTCGGATCTTTGATCGATTTAAGATTTTTCCCAATCTTACATGCTTTGCATGTTGTGCATTTTCCAAATCCAAGTTGTCTTATTCCTAACCATGTGGTTTTTTCTCACTCTCAAAGTGGCTTCTTATGATTGTATCGGATATAGACGGAGCTTTTCTATTTGTTATCATCGGTCGATTGCCCAACTCCTTTCCGATATCAGGATCCCTCATTAATACATTCCAGTATTTTGTCAGGATTTTTTGGATCTTATAGCTCTCTTTGCTGTAAGTTAAAATAAGTCGTGGTTTTTCATCTTCAACACTTTTTTCTCTTGATTTGTTATTCACCAATGTTTGCGCTCTGCTTTTTTGTCTTGCTCTCCTTTCACCCTTCTGAATATCCTTATATTTATATCCTCTTTGAAGGAAACGTGAAGTTGTTTCTTCAAACGTCTTTTCCATTTCCGATGGTTCAGAACAGTTGCGTTTCATCCTTATAAATTCCCCATAGGGGATATTCTTTATAAGAGATTGGGGGTGAAAGCTTGATCCATGGAGAAGACTATTTGTGGCTGTCTTTTTTCTAAATACAGTCGTCTGGATTTTATTTGCTTTAATAAATTTTCGTATCCAGAAACTCAATTTCTGTGGGATGAATGTTGTGGGTAAATTTTAAGCCCACTTCATTGTTGTTCAGAATTGCCAAATAGATTAAAAATTCCGCTTCAGTTCCTCTCCATAAAAGAAAAGATCATCAATGAAGCGTAGCCAAAGGGCTACCTTCATTGTATGGGAGTCATTCTCTTCTCTCCAAGCTATGCTCTTCTCCCACCACCCCATCATAAGATTAGCATAACTTGGAGAAAAGGAAACTCCCATGGCAGTGCCACAGCTCTGAGAATACAATTTTTTATTAAAAAGAAAAATGTTATTTTTTAAACAAAGTTCCATCATATCCAACAGCATGGTTGTATGTTTTTGTTCCCCTATTGGTCGTTGTTTTAAAAAATACATAGTAGCTTGTATTCCGACATTGGGGCCGATTCCGATCTCGGTCGGAGGCGCACCCAATACCATTCGGTCGGGAAAAAGCCATGCGAAAGCCTGTTTCCCGACCGATCCGTACAGCACACCGAACGAGCAAGTACAATGCGCACAACAGCAAAAATTCCGGCCGAGCCGTACTCACCCAAACCAGGTCCTGTTCTCCGACCGAGGCGAATCCGGAAACGCCGAATCGAGTCGCACGGAAGGGAAAATGCAGCCCCGTCCGGCCGGACAAGTACGATGCGCTTCCCGTACGCGCCGAACCCGTCGCTACGCACGGCACGTCAAAGCATCCGGGAGAGGCGCACATAAGCTCCGAATCGCGCCACAACACGATCCACGGCTACGAGACGAACACGGCACCGACGAGGACGACGCGAAGCGACGAGGACGAAGCAAAGCGACGAGGACGACGCGAAGCAACGAGAAGGACGAACGACACGAACCAACCATGAATCCCTTCGTCCCGATCATACCAATATTCTACATCTACTACCGGAACAGGCACGGACGCGTACGGCGCAGAAGGTAAGTCAGACACCAACCACAAAACACATACAACACGTACACGACACATCACACACATACACTGGGAATCTGAATATACTTACACCAGCAACAGCAGCACCATAGGGGCGGGATGCCCATCACCAATGCCACATATGCACACAGGGGCCTGAATGCGCGCCACCACCCCAACCCAGGGGGCTGGATGCCTACCACTACTACCACCCTGACCCAGGGGGGCAGGATGCCTACCACTACTACCACCCTTAGCCAGGGGGCAGGATGCCCACCACTACTACCACCCTCACCCACGGGGGCAGGATGCCTACCACTACTACCACCCTTAGCCAGGGGGCAGGATGCCCACCACTACTACCACCCTCACCCAGGGGGGCAGGATGCCTACCACTCCTACCACCCTTAGCCAGGGGGCAGGATGCCTACCACTACTACCACCCTTAGCCAGGGGGCAGGATGCCCACCACCACTACCACCCTTAGCCAGGGGGCAGGATGCCCACCACTACTACCACCCTCACCCAGGGGGCAGGATGCCTACCACTACTACCACCCTTAGCCAGGGGGCAGGATGCCCACCACTACTACCACCCTCACCCAGGGGGGCAGGATGCCTACCACTACTACCACCCTTAGCCAGGGGGCAGGATGCCCACCACTACTACCACCCTTAGCCAGGGGGCAGGATGCCCACCACCACTACCACCCTTAGGCAGGGGGCAGGATGCCCACCACTACTACCACCCTCACCCAGGGGGGCAGGATGCCTACCACTACTACCACCCTTAGCCAGGGGGCAGGATGCCCACCACTACTACCACCCTTAGCCAGGGGGCAGGATGCCCACCACTACTACCACCCTCACCCAGGGGGCAGGATGCCTACCACTACTACCACCCTTAGCCAGGGGGGCAGGATGCCTACCACTACTACCACCCTTAGCCAGGGGGGCAGGATGCCTACCACTACTACCACCCTCACCCAGGGGGGCAGGATGCCTACCACTACTACCACCCTCACCCAGGGGGGCAGGATGCCTACCACTACTACCACCCTCACCCAGGGGGGCAGGATGCCTACCACTACTACCACCCTTAGCCAGGGGGCAGGATGCCTACCACTACTACCACCCTTAGCCAGGGGGCAGGATGCCCACCACTACTACCACCCTCACACAGGGGGGCAGGATGCCTACCACTACTACCACCCTTAGCCAGGGGGCAGGATGCCTACCACTACTACCACCCTTAGCCAGGGGGCAGGATGCCCACCACCACTACCACCCTTAGCCAGGGGGCAGGATGCCCACCACTACTACCACCCTCACCCAGGGGGGCAGGATGCCTACCACTACTACCACCCTTAGCCAGGGGGCAGGATGCCCACCACTACTACCACCCTCACCCAGGGGGGCAGGATGCCTACCACTACTACCACCCTTAGCCAGGGGGCAGGATGCCTACCACTACTACCACCCTTAGCCAGGGGGCAGGATGCCCACCACCACTACCACCCTTAGCCAGGGGGCAGGATGCCCACCACTACTACCACCCTCACCCAGGGGGCAGGATGCCTACCACTACTACCACCCTTAGCCAGGGGGCAGGATGCCTACCACTACTACCACCCTTAGCCAGGGGGCAGGATGCCTACCACTACTACCACCCTTAGCCAGGGGGCAGGATGCCCACCACTACTATCACCCTCACCCAGGGGGCAGGATGCCTACCACTACTACCACCCTTAGCCAGGGGGCAGGATGCCTACCACTACTACCACCCTTAGCCAGGGGGGCAGGATGCCCACCACCACTACCACCCTTAGCCAGGGGGCAGGATGCCTACCACTACTACCACCCTTAGCCAGGGGGCAGGATGCCTACCACTACTACCACCCTTAGCCAGGGGGCAGGATGCCTACCACTACTACCACCCTCACCCAGGGGGGCAGGATGCCTACCACTACTACCACCCTTAGCCAGGGGGCAGGATGCCCACCACTACTACCACCCTTAGCCAGGGGGCAGGATGCCCACCACTACTACCACCCTTAGCCAGGGGGCAGGATGCCTACCACTACTACCACCCTTAGCCAGGGGGCAGGATGCCCACCACCACTACCACCCTTAGCCAGGGGGCAGGATGCCTACCACTACTACCACCCTTAGCCAGGGGGCAGGATGCCTACCACTACTACCACCCTTAGCCAGGGGGCAGGATGCCTACCACTACTACCACCCTCACCCAGGGGGAGCAGGATGCCTACCACTACTACCACCCTTAGCCAGGGGGCAGGATGCCCACCACTACTACCACCCTTAGCCAGGGGGGCAGGATGCCCACCACTACTACCACCCTTAGCCAGGGGGCAGGATGCCTACCACTACTACCACCCTTAGCCAGGGGGCAGGATGCCTACCACTACTACCACCCTTAGCCAGGGGGCAGGATGCCTACCACTACTACCACCCTCACCCAGGGGGGCAGGATGCCTACCACTACTACCACCCTTAGCCAGGGGCAGGATGCCCACCACTACTACCACCCTTAGCCAGGGGGCAGGATGCCCACCACTACTACCACCCTCACCCAGGGGGGCAGGATGCCTACCACTACTACCACCCTTAGCCAGGGGGCAGGATGCCTACCACTACTACCACCCTTAGCCAGGGGGCAGGATGCCTACCACTACTACCACCCTTAGCCAGGGGGCAGGATGCCCACCACTACTACCACCCTTAGCCAGGGGGCAGGATGCCTACCACTACTACCACCCTTAGCCAGGGGGGCAGGATGCCTACCACTACTACCACCCCCACTCATAGGATGGACAATGCATGACACAACCAGCACACCACAACCTAGGGAATGCAAGATAAAGACATCCCCCCACCACCATGACAAGCGTGTGTAGGCTGTGTCAAATGCCTACACCACCGAACATGACTTTGAACATACAATGTGACCCCCTAGCACATGTGCCACACATATATGTGTGTGGCACCCACAATGCACGCAGCCCATGACCATTGTGGCAATGGGGCCTAAACCCCCATCATCACAGTGACCAAAAGGTAAGTGTGGGGTCCATAGCTGAAGCACATTTTGACCATTGTGGCAATGGGGTCTAAACCCCCATCATCACAGTGACCAAAAGGCAAGTGTGGGGTCCATAGCTGAAGCACATTTTGACCATTGTGGCAATGGGGTCTAAACCCCCATCATCACAGTGACCAAAAGGCAAGTGTTGACAAAGAAAGAGCTGCAACTGCCAAACTGCATGGATCATTCCTGGTCACAGAACCAAAAACTCATGTGTGGCAAAGTAGTGTATGTGTCCCATTGCAACATAAATTGGGGGAGCCAAATACTGCAGTGCAAATGAAACATTCCTTTGGCCATGTGCAGACAAACAACACCCATGGGGGCTGAGACCGTCAACAGTCATCAATGACACAATGACAGAAGTGACCATCAGAATGCAAAACCACATATTTGCACCAATGGGCACACAAATGCAGATACCCTGTGGAGACAGCAGATGTGAGGTGAACAGATACCATACCATGGCAGCAATGGGACACACAAACCATGATCACTGTGCTGACCGATGACCTAGGAGTCCCAGGGACAGCAGGGGAAACATACCAAACAACATACAGCCAATGGCACACCCAAGATATGCCAATGCAGTGGTGCAGATGCACAAACACAAACAGGCAGACCAACACTGTCATCATACACAGCAGGTGAGGGGTGGGGGTGCCAGTGTCCCCAGGCAACAACACAACACATGAGGAGAGCTGAATACCAATCATACAGATGTGCATACACTGCCACACTAAGGTAACTCATGGATCCAAATCCCCTATGTGGGCAAGCAGGCATTGACAGGTGAGAGGGAGCACAAAACACACATGTCACACAGGCACGTAGGAACAACAACTGACACAGCAAGTCACAGACACACCACAGCACCACCCCCAGGGCCCCCACAATGTGGTGACCCTGGGCTGAATAAAAATACCACTGTGATGACAAAGCTAAATGTCGTTCACACTGTGAACCACAGTCAGGTGTCCTGAGCAACAAACTACCATCACACCTACACAAGCACAAATCAATCAGCATGGCCAGTAAGCCAAGGCCAACATGGAGGCAGGGGACTAGCCGGGCAACAACTCTCATCTGCACACACTCAAGACCACACCCCTCGACCTCCAACAATGTGCAGCAGTGAAGTACACATGCACTGGTGACATTGCACATGCACCCATGACTATTCCAGGGTGGTGGGTGGGAACCAAGGTGTAGAAACACATCACACATGGACACTCAACAAGACTCCTGAATGTCTGACACACTGCACACTACGCTGTACATGGACATGACGGCAATACCACACCGACCAATGGGATCCCAGCCACAGTCACACACCAATGAAGAAGCCAAGGTCACCCACAAAGAACACACATAGACAACAACCAACATTGCAGCCCGGACCCTAAGGAGTGCCAGCAGTCACACACACAACGTGTCACAATCACTGAAAGATAACACAAACTGGAAATCACATGACAGGGGCAAACAACAAGTGCCAAAGGGAAACCTGACTGTGACCCATCTGCGTCTGCACACAAACTCTGCCCTGACAGCAAACACACCTATGGGTGACACCCTGATGACCAGTAATGTGCCATGCACCCACATCACAGAGAACACAGGGAGAAGACTTTGGGGGAACATAGCTCAAGTCAGCAAGCATCACAAACAGGTACAACACTAGGGATCACAGCATGCGCAGATGAATGGAAGTGAACACACAGACATGCACATACAACACACACCTTGGGCGCAGGCAATGTCACACGTGTACACACTGCCATGAGGGGACTCCACTCCTGTGTGAGGAAAGCTGTGCCATATGTTGCCTCAGTAGGGCCCCATCATGTCAGCTGAGCACTTGGTCACACAATCAACAATTAGAACCAAATGAGGGCTCCCATCACATCAGCCTGGTCATTGATGTGCCAACGGATTCATCAGCACAGATCCAACACACTTGTATAGCAATGTTGCACTGACTACACGGATGAGTCCCTCCCCATTGATGCCCAAACCTGCATGTCCACTGGAGATGGCAACACGGTCAGGGAAGTAGACAAATGCAACGATGGCAGGCACAACAGATGTGCAGGGGTGGAAGCCACAGATATGAAATTGCCAATGTAAGTAGGAAACCCATTGCCAAATACTGAACACATGACACCCTCAGATGCTGCTATTGATGACATGGATACACCACATGATAGGACACATTCCCCCTGGACCACATGGGTTCCTGCACAGTAACACTTCATAATCATGAGACCAGATATCACCATCACTGCAGCAAGGGCATGGTTAGCTGCACCAACAACATGTACATCTGAAGCATGAGCACTAGAGAAAAGAAAGTTGCTTTATTCAGCATATGTGTTGTTTGATAACGACGTCCAGAAGAAATTAGAGCAAAGGCCAATGGCCAGTCCATTGTCAAAGTTCAAACAGGGTGACACTGGCAGATGTCACCCTACGCATGCCTGCACAATACCAGGGACAATCCACTAGGAGGGGCAACCGGGGGCAGGCCAGGCACCGCAGGGACAGGATCAGGGCTCACCAGGGGGAGTCAGGGAAGGGGTGGTGGGTGCTGGAGAGCCACTGACAACTGCAGTGGAGGTGTCTGACATGGTGTGTGCCGGCACAACTGGGGGCATGACACAGATGTCGTGGGTGCCGGCACAACTGCAGTGGACCCTGCAGATGGGGTGGACAGGTCCGCCACTGCAGTGCCCAAGTCAGACAGGGCGGTAGTGGACTCCACTGCAGTGCCTACCTCCAGGGGAGGAGAATGGGGAACAGGCAAGGTGGGTTGGACAGAGGGGGAGGACACCCTCACCACATCAGTGGCACAGACAAGCGCAGCGGGGGGTGTGGTGCTGGGAGAGCAAGTGGCAGGGGGAGAAGGCCGGAGCATCTTGGGGATGGTATATCTGTGGGTGGGGGAACCTGGGGCAGGGTGTGGTGGGGGCACCTGTGCAGTGGGGGCCTGAGGGATGGAGGACGGAGACCTTGTGCCTGAGCTGCAGGGCGGTGGCGGGGTCTTGCTCTTACCACTCCGGGGGACTTGCGGGTGGGGGCCTCAGTCCGTCTGCGCCTGGGGGAGGGTGTCCGGGGGCGAGGGGCACTCTGCTCCGTGTGGGTGGGCTTCCTCTTCCCCCGGGATGCTGGAGCAGCTTCATCGGTGGGGAAGAGGCCGAGGTCACAGAGGAAGAGCTGCTGTGACTTTGGGGTTGCAGGTGAGGCAAGGGAGGGTGCTTTGGAGGGAGAGGGAACTGAGGACTGCGCAGTGCATGTGGATGCGTGTGTGTGTTCCAGGGCCCCATCCCCTGTGAGTCTGGCTTCAGTCCCCTGAATGTGCGTGCGTGTGCGTTTTGTCATTGGCGTGTGTGTCAGTGTGCTGGATGTGTGTGTGCTGGTGTGTGCCTGTGCCGGTGTGTGTGTGCCTGGGATGGGTAAGGTGCTGGGGAGTGTGGATGGAGCAGAGGCAGGAGGGGTGAGGGACCGTTTGAGGAGGGACACTGCTGCCGTCAGGGAGGAGTCCATGGACCTATTGCCCCTCTGTAGGTCAGACATGCCCGATGAGATGCCCTCCATGAACGACACCAGCTGAGTCAACAGCGCGGTGTGCGCATGGAGGACACTCAGCATGGCTGTCTGCCCTACATGGAGCTGGCGAAGGAGGTACACAGACTCCTCACTCAGGGCAGCAGGGGACACAGGGGCAGGGGGTGCGGTGCCTGGCCCAAAGGAGACACGCTCCCGGACATGGGAGCCTCCACGGACCTGGGGAATGGGAGCCGATGGGAGGGCGGTGGTGGTGCTGGTGGTGGCGGGGACAGCAACACTAGCTGGGGTGTGGTGGCTGCTGACACCCGCCTCCACAAGGGAGTCATCCTCCGAGTTGCTCTGGTCCTCAGCTGAGGTGGATGCTGCTGAGGACTCCTCGGTGTGGCTCCCTCGCCCTCCGTGCCACTGGGTCCCTCCGACCACTCCTCGGCTGCTGACCCAGTCTGGCTCTCCGGCTCCTCCTGGTCCGTGGAGCTGTCCCCTTCCGTGGCCGTGGATGTATCTGCAAACAATGGGGAAACAGACAGACATCAGTCACCTGCACATAACGCACACACCACTGTGAGCACAGCACATCACAGAGCAAGCCCTGGCATCATTAGTTGTACATTGCTAAAAGTGCACTAATTGAACAGGAGAAGTCAATTGTCAGTCTGATGCCAAGCATGGCACTCACATCCCACATGGCCTTGCACCCATCTGTCTGGTGTCTGTTGGATTGCAACACCCCAGTGTTGACACATGCACCAAGTACACAGTAGTTGGACAGTGCAGAGGACACGGTGTGGACACATCACAGCTCTTGCCACTGAGTCAGTACAGGTTTCCGGATGTAAGGGATGCCCAGAGTCAAATAGGAAATGCATGTGATGCATACCAGCGACAGACACCATGATGCACCCATGTCCTGATAGCCAGTGCCACTATGGTGTGCATGTAGCACATGTCACTCCCCTGCAGGCTCACCAATCAGTAGACACATGCCATGGCGGAGGCATGACTGCAAAGTCATACATCACTGGCTCAGTGATGTATGACTTTGCAGCCAGACAACAACACTCTGCACTGTGTCACAATAGTAGGTCATGGGAAATGCAAGTCCTGGAGCTGCACAAGTGCACATGTACATCCCCCCACAACACATCCTCTTAACCCTCATCTGTCCAGGTCATACCTATTGGACATATGGGAGACCTGTGACACTACCTTCTGAACCTGAGCCCCTCACACTCTGCTGTGCATGGGGAACAGCTGCCTGAACTTCACATTTACATGCCCCAGTCTGCATGGGCAGCTGATCAGACACCTATGTGTCACACAAGTATCGTCTCCTATGGTCACATCTCCAGTGGCATGCTGAGCCCCTACCAAGAAACTCCACAGCAGTCCTGGCGACTAATCCACAGCACACTGACACAGAGGCAGACACCTGAGGGGTCAAATCACTGTGCACAATGTGTCCGCTGATACACGGGAGTGGGAGTACAGAGTGTATTGTATGGCCTGGAGTAGGCATGACTGTCCAGCCCCACATGAATGAGGGATGAGCCCTGGACTGTAGGCAGCTGGCTAAGTATGTGTGACACACGTCATATACATACTCCTGGGGCCCAAACATTGTTCCCACCCGCAGCATGGGTGTGTGCCAGGTACCCCAGCCACATGTGGTGGATCAGCTCAGCAATTGGACCACAGATCAAAGTAACACGCTGAATACATGTCAGAATACAGGCATTGTGTAAGCAATGGACCCACCCATGATGCCCACCACAGAGTCAGGGAAACAGATGCTGTCTCCCACCTTGAGTCAAGCAAACTGCAAGGACACAGTCCTAAGTGACAGAATTCCCTGCATGTAAGGGCCACACCTGGGTATCAGATGAGGAGTGGGCAGTGCACAATAGAGGGACATGGCTCCTGGACAACATGACTGCTGTACTGTGGCAGTTTAACCAGGCCCGAGGAGGGCACATAGCATGTTAGACAGAGTACACAGTGCAGTCTTTGACTCACCCCCTCCTTGCTGCTCTCTGGCCTTCAGCTGCCCATCCAGGTCTGGAAAGACCACCGCCAGGATCCTGAGCATGTGGGGGGTCAGGGTCCGTGTTCCGCCCCTCCTGCGAGGAGGCGACAGCTTCAGCTGGACCCGTGCAATCCTCCGGGTCCAGCCCCGAAGGTCCTGCCACCTCTTTTGGCAGTTGCGGATCCGGCGCTTGTAGACCCCCACGGACCGGACAGCCCGGACGATGACCTTCCATATCTCATGCTTCCGATGGTCAGAAGCCTGTCAGGATGACAAAGTGATAAGGCCATTACTACACATGCAACATATCCGTGCATGACACAGTTGCATATACATGTCGCAATCACAGGGGCACATGGTGTACACAGGCAGTGCATGGCTGTCCATGGACAGTTTTCCAGAAGTCACTACATGGTATCATTGAATGGGGAGTAAAACCCTGTTCAGAAGCACTGTCACTGCACCATACCTGTCCAGTGCAAGTCACTACACACTATGGGGGGTGACAACTACTCAGTGAGCCTGCTAGCCAGTGGTGTGCTGACTCTCAGCCTTGCTAGTCAGACAAAATGCACATTCAGAAAGGCAGTGCACAGAACACTCACCTGCTCCCCTGGTGTCCCATACAGCTTGCTGTACTGTGGAAGTAGGCTGTCCAGCAGGGCCTGGTTCTCCTCAAGGCTGAAGGCTGGGGCTCTCTCCACAGTACGTGCCATTGCAGGGTCCAGAGGGGCAGAGACAGCAGCAGTGCAGTGGCAGATGTCGTCCTGGAGCATGTAGTGCAGGCAAGTGGGCTCTCAGGGGAACAGGCAGCAATATATATGTGCTGGAGAGGCAGATACTGTCCCTTGTGTCCAAAGTGATAGGTCCAAGTCGTTTGCATCTTCTGAATCTGGCCAATCCATGGAATAGCAGCACCAAAACACGCCCACAGCATCCTTCAAAACTTCAACTTCATGACATACATGATTTTGCAGCATTGTTGTGGGTGACCAACTGATTTTCCAGCAACCGACTCGTTCGAAATTCGAAAACGCGTCCGTTGCCAGGCAAGCCCATTGTCAATGGGTGCGCACCGATCGGTCCATTGAGGTACAATGCGCACAGGGGTACAACGCGTACCCGCACACATTGAAAGCAATGGGCCGGCCGGAGGCACCGATCGGTCCATTGCTGTTCAACGCGCACAGGGGTACAACGCGTACACGCACACATTGAAAGCAATGGGCCGGCCGGAGGCACCGATCGGTCCATTGCTGTTCAACGCGCACAGGGGTACAACGCGTACCCGCACACATTGAAAGCAATGGGCCGGCCGGAGGCACCGATCGGTCCATTGCAGTTCAACGCGCACAGGGGTACAACGCGTACCCGCACACATTGAAAGCAATGGGCCGGCCGGAGGCACCGATCGGTCCATTGCTGTTCAACGCGCACAGGGATACAACGCGTACCCGCACACATTGATAGCAATGGGCCGGCCGGAGGCACCGATCGGTCCATTGCTGTTCAACGCGCACAGGGGTACAACGCGTACCCGCACACATTGAAAGCAATGGGCCGGCCGGAGGCACCGATCGGTCCATTGCTGTTCAACGCGCACAGGGGTACAACGCGTACCCGCACACATTGAAAGCAATGGGCCGGCCGGAGGCACCGATCGGTCCATTGCAGTTCAACGCGCACAGGGTACAACGCGTACCCGCACACATTGAAAGCAATGGGCCGGCCGGAGGCACCGATCGGTCCATTGCTGTTCAACGCGCACAGGGGTACAACGCGTACCCGCACACATTGAAAGCAATGGGCCGGCCGGAGGCACCGATCGGTCCATTGCAGTTCAACGCGCACAGGGGTACAACGCTGTACCCGCACACATTGAAAGCAATGGGCCGGCCGGAGGCACCGATCGGTCCATTGCTGTTCAACGCGCACAGGGGTACAACGCGTACCCGCACACATTGATAGCAATGGGCCGGCCGGAGGCACCGATCGGTCCATTGCTGTTCAACGCGCACAGGGGTACAACGCTGCACTCGCACACATTGAAAGCAATGGGCCGGCCGGAGGCACCGATCGGTCCATTGCTGTTCAACGCGCACAGGGGTACAACGCGTACCCGCACACATTGAAAGCAATGGGCCGGCCGGAGGCACCGATCGGTCCATTGCAGTTCAACGCGCACAGGGGTACAATGCGTACCCGCACACATTGAAAGCAATGGGCCGGCCGGAGGCACCGATCGGTCCATTGCTGTTCAACGCGCACAGGGGTACAACGCGTACCCGCACACATTGAAAGCAATGGGCCGGCCGGAGGCACCGATCGGTCCATTGCTGTTCAACGCGCACAGGGGTACAACGCGTACCCGCACACATTGATAGCAATGGGCCGGCCGGAGGCACCGATCGGTCCATTGCTGTTCAACGCGCACAGGGGTACAACGCGTACCCGCACACATTGAAAGCAATGGGCCGGCCGGAGGCACCGATCGGTCCATTGCAGTTCAACGCGCACAGGGGTACAACGCGTACCCGCACACATTGAAAGCAATGGGCCGGCCGGAGGCACCGATCGGTCCATTGCTGTTCAACGCGCACAGGGGTACAACGCGTACCCGCACACATTGAAAGCAATGGGCCGGCCGGAGGCACCGATCGGTCCATTGCTGTTCAACGCGCACAGGGGTACAACGCGTACACGCACACATTGAAAGCAATGGGCCGGCCGGAGGCACCAATCGGTCCATTGCTGTTCAACGCATCACTGTATATGTGACTGGCATAGGTCAGCATGCCTGTCTCAGATGGACATATGCCAGCCACAGATAGCTCCCAGGGAGTGAGGGGCACACCTACATCACGACAGCCTGTCCAAACCTTATCATAAGGCATGTAAGGCTGCATTTCCTATTGTGTGTATGTTGGTGTACATGTTGTCCTGTGGGTGTCACCTGTGGGCAGCCACCCCCAGGCTGTGCACGTGTTCATGGGGACAGGATCCTGGGTGTTACGTGTACGTGACCACTGTGATGTGCAACTGTTCATATCTGTGCATGTGTCATGGTCACATTTCACAGTGGTGTTTGTGTATGTCATGTCACATACCCCGTGAGTCCCATGTGGGACGGTATGTTTGAGCCAGGGTGTCCCAGTGGCACAATAGTGATGGCCCTCCACAGTCTTTGTGCATGTAGTGTTTACAATGTCTCTGATTTCATGTGCACAATGGGAGACAGTCTCCACATCCACGTTGTGTGTGCATGGACTCTGATGTTGTGCGTGTGTGTCACAGACGTCCATGGCTCTCCTGCCATGGCAAGTGTGGCCACTACCTGTGGGGGTCATGTTTGTTTTGCTGTGGTGTACACATGATACTCCAGGTGATGCCAGTGTCCATGTGGCATTACAGGGTCCCTGGGAATGTGCCTGTCGTTGAGCTGTGGTGCCTGGGGCACATCTGTCCTCACATGTCACTGGGGGGGTGACTTTGACACAGCATCATGATATCCAATGGGCCAACCTGGGACAAATTGATGCCACCTGTAGGACCGTGTTGACAGATGTTGGCCATGTATGTACCATACATGTCGTTCCGGTACTGCACACTTCATGTAGTTGTGCCTCATGATGATGTATGTTGGGAACTTGAGTGTGTTCAATGCCGCATATGTGGGGTGACTGACGATCTTGCTTACTTCTCCTCTGCACTGCAGGGCTCCTGCTGTCCATCGGCCATTCCCAGACCTGGCAACGATGGTGGAACGGGACAGCATCCGACGGTACCGCTTCACCAGGCAGCTGATTGAGGATTTGGCAGTGCAGTTGTCCCCACATTTGCAGCCTGGCCGGCCGTATCCTACAGCGCTGACCCCCAAGGTGAAGGTGATGGCAGCCCTACACTTCTTTGCCACCGGTACCTTCCAACATACTGTGGCGTCTGCTGGTGGGATGTCACAGACCATGTTCAGCCGTGTGCTCCGCGATTTCTTGGCGGCAATGTTGCTCTTCCTGAACCGGTACATATATTTCCCTAGACTGCGACGACTCACTGACGTGAAGAGTGACTTTTATGCCCTGGGGAGGATGCCGCATGTCATTGGCTCCATTGATGGGACACATGTGGCTTTGGTACCACCACAGGCCCAGGAGCAGGCCTACAGGAACCGCAAGCACTACCACTCGGTCAATGCACTGGTGGTGTGTCTTGCAGACATGACCATCACACACGTGTGTGCCCGTTTCCCTGGTTCAGCACACGATGCCTTTGTGATGAGGAGTAGTCGCATCCCCAGGTTGATGGCACAGATGCAGAACCAGCGTGCCTGGCTTGTCGGTGTGTACTGACTTTGTGCCATTGTGTGTGATCTGATCTGTAGTATTCCGCCCACTTTTCCAAGTCAGCTGATGTGCACTTGTCTGTCCGTAGGTGACTCGGGATACCCCAACATGCCGTGGTTGCTGACACCCCTCAGGAACCCTGTGACACCTGCCCAGATGCGCTACAATGAGGCACATGGTCGGACCAGGAGAGTGATTGAGCGGACCTTTGGTCTCCTGAAGAGCCGCTTCCGCTGCCTGGACAAGACCGGAGGGTCCCTCCCTTATGCCCCTGCGAAAGTGTGCAAGATTATCATCGTCTGCTGCATGCTCCACAACCTGGCAGTGCGGAAGGAGTTGCCTCTCATCCAGGATGACGATGACCAACATCCGCCACCTGTGGAGGATCCTGGCCTGGACCACGATGCCAGTGACGATGATGATGATGATGATGGTGATGGTGATGTCCGCACACAGCTCATCACCAACTTCTTTAGCTGAATGTGAGTATCCTGAGGTGTCATGTCAATGATGTGAGTTGGCATGATTTGTGGGTGGTGCTCTGGTGCTGTTGGAGTGTGTCCATGGGCTACTTGACAGGATGTGTGTTGCGATGTGTGGTGACAGGTGGGCTGTACTCCCCAACAGTGTTGACATGCTAACTTGGTTCTGGGTGGGTATCTTGTAACATGTATTGTGCATGAGTTTTGCTGATCTGTCCTGTACTGCATTGCTTTTGACTGTGTGTCATTTCTGTCCTTCACAGGGTACTTTCAGATTCGTTTGCTCAACTGTGTCCACCGACGACGTGATTGCACATCCAGGCTGGTAGCTGTTGTGTCCCTACAGGTGATGTGCGCCACACCCATGGACTTCCTTCCGTCTACAGTTGTTGACTGTGTGCCCGCTACCAGGTGGGGTTACCTTGCATCTGTAGTGGTTACGGCATGTTGCTACTGTGTAATAAACCTGTGCTTCACTTAGTGATGTGCGTTGTCTGTGGTCACACATTTGACTGCCATTTGCTTACTGCACCTGTGGGCTACTTGACTACAACTGGGAATGGGTGTGGTGTCTGTGCATTGCACCGTCTTCCCTGGCAACATCAGTGTAGGCAATGAGTCAGATGGCCTAGGTGTGTATGTGTTGTGTAGCCCTGGTGGTGTGTCTCCCTCATATGTGTCACGTTGCCTGTACTCACATGCCTGATGTTGTCCTTGCTGTTGCAGTTCGCATACACAGTGTAATTTTGCAGTTCATCATCCCCATAACAGCACCCACGTTGGAATCACGACAGAGGCAAGTATGGTGTATTAGTGTGTTTATTGTGATACATCTGTGTTAATAGTGCATAGGATGGATTGTGCTGTACATGAATCTTGCAATCCCAAGTTCCTAGGTGAATTGAAAGTCCAGGTAGACAGGATCCCCAGTATCGGGGCCACAGTTGTCTGACACATTGTTCCAACTTGTACTCCCCATGCAATGTGTGGGAGTAGTGTTGCCATCAACAGGGTGAACAGTCTGTGCACAAAGGCGAAAATCCAGAACAGGTTCAGGCTTCCTGGGAGTTGCGCTTGGCCATCAGCCTCTCACTTTCCCCTCCTCGGACGACCCCTCTTCTTGGGGGGGCCCTCAAGTGCAGGCTGCTGCGGTGCAGGGGACTCTCCGCCAGAGTCCTCCTCCCTCCCTGTGGCAGTTGCAGTTTGTTCGGTACCAGATGTTGTTGGCACACAGGGAGGTGTGGACTGGTTGCTGTTCATCTGGCGGAGGCATTGTAAAATGTCCCTGTGCACCGCCGTCATCTCATGTAGTACATCCCACTTGGACTCCACGCGGGACATGTGGGAGTCCACACGTGACATGTGTGACTCCACGTGGGACATGTGGGAGTCCAAGCGGGCATGATGGGCAGCCTGCTGCTGTTTGATGTCTCTGAGGAGCCCCACTACCTGGCTGAGCTCTCCGGTGCTGGACTGGTATGCATCAGCTATGCGTACCAGTTGTGGGTCTTCATGCACACCAGCAACGTCTGCAAGCAGCGACCTCTGTCTCCCACCCCTCCCACCACCCCTGCTGACATGTGCAGTGTGTGCAGTTGCACGCACAGATAACCCTGGTCCACCTTGGGGGGTGGTGGTGGTGGTGGTGTCCATGGCCCCAGGTTGGTCCAGGGTCACTGCGCTGGTGTTGTTCCTTATTCTGTCCATGTCGGCAGGGATGGTATTCGTGGTGACAGTCGTTGGAGGGGTGGGTGCAGGGGGTGCAGCTGGTGGACCTGCTGGTGCTGCAGCTGGTGGTCCTGCTGGTGCAGCAAGTTGACTTGCACCGGATGTGCCAGGTTGTTCATCGTCCGAGGAGGACAGAGGCTGTACGACGCCAGTGAGCTCGGCATCCTCTTGAGCCTGGGACTGGGACTCCTCAGCGTCTGCTGCTGTGTCCCTATCATCACCTGTTTTTGGGAGACACAAACAATGTATTTCATGTTTCTGCAGGCATCAGTGGTTGACACACCTGACAGTTGTGACTGTGCCTCGGGGTGCGGGCCTGTACATTGTATTGTCCTAAGTCGTCACAGTCAGGGGTTGATATTGGTGTGGCACATTGTCCTGCATTATTTGGGCATTTCTATGTATTCTCTGGGGTGTGAACATGGTCTGCATTGATTGTGTTTGGTTGACAGCCAGACCTCCTTCCCACCCACCCACCCACCCAGTCAGTTATCCCACCATGGAACGTGCTTGCATTGCAGGGAGTGGAAGTTGTCTCTCAGGATGTCAGTCAGTGGTGTCCTGCTGTTTGTTGGTGCACAGTTGCCAGCAGGGCCTTGTGCTCCCCACAGCAGTAGCCAGTGTCAGCCATCTTGTGAGTCCTTCTCCACTCCCTGTGATGTGAGCATGGTTCAGGATGGTGTTGATGGGACAGTTGTGGGGGTGAGCAATGTCTGTGACTACGACTCCCATCATGCTATTGCCTCCACCCCCTTCCCAGCATGCCCATGCTTCCTTCCTTTTGACTCTGCTTCCCTGTGGGGTGGGCTGGCTGTGCTGACAGGATGGCTGGGAGTGTTGTCCTGGCAGTTGTTTGGCTAAGAGTCCCAAGAGTGTCCCTGTGCTTCACACAACATAACCCAGGGTGGTGGTGCTTTGTGGGATCTTGTGTTAGGATGGAGGGCATTGCATTCTACCAGGTGGGTACTGTGGAGTTTGTGTTGGGGGGGGTGAGGGGAGGTGCTGGTGACTATAGTCAGTGCTGCAAGTCCCCCTTCCCACCCAGCCAGCCAGCCAGATATCCCACCATGGAACGTGCTTGCATTGCAGGGAGTGGAAGTTGTCTCTCAGGATGTCAGTCAGTGGTGTCCTGCTGTTTGTTGGTGCACAGTTGCCAGCAGGGCCTTGTGCTCCCCACAGCAGTAGCCAGTGTCAGCCATCTTGTGAGTCCTTCTCCACTCCCTGTGATGTGAGCATGGTTCAGGGTGGTGTTGATGGGACAGTTGTGGGGGTGAGCAATGTCTGTGACTACGACTCCCATCATGCTATTGCCTCCACCCCCTTCCCAGCATGCCCATGCTTCCTTCCTTTTGACTCTGCTTCCCTGTGGGGTGGGCTGGCTGTGCTGACAGGATGGCTGGGAGTGTTGTCCTGGCAGTTGTTTGGCTAAGAGTCCCAAGAGTGTCCCTGTGCTTCACACAACATAACCCAGGGTGGTGGTGCTTTGTGGGATCTTGTGTTAGGATGGAGGGCATTGCATTCTACCAGGTGGGTACTGTGGAGTTTGTGTTGGGGGGGGGTGAGGGGAGGTGCTGGTGACTATAGTCAGTGCTGCAAGTCCCCCTTCCCACCCAGCCAGCCAGCCAGATATCCCACCATGGAACGTGCTTGCATTGCAGGGAGTGGAAGTTGTCTCTCAGGATGTCATTCAGTGGTGTCCTGCTGTTTGTTGGTGCACAGTTGCCAGCAGGGCCTTGTGCTCCCCACAGCAGTAGCCAGTGTCAGCCATCTTGTGAGTCCTTCTCCACTCCCTGTGATGTGAGCATGGTTCAGGGTGGTGTTGATGGGACAGTTGTGGGGGTGAGCAATGTCTGTGACTACGACTCCCATCATGCTATTGCCTCCACCCCCTTCCCAGCATGCCCATGCTTCCTTCCTTTTGACTCTGCTTCCCTGTGGGGTGGGCTGGCTGTGCTGACAGGATGGCTGGGAGTGTTGTCCTGGCAGTTGTTTGGCTAAGAGTCCCAAGAGTGTCCCTGTGCTTCACACAACATAACCCAGGGTGGTGGTGCTTTGTGGGATCTTGTGTTAGGATGGAGGGCATTGCATTCTACCAGGTGGGTACTGTGGAGTTTGTGTTGGGGGGGTGAGGGGAGGTGCTGGTGACTATAGTCAGTGCTGCAAGTCCCCCTTCCCACCCAGCCAGATATCCCACCATGGAACGTGCTTGCATTGCAGGGAGTGGAAGTTGTCTCTCAGGATGTCAGTCAGTGGTGTCCTGCTGTTTGTTGGTGCACAGTTGCCAGCAGGGCCTTGTGCTCCCCACAGCAGTAGCCAGTGTCAGCCATCTTGTGAGTCCTTCTCCACTCCCTGTGATGTGAGCATGGTTCAGGGTGGTGTTGATGGGACAGTTGTGGGGGTGAGCAATGTCTGTGACTACGACTCCCATCATGCTATTGCCTCCACCCCCTTCCCAGCATGCCCATGCTTCCTTCCTTTTGACTCTGCTTCCCTGTGGGGTGGGCTGGCTGTGCTGACAGGATGGCTGGGAGTGTTGTCCTGGCAGTTGTTTGGCTAAGAGTCCCAAGAGTGTCCCTGTGCTTCACACAACATAACCCAGGGTGGTGGTGCTTTGTGGGATCTTGTGTTAGGATGGAGGGCATTGCATTCTACCAGGTGGGTACTGTGGAGTTTGTGTTGGGGGGGGGTGAGGGGAGGTGCTGGTGACTATAGTCAGTGCTGCAAGTCCCCCTTCCCACCCAGCCAGCCAGCCAGATATCCCACCATGGAACGTGCTTGCATTGCAGGGAGTGGAAGTTGTCTCTCAGGATGTCAGTCAGTGGTGTCCTGCTGTTTGTTGGTGCACAGTTGCCAGCAGGGCCTTGTGCTCCCCACAGCAGTAGCCAGTGTCAGCCATCTTGTGAGTCCTTCTCCACTCCCTGTGATGTGAGCATGGTTCAGGGTGGTGTTGATGGGACAGTTGTGGGGGTGAGCAATGTCTGTGACTACGACTCCCATCATGCTATTGCCTCCACCCCCTTCCCAGCATGCCCATGCTTCCTTCCTTTTGACTCTGCTTCCCTGTGGGGTGGGCTGGCTGTGCTGACAGGATGGCTGGGAGTGTTGTCCTGGCAGTTGTTTGGCTAAGAGTCCCAAGAGTGTCCCTGTGCTTCACACAACATAACCCAGGGTGGTGGTGCTTTGTGGGATCTTGTGTTAGGATGGAGGGCATTGCATTCTACCAGGTGGGTACTGTGGAGTTTGTGTTGGGGGGGGTGAGGGGAGGTGCTGGTGACTATAGTCAGTGCTGCAAGTCCCCCTTCCCACCCAGCCAGCCAGCCAGATATCCCACCATGGAACGTGCTTGCATTGCAGGGAGTGGAAGTTGTCTCTCAGGATGTCATTCAGTGGTGTCCTGCTGTTTGTTGGTGCACAGTTGCCAGCAGGGCCTTGTGCTCCCCACAGCAGTAGCCAGTGTCAGCCATCTTGTGAGTCCTTCTCCACTCCCTGTGATGTGAGCATGGTTCAGGGTGGTGTTGATGGGACAGTTGTGGGGGTGAGCAATGTCTGTGACTACGACTCCCATCATGCTATTGCCTCCACCCCCTTCCCAGCATGCCCATGCTTCCTTCCTTTTGACTCTGCTTCCCTGTGGGGTGGGCTGGCTGTGCTGACAGGATGGCTGGGAGTGTTGTCCTGGCAGTTGTTTGGCTAAGAGTCCCAAGAGTGTCCCTGTGCTTCACACAACATAACCCAGGGTGGTGGTGCTTTGTGGGATCTTGTGTTAGGATGGAGGGCATTGCATTCTACCAGGTGGGTACTGTGGAGTTTGTGTTGGGGGGGTGAGGGGAGGTGCTGGTGACTATAGTCAGTGCTGCAAGTCCCCCTTCCCACCCAGCCAGATATCCCACCATGGAACGTGCTTGCATTGCAGGGAGTGGAAGTTGTCTCTCAGGATGTCAGTCAGTGGTGTCCTGCTGTTTGTTGGTGCACAGTTGCCAGCAGGGCCTTGTGCTCCCCACAGCAGTAGCCAGTGTCAGCCATCTTGTGAGTCCTTCTCCACTCCCTGTGATGTGAGCATGGTTCAGGGTGGTGTTGATGGGACAGTTGTGGGGGTGAGCAATGTCTGTGACTACGACTCCCATCATTCTATTGCCTCCACCCCCTTCCCAGCATGCCCATGCTTCCTTCCTTTTGACTCTGCTTCCCTGTGGGGTGGGCTGGCTGTGCTGACAGGATGGCTGGGAGTGTTGTCCTGGCAGTTGTTTGGCTAAGAGTCCCAAGAGTGTCCCTGTGCTTCACACAACATAACCCAGGGTGGTGGTGCTTTGTGGGATCTTGTGTTAGGATGGAGGGCATTGCATTCTACCAGGTGGGTACTGTGGAGTTTGTGTTGGGGGGGGTGAGGGGAGGTGCTGGTGACTATAGTCAGTGCTGCAAGTCCCCCTTCCCACCCAGCCAGCCAGCCAGATATCCCACCATGGAACGTGCTTGCATTGCAGGGAGTGGAAGTTGTCTCTCAGGATGTCAGTCAGTGGTGTCCTGCTGTTTGTTGGTGCACAGTTGCCAGCAGGGCCTTGTGCTCCCCACAGCAGTAGCCAGTGTCAGCCATCTTGTGAGTCCTTCTCCACTCCCTGTGATGTGAGCATGGTTCAGGGTGGTGTTGATGGGACAGTTGTGGGGGGGCAATATGTGTGACTGCGACTCCCATGATGCTATTGGCTACACTGACTTGGCCAGCATACACAGAATTCCTTCCTTTGAGTGGTCTTCACTGTGTGTTGGTGTTGTTGTGGTGGCTACATGTGTGGATGTGTTTGTTAGTTCTATTTGTGCCACTGCCTAGCTGTAGTTGTGGTTGTGTTTGTACATGTGTTGGCACGGTTGGATGTGACTTTTTTGATGGCATGTGTTGTGTTTCTCTGACTGACATACACATTTTGGGATGATTCTGTTCTGGTTGCTGTGTGATTGCTATGAGTGCATGGTTTGACTCTCCCCTTGACAGTGATGTGTGTGTGTTTTGTGGCAGTATATTGTGTACATTTGTTGTGTACTCACCAGGCTCTGGGATGTCCTCTAGTCCATATATGCTCACTGGCGGTAGGATGGCCCGCACCTTCTCCTCCCAGGGCCTGAGGTATATTGGCTTGGCAGGAGGGCCACTGCCGGTGTGTTGGCTGTTGATGTAGTCTTGCTTCAGCAGTTTCCGTACCCTCCTGCGCACGTCATACCACCTGTTCTGGATGTCGGTCTTTGTGCGCCGACATGGTGATTGGGCGTTCACCCTGTTGATGATCCTCTCCCACATCTTGGTTTTCTGCGACATGGGGGTCTGTTGGACCAATGTGCCAAACAGCTGTGGCTCTACCCTGAGGATCTCGTCTACCAGGACTTCCAATTCACAATCTAGGAACTTGTGATTCTTCTTGGGGGCATGGTGATGGGTGGTGATGGTGAGTGATGTGTGTGTTGGTGTGCAGGTGAGGGTGTGTGAGTGTGTGTTTTGCTGGGTGTATGTGAGGTAGGTATTTGTTGGTGTGCTGATGGTGTGTGGCTTGTGTGAGGGATGAGCTGTGGGTGTGTGGTTGCTTTCTCTTGGGTGCTGGCAGTGGAATGGCATTTGCAAAGGCTCATGGTTGTGATTTGTGTCCTTTATATAGGTGGAGTTGTGGGTGTGTCTTTGTTCTCTGTCCCCACCCCCCAGTATTTATTGGCTTGGTAATTGCTTGTTTGGCCTTTTTTTGGTTGATTTTTCCTTTGTGCTGTTTGTGTATGTTGGAAACGTTCTTGTGACCGAGTCGGACCCTGCATTGGTCTCGTACGGTGTTTTCCGTTTCGTTCACGCTGTGTTTGTGCAGTTTTGTATGCTGCGTACGCGTCGGTCGCGGTGTATTGTGTTGCTTCGGCTCGGTTTTGTATGCGTGTCGGTCGTACGGCTTGTCCTCCGTCCGACTCGGTCGTGTTTTTCGCGCCTTGCATCGTACTTTGCGGTTTGGAGTTGGCGGGTACGATTCGGTCGGATTTGTTCCGGGTGCGTGTCGGTCGGTTGGATTAGCGTGTTTTTCCGTCCGGATTGCTATTTTCCGAGCGGCTCGGTCGGTCGGCTTGGTTTCCTAACGTGTCGGTCGGATTTATCGCGGCTTGCATCGTACTTGGCGTGTCGGGCGCCACTGGTACGTGTCGGTCGGTAATTTTTCCGGCTCCGAGTCGGTCGGTGCTTTTTCCGGCCCGAATCGGATTCGACCCCATTGTGTTTGATGGAAGTATATAGTGACACAACATCGATTGTGACCAAGAGGTAATCCGGCTGCCATGTTGTTTCCATAAGTATCCTCAAAAAATCCCCGGTATCCTTAATATATGAACTGAGTGTTGTTACAATTGGTGCTAAAAAATTGTCCACATATAATGCGACGTTTTCATACAAACTTCCACAGCTAGAAATTATTGGGCGTCCTGGGGGTTTATTTAGGGTCTTATGAATCTTCGGTAAGAAGTAAATGGTCGGGACCACTGGGTTCTCCACCATCAAAAATTTCTTTTCATCATCACTAATAAGTCCTTGTTCTTGCCAGTTTGTTAATCTTTTATTCAAATCAATAGTCAGGTCAATTATCGGATTGTTTTTCAATATCTGGTAATTTGTGGTATTATTCAATTGCCGCATGGCCTCATCCACATAGTCTTGTTTATCCATTATTACCAGATTCCCACCTTTATCAGCTGGCTTGATTTCTATTAAAACATTGTTTTTTAAGGAATTAAGCGCTTCACGTTCCTTCAGGGACAGATTCTCCTTTTTGTTATGTTTGACATTGTCCATGCCATCTATTTCTGCCACCACCAGATCATGGAATATATCAACCTTATTCCCCGGATGTAGCGCAGGACAAAATTTCGATTTGCTTTTAAACTTTGTTCTTGATTGTTGAGTCATAGTAACTCCCATTTCATTCAATACTTGACTGTCTGAAAGATCAGTTGTATTTAGATCATGTGCTAGTTCATAAGCTGTTCTTAAATGGGGTATATCGCCCACAGTGTAGGATGTCTCTTGTTCAATTGTTGAAATGATTGGTCTTTCAATGGTGGGTCTCGGCAATATTTTTGTGAAATACTTTTTAAGTTTTAATTTTTGGACATATTTATATATGTCAATTTTCATTTCCACTAGATCGTGATGTCTCTCTGGACAAAAAGTTAGACCCTTGTTCATGAGTACGTTCAGCTAATGTAAGATTAGATCTTGAGAGATTGACGATGAGATCCTGTTTATTCGTCTTTGCAGTATGTTTCAATATTTCATTACTGTCCGGTTCCGTAGATGATAGCCCCTTCCTCTTTCTTGAACTTCTTCTGGTCTTACGTTTTCTTCCCTGAAGGTGGGTGCACCTCTTCCTCTTCCTCTTGACCTCGTTCTTCCGGTTCCACGTCCTCGTCCCCTGGACCTGGGTTGTTGTTGATCTTGATATATTATCTTCATCTCGTCTAAAAAAAGACAGATGATGAGTTATTGATGGTCTTGATTCCCCTTCACTGAGGTCAGACTCAGATTCACTCTGGGTTGTACTTGAGGATTCTTGAGTGGTTCGTTTCTTCGTGCCCCACTGTTGTTTTATTATATCGAACCTCTTTGCAAAAGTAAAAATTGTCCCATTCTCATAATCAAATTCATCTCTTTGGAATTTTCGCTGTTTACGCTGTTGTACTTCTTCCTCATGTTTATCAAGATTGCGTTCCATCTCTATGCGCAGTTTCTTCAAAATATCTTCCGACTGATTCTGTGCTTGGATCTGTGATTCCATCTCCGCAATTCACTTGTAATTCATCTAGGTTCTTCTGTTAAATGATTTTCAATTTGCAGGACTCTGTAATACTTTGCAGGGGATGAGAAGGATACTTATGGAGGAATATTAATACCGCCAAATATTTCCAAGGTCTGTAGAAACGCCAAGGCGATATTTGACTTCCATATGTCTCCAACTCACTTGATATATTAATTACACATCATTGTGAGTATATCCGCTGCAGCACAATGAAACAAACTTGACACAACATGCATGCGTGTTCCTACCTGGGAGACTCCCGGTCGTTTCGGTGTCCTCCGACGCCGTTCGCCGGCGCTCAACCTGGTATGCTTGTTGTTTTCTTTGTTTTAATTTTCGCTGAACAGTGCCCCAGGAAATCCGTACACGATACTTTGTTGCACTGATGGTTCCACGCTTCAAATTGAAAGCGGCCAACGTTGTAATCCTGCCGGTATCAAAACTCGCGTCCTGAGTATTTTTCCTCGTGGGCTCAGTCAGATTGTGCTGGGCTCTCCCCCGTGTAAATACAATATCAGCAAACACGGTCCTTTTCGGGGGGAGCACCCTCCAGCTGGTGCTCGTGGTGAGACAGGACCACCTCTCGCTAATTATTTTCCAACAACAGCTTACACGGCACTCTCCTTGGTACAAAAATATTTCTTTTTATTAAGACCTCCTTCTCCTCCACCTACGCGTTTCGAACACAAAGTTCTTGTTCACGGTAGTATACGGAGTCCTACTTCAGTTTCCAAACTTTTATACATGGTCTCCACGTTGCCCATAATGAGGCATTGTGGGACCGGTAGTTTTTACATATATTCCAATTACTCTTTTTATTTCTTATTACCCAAAAATGTTGCAGGAAAAAATATTATTTCTACAAGCCACTATTACGCATTTTCATCTTATACATAGAGTCTACCCAATGTATAACATACTCTCAGAAATGTTCGTTACATTTAACTTGTAAAAATTGTCCGTATTTACAAAACAACTTATCAACTTCAAAGAAATCATGACTTAGTGTCCCATATATTTGAGGGCTAAGTGCCCCACTATCTTACAGACACTTAAAAAAAATCATTTAACAGAAGAAACTAGATGAATTACAAGTGAATAGAAGCAAATAGAAAATTGCAAGTGAACAGATAATCTACATCGCAAGGGGAAAACAAGTGGAATGGAGGAAAGAGCAGCAAAACGTGCCCAGGTAGCGCAAACAATGTTTAATAAGGGCAAGAATCATAGCGTAACAACAGGAGGGACTGTACCCAAAGTACGCCCGACAGTGACAACAATTAAACAGCTATTTATACAACTAGAGAGACTGTTGCGCAAAGAAATTTCGCGCAGTTGGGAGATTATAACGTTAGAACAATACGTTGAATGCGGAAGGGTACCGAGGGGCCTACGCATTTTCACGTTACCCAATCATCCGGACACTAGAGCTGAAATGTTAGAGGAATGGGGAAGAAATAATATGGACTGTTCAAAAACCATGATGTTGATAATAATAAAATATGCCAAAGTCGATGTAAACGAACTCCATCAAAAGATTGCGGAGATGGAATCACAGATCCAAGCACAGAATCAGTCGGAAGATATTTTGAAGAAACTGCGCATAGAGATGGAACGCAATCTTGATAAACATGAGGAAGAAGTACAACAGCGTAAACAGCGAAAATTCCAAAGAGATGAATTTGATTATGAGAATGGGACAATTTTTACTTTTGCAAAGAGGTTCGATATAATAAAACAACAGTGGGGCACGAAGAAACGAACCACTCAAGAATCCTCAAGTACAACCCAGAGTGAATCTGAGTCTGGCCTCAGTGAAGGGGAATCAAGACCATCAATAACTCATCATCTGTCTTTTTTAGACGAGATGAAGATAATATATCAAGATCAACAACAACCCAGGTCCAGGGGACGAGGACGTGGAACCGGAAGAACTGAGAGAGAAAGAGTTGAGAGGAGTGTCTGTGTGACAACCTACAATACAGCGTCGGATTGTATCAAGAAAATAATAATGAAAAACTGGCGCATTCTCAACTCGAATGGTCTTGGTCAACCTGTTCCTCTGTTTTCTTTCAAAAAAGTGCTAGCATAAAAGACACGATTGTGAACACTCGCCCTAGATCTGAGACTCATCCCAGTACCATCGGGGATAATAACAGAACAATGCCCCCCGTTGTCGGTCATTTTTCGTGTGGTTATTGTAAAGCTTGTCCACTGTCTTTGAATGGAAGGAGCATAGACATAGGTCTTGTGACCCCATGGGAACTAAGAAAACACACGACGTGTAACACGGACAACGTCATCTATCTACTGAAGTGTCCATGTAATAAACAGTATGTGGGAATGACAACACGGAAGGTTAAAACACGAATACTTGAACATATGAGCACGATACGTTGTGGCAAAACTAACACAAAACTAACAGCACACTTTAAAGAACTTGGACACTCGGAGAATGACTTAAGGTGGACAGTCATTGACAGACCTTTCATCCCCCCGAATACGATGGATATTTCCAATTATCTGTTCATCAGAGAACAACGATGGGTGGATAGACTTAAAAGCAATATCAGGGGGTTGAACGATGGAATTCCTTGGTTTCATCTATATGGAATAACCAATAAATGAAGAGTGTGGGTGTACAGTTGTGTTTTAGTGGGACCGACTCATGAGGTAATTCAGAAATTGTTTTCGCTGTTTGTCTTGTTTGTATTGATGGATCAATCACTTGAGATCTGGGTCCAGATTCCACTAGCAGTAAGGACCTATATATTTTGATAGGTACCCTGATCAGACATGGGAGTAAGTGTTTTTACATCTGGTACACATATAACAAACCCCAGACTGGAGTTATGCATGTGAGTCTGACTGTGGGTTAACGTTGTATTTCCAAAATGGCCGCGAAATTGTGTTTAATAGAGATGGTAGAGGAAGGTTAGCTCTGTAGTCATTGATGTGTGAAAAAATGGCCCGGTTTACTACGTAGGGGCGTGGCCAACGACACGGAACTGACGTGGATAACGTGGCTTTGCGTACAATGAATATTTAAGGCTAACGGTAACAGTTTCCCGCTATCGTCGGAGAACGGTGATAGGCATAATGGACAACGGAGGTTCTTATATGTAGTAAGTACGGCTCTGGATGTTACGGGGTAATGGGTAGGAACGGACAATTAGAGAGGTCCGTGGTATGACTCAACCAGTGAAACCGGACATATATATCTCAATCAGCGAGACCGGACATATATTTTTGTTCACTGGCAATACAATCTGATATACAGACACGGGTGCATTTTAGATTCATGGTGCATTTGTTTGGGTTGTACGATAGACTGGATTGGGATGTTAAAGCAGAGAGAAAAGAACAAGACAGTTTATTATTCTACTGTTTTCTGTTATTTGTTTTTAGGTTGCACAGGGTGTAACTTAAAGACCCCGTTCCTATTACCAGTTCCGGGTTTGGAGAATTACTCTAATAACTCGTGTGAGTAAAAATTAATGATGCTATTTCTGTTCTCGGAATTTCCTTTGTTTAGTGGCCATATTGTCCTCATGTGAAAAGATATATGGAGGAGTAATTGAGAGACTTTTACGAGTCTATGGTCAGTGTTTTGTGATTTGGCTCTGTAAAAGTGATTTGATAAGTGAGATGTGTCCCAGTTGGAAATGTAATGCAGTAATGTGTGTTTAGAGGCTGTACAAGAGAATTAACTCTTGAGTTATAGAGGATGATTAACTCACGAAGTTTAATTTGTATAGCTTTTAGTAATGAGAGGTGGATACAAGAGGAAATGTAAAAGAAGATGGAAAAAGTTTTTGTATAATTCGGAAACATACCTTCTCTTGTTGGTTTATTCCACAGAAAGGACTTTTTCTCTCCGATTGACGAAGAGTGACCCAGTGGAATACATCCATTGGGGAGTTGAGGTAAAAGACACCCGATTGTGGGTGAGGACCGGATATATTAGGGATCTTTACCCTGATGAATGCCAAAGTGACCCATAGAGGCATATCATAATGGCAGAAACATGTTGGTTTATGCAGTAGGGGCATAGGGGTCGTTACCTCCCCTGGAGTTCCCCTCCATGTTATTTTTAATCCTACCAAAGAAACACAGGAATAATTAAAACAAATGGTGGTGTTTTCTAAGGTAGTTTTAATCTAATTCCTGCACTTTAGATCCCTTCTTTGAGGGAATATTCTTTCCTCCAATTTGTTTTTCTTATATCTGTCTTTTTGCTTTTCTGCCCTTGTTTTTCACACTCTTCATCATTTTTACATAAAAAATAATGCGCTCCGTCCAGTGCGTTGGTCTGCGCCTGGACGTATGATGCGGCCCAATGATGAAGCATGACACTGCAAAGTGTGTGAGGGCAGTATTAAGAAATTTAAGTTCTTCCCTTGTATTACTCTCTTGAACTATGTTTTTTGGATGGTAGTGCTTCTCTGTTTTGTGAGTATGAAGAAATAATATGGACTGTTCAAAAACCATGATGTTGATAATAATAAAATATGCCAAAGTCGATGTAAACGAACTCCATCAAAAGATTGCGGAGATGGAATCACAGATCCAAGCACAGAATCAGTCGGAAGATATTTTGAAGAAACTGCGCATAGAGATGGAACGCAATCTTGATAAACATGAGGAAGAAGTACAACAGCGTAAACAGCGAAAATTCCAAAGAGATGAATTTGATTATGAGAATGGGACAATTTTTACTTTTGCAAAGAGGTTCGATATAATAAAACAACAGTGGGGCACGAAGAAACGAACCACTCAAGAATCCTCAAGTACAACCCAGAGTGAATCTGAGTCTGGCCTCAGTGAAGGGGAATCAAGACCATCAATAACTCATCATCTGTCTTTTTTAGACGAGATGAAGATAATATATCAAGATCAACAACAACCCAGGTCCAGGGGACGAGGACGTGGAACCGGAAGAACGAGGTCAAGAGGAAGAGGAAGAGGTGCACCCACCTTCAGGGAAGAAAACGTAAGACCAGAAGAAGTTTAAGAAAGAGGAAGGGGCTATCATCTACGGAACCGGACAGTAATGAAATATTGAAACATACTGCAAAGACGAATAAACATGATCTCATCGTCAATCTCTCAAGATATAATCTTACATTAGCTGAACGTACACTCATGAACAAGGGTCTAACTTTTTGTCCAGAGAGACATCACGATCTAGTGGAAATGAAAATTGACATATATAAATATGTCTGAAAATTAAAACTTAAAAAGTATTTCACAAAAATATTGCCGAGACCCACCATTGAAAGACCAATCATTTCAACAATTGAACAAGAGACATCCTACACTGTGGGCGATATACCCCATTTAAGAACAGCTTATGAACTAGCACATGATCTAAATACAACTGATCTTTCAGACAGTCAAGTATTGAATGAAATGGGAGTTACTATGACTCAACAATCAAGAACAAAGTTTAAAAGCAAATCGAAATTTTGTCCTGCGCTACATCCGGGGAATAAGGTTGATATATTCCATGATCTGGTGGTGGCAGAAATAGATGGCATGGACAATGTCAAACATAACAAAAGGAGAATCTGTCCCTGAAGGAACGTGAAGCGCTTAATTCCTTAAAAAACAATGTTTTAATAGAAATCAAGCCAGCTGATAAAGGTGGGAATCTGGTAATAATGGATAAACAAGACTATGTGGATGAGGCCATGCGGCAATTGAATAATACCACAAATTACCAGATATTGAAAAACAATCTGATAATTGACCTGACTATTGATTTGAATAAAAGATTAACAAACTGGCAAGAACAAGGGCTTATTAGTGATGATGAAAAGAAATTTTTGATGGTGGAGAACCCAGTGGTCCCGACCATTTACTTCTTACCGAAGATTCATTAGACCCTAAATAAACCCCCAGGACACCCAATAATTTCTAGCTGTGGAAGTTTGTATGAAAACGTCGCATTATATGTGGACAATTTTTAGCACCAATTGTACCAACACTCAGTTCATATATTAAGGATACCGGGGATTTTTTGAGGATACTTATGGAAACAACATGGCAGCCGGATTACCTCTTGGTCACAATCGATGTTGTGTCACTATATACTTCCATCAAACACAATGTCGGAATACAAGCTACTATGTATTTTTTAAAACAACGACCAATAGGGGAACAAAAACATACAACCATGCTGTTGGATATGATGGAACTTTGTTTAAAAAATAACATTTTTCTTTTTAATAAAAAATTGTATTCTCAGAGCTGTGGCACTGCCATGGGAGTTTCCTTTTCTCCAAGTTATGCTAATCTTATGATGGGGTGGTGGGAGAAGAGCATAGCTTGGAGAGAAGAGAATGACTCCCATACAATGAAGGTAGCCCTTTGGCTACGCTTCATTGATGATCTTTTTCTTTTATGGAGAGGAACTGAAGCAGAATTTTTAATCTATTTGGCAATTCTGAACAACAATGAAGTGGGCTTAAAATTTACCCACAACATTCATCCCACAGAAATTGAGTTTCTGGATACGAAAATTTATATTAAAGCAAATAAAATCCAGACGACTGTATTTAGAAAAAAGACAGCCACAAATAGTCTTCTCCATGGATCAAGCTTTCACCCCCAATCTCTTATAAAGAATATCCCCTATGGGGAATTTATAAGGATGAAACGCAACTGTTCTGAACCATCGGAAATGGAAAAGACGTTTGAAGAAACAACTTCACGTTTCCTTCAAAGAGGATATAAATATAAGGATATTCAGAAGGGTGAAAGGAGAGCAAGACAAAAAAGCAGAGCGCAAACATTGGTGAATAACAAATCAAGAGAAAAAAGCGTTGAAGATGAAAAACCACGACTTATTTTAACTTACAGCAAAGAGAGCTATAAGATCCAAAAAATCCTGACAAAATACTGGAATGTATTAATGAGTGATCCTGATATCGGAAAGGAGTTGGGCAATCGACCGATGATAACATATAGAAAAGCTCCGTCTATATCCGATACAATCATAAGGAGCCACTTTGAGAGTGAGAAAAAAACCACATGGTTAGGAATAAGACAACTTGGCTTTGGAAAATGCACAACATGCAAAGCATGTAAGATTGGGAAAAATCTTAAATCGATCAAAGATCCGAGGGACAGAATCTTTGAAATAAAAGAAAAAATCACCTGCGAATCAACCTATGTTGTATACCTCTTAGAGTGCTTTTGTGGAAAAAGATACATCGGAAGCACCAAATGTTCTTTGAAAAAACATATATTAGAACACATAAGAGCTGTACAAAATGAGGATGTAACATATGCACTTGCCAAGCATATGAGAACACATGTCAACCGGACATGGTTAGACATGAAGTATTCAGGATTGGTCACAATTCCGCCACATGAGAGAGGAGGAAATCGAATACTCAAATTGAGGCGTATGGAATCAAAACTGATTATTCGATTTAAAACCAAGGTCCCCCTTGGGCTCAATGGGGACGAAGAAATGTATATACACTTGTGAATATTTGGTTCAGCTTTGACATACAGACTTATAATGAGTATATTTTAGAGATATTAATTTTCCACATATAAGCTTGTTTTCCTCAATTTACAATGTGGTTTAGATTTCAAGAGAACACACAGCCGGTATTGCATTTTTATTGTGTTGCAAGTAGTTTCTTTTCAATAAGCCGAATTTATTAGCATTTGTTTTAAGTGTCTGTAAGATAGTGGGGCACTTAGCCCTCAAATATATGGGACACTAAGGGGTCGATTCCGATTCGGGCCGGAAAAGCACCGACCGACTCGGATCCGGAAAAAATACCGACCGACACGTACCAGTGGCGCCCGACACGCCAAGTACGATGCAAGCCGCGATAAATCCGACCGACACGTCAGGAAACCAAGCCGACCGACCGAGCCGCTCGGAAAATAGCAATCCGGCCGGAAAAACACGCGAATCCAACCGACCGACACGCACCCGGAACAAATCCGACCGAATCGTACCCGCCAACTCCAACCCGCAAAGTACGATGCAAGGCGCGAAAACACGACCGAGTCGGACGGAGGACAAGCCGTACGACCGACACGCATACAAAACCGAGCCGAAGCAACACAATACACCGCGACCGACGCGTACGCAGCATACAAAACTGCACAAACACAGCGTGAACGAAACGGAAAACACCGTACGAGACCAATGCAGGGTCCGACTCGGTCACAAGAACGTTTCCAACATACACAAACAGCACAAAGGAAAAATCACCCAAAAAAAGGCCAAACAAGCAATTACCAAGCCAATAAATACTGGGGGGGTGGGGACAGAGAACAAAGACACACCCACAACTCCACCTATATAAAGGACACAAATCACTACCATGAGCCTTTGCAAATGCCATTTCACTGCCAGCACCCAAGAGAAAGCAACCACACACCCACAGCTCATCCCTCACACAAGCCACACACCATCAGCACACCAACAAATACCTACCTCACATACACCCAGCAAAACACACACTCACACACCCTCACCTGCACACCAACACACACATCACTCACCATCACCACCCATCACCATGCCCCCCAAGAAGAATCCCAAGTTCCTAGATTGTGAATTGGAAGTCCTGGTAGACGAGATCCTCAGGGTGGAGCCACAGCTGTTTGGCACTCTGGTCCAACAGACCCCCATGTCGCAGAAAACCAAGATGTGGGAGAGGATCATCAACAGGGTGAACGCCCAATCATCATGTCGGCGCACAAAGACGGACATCCAGAACAGGTGGTATGACGTGCGCAGGAGGGTACGGGACCTGCTGAAGATAGACTACATCAACAGCCAACAGACCGGCAGTGGCCCTCCTGCCAAGCCAATATACCTCAGGCCCTGGGAGGAGAAGGTGCGGGCCATCCTTCCGCCAGTGAGCGTATATGGACTAGAGAACATCCCAGAGCCTGGTGAGTACACAACAAATGTACACAATAAACTGCCACAAAACACACACATCACTGTCAAGGGGAGAGTCAAACCATGCACACATAGCAATTACACAGCAACTAGAACAGAATCATCCCAAAATGTGTATGTCAGTCAGATAAACACAACACATGCCATCAAAAAAGTCACATCCAACTGTGCCAACACATGTACAAACACAACCACAACTACAGCTAGGCAGTGGCACAAATAGAACTAACACACACATCCACACATGTAGCCACCACAACAACACCAACACACAGTGAAGACCACTCAAAGGAAGGAATTCTGTGTATGCTGGCCAAGTCAGTGTAGCCAATAGCATCATGGGAGTCGCAGTCACACATATTGCCCCCCCACAACTGTCCCATCAACACCACCCTGAACCATGCTCACATCACAGGGAGTGGAGAAGGACTCACAAGATGGCTGACACTGGCTACTGCTGTGGGGAGCACAAGGCCCTGCTGCCAACTGTGCACCAACAAACAGCAGGACACCACTGACTGACATCCTGAGAGACAACTTACACTCCCTGCAATGCAAGCACGTTCCATGGTGGGATAACTGACTGGGTGGGTGGGTGGGTGGGTGGGAAGGAGGTCTGGCTGTCAACCAAACACAATCAATGCAGACCATGTTCACACCCCAGAGAATACATAGAAATGCCCAAATAATGCAGGACAATGTGCCACACCAATATCAACCCCTGACTGTGACGACTTAGGACAATACAATGTACAGGCCCGCACCCCGAGGCACAGTCACAACTGTCAGGTGTGTCAACCACTGATGCCTGCAGAAACATGACATACATTGTTTGTGTCTCCCAAAAACAGGTGATGATAGGGACACAGCAGCAGACGCTGAGGAGTCCCAGTCCCAGGCTCAAGAGGATGCCGAGCTCACTGGCGTCGTACAGCCTCTGTCCTCCTCGGACGATGAACAACCTGGCACATCCGGTGCAAGTCAACATGCTGCACCAGCAGGACCACCAGCTGCAGCACCAGCAGGTCCACCAGCTGCACCCCCTGCACCCACCCCTCCAACGACTGTCACCACGAATACCATCCCTGCCGACATGGACAGAATAAGGAACAACACCAGCGCAGTGACCCTGGACCAACCTGGGGCCATGGACACCACCACCACCACCAACCCCCAAGGTGGACCAGGGTTATCTGTGCGTGCAACTGCACACACTGCACATGTCAGCAGGGGTGGTGGGAGGGGTGGGAGACAGAGGTCGCTGCTTGCAGACGTTGCTGGTGTGCATGAAGACCCACAACTGGTACGCATAGCTGATGCGTACCAGTCCAGCACCGGAGAGCTCAGCCAGGTAGTGGGGCTCCTCAGAGACATCAAACAGCAGCAGGCTGCCCATCATGCCCGCTTGGACTCCCACATGTCCCAAGTGGAGTCACACATGTCACGTGTGGACTCCCACATGTCACGTGTGGACTCCCACATGACCCGCGTGGAGTCCAAGTGGGATGTACTACATGAGATGACGGCGGTGCACAGGGACATTTTACAATGCCTCCGCCAGATGAACAGCAACCAGTCCACACCTCCCTGTGTGCCAACAACATCTGGTACCGAACAAACTGCAACTGCCACAGGGAGGGAGGAGGACTCTGGCGGAGAGTCCCCTGCACCGCAGCAGCCTGCACTTGAGGGCCCCCCCCAAGAAGAGGGGTCGTCCGAGGAGGGGAAAGTGAGAGGCTGATGGCCAAGCGCAACTCCCAGGAAGCCTGAACCTGTTCTGGATTTTCGCCTTTGTGCACAGACTGTTCACCCTGTTGATGGCAACACTACTCCCACACATTGCATGGGGAGTATAAGTTGGAACAATGTGTCAGACAACAGTGGCCCCGATACTGGGGATCCTGTCTACCTGGACTTTCTATTCATCTAGGAACTTGGGATTGCAAGATTCATGTACAGCACAATCCATCCTATGCACTATTATCACAATAAACACACTAATACACCATACTTGCCTCTGTCGTGATTCCAACGTGGGTGCTGTTATGGGGATGATGAACTGCAAAATTACACAGTGTATGCGAACTGCAACAGCAAGGACAACACAGGCATGTGAGTACAGGCAACGTGACACATATGAGGGAGACACACCACCAGGGCTACACAACACATACACACCTAGGCCATCTGACTCATTGCCTACACTGATGTTGCCAGGGAAGACGGTGCAATGCACAGACACCACACCCATTCCCAGTTGTAGTCAAGTAGCCCACAGGTGCAGTAAGCAAATGGCAGTCAAATGTGTGACCACAGACAACGCACATCACTAAGTGAAGCACAGGTTTATTACACAGTAGCAACATGCCGTAACCACTACAGATGCAAGGTAACCCCACCTGGTAGCGGGCACACAGTCAACAACTGTAGACAGAAGGAAGTCCATGGGTGTGGCGCACATCACCTGTAGGGACACAACAGCTACCAGCCTGGATGTGCAATCACGTCGTCGGTGGACACAGTTGACCAAACGAATCTGAAAGTACCCTGTGAAGGACAGAAATGACACACAGTCAAAAGCAATGCAGTACAGGACAGAACAGCAAAACTCATGCACAATACATGTTACAAGATACCCACCCAGAACCAAGTTAGCATGTCAACACTGTTGGGGAGTACAGCCCACCTGTCACCACACATCGCAACACACATCCTGTCAAGTAGCCCATGGACACACTCCAACAGCACCAGAGCACCACCCACACATCATGCCAACTCACATCATTCACATGACACCTCAGGATACTCACATTCAGCTAAAGAAGTTGGTGATGAGCTGTGTGCGGACATCACCATCACCATCATCATCATCATCGTCACTGGCATCGTGGTCCAGGCCAGGATCCTCCACAGCTGGCGGATGTTGGTCATCGTCATCCTGGATGAGAGGCAACTCCTTCCGCACTGCCAGGTTGTGGAGCATGCAGCAGACGATGATAATCTTGCACACTTTCGCAGGGGCATATGGGAGGGACCCTCCGGTCTTGTCCAGGCAGCGGAAGCGGCTCTTCAGGAGACCAAAGGTCCGCTCAATCACTCTCCTGGTCCGACCATGTGCCTCATTGTAGCGCATCTGGGCAGGTGTCACAGGGTTCCTGAGGGGTGTCAGCAACCACGGCATGTTGGGGTATCCCGAGTCACCTACGGACAGACAAGTGCACATCAGCTGACTTGGAAAAGTGGGCGGAATACTACAGATCAGATCACACACAATGGCACAAAGTCAGTACACACCGACAAGCCAGGCACGCTGGTTCTGCATCTGTGCCATCAACCTGGGGATGCGACTACTCCTCATCACAAAGGCATCGTGTGCTGAACCAGGGAAACGGGCACACACGTGTGTGATGGTCATGTCTGCAAGACACACCACCAGTGCATTGACCGAGTGGTAGTGCTTGCGGTTCCTGTAGGCCTGCTCCTGGGCCTGTGGTGGTACCAAAGCCACATGTGTCCCATCAATGGAGCCAATGACATGCGGCATCCTCCCCAGGGCATAAAAGTCACTCTTCACGTCAGTGAGTCGTCGCAGTCTAGGGAAATAGATGTACCGGTTCAGGAAGAGCAACATTGCCGCCAAAACATCGCGGAGCACACGGCTGAACATGGTCTGTGACATCCCACCAGCAGACGCCACAGTATGTTGGAAGGTACCGGTGGCAAAGAAGTGTAGGGCTGCCATCACCTTCACCTTGGGGGTCAGCGCTGTAGGATACGGCCGGCCAGGCTGCAAATGTGGGGACAACTGCACTGCAAAATCCTCAATCAGCTGCCTGGTGAAGCGGTACCGTCGGATGCTGTCCCGTTCCACCATCGTTGCCAGGTCTGGGAATGGCCGATGGACAGCAGGAGCCCTGCAGTGCAGAGGAGAAGTAAGCAAGATCGTCAGTCACCCCACATATGCGGCATTGAACACACTCAAGATCCCAACATACATCATCATGAGGCACAACTACATGAAGTGTGCAGTACCGGAACGACATTTATGGTACATACATGGCCAACATCTGTCAACACGGTCCTACAGGTGGCATCAATTTGTCCCTGTTTGGCCCATTGGATATCATGATGCTGTGTCACAGTCACCCCCAGTGACATGTGAGGACAGATGTGCCCCAGGCACCACAGCTCAACGACAGGCACATTCCCAGGGACCCTGTAATGCCACATGGACACTGGCATCACCTGGAGTATCATGTGTACACCACAACAAAACAAACATGACCCCCACAGGTAGTGGCCACACTTGCCATGGCAGGAGAGCCATGGACGTCTGTGACACACACGCACAACATCAGAGTCCATGCACACACAACGTGGATGTGGAGACTGTCTCCCATTGTGCACATGAAATCAGAGACATTGTAAACACTACATGCACAAAGACTGTGGAGGGCCATCACTATTGTGCCACTGGGACACCCTGGCTCAAACATACCGTCCCACATGGGACTCACGGGGTATGTGACATGACATACACAAACACCACTGTGAAATGTGACCATGGCACATGCACAGATATGAACAGTTGCACATCACAGTGGTCACGTACACGTAACACCCATGATCCTGTCCCCATGAACACGTGCACAGCCTGGGGGTGGCTGCCCACAGGTGACACCCACAGGACAACATGTACACCAACATACACACAATAGGAAATGCAGCCTTACATGCCTTATGATAAGGTTTGGACAGGCTGTCGTGATGTAGGTGTGCCCCTCACTCCCTGGGAGCTATCTGTGGCTGGCATATGTCCATCTGAGACAGGCATGCTGACATATGCCAGTCACATGTACAGTGATGCGTTGTACTGCAATGGACCGATCGGTGCCTCCGGCCGGCCCATTGCATTCAATGTGTGCGGGTACGCGTTGTACCCCTGTGCGCGTTGAACAGCAATGGACCGATCGGTGCCTCCGGCCGGCCCATTGCTTTCAATGTGTGCGGGTACGCGTTGTACCCCTGTGCGCGTTGAACAGCAATGGACCGATCGGTGCGCACCCATTGACAATGGGCTTGCCTGGCAACGGACGCGTTTTTGAATATTCGAACGAGTCGGTAGCTGGAAAATCAGTTGGTCACCCACAACAATGTTGCAAAATCATGTATGTCATGAAGTTGAAGATTTGAAGGATGCTGTGGGCGTGTTTTGGTGCTGCTATTCCATGGATTGGCCAGATTCAGAAGATGCAAACGACTTGGACCTATCACTTTGGACACAAGGGACAGTATCTGCCTCTCCAGCACATATATATTGCTGCATGTTCCCCTGAGAGCCCACTTGCCTGCACTACATGCTCCAGGACGACATCTGCCACTGCACTGCTGCTGTCTCTGCCCCTCTGGACCCTGCAATGGCACGTACTGTGGAGAGAGCCCCAGCCTTCAGCCTTGAAGAGAACCAGGCCCTGCTGGACAGCCTACTTCCACAGTACAGCAAGCTGTATGGGACACCAGGGGAGCAGGTGAGTGTTCTGTGCACTGCCTTTCTGAATGTGCATTTTGTCTGACTAGCAAGGCTGAGAGTCAGCACACCACTGGCTAGCAGGCTCACTGAGTAGTTGTCACCCCCCATAGTGTGTAGTGACTTGCACTGGACAGGTATGGTGCAGTGACAGTGCTTCTGAACAGGGTTTTACTCCCCATGCTATGATACCATGTAGTGACTTCTGGAAAACTGTCCATGGGCAGCCGTGCACTGCCTGGGTACACCATGTGCCCCTGTGATTGCGACATGTATATGCAACTGTGTCATGCACGGATATGTTGCATGTGTAGTAATGTCCTTATCACTTTGTCATCCTGACAGGCTTCTGCCCATCGGAAGCATGAGATCTGGAAGGACATCGTCCGGGCTGTCCGGTCCGTGGGGGTCTACAAGCGCCGGATCCGCAACTGCCAAAAGAGGTGGCAGGACCTTCGGGGCTGGACCCGGAGGATTGCACGGGTCCAGCTGAAGCTGTCGCCTCCTCGCAGGAGGGGCGGAACACGGACCCTGACCCCCACATGCTCAGGATCCTGGCGGTGGTCTTTCCAGACCTGGATGGGCAGCTGAAGGCCAGAGAGCAGCAAGGAGGGGGTGAGTCAAAGACTGCACTGTGTACTCTGTCTAACATGTTATGTGCCCTCCTCGGGCCAGGTTGAACTGCCACAGTACAGCAGTCATGTTGTCCAGGAGCCATGTCCCTCTATTGTGCACTGCCCACTCCTCATCTGATACCCAGGTGTGGCCCTTACATGCAGGGAATTCTGTCACTTAGGACTGTGTCCTTGCAGTTTGCTTGACTCAAGGTGGGAGACAGCATCTGTTTCCCTGACTCTGTGGTGGGCATCATGGGTGGGTCCATTGCTTACACAATGCCTGTATTCTGACATGTATTCAGCGTGTTACTTTGATCTGTGGTCCAATTGCTGAGCTGATCCACCACATGTGGCTGGGGTACCTGGCACACACCCATGCTGCGGGTGGGAACAATGTTTGGGCCCCAGGAGTATGTATATGACGTGTGTCACACATACTTAGCCAGCTGCCTACAGTCCAGGGCTCATCCCTCATTCATGTGGGGCTGGACAGTCATGCCTACTCCAGGCCATACAATACACTCTGTACTCCCACTCCCGTGTATCAGAGGACACATTGTGCACAGTGATTTGCCCCTCAGGTGTCTGCCTCTGTGTCAGTGTGCTGTGGATTAGTCGCCAGGACTGCTGTGGAGTTTCTTGGTAGGGGCTCAGCATGCCACTGGAGATGTGACCATAGGAGACGATACTTGTGTGACACATAGGTGTCTGATCAGCTGCCCATGCAGACTGGGGCATGTAAATGTGAAGTTCAGGCAGCTGTTCCCCATGCACAGCAGAGTGTGAGGGGCTCAGGTTCAGAGGGTAGTGTCACAGGTCTCCCATATGTCCAATAGGTATGACCTGGACAGATGAGGGTTAAGAGGATGTGTTGTGGGGGGATGTACATGTGCACTTGTGCAGCTCCAGGACTTGCATTCCCCATGACCTACTATTGTGACACAGTGCAGAGTGTTGTTGTCTGGCTGCAAAGTCATACATCACTGAGACAGTGATGTATGACTTTGCAGTCATGCCTCCGCCATGGCATGTGTCTACTGATTGGTGATCCTGCAGGGGAGTGACATGTGCTACATGCACACCATAGTGGCGCTGGCTATCAGGACATGGGTGCATCATGGTGTCTGTCGCTGGTATGCATCACATGCATTTCCTATTTGACTCTGGGCATCCCTTACATCCGGAAACCTGTACTGACTCAGTGGCAAGAGCTGTGATGTGTCCACACCGTGTCCTCTGCACTGTCCAACTACTGTGTACTTGGTGCATGTGTCAACACTGGGGTGTTGCAATCCAACAGACACCAGACAGATGGGTGCAAGGCCATGTGGGATGTGAGTGCCATGCTTGGCATCAGACTGACAATTGACTTCTCCTGTTCAATTAGTGCACTTTTAGCAATGTACAACTAATGATGCCAGGGCTTGCTCTGTGATGTGCTGTGCTCACAGTGGTGTGTGCGTTATGTGCAGGTGACTGATGTCTGTCTGTTTCCCCATTGTTTGCAGATACATCCACGGCCACGGAAGGGGACAGCTCCACGGACCAGGAGGAGCCGGAGAGCCAGACTGGGTCAGCAGCCGAGGAGTGGTCGGAGGGACCCAGTGGCACGGAGGGTGAGGGGAGCCACACCGAGGAGTCCTCAGCAGCATCCACCTCAGCTGAGGACCAGAGCAACTCGGAGGATGACTCCCTTGTGGAGGCGGGTGTCAGCAGCCACCACACCCCAGCTAGTGTTGCTGTCCCCGCCACCACCAGCACCACCACCGCCCTCCCATCGGCTCCCATTCCCCAGGTCCGTGGAGGCTCCCATGTCCGGGAGCGTGTCTCCTTTGGGCCAGGCACCGCACCCCCTGCCCCTGTGTCCCCTGCTGCCCTGAGTGAGGAGTCTGTGTACCTCCTTCGCCAGCTCCATGTAGGGCAGACAGCCATGCTGAGTGTCCTCCATGCGCACACCGCGCTGTTGACTCAGCTGGTGTCGTTCATGGAGGGCATCTCATCGGGCATGTCTGACCTACAGAGGGGCAATAGGTCCATGGACTCCTCCCTGACGGCAGCAGTGTCCCTCCTCAAACGGTCCCTCACCCCTCCTGCCTCTGCTCCATCCACACTCCCCAGCACCTTACCCATCCCAGGCACACACACACTGGCACACACCAGCACACACACATCCAGCACACTGACACACACGCCAATGACAAAACGCACACGCAAGCACATTCAGGGGACTGAAGCCAGACTCACAGGGGATGGGGCCCTGGAACACACACACGCATCCACATGCACTGCGCAGTCCTCAGTTCCCTCTCCCTCCAAAGCACCCTCCCTTGCCTCACCTGCAACCCCAAAGTCACAGCAGCTCTTCCTCTGTGACCTCGGCCTCTTCCCCACCGATGAAGCTGCTCCAGCATCCCGGGGGAAGAGGAAGCCCACCCACACGGAGCAGAGTGCCCCTCGCCCCCGGACACCCTCCCCCAGGCGTAGACGGACTGAGGCCCCCACCCGCAAGTCCCCCGGAGTGCTAAGAGCAAGACCCCGCCACCGCCCTGCAGCTCAGGCACAAGGTCTCCGTCCTCCATCCCTCAGGCCCCCACTGCACAGGTGCCCCCACCACACCCTGCCCCAGGTTCCCCCACCCACAGATATACCATCCCCAAGATGCTCCGGCCTTCTCCCCTGCCACTTGCTCTCCCAGCACCACACCCCCGCTGCGCTTGTCTGTGCCACTGATGTGGTGAGGGTGTCCCCCCTCTGTCCAACCCACCTTGCCTGTTCCCCATTCTCCTCCCCTGGAGGTAGGCACTGCAGTGGAGTCCACTACCGCCCTGTCTGACTTGGGCACTGCAGTGGCGGACCTGTCCACCCCATCTGCAGGGTCCACTGCAGTTGTGCCGGCACCCACGACATCTGTGTCATGCCCCCCAGTTGTGCCGGCACACACCATGTCAGACACCTCCACTGCAGTTGTCAGTGGCTCTCCAGCACCCACCACCCCTTCCCTGACTCCCCTGGTGAGCCCTGATCCTGTCCCTGCGGTGCCTGGCCTGCCCCCCGGTTGCCCCTCCTAGTGGATTGTCCCTGGTATTGTGCAGGCATGCGTAGGGTGACATCTGCCAGTGTCACCCTGTTTGAACTTTGACAATGGACTGGCCATTGGCCTTTGCTCTTTTTCAGGACTTCGTTTGGCCTCAACACATATGCTGAATAAAGCAACTTTCTTTTCTCTAGTGCTCATGCTTCAGATGTACATGTTGTTGGTGCAGCTAACCATGCCCTTGCTGCAGTGATGGTGATATCTGGTCTCATGATTATGAAGTGTTACTGTGCAGGAACCCATGTGGTCCAGGGGGAATGTGTCCTATCATGTGGTGTATCCATGTCATCAATAGCAGCATCTGAGGGTGTCATGTGTTCAGTATTTGGCAATGGGTTTCCTACTTACATTGGCAATTTCATATCTGTGGCTTCCACCCCTGCACATCTGTTGTGCCTGCCATCGTTGCATTTGTCTACTTCCCTGACCGTGTTGCCATCTCCAGTGGACATGCAGGTTTGGGCATCAATGGGGAGGGACTCATCCGTGTAGTCAGTGCAACATTGCTATACAAGTGTGTTGGATCTGTGCTGATGATTCCGTTGGCACATCCATGACCAGGCTGATGTGATGGGAGCCCTCATTTGGTGCTAATTGTTGATTGTGTGACCAAGTGCTCAGCTGACATGATGGGGCCCTACTGAGGCAACATATGGCACAGCTTTCCTCACACAGGAGTGGAGTCCCCTCATGGCAGTGTGTACACGTGTGACATTGCCTGCGCCCAAGGTGTGTGTTGTATGTGCATGTCTGTGTGTTCACTTCCATTCATCTGCGCATGCTGTGATCCCTAGTGTTGTACCTGTTTGTGATGCTTGCTGACTTGAGCTATGTTCCCCCAAAGTCTTCTCCCTGTGTTCTCTGTGATGTGGGTGCATGGCACATTACTGGTCATCAGGGTGTCACCCATAGGTGTGTTTGCTGTCAGGGCAGAGTTTGTGTGCTGACGCAGATGGGTCACAGTCAGGTTTCCCTTTGGCACTTGTTGTTTGCCCCTGTCATGTGATTTCCAGTTTGTGTTATCTTTCAGTGATTGTGACACGTTGTGTGTGTGACTGCTGGCACTCCTTAGGGTCCGGGCTGCAATGTTGGTTGTTGTCTATGTGTGTTCTTTGTGGGTGACCTTGGCTTCTTCATTGGTGTGTGACTGTGGCTGGGATCCCATTGGTCGGTGTGGTATTGCCGTCATGTCCATGTACAGCGTAGTGTGCAGTGTGTCAGACATTCAGGAGTCTTGTTGAGTGTCCATGTGTGATGTGTTTCTACACCTTGGTTCCCACCCACCACCCTGGAATAGTAATGGGTGCATGTGCAATGTCACCAGTGCATGTGTACTTCACTGCTGCACATTGTTGGAGGTCGAGGGGTGTGGTGTTGAGTGTGTGCAGATGAGAGTTGTTGCCCGGCTAGTCCCCTGCCTCCATGTTGGCCTTGGCTTACTGGCCATGCTGATTGATTTGTGCTTGTGTAGGTGTGATGGTAGTTAGTTGCTCAGGACACCTGACTGTGGTTCACAGTGTGAACGACATTTAGCTTTGTCATCACAGTGGTATTTTTCTTCAGCCCAGGGTCACCACATTGTGGGGGCCCTGGGGGTGGTGCTGTGGTGTGTCTGTGACTTGCTGTGTCAGTTGTTGTTCCTACGTGCCTGTGTGACATGTGTGTTTTGTGCTCCCTCTCACCTGTCAATGCCTGCTTGCCCACATAGGGGATTTGGATCCATGAGTTACCTTAGTGTGGCAGTGTATGCACATCTGTATGATTGGTATTCAGCTCTCCTCATGTGTTGTGTTGTTGCCTGGGGACACTGGCACCCCCACCCCTCACCTGCTGTGTATGATGACAGTGTTGGTCTGCCTGTTTGTGTTTGTGCATCTGCACCACTGCATTGGCATATCTTGGGTGTGCCATTGGCTGTATGTTGTTTGGTGTGTTTCCCCTGCTGTCCCTGGGACTCCTAGGTCATCGGTCAGCACAGTGATCATGGTTTGTGTGTCCCATTGCTGCCATGGTATGGTATCTGTTCACCTCACATCTGCTGTCTCCACAGGGTATCTGCATTTGTGTGCCCATTGGTGCAAATATGTGGTTCTGCATTCTGATGGTCACTTCTGTCATTGTGTCATTGATGACTGTTGACGGTCTCAGCCACCATGGGTGTTGTTTGTCTGCACATGGCCAAAGGAATGTTTCATTTGCACTGCAGTATTTGGCTCCCCCAATTTATGTTGCAATGGGTCACATACACTACTTTGCCACAGATGAGTTTTTGGTTCTGTGACCAGGAATGATCCATGCAGTTTGGCAGTTGCAGCTCTTTCTTTGTCAACAATTACCTTTTGGTCACTGTGATGATGAGGGTGTAGACCCCATTGCCACAATGGTCAAAATGTGCTTCAGCTATGGACCCCACACTTGCCTTTTGGTCACTGTGATGATGGGGGTTTAGACCCCATTGCCACAATGGTCAAACTGTGCTTCAGCTATGGACCCCACACTTACCTTTTGGTCACTGTGATGATGGGGGTTTAGACCCCATTGCCACAATGGTCAAAATGTGCTTCAGCTATGGACCCCACACTTGCCTTTTGGTCACTGTGATGATGGGGGTTTAGACCCCATTGCCACAATGGTCAAAATGTGCTTCAGCTATGGACCCCACACTTGCCTTTTGGTCACTGTGATGATGGGGGTTTAGGCCCCATTGCCACAATGGTCATGGGCTGCTTGCATTGTGGGTGCCACACACATATATGTGTGGCACATGTGCTAGGGGGTCACATTGTATGTTCAATGTCATGTTCGGTGTTGTAGGCATTTGACACAGCCTGCTCACACGCTTGTCATGGTGGTGGGGGGATGTCTTAATCTTGCATTCCCTAGGTTGTGGTGTGCTTGTTGTGTCATGCATTGTCCATCCTATGAGTGGGGGTGGTAGTAGTGGTAGGCATCCAGCCCCCCTGGCTAAGGGTGGTAGTAGTGGTGGGCATCCTGCCCCCCCTGGGTGGGGGTGGTAGTAGTGGTAGGCATCCTGCCCCCCTGGGTGGGGGTGGTAGTAGTGGTAGGCATCCTGCCCCCCTGGGTGAGGGTGGTAGTAGTGGTGGGCATCCTGCCCCCCTGGCTAAGGGTGGTAGTAGTGGTGGGCATCCTGCCCCCCCTGGGTGAGGGTGGTAGTAGTGGTAGGCATCCTGCCCCCCTGGGTGGGGGTGGTAGTAGTGGTGGGCATCCTGCCCCCTGGCTAAGGGTGGTAGTAGTGGTGGGCATCCTGCCCCCCTGGGTGAGGGTGGTAGTAGTGGTAGGCATCCTGCCCCCCTGGTTGAGGGTGGTAGTAGTGGTAGGCATCCAGCCCCCCTGGCTAAGGGTGGTGGTAGGCATCCAGCCCCCCTGGCTAAGGGTGGTAGTAGTGGTGGGCATCCTGCCCCCCTGGCTAAGGGTGGTAGTAGTGGTGGGCATCCTGCCCCCTGGGTGAGGGTGGTAGTAGTGGTAGGCATCCTGCCCCCCTGGTTGAGGGTGGTAGTAGTGGTAGGCATCCAGCCCCCTGGCTAAGGGTGGTGGTAGGCATCCAGCCCCCTGGCTAAGGGTGGTAGTAGTGGTGGGCATCCTGCCCCCTGGCTAAGGGTGGTAGTAGTGGTGGGCATCCTGCCCCCCTGGGTGAGGGTGGTAGTAGTGGTAGGCATCCTGCCCCCTGGTTGAGGGTGGTAGTAGTGGTAGGCATCCAGCCCCCTGGCTAAGGGTGGTGGTAGGCATCCAGCCCCCTGGCTAAGGGTGGTAGTAGTGGTGGGCATCCTGCCCCCTGGCTAAGGGTGGTAGTAGTGGTGGGCATCCTGCCCCCCTGGGTGAGGGTGGTAGTAGTGGTGGGCATCCTGCCCCCTGGGTGAGGGTGGTAGTAGTGGTAGGCATCCTGCCCCCTGGGTGGGGGTGGTAGTAGTGGTAGGCATCCAGCCCCCCTGGCTAAGGGTGGTGGTAGGCATCCAGCCCCCCTGGCTAAGGGTGGTAGTAGTGGTGGGCATCCTGCCCCCTGGGTGGGGGTGGTAGTAGTGGTGGGCATCCTGCCCCCCTGGGTGAGGGTGGTAGTAGTGGTAGGCATCCTGCCCCCTGGGTGGGGGTGGTAGTAGTGGTGGGCATCCTGCCCCCCTGGCTAAGGGTGGTAGTAGTGGTGGGCATCCTGCCCCCCTGGGTGAGGGTGGTAGTAGTGGTAGGCATCCTGCCCCCCTGGTTGAGGGTGGTAGTAGTGGTAGGCATCCAGCCCCCCTGGCTAAGGGTGGTGGTAGGCATCCAGCCCCCTGGCTAAGGGTGGTAGTAGTGGTGGGCATCCTGCCCCCCTGGCTAAGGGTGGTAGTAGTGGTGGGCATCCTGCCCCCCTGGGTGAGGGTGGTAGTAGTGGTAGGCATCCTGCCCCCCTGGTTGAGGGTGGTAGTAGTGGTAGGCATCCAGCCCCCTGGCTAAGGGTGGTGGTAGGCATCCAGCCCCCCTGGCTAAGGGTGGTAGTAGTGGTGGGCATCCTGCCCCCCTGGCTAAGGGTGGTAGTAGTGGTGGGCATCCTGCCCCCCTGGGTGAGGGTGGTAGTAGTGGTAGGCATCCTGCCCCCCTGGTTGAGGGTGGTAGTAGTGGTAGGCATCCAGCCCCCCTGGCTAAGGGTGGTGGTAGGCATCCAGCCCCCCTGGCTAAGGGTGGTAGTAGTGGTGGGCATCCTGCCCCCTGGCTAAGGGTGGTAGTAGTGGTGGGCATCCTGCCCCCCTGGGTGAGGGTGGTAGTAGTGGTGGGCATCCTGCCCCCTGGGTGAGGGTGGTAGTAGTGGTAGGCATCCTGCCCCCTGGGTGGGGGTGGTAGTAGTGGTAGGCATCCAGCCCCCTCTGGCTAAGGGTGGTGGTAGGCATCCAGCCCCCCTGGCTAAGGGTGGTAGTAGTGGTGGGCATCCTGCCCCCTGGCTAAGGGTGGTAGTAGTGGTGGGCATCCTGCCCCCCTGGGTGAGGGTGGTAGTAGTGGTGGGCATCCTGCCCCCCTGGGTGAGGGTGGTAGTAGTGGTAGGCATCCTGCCCCCTGGGTGGGGGTGGTAGTAGTGGTAGGCATCCAGCCCCCCTGGCTAAGGGTGGTGGTAGGCATCCAGCCCCCCTGGCTAAGGGTGGTAGTAGTGGTGGGCATCCTGCCCCCCTGGGTGAGGGTGGTAGTAGTGGTAGGCATCCTGCCCCCCTGGTTGAGGGTGGTAGTAGTGGTAGGCATCCAGCCCCCCTGGCTAAGGGTGGTGGTAGGCATCCAGCCCCCCTGGCTAAGGGTGGTAGTAGTGGTGGGCATTCTGCCCCCCTGGGTGGGGGTGGTAGTAGTGGTGGGCATCCTGCCCCCCCTGGGTGAGGGTGGTAGTAGTGGTAGGCATCCTGCCCCCTGGGTGGGGGTGGTAGTAGTGGTGGGCATCCTGCCCCCTGGCTAAGGGTGGTAGTAGTGGTGGGCATCCTGCCCCCCTGGGTGAGGGTGGTAGTAGTGGTAGGCATCCTGCCCCCCTGGTTGAGGGTGGTAGTAGTGGTAGGCATCCAGCCCCCCCTGGTTGAGGGTGGTAGTAGTGGTAGGCATCCAGCCCCCCTGGGTGGGGGTGGTAGTAGTGGTGGGCATCCTGCCCCCCCTGGCTAAGGGTGGTAGTAGTGGTAGGCATCCAGCCCCCCCTGGCTAAGGGTGGTGGTAGGCATCCAGCCCGCCCTGGGTGAGGGTGGTAGTAGTGGTAGGCATCCAGCCCCCCTGGGTGGGGGTGGTAGTAGTGGTGGGCATCCTGCCCCCCCTGGCTAAGGGTGGTAGTAGTGGTAGGCATCCAGCCCCCCCTGGCTAAGGGTGGTGGTAGGCATCCAGCCCGCCCTGGGTGAGGGTGGTAGTAGTGGTAGGCATCCAGCCCCCTGGCTAAGGGTGGTAGTGGTGGTGGGCATCTGGCACCCCCTGGCTAAGGGTGGTTGTGGTGGTTGGCATCCAGCCCCCCTGGGTTGGGGTGGTGGCGCGCATTCAGGCCCCTGTGTGCATATGTGGCATTGGTGATGGGCATCCCGCCCCTATGGTGCTGCTGTTGCTGGTGTAAGTATATTCAGATTCCCAGTGTATGTGTGTGATGTGTCGTGTACGTGTTGTATGTGTTTTGTGGTTGGTGTCTGACTTACCTTCTGCGCCGTACGCGTCCGTGCCTGTTCCGGTAGTAGATGTAGAATATTGGTATGATCGGGACGAAGGGATTCATGGTTGGTTCGTGTCGTTCGTCCTTCTCGTTGCTTCGCGTCGTCCTCGTCGCTTGGCTTCGTCCTCGTCGCTTCGCGTCGTCCTCGTCGGTGCTGTGTTCGTCTCGTAGCCGTGGATCGTGTTGTGGCGCGATTCGGAGCTTATGTGCGCCTCTCCCGGATGCTTTGACGTGCCGTGCGTAGCGACGGGTTCGGCGCGTACGGAAAGCGCATCGTACTTGTCCGGCCGGACGGGGCTGCATTTTCCCTTCCGTGCGACTCGATTCGGCGTTTCCGGATTCGCCTCGGTCGGAGAACAGGACCTGTTTTGGGTGAGTACGGCTCGGCCGGGATTTTTGCTGTTGTGCGCATCGTACTTGCTCGTTCGGTGTGCTGTACGGATCGGTCGGGAAACTGGCTTTCGCATGGCTTTTTTCCCGACCGAATAGTATTGGGTGCGCCTCCGACCGAGATCGGAATCGGCCCCTAAGTCATGATTTCTTTGAAGTTGATAAGTTGTTTTGTAAATACGGACAATTTTTACAAGTTAAATGTAACGAACATTTCTGAGAGTATGTTATACATTGGGTAGACTCTATGTATAAGATGAAAATGCGTAATAGTGGCTTGTAGAAATAATATTTTTTCCTGCAACATTTTTGGGTAATAAGAAATAAAAAGAGTAATTGGAATATATGTAAAAACTACCGGACCCACAATGCCTCATTATGGGCAACGTGGAGACCATCTATAAAAGTTTGGAAACTGAAGTAGGACTCCGTATACTACCGTGAACAAGAACTTTGTGTTCGAAACGCGTAGGTGGAGGAGAAGGAGGTCTTAATTAAAAAGAAATATTTTTGTACCAAGGAGAGTGCCGTGTAAGCTGTTGTTGGAAAATAATTAGCGAGAGGTGGTCCTGTCTCGCCACGAGCACCAGCTGGAGGGTGCTCCCCCGAAAAGGACCGTGTTTGCTGATATATATATATATATATATATATATATATATATATATATATATATATATATATATATATATATATATTAATTTCCACAGTTTGTCCCCAAACAAAGCACACTCCTCACAGGGACAAATATAAAAGCTCAGCAAGGCAAAGGTCAGCAAGTTCCCTCTGTATTATTCAATTGCCCAACGCGTTTCAGAAAATAGTTTCCTTGTTCACGGGCAGCAGCAAGCTCTAAAATCTCACGAGACTACATTAGCACTGCTTTAGAATCCTCTTTAATAATACTCAGGTGAGTGTCACGAGTAAAACAGTGCATGCTGGTAAACACAGTCCCAATAGTATAAATCACTCAACATTGCTGCTTCAATATCATCCAAATTTATTCATAACCCTTGATAAGGTGGATGAAACAATGCGCCTTCATCATGCCACATGAGAGCGTCCCAGGAGTCCGCATGGCTTCACAATCCCAAAGCCGCAGACCCGCCCTGTATGACCGGCGGTGGTGCACTTAAACGGCCGGACCAGCCGTAATTATTAATTTCCACAGTTTGTCCCCAAACAAAGCACACTCCTCACCGGGACAAATATAAAAGCTCAGCAAGGCAAAGTTCAGTAAGTTCCCTCTGTATTATTCAATTGCCCAACGCGTTTCAGAAAATAGTTTCCTTGTTCACGGGCAGCAGCAAGCTCTAAAATCTCACGAGACTACATTAGCACTGCTTTAGAATCCTCTTTAATAATACTCAGGTGAGTGTCACGAGTAAAACAGTGCATGCTGGTAAACACAGTCCCAATAGTATAAATCACTCAACATTGCTGCTTCAATATCATCCAAATTTATTCATAACCCTTGAAAAGATGGATGAAACAATGCGCCTTCGTCATGCCACATGAGAGCGTCCCAGGAGTCCGCATGGCTTCACAATCCCAAAGCTGCAGACCCGCCCTGTATAACCGGCGGTGGTGCACTTAAACGGCCGGACCAGCCGTAATTATTCATTTCCACAGTTTGTCCCCAAACAAAGCACACTCCTCACCGGGACAAATATAAAAGCTCAGCAAGGCGAAGGTCAGCAAGTTCCCTCTGCATTATTCAATTGCCCAAAGCGTTTCAGAAAATAGTTTCCTTGTACACGGGCAGCAGCAAGCTCTAAAATCTCACGAGACTACATTAGCACTGCTTTAGAATCCTCTTTAATAATACTCAGGTGAGTGTCACGAGTAAAACAGTGCATGCTGGTAAACACAGTCCCAATAGTATAAATCACTCAACATTGCTGCTTCAATATCATCCAAATTTATTCATAACCCTTGATAAGGTCGATGAAACAATGCGCCTTCGTCATGCCACATGAGAGCGTCCCAGGAGTCCGCATGGCTTCACAATCCCAAAGCCGCAGACCCGCCCTGTATGACCGGCGGTGGTGCACTTAAACGGCCAGACCAGCCGTAATTATTCATTTCCACAGTTTGTCCCCAAACAAAGCACACTCCTCACCAGGACAAATATAAAAGCAAGCAAGGTGAACAAGGAAGCCAATTCTGAAACACGTTGGCACTTTGAATATTTATGAGGGAACTTGCTGTTCTTTTTCCATGCTGAGCCTTCGTATTTGTCCCGTTGAGGAGTGTGCTTGTTTGGGGACAAACTGTGGATAGGAATACTTACGGCTGGTCCGGCCGTTTAGTGCACCACCGCCGATTATCAGGGCGGGTCTGCGGCTTTGGGAGTGTGAAGCCATGCGGACTCCTGGGACACTCTCATGTGGCATGGTGAAGGCGCATTGTTTCATCTACCGTATCAAGGGTATTAATGAATTTGGATGACATTAAGCAGCAATTCAGAGTGATTGTAGTATCAGGACTGTATTGACCAGCATGCACTGGTTGACACGTGATTTTCACTTGAGCATTATTAAAGAGGATTTACAAGCAGTGCTAATGCAGTCTCGTGTGATTTTAGAATCTGCTGCTGCCCGTGAACAAGGAAGCCAATTCTGAAACGCGTTGGGCACTTTGAATATTTATGAGGGAGCTTGCTGTTCTTTTTCAATGCTGAGCCTTCGTATTTGTCCCTGTGAGGAGTGTGCTTGTTTGGGGACAAACTGTGGAAAGGAATACTTACAGCTGGTCCGGCCGTTTAGTGCACCACCGCCGATTATACAGGGCGGGTCTGCGGCTCTGGGAGTGTGAAGCCATGCAGACTCCTGGGACGCTCTCATGTGGCATGGTGAAGGCGCATTGTTTCATCTACCGTATCAAGGGTATTAATCAATTTGTATGACATTAAGCAGCAATTCAGAGTGATTGTATTATCGGGACTGTATTGACCAGCATGCACTGGTTGACACGTGATATTCACTTGAGCATTATTAAAGAGGATTTACAAGCAGTGCTAATGCAGTCTCGTGTGATTTTAGAATTTGCTGCTGCCCGTGAACAAGGAAGCCAATTCTGAAACGCGTTGGGCACTTTGAATATTTATGAGGGAACTTGCTGTTCTTTTTCCATGCTGAGCCTTCGTATTTGTCCCGGTGAGGAGTGTGCTTGTTTGGGGACAAACTGTGGAAAGGAATACTTACGGCTGGTCCGGCCGTTTAGTGCACCACCGCCGATTACACAGGGCGGGTCTGCGGCTTTGGGAGTGTGAAGCCATGCGGACTCCTGGGACACTCTCATGTGGCATGGTGAAGGCGCATTGTTTCATCTACCGTATCAAGGGTATTGATCAATTTGGATGACATTAAGCAGCAATTCAGAGTGATTGTAGTATCGGGACTGTATTGTCCAGCATGCACTGGTTGACACGTGATATTCACTTGAGCATTATTAAAGAGGATTTACAAGCAGTGCTAATGCAGTCTCGTGTGATTTTAGAATCTGCTGCTGCCCGTGAACAAGGAAGCCAATTCTGAAATGCGTTGGGCACTTTGAATATTTATGAGGGAACTTGCTGTTCTTTTTCCATGCTGAGCCTTCGTATTTGTCCCGGTGAGGAGTGTGCTTGTTTGGGGACAAACTGTGGAAAGGAATATATATATATATATTTACTCCGCTTTGCTTGTGTAGCAGCCGCCGCAAACTCCTGATCAGAGGGCGCGTCGTCACAGCAGGCCACCCAAGCTCGGTCCGAAATTATAGAAATTACGTTCCTCTGCAACAAAGGATTGACGACGCCGTGTTTGGACAAATATTAGGTTTTATTTGTCGGCTGATTAGATTGGACGCGTTTCGCCTGTACCAGCAGGCTTGTTCACCAATAAAGTTTTTGCCGAAATCAACCATTTTTAAATGCTGTGCATGTGACGTACCACATGATACACTACAAACACAATGTCATGGAAAACAGACTCGTAGTTTTACAACATGATTTGTAAAAACATATGTTCAGTTATATCTTTTGTTACAAACAATTAAAATTTCATTATTTGCGTCAACCAAAAAATAAATTAAATTATACCGCATTTTAAACATTATTTGGCATTTCATGTTATTATCAGAAGCCATTTCTCATATTGCATTCCGTGCAGTATAGTATAGCTTTACTCGCTACATTAACCAAATATTGTAGGGTTTTAATTCTCCCATTCAAATCATGCACTTATCTGCAAAAACGATAGCTACCATCCCAATAGGGGATTTAAGCGACTTATGCTTTTTCCAGTCATAGGTATTGCTAAGAAATTCTGCCCTAGTGGGCTTAGCTTCTGGTGCTATAACAATCTACATGATAACACTTATGTTTATTGTGCCCAAGTGGGCTGTCAGGCATTTAAAAATGGTTGATTTCGGCAAAAACTTTATTGGTGAACAAGCCTGCTGGTACAGGCGAAACGCGTCCAATCTAATCAGCCGACAAATAAAACCTAATATTTGTTCAAACACGGCGGCGTCAATCCTTTGTTGCAGAGGAACGTAATATATATATATATATATATATATATATATATATATATATATTCACTGAAAAAAACATAGGTTTCAGGCACGTTATAGTTAGAAATTAGCATTTAAAAAACCTTAGAAATTCACTGAAAAAACCATAGGTTTTAGGGACAGTTATAGTTAGTTGGACATTTCACTCGTACAAAACCCGTGAAATTCCCCCGTTATAGTTAGTTCAGCTAACTATAACTCGCGCCCCTACAATGCACTGCTGATGACGTCACATATTACATCACTCATGACATGGTCAGTGACATCACTGATGACATCACTGATGACATCTCAAATGACATCACTGATGACATCATCCATGTGATAATTTGATGCATCTTCTCACACCCTAATATAACTTTTGATACACCCACTGTAAATTACAGACTGCCATTGTCAAAACCATAGACACTCCAACACCAATAACTACATACACACTCACTGATTCTTAGGTCTACACACACATCCACTCACTCACCTCTACAGTCACTCATACTTACGGTCACTCAGTACAGGACTTTCATATGCACTTATACACCTACATAGACACTCACACACCGCCACTCATCCATAGAGGTACTCACACACCTAGTCAGTCATGCAAATAATTAATCACACTGCCATTTACTCACCTATACAGTTATACACACACCAGCTCACTTACTCATACAAATACTAGCACATTCGTACGCTCTTATACAATCACTGATACAAGTACACACTCATCCATACAGCCACTCTCACAATCACACACTCTCACTTAGAGCCATTTATATACTCCAACACACATATATACTGCCTTTGAAACCCCCGTTATAGTTAGTTCAGCTAACTATAACTCGCGCCCCGCAATGCACTGCTGATGACGTCACATATTACATCACTCATGACATGGTCAGTGACATCACTGATGACATCACTGATGACATCTCAAATGACATCACTGATGACATCACTGATGACATCATCCAGTGACTGTGTGTTTCTGTAAAGTTTAAATATGCTTAATATATATAGGGAAAGGCGTATTGAAGAATGAGTGGGTGTATAAGTGTCTGAATGGATGATTTAGTAGGTGCATGACTGACTCTATAAGTGAGTGATTAAACGTATCTTACTGAATGCATTGGTTAGTGACTAAACTGTGTGAATGTCTGTATCCGTCTGTCTGTTGGTGTGTAAGCGGCTGCATCGGTTTGCGAATAGCTACATGAGTGTCTACATGGGTTATTGATTGGTTGTCTGAGTATCTGTATGGGTGCCTGAGTGTTTGTGTGGGTGGGGTGTGTGTGACTCTGTGCATAGATGTGTGAGTGGGTGATTCCGTGGGTGCATGGTTTCAAGAGTGCATCTGTGATGGACTGTATGGGTGTGTGAGTGTGTGTATGGGTGTGTTAGTGAGTGAATGTATATCTCAGTGGTACATGTGTGAGTAACTACATATGTGAAAGGCAGTATATATGTGTGTTGGAGTATATAAATGGCTATAAGTGAGAGTGTGTGATTGTGAGAGTGGCTGAATGGATGAGTGTGTACTTGTATCAGTGATTGTATAAGAGCGTAAGAATGTGCTAGTATTTGTATGAGTAAGAGAGCTGGTGTGTGTATAACTGTATAGGTGAGTAAATGGCAGTGTGATTAATTATTAGCATGACTGACTAGGTGTGTGAGTACCTCTATGGATGAGTGGCGGTGTGTGAGTGTCTATATAGGTGTATGAGTGCATATGATAGTCCTGTACTGAGTGACCATAAGTATGAGTGACTGTACGGGTGAGTGAGTGGATGTGTGTGTAGACCTAAGAATCAGTGAGTGTGTATGTAGTTATTGGTGTTGGAGTGTCTATGGTTTTGAGAATGGCAGTCTGTAATTTAGAGTGGGTGTATCAAAAATTATATTAGGGTGTGAGAAGATGCATGAAATTATCACATGGATGATGTCATCAGTGATGTCATTTGAGATGTCATCAGTGATGTCATCAGTGATGTCACTGACCATGTCATGAGTGATGTAATATGTGACGTCATCAGCAGTGCATTGCGGGGGCGCGAGTTATAGTTAGCTGAACTAACTATAACGGGGGAATTTCACGGGTTTTGTACGAGTGAAATGTCCAACTAACTATAACTGTCCCTAAAACCTATGTTTTTTTCAGTGAATTTCAAAGGTTTTTTAAATGCTAATTTCTAACGATAACGTGTCTGAAACCTATGGTTTTTTCAGTGAATTTCAAAGGTTTTTAAATGCTAATTTCTAACTATAATGTGCCTGAAACCTATGGTTTTGTAAGTGAATTTCAAAGATTTTTAAATGCTAGTTTCTAACTATGCCTACAGAGGTAGGACATGTGAAGAAAGAAGAAAAAACGCACAGAAAGAAGCAAAAGAAATGCAGAAAGAAGCAACAGAAGTCCACAAAGACGAAGAAAAGAGCAGGAAGAAGCAAGACATGTGCAGAAAGAACCAACAGAGGAGCAGAAAGAGGCCTTGTTGCAAAATCATCCTGTGCCCACAACTTTTTCATACGGGTACTGGTGGTAACTGACTCGGACTAACCAGGCCTAGAGCCAGTGCTATGCTAAAAGACACTTAGAATACAGTGAAAACACCTACATACACTAGGGAACACTATGTGTTGGGGTACCCCTGTGATTAGCATGAACTCCTCTGTAAGGCCCTAGTACATAATAGGGCAGGGGGATTAAAACTTCCTCTTAAAACGCGCCCCGGGGCGCATTTGCACAGTGGTGAGAGGGAGGGGGGGGCCTGATGTGACATGTGTGCAAACACGCCCTGTGGTGCGTTTTAATTTGGGGAATTAATTCCTCTTCAATCCTGAGGGTTCCTGGGGTCCAACTAGCCCACCACGTACCTCCAGTAAGCGCTACAGGGCTGCGTTGCAGAGAGGTGGCCCAGGCCATGCCCCTTTTTACACCACTCTGCAATGCAGCTCTGTGGCGCTTACTGGAGGTACGTGGTGGGCTAGTTGGACCCCAGGGACCCTCAGGATTGAAGAGGAATTTATCCCCCAACTTAAAACACGCCACAGGGCGTGTTTGCACACATGTCACCTCAGGCCCCGCCCCCTCCCTTCACCACTATCAAACGCGCCCCATGGCGCATTTTAAGTTGGGGAATTAAGTCCCCTTGAATCCTGAGGGTCACTGGGGTCCAACTAGCCCACCAAGTACCTCCAGTAAGCGCCACAGAGCTGCGTGGCAGAGAGGTGTAAAAAGGGGCATGGCCTGGACCACCTCTCTGCAACGCAGCGCAGTGGCGCTTACTGGAAGCACCTGGTGGGCTAGTTGGCCCCCAGGGGCCCTCAGGTTTGAAAGGGAATTAATTCCCCAACTTTAAATGCGCCACAGGGCGTGTTTGCACACATGTCACCTCTGGCCCCGCCCCCTCCCTTCACCACTGTGCAAACGCGCCCCTTGGCGCGTTTTAAGTTGGGGATTAAGTCCCCTTAAATCCTGAGGGTCCCTGGGGTCCAACTAGCCCACCAGGTACCTCCAGTTAGCGCCACAGGGCTGCGTTGCAGAGAGGTGGTCTGAGGCCACGCCCCTTTTACACCTCTCTGCAACGCAGCCCTGTGGCGCTTACTGGCGGTACCTGGTGGACTAGTTGGCCCCCAGGGACCCTCAGTATTCAAGGGGAATTAATTCCCCAACTTTAAACATGCCACAGGGCGTGTTTGCACACATATCACCTCAGGCCCCGCCCCCTCCCTTCACCACTGTGCAAACGCGCCCCGTGGCGTGTTTTAAGTTGGGGGATAAAGTCCCCTTGAATCCTGAGGGTCCCTGGGGTCCAACTAGCCCACCAGGTACCTCCAGTAAGCGCCACAGAGCTGTGTTGCAGAGAGGTGTAAAAAGGGGCGTGGCCTCTGAACACCTCTCTGCAACGCAGCTCCCTGGCGCATACTGGAGGTACCTGGTGGGCTAGTTGGCCCCCAGGTACCCCCAGTATTCAAGGGGAATTAGTTCCCCAACTTTAAACGCGCCAGGGGGGGCGTTTGCTGAGTGTTGCAGGGAGGGGGCGGGGCCTAGCCGTGATGCCGGACTTTTTTTATTTATTTTTTAAGAAGGGGTCTGTGTGGACCCCCTTCTCTTGCCTTTTTGTGCCCTGGGGACCCCATCCCCCAGGGCCTGCTCCTCCTTTTTTTTTTTTTTAAATGTTAATGGGAGGGGGGCCGCGTGGGCCCCCCTCCCGTGGCCAATTCTGGCCCCGGGGACCCCATCCCCTGGGGCAAGGCCACACATATTATTTTTTATAGGAAGGGGGGCTGCATGGCCCCCCCTCCTAAGACCTCTACTGGCCCCGGGGACCCCATCCCCCGAGGCCCACCTTTATTTAATTTTTTTTTTTTGGGGAGGGGGGCCGCGTGGCCCCCCTCCCGGGCCACTTCTGGCCCCGGGGACCCCATCCCCCGGGGCCTGGCCATCCTTTTTTTTTGTTTTGTGAGGGGGCCGCGTGGCCCCCTCCTCAGGCCAAATATGGCCCGGGGACCCAATCCCCGGGGCCTGGCCTCTCCTTTTTTTTTTTTTTTTTTTAATACTCAGGGGAGGGGGCCACGTGGCCCCCTCCTGGGCCACTTCCAGCCCCGGGGACCCCATCCCCGGGGCCTGGCCTCTCATTGGGGACCGTGGGGGGTCCCCAATCCCCCATGGTCCCGCCGGCTCCCCGCGTCCTGCGGGAGCCGGCATTGCTTTCCACATGGGGAGCTGCTGACATGCAGCTCCCCTTGTGGAAAAGCAAACTGCTTTGCTTCATTGAAGCGAGAGCAGGTTTCCCTGCTCTCGCTTCAATGAAACAAAGCAGTTTGCAATGACAGGGCGGGAGCCATGAGGCTCCCGCCCTGTCATTGCAAACAGCAGTGTCCCGGGGTGGCCACCCCGGGACACTGCAGGAGCCGGCCCTGGGGGTGGCGGTCCCCAGGGCCATCAAGGGCTCCAGGAGAGGGGCCGCGCGGCCCCCTCCCAACAATTGCAAAGCCCCGGGGAGGTGGTGGTCCCCGGGGCTCGGGGGTCCATTACGGACCCCCAAATTTAAATATTAGTGCCTCAGGGAGGTGGCAGTCCCTGGGGCGTGTGGGAGGGGCTCGAGCCCCCCCCACACAGGTATATTGTTTTTAAAAAAATGAAGCCCCGGGGGGTGGCGTTCCCCGGGGCTGCGGGGGGGCAGTGTGCCCCCCGCTATTATAAATAATGAAAGCCCCGGGGGTGGCGGTCCCCGGGGCTTGGGGGGGCCTTGGAGGCCCCCCAAACTTTAAAAAAACAAGCCCCGGGGGGTGGCGGTCCCCGGGGCAGTGTGGGGGGGATTGGGGCCCCCCCACACTTTTTTTTTCACTGCCCCCGGGACTTGGCCCACCCGGGGGCTAATTAGTAACGAAGCGCCGGCCGGATCCGCGGATCCAGCGCGCATTTTGCCGATTTAAAAAAAAAAATGCTTTTTTGGGCCTTGGGGGTCCTTGTGGGACCCCCTGAGAAGGCCTAGGGGGTCAGGGTGTTTTTACCCTGCCCCCTTTTCTTGTTTTGCGCCTTAGTTTTTCTGTTTTCTTGTGCCTCGGTTCTACCGAGGCACAAGATGGCTGCCAACACTTCCTGGTTTGGAGTGTTGACAGCCAAATTAGCATGAAGCTCGTGGTCGGGAGGGTCCGCGGATCCTCCGTGCCTCTAAATATTGAAACTTTTATTTTTGATTTTCTCAGCAACTACTGAACGGATTTACACCATTTTTAAAAAGGGTGCTTTCTGAACCAAGCACTACCTTTTTGCCAAATTTGGTGTAATTACGTTCAGCAGTTTTGGCTGTAGCCTTGCATAAAGTTTCCTATGGGAAATTGATTTTTGACTCTTATTTTTTGAATTTATCCGCAACTACTGAACGGATTTACACCATTTAAAAAAAGGGCGCTTTTGAACCAAGCACTACCTTTTTGCCAAATTTGGTGTAATTCCGTTCAGCAGTTCGGGCTGTAGCCGTGTCTAAAGTTTCCTATGGGAATTAACATGGAGAAAACACGTTTTGGGACCCCCCTTTTTTTTTGGCCCCCGCTTGATGAATCACCCCGAAACTTTCAAGATAGGAGCGGACTGGAGCGGGCCATAAGTTTTGAAAATTTCGCGAAGATTCGTCAACCGGCGCCAAAGTTATTGGGAAAAGAATGTTACGAATTTCCTATGGATAATAGGTCCTAACTATAACTATCTGCTGGCGACCGCCAGTAGATTATATATATATATATATATATATATATATATATATATATATATATATATATATTCACTGAAAAAACCATAGGTTTCAGGGACGTTATAGTTAGTTGGACATTTCACTCGTACAAAACCAGAGAAATTCGTAAGTTATAGTTAATTGAGCTAACTATAACTCGCGCCCCCACAATGCACTGCTGATGACGTCACATATTACATCACTCATGACATGGTCAGTGCCATCACTGATGACATCACTGATGACATCTCAAATGACATCACTGATGACATCATCCACGTGATAATCTGATGCACCTCCTCACACCCTAATATAACCTTTGATAGACCCACTCTAAAATACAGACTGCCATTTTTGAAACAATAGACACACCAATACCAGTTACTACATACCCACTCACTGATTCCTAGGTCTACACACACATCCACTCATTCACCCATACAGTCACTCATACATGCAGTCACTCATCAATACAGCACTATCATTTGCACTCTCACACCTATACAGACACTCACACACTGCCACTCATCCATAGAGTTACTCACACATCTAGTCAGTCATGGTAAATACACATATATATACATATCTCTTTAAAACCCCACAAACCCTCAACCCATACCCACCCTAAACCCTAAAATTACCCTTGCCAGCAGAAAGCCCATACCCATCCTAAACCCTAAAATTACCCTAGCCACCCCAAAACCCATACCCACCTTAAACCCTAAAAATTCCCTTGCCACCTCAACGCCCATACCCACCCTCAACGGTTACATTACCCTTGCCAACCCATAACCAACCTAAACCCTAAAATGACACCTGCCACCCAAAACCTATACCCACCCTAAACCCTAAAATTACCCCTAACGCCCCAAAACTCTTACCCACCCTAAACCCTAAAAACTCCCTTGCCAGTATAATGGGTATATAAGGCATTTTCTGGGAGGCTACATAGGAGTTTTGAAATTTAAAATTACAAATGTGATAGCCGCACGGGGAAACTGTATATTGTTAGGGAGTCTTGTGGAGTTTGTCTTTTCACACATATGTAAAATAAGCCCGGGCAGGTAACTACGCTCCACCAGTGTAGTTTACGTAGCTTTGCCTACTCCGCGTTCCGTTGTGAACGCAGAGTTTACGCAAAACTACGACTTCGTGGCAGAGCGTAGTTAGCCGGCCCCTCCACCCTCCCAAAGTAATCATAAAGTAATTAAAAAGGCACTTACCTGCCATGGCTGCCTCCTCCTCACCATGGCCGCTCTCCTTCCTCCTCCTCCTCATCGTTCTTCACTGATAACCCCTACGTTGTATGTCTTGCGAGTGCGCACGCGCAAGACGTACAACGTAGGGGTTATCCAAGAAGAAGGACGGCGAGGAGGAGGAAGGAGAGTGGCCATGGCAAGGAGGAGGCAGCAACGGCAGGTAAGTGCCTTTTTAATTACTTTGGGAGGGGGAGGGCACGTTGCGGAGTGGAGCAAAGTTCCACAGAGTTGTTTTACAACTCCGTGGAACTTCGCGTAGAGGCACTACACCTGCTCCGCCCAGGGTTGATGTAAAATATTGTCTTATTGTTATAGGTAAAAGTTTGTATACATGTTTTGTGGAATGAATTGCGTTCAATATTGCGTATAGATGTACATACATTACATATTGTTTCTGTATGCTTTTAATTTTCAGCCCTGATGAAGTCCTAAGGGACGAAACTCATTGGCTTGCTCGATTATAACCTGTTTTTGATACAATTAATTCAATAAAAAGTTGGACGAACAAGACTTCTGTGGAATTGATTCTATTTGAACCATCACTTCGGATACACATGGACACTGAAATTTATGGAATTTGTGCATAAATACTCTAACTGGAGCAATAGTAATGATATATTTTTCGCTCCTTTTCAATTGTTCTGTTTGTTTTAAGTTTGATTGTGACTCTTAAGCTGTCTGGTCACGGAAAGTTGAGCGATTTGCGTTCTTTTTGCATTTGTCACCCCGAGTGGGACGGATATACCCAGACGTGGGTCCCGTGCTCTCCATGCCAATGGAGTCAAGCTATCCTGGCTGATGAGGGCTGAAAGCCCGAAACCGGTCCTAAGATGCTTGTTTCCAGTCCAGGGAGGACCTAGCCTGGCAGTTCGGGCTGGACTGTTCCCATTGGGCGCAGGGTCAAGACTGATTTGCATATGGCTGGGTCCAAACTGGAATGGCATGGTGAGCAAAAAAATGATGGATTTAGGCCCAGATCTTTGTACTGGGGTGAATGTATGACATTGTTCTACATTCTGTACATCACTCGTTCTTTTTGCATTTGTCACCCCGAGTGGGACGGATATACCCAGACGTGGGTCCCGTGCTCTCCATGCCACTGGAGTCAAGCTATCCTGGCTGATGAGGGCTGAAAGCCCGAAACCGGTCCTAGGATACTTGTTCCCAGTCCAGGGAGGACCTGGCCTGGCAGTTCGGGCTGGACTGTTCTCATTGGGCGCAGGTTCAAGGCTGATTTGCATATGGCTGGGTCCAAACTGGAATGGCATGGTGAGCAAAAAAACGATGGGTTTAGGCCCAGATCTTTGTACTGGGGTGAATGTATGACATTGTTCTGCATTCTGTCCATCACTCGTTCTTTTTGCATTTGTCACCCCGAGTGGGACGGGTATGCCCAGACGTGGGTCCCGTGCTCTCCATGCCACTGGAGTCAAGCTATCCTGGCTGATGAGGGCTGAAAGCCCGAAACCGGTCCTAGGATGCTTGTTTCCAGTCCAGGGAGGACCTGGCCTGGCAGTTCGGGCTGGACTGTTCCCATTGGGCGCAGGGTCAAGACTGATTTGCATATGGCTGGGTCCAAACTGGAATGGCATGGTGAGCAAAAAAACGATGGATTTAGGCCCAGATCTTTCGACTGGGGTGAATGTATAACATTGTTCTTCATTCTGTCCATCACTCGTTCTTTTTGCATTTGTCACCCCGAGTGGGACGGGTATGCCCAGACGTGGGTCCCGTGCTCTCCATGCCACTGGAGTCAAGCTATCCTGGCTGATGAGGGCTGAAAGCCCGAAACCGGTCCTAGGATGCTTTTTTCCTGTCCAGGGAGCACCTGGCCTGGCAGTTCGGGCTGGACTGTTCCCATTGGGCGCAGGGTCAAGACTGATTTGCACATGGCTGGGTCCAAACTGGAATGGCATGGTGAGCAAAAAAACGATGGATTTAGGCCCATATCTTTGTACTGGGGTGAATGTATGACATTGTTCTGCATTCTGTCCATTACTCATTCTTTTTGCATTTGTCCCCCCGAGTGGGACGGGTATGCCCAGACATGAGTCTCGTGCTCTCCATGCCACTGGAGTCAAGCTATCCTGGCTGATGAGGGCTGAAAGCCCGAAACCAGTCCTAGGATCCTTGTTTCCAGTCCAGGGAGGACCTTGCCTGGCAGTTCGGGCTGGACTGTTCCCATTGGGCGCATGGTCAAGACTGATTTGCATATGGCTGGGTCCAAACTGGAATGGCATGGTGAGCAAAAAAATGATGGATTTAGGCCCAGATCTTTGTACTGGGGTGAATGTATGACATTGTTCTGCATTCTGTCCATCACTCGTTCTTTTTGCATTTGTCACCCTGAGTGGGACGGGTATGCCCAGACGTGGGTCCCGTGCTCTCCATGCCACTGGAGTCAAGCTATCCTGGCTGATGAGGGCTGAAAGCCCGAAACTGGTCCTAGGATGCTTGTTTCCAGTCCAGGGAGGACCTGGCCTGGCAGTTCGGGCTGGACTGTTCCCATTGGGTGCAGGGTCAAGACTGATTTGCATATGGGTGGGTCCAAACTGGAATGGCATGGTGAGCAAAAAAACGATGGATTTAGGCCCATATCTTTGTACTGGGGTGAATGTATGACATTGTTCTGCATTCTGTCCATCACTCGTTCTTTTTGCATTTGTCACCCCGAGTAGGATGGGTATGCCCAGACGTGGGTCCCGTGCTCTCCATGCCACTGGAGTCAAGCTATCCTGGCTGATTTGGGCTGAAAGCCCGAAACCGGTCCTAGGATGCTTGTTTCCAGTCCAGGGAGGCCCTGGCCTGGCAGTTCGGGCTGGACTGTTCCCATTGGGCGCAGGGTCAAGACTGGAATGGCATGGTGAGCAAAAAAACGATGGATTTAGGCCTAGATCTTTGTCCTGGGGTGAATGTATGACATTGTTCTGCATTCTGTCCATCACTCATTCTTTTTGCATTTGTCACCCCGAGTGGGACGGGTATGCCCAGACGTGGGTCCCGTGCTCTCCATGCCACTGGAGTCAAGCTATCCTGGCTGATGAGGGCTGAAAGCTCGAAACTGGTCCTAGGATGCTTGTTTCCAGTCCAGGGAGGACCTGGCCTGGCAGTTCGGGCTGGACTGTTCCCATTGGGCGCAGGGTCAAGTCTGATTTGCATATGGCTGGGTCCAAACTGGAATGGCATGGTGAGCAAAAAAACGATGGATTTAGGCCCAGATCTTTGTACTGGGGTGAATGTATGACATTGTTCTGCATTCTGTCCATCACTCGTTCTTTTTGCCAATGATAGTAACAACACAACTACTATTCATAACACTCCTGCAAGTCTGACAATTCAAACGATTTCAGGGCCCCAAAGCTATAAGAATGGCTTGGGTGGATGGTAATATTCATATTTTATGTTTATTGAATTATTAATTAACTGTTGTTGTGGTCACCTCTTAATTAGCCAGACAGAGCCACCTTTTGGCAGACTGTCACAAGCGCCGGTGTAGACAATTAAGTGCTAGAGCCAAGCATTGGAAACCACTGGCTCAAATTAAGCTCTGGACCTGCCTCATTAATATGTATGAGGCAGGTCGCAAAGTGTCATCTTAAGAATTTTGGGAGCTCTGAGCAAGACATATTTTGGGGGCCCCAAGACAGAACAAATTTGAAATGTGTTACCTTTTTCCTGCTAATTCAATCCTGAGGTGTGCAAACCAATAATAAATTATATGTTAAATCTTAAGAGGGTCACACAATATTCATTGAAATATGTCTTGCCTGGGACCCACAAAATGCTTAGGATGACACAGGGTAAAAAGACAGAGCCAGTGGTAGCAGTAGGTAGGTAGGGAGTGCAGTTTAAAATGAGAAATACAATAGACATAGATCAAATAGAGAGAAAGTTCACTTTCATTGGGGGCACCTTAGATGGTGAGAACCCTGGTCAATTGCTCACTTTGCTCTTGTCTTAAAACGTCTCTGTATGACCCACTGGGAATGGCTAGAGTCATAGGCATGCTGTTTCTAAAGAAAACGTGACGTGTTAAAAAACAAAATGAAAAGGTAAACATTTTTTAGGAGTAGTCTCTGGTCCCATTGACCACTGCCTACTCCTAAAACATTTTTGTCAACATTCTCAAACGGGAAGTGTTTACCCTGGGGACCCCTAGCCGTTTGTGAATGGCTCACCATCAATTTTGAATTAATGGTAAAATATTCATATTTTGCATTTGGATTTCAGTTAAGGAATTGGTATTGGGATTGTGAAGGGATGCCCTTAACACGCCCCTTCCAAACAGCAATTCCTTAATGTTTACTTAACGCATTTAACTATTCAAAAAACCTTATCTGAATCATTAATTGGGTTTAGTACATTACAAAAAGTGTTTTAGCAGTCACAAACTCTCGGATTTACTGAATCTGAAGGTTTACGACCGTTAAAGCATTTTGTACATCAGGCCCAAAGATTCATGTATTCCTCAATGGTTTTGGCAAGGTAGTCTATACATGTGATCCAGTTCTTGGCAGTATAAAAACTAATCTACATTTTCACAAATGTTACTGCTCCTCTTTTTGTACAGAGCCACTTCAATGTAATTCTCAGGTACAAAGTTCCTGCACGTAGTAAAGGTTTTCACGTCAAGGAGTATTACCTTGGTGTCCATTGTCTGTTTAACCCACCTTACATCTTATCTAAAAGAGTAAAGAAATAAAAGTAGAAAGAATGTAAGGAGCAAATAACCAGTAACTATTTACATAGAGCAGCCTAGCAGCACTAGTTGGAAGCTAACAATTGGAACAGCTGAGAATTGTGTACACCTCGAAATGGTTTTTAGACAAAATATCAAAAATGAAATATCGTCAGACATAAATATCAAGTTTAAAATATCATCATCCAGAAATATTGTGTGCAAGTATATCGTTGTCAACAATATCGATTTTAAAGTAAGTAATATCGATTTTAACAATATCGAAATCATTAATACAATTTACAAAAATATTGTTGTTAATATTGTTTTTTAATTATGCTTATGTATTTTAGTATATATTATATTTGTATGTTAGAAATTGTTTGTATAATTATTGTTTATGTTTTTTAATATCGTTTTTTAATTTTTTGCAGTTTTGAAATTAAATTTTATAATTTTTTGTTATTGTTAGTACCATACCGGGTTGTGGGGTTTATAGGGGTAGGGGATGGAAAGCAAATAAATGTTATTTAATTAATATTTTTATTAATATTAATTATTTAATTGATAATTATATATGTTAATTGTATAATACATTTTTTATAAAATTAAGTTTCAGGTTGTGGGTTTTGTAGGGGTATAGAGTGGGAAGTACATAAATTATATATTTAATACATCGTTTTTTAAAATATTAATTATTTAATTAATAATTATTTATGTTAATTAATTTTTTTCATTAAGTTTTGGAGTGGGTTGTGTGTTTTGTAAGGGTATAGGGTTGAAAATAAATTAATCATATTTAATTATTAATTCATTTTTAATTCATATTAAAAATGTACCTGATAGCTAATTATGTAAATTGTGTAATACATTATTTTGTAATATCTTCCTCTTTTTTAGTGTGTGTTATTATTTTTGTATGGGTAAAGGGTGTGTAGCAAATTGATTATAATAATTAATAAATAATGTTATGTCAAAGCTGTAATTAAGATATTTTTTAAGTTATGTATTTGGTGTGATTTTTTGCATTTGTAGGGGTTAAGGGTGGGAAGTTAATCTAATGCAATTAATTTATTATTAGTAAATTAGTAATAATAATTGTTTAATTGACCGTTAATTATGTCATTGATACAATTAATATTGTTTTTATTTATATATTAGGTGTGGGGTGTTGGTTTTATATGGATAAAGGGTGGGACCTTAATTAAATATAATTATTTTACTAATAGTTAATTATTGTTCATATTTTCATAAATATTTAATTATGTAAAATGTGTAAATAGTATAATTTTAAGAATTACATTTAGATGTGTGTTTTGTAGTTTGTAGAAGTATAGGGTAGAAAGTTATTTATGTAATAACTGTAAAAATAGCTAATTATTTTTTAGAATTATGTTATTTATTATTGTATGTGTTGTGTTGTGATTTTTAAATGTAAATAAGATTGTATTTATTAGTTGTTATTATTTTGAGAACATAGTGGGTGATTAGGATGGTGGGTGGATCGCCGGCCGGGCGGTGGCGATCCGCCCGCCATCGCAACCCGATTTACCCCCCGCCATATTATAATGGCGGGGGAATCGCGGCGGACGCAAAGTGCGTCCGCCGCTTTTCCGCCAGTCGGCAATCGTTTCGATTGCCGGCCAGGCGGACTTGGCCACTAATAGGGTGGCGGTGGCTACCAGGCACCGCCATCCATATTAGGATGTGTGCGGAAACTGGCCTTTCCATGGCGGTGATGTCGCCATGGAAAGGCTGGCGGGGATTAGCTTTGGGGGCCCGTTGCGCCCCCCCAGCTGCACTTGGGGGGTACCTATGGTAACCCACTACATTGCCATGCACAAGGTGGCAGGCACCGCGCAGTGCCTGCCACGTTGTGCATGGCAATGCACAACATGGCATTTCAACATTGCGGCAGGTGCAGCAGCACCCGCCGCAATGTTAAAATCCCAGATGCGACCGCCGTGGTGGCGGTCGCATCATAATTGGGGTGGCGGGACTGCCGCATGGCAGGCGGGCGGTCCCGTTACCGCTATGGTGGCGGAAATCACCCCCATAGTTTGGTATTTTAATTAAAATAATATTTGTATTAATTTATGTTAAGTATTGGACATATGTAATTTGTTTATTTAAAAAAAATATATATACAGATTTTTTATATTTGAAATATTTATATTTTTTATATTCAATATGTTTTTGAAATTATTTTATTTTGTTGAAGTGAATTAGTCTGTTTCTAATGTTGCACTGACTGGAGTGGGAATAGTAAATCTGACCCCTCCGCAATCCAACACTTTCCCTACTGTTGCACTGACTGGAGTGGGAATAGTAAGTTTTACCCCTGCGCAATCCAACTCTTTCTCTACCGTTCCACTGAGTGCAGTGGAAATCGTAAATTTTACCCCACCACAATACAACGCTTTCCCAAATTTTGCACTGGCTGGAGTGGAAAAAGTAAATTTTAACCCCTCCTCTATCCAACACTTTCCCTACAGTTGCACTGAGTGGAGTGGGAAAAGTCAATTTTACCCCTCCACAATCCAACACTTTCCCTACTATTGCACTGACTGGAGTGGGAATAGTAAATATTATCCCTCCGCAATCAAACACTTTCCCTACTGTTCCACTGAGGGCAGTGGGAATGGAAAATGTTACCCCTCCACAATACAACGCTATCCCTGCTGTTGCACTGATTGGAGTGGGAATAATACATTTTACCCCTCCACAATCCAACACTTTCCTTACTGTTGCACTAAATAGAGTGGTAGAATAGTAAATGTATAATTATAGTCTTTATATTTTTTTAAAAAAAGAATTACATATATTTTCTTTTACTTATATTAGTGTTATCATTTAGTATATTTAGGGCCTCATTACGATGTCGGCTGGAAGACCGTTGCGGAATTGGGACAGACTGACCTCCAGTTGGCGGTCCCGACCGCAGTATTAGGAAGTGACCGCACATGATGTGGTCTCACACTCCCATTTCTCTATGGGAGCTTGTGCTGCGGTAGGAAACTGGCCGCAGCACAAACTCCCATAGAGAAATGGGAGTTTTTGTTAATCCCTGCACCACATGCCAGGCACCACATGGTGCCTGCCACTCAGGCAGGGATTGAAAGGGGGGCACCATATGTGCCCCCCAACCTGAGGCCGCAATTGCAAGGGGGCCTTGCTAGGGGGCCCAAAAGTTGCTTTCCGACAAACTTTTCATGTCAGAAAGCCTGACATGAAAAGCCTGTGGGAAACCGACATCGTAATCCCAACGGCGAAAACGCCCTCCTTAAGGGATTACGTGCCGGTTCCGACTGGCCAACAGGCCCCTTGCACCCGTCGTAAGCCAGACGGAATGACCAGCCAGTTTCAATTCTGACCACCGTATTCGTAATACGGCGGTCAGAATTGAAACCGAATATCAGTTGGAAAGCCTACAACCGCAGGGCCTTAATGTTTACTATTTAAATGTATATATATTTTCAAAAACAATATTTCAGACTATGATATTAGTGACAACAATATTTTTTTTTCGATACTTTTGTAATTTACATGATAAGTGTAGGATGGTGATATTTTTGACATTGATATTTATGTCACAATATTTTTGTATGGGGATATTTTGATGGTCGATATTTTGTCAGTGAACCCCTCGAAATATGATTTGTATTCATTTAATAGGATTGGGTGGAGGGATGCTGTATGCATGTGTGGCTATATAGGTAGACTGATGGATGAGTAGCAGCATTTGTAAATGCCATATTCGAGAGTTGATTATGCCGGTCAACACTAATCAAAACACAACTTTTTGAGGAGATGGTTGGAACGTTCGTTAAGCAGGTAGATTTTGGAAAGTAAACACTAGCTCTCAGTTGTTGATGTTTTAATGGAAAAGCAAATTAGGTCCTGACTAAAAATGCCCACATGGTCTGTGTGAGTTACTGTAAACGTAAACTGGTGCATCTTGCACCTATACGATCTGCCACAGTACCTCTAACAAGATAATGCTATCCGGACTGGCCGTACCAGGCATCTGGCGTTTCCCCTGGAGTCTGGAAGAGTGAGGGGCTGGTTTTGTTACTGGGGGCCGGTTTTGTTACGGGGATGGATTTGAAGCAGTGCTGAAAATGTCGCCCACCAGTAACAAAATCAGCAGGCCAGCATAATCCACTCAGCACTCACTTTCGTTTCCAGCCTCCCTGTGTTTTGAAATATGATAAAGTTTTAAAAGCATCAGCTGCAGAGTTATTAGTCTATCAAGCACTTTCCAGTGACAGTAAAAGTGTCAAGATATCTCTGGTGATTAATCTTCCTGCTGGAGTGATCTAGAGTTTTGTCTAGTGGCAGTTTTGACTCAAATAAGGAAGCGCAAAGGGTGAATATACCTGCTGAAAAGAATGCATACCACGCAGATCACATAAGTATATTTTATGATCAAAGCTCTGTGGGTTACTGCTTTTGTCACAGAGATCTTTTTGTTACTGTGCAGGTCATAACTTACAATAGTAATCTAGCACAGTGAGCTATGAACTGTCATCAAAGTGCTGCATGCAAACTGCATGGTAAAGGTTAGAAAGTATTGTTTTCTCTAGTCTTTCATTATCCTAATGTTGCTACTAAGGGTTTGTTTGGGTAGAAATAATTCTCATTGGTAAATGTAACCCTAACCACTGTGCTACATTTTGAACCCTGGGTTTGTGCTTCACCAGTCCAAGCACTCTTAAAAAATGCCTACACCTTGTAGTTCCCTTTTTCTTATGTAACATTTTCTATACACTGACTTACACATGTATTAATCATTGTCTCTATGGCCCTAATTATGAGTCTGGCGGTCCGTGGACCACCAGACTCGCGGTGGCGCGGCGGTGGCGGTCCAGCCACCACCGCACCGGCGGTCCGACCACCCTGTTAGGACTTTGGCAGCCGGACCACCATTGCACCCCTGCAGCCACCAGGGAACCACCATTCCCTGGTGGTCCCGCAGAGGTCTGAGGGCCGCAATATGCTTGGTGGTGCCCTGAGGCACCACCAAGCATATCACGATTTACCTTACCACCAGCAATTTCATGGTGGTTCTTCCTCCATGAAAAGGCTGTCAGTGAAGAAAGAAAGGGGGCCCTGCAGGGCACCCTCTTGCCCCTGTGCATGGGGGTGCATGCAGGTGGACACATGTTGTGCCTCCCTGTATTTCTGCACCCCTAATTCCTGCACAGGAAGAAATGCATGACATGGTGCATTTCTTCCTGTGCAGGAATGTGCATTGACGGTCCAGCGGCAGTGATGTTTCAGGCTCACAGTGAGCCTATTAAACAGCACCACCACTGGGACCGCCATGCCGCCCACCCGCCAGACTACAAAAAACTTATAGGGACACTTGGCAGTGCAGGAGCGCAGCTGTGGTGAGCCGCCGTCCCTTGTACCGCCTAAAAACAGAATTGGGCCCTAGTTGTGTTTGATGTAAAGTGCTCTGACACCATAATCTGACATGAGAGGTGCTATAAAACAAATTAAATATATTAGAGAGAGGGGCTATGGCGATATGAGGGGCACTGTTGGGAAGGTGATAGTGAGGGAACCATTGAAGGGCCCCAATAAAGATTGTCATATCCTGGTGCACTGTAAGCCCATCATTTACTATGCTTTAGAAGCTAATACAATTGACTATATAATGAAACATTTTTTGTAGAATATGCACCTTTTTTGCCATTTTTCTCCAAACTTTCTTGGGGGGAGAACGCCCCCTCAAACCCTCCTTGTAATGGTCGTGCTCGCTTGCTGCGCTCACTCACTACGCAACAAACGGGGGCTGGTCTGACAAAATTTGCCAGGGCTGCTTTGAGTTCATACATCACAGCACGGACTGGTGCTTGGGCATCTTCTGAAGCACACCTTCTTGTTGAGTCCAAGGTACAGACTGCTGGCATAGTCCAGTCTGTAATGAACAGCTGACCATAGCACTTTAGCTTTAAATTGGGGTAGAATAAGGGAAAAAAAAATATTCCTCTCTGTCTGAAGTGGGAGGCATTTATTTAATATCTAGAGAAACGTCGACTTCACAGGAAGTCAGCAACTGGGCCATCCTTGAATAGCCATTGTCATTTTTTCCTGTTTAAATCTACTGATTTAAACCCCTCCCAAGAGGCAAGTCACCCCCCCTCCCTTAGCCTTTTTCCAAACTGCGCCCATTGACCCTTTCACACACACCAATGACAACTTGTTTGGTGCCAAAAAAAGGTCGCAATTTATTAACACATAAACATTTAAACATTTTCCTCTTCATGGTCCTACATCAATTTCAATTGACTCATTAAATGATTTGCCATCGTAGTTCATTTAGTCCGTTTTTGTTTGTTATCTGCTCTCAGACAGATCACTTCCTGGGGAGGGGCCCAATTACTAAGGCCACTGTTGGACGGGTTAGGCTTCAACTTGCTACCGACTTGGTGGGTGTCCATCCGAAGTCGCCCGGGCCACAAGTGCCGTCCCGCTTGCCTTCAGACCCATCTTGGCCCCTCCCTGCTCCTCCGGGTCCCTGCCGTGTGGCATCCCAAGGACCCCATGTGAGCACTTCATCTATCCAGCCTGCGGCTGAGTTCTAACCTCTCGCTCCTTTGATACCCCTGCCTTGAGGCATCCCAAGGGCCCTGCGGGAGCCTCCCATCTACTCTGTCTGTGGCTAAAATGTCCACTACTGGCTCCCTCAGTGTCCCTGCCAAGAGGCATCCCAAGGACACTGCGTGAGCCTTCCATCTAATTCTAGCAGATTCTCTCCTTTTTCTATCCTTCTAGGTTTTTTCTGCCTCACCTCAAACCCCTGCGGCTGCGACTCCCGCCTTTCTGCTTTCTCTGGAGTGGGTGGGTGGGATTCTTTTCTCCTTACTCCGGAGGGGGTTGTATGCTCAAGGGGGCCTCTCACCCCCTTCTTAACCCCCTCCGTGGCTTGTGGCCTTTTCCCCTGATTGGGGGGACCAAACCTAACCTGGGGCGACCAATCGCGGTCGCCCCTTTTTCCTGGGCTTGCGCCCCGGGGGAGGAGGGGGGGAGCTTCCCACCTCCGGGCGGAGTTTGTCCCGGGCCCCCATTGGGTCCGGCTTTGCCTTTCCCGGCCCGGGTTCCAACCCCTCCCAAGAGACGAGTCACCACCCCCCTCCCTTAGCCTTTTTCCAAACTGCGCCCATTGACCCTTTCACACACACCAATGACAACTTGTTTGGTTCCAAAAAAAAGGCCGCAGTTTATTAACACATAAACATTTAAACATTTTCCTCTTCATGGTCATACATCAATTCCTATTGACTCATTAAATGATTTGCCATTGTAGTTCATTTAGTCCTGGGGAGGGGCCCAATTACCAAGGCCACTGTTGGACAGGTTAGGCTTCAACTTGCTACTGACTTGATGGGTGTCTGTCCAAACTCGCCCGGGCCTCAAGTGCCGTCCCGCTTGCCTTCAGACCCATCTTGGCCCCTACCTGCTCCTCCGGGTCCCTGCCATGTGGCATCCCAAGGACCCCATGTGAGCACTTCATCTATCAAGCCTGCGGCTGAGTTCTAACCTCTCGCTCCTTTGGTACCCCTGCCGTGAGGCATCCCAAGGGCCCTGCGGAAGCCTCCCATCTACTCTGTATGTGGCTAAAATATCCACTACTGGCTCCCTCAGTGCCCCTGCCGTGAGGCATCCCAAGGACACTGCGTGAGCCTTCCATCTACTTCTAGCAGATTCTCTCCTTTTTCTATCCTTCTAGGTTTTTTCTAGCCACGCTACCTACGGTTTATCGATCGGAGGGAGCTCCCCCGTCGCCCCGCTATGCTCGCCCACCGTTTATGCGAACCCCACTTGTTCTAGCACCCCCACAATGTTGAGCAGGAACATGTCCATCCCTACTCCTGTTAGGTGCACACCGTCCTCCGTGTGGTAGCCTGGCGACCTCAAGTTTATGAAGCTGTGCCTTACAAAACCCCAGCCGTTGGCCCTACATATCTTTGTCATTGTTATATTCAGTTTGCGTCTGGATTTCTCCACCGCCCCCAGGTCCATGGCACCCCTCCAGGACTTCCGCACTTTTATTTCCGAGAAGATTAACTCAGCCGGACGCACCAGCTTCGCCACTGCAGCTAGGCCCTCCTGCATTTTTATTAGCAGGCTCCTCCTACCCATTGCAGCCAGGTCGTTGCCTCCTAGGTGGACTACCACCGCGTCCGGTCTGCCACCTCTTCCTAGTGCGTCTCGCACTGCGGGTAGTAGTTGTTCCCACTTCATCCCCGAACGACCCAACCAAACTATGTCAGTGTTTCGCAGCCAGATCCCGCCGAATTCGCGTCTGGCCACTGCCCACTGCTGTGCCCGTGTAACGTAGGAGTGTCCAACAATCCACACCGTCCTGAACCGCTCGGTCGGACCTATAGTGGGGGCGGGGAAAGGAGAAATTGGACTCAGTACCACGTGGGGCGCATATAACGCTTGAACGCGCCGGACGCCCACCGCCCCATTCCCTTGATTTGCTCGCTGCCCAAGCCCAGACCAGCCACCGTGGTTGCGGCTCCGATCTGGAAAGAATAGGATCCGAAAGCCTTGGCCGGGAGCCCCACCACCCCCAACGCCCTCCTCATTACTGCTATAAATTGAAAGCGGCTGAGGAATGACCCATCTTCATGTCTGAAGAGCGGCCCAAGCCTAGGTTCTACGGATGCCATGTATTCCCGAACCAGGCATACCGGGCAGCAGGGTTCTCCCTTTATGCAATTTAGTCTGGTCCACCTCCCTTTGTCTGCTTGGTCCATTTTTGACCTCCGCAGCAGGATATCCATGTGGCCCTCCGTGAGCGTGAGGTCGGTCCGGTGAATGCACGCCGTCCCCGGGTCCCTTACAGCTGAGGCCACCAGCTCGCTCACTCTGTATGCCCCGAAAAAGGCCAGTGCGAATGCTGCCCTGAAGAGTACGGCCTCCCTCTCTGATGTGCATAATTCCTCCAATGTCCCTATCATCTGTTGCAGTATTTTGAAATGGATGGGCCTTCTCGTGTCCTTTCTTGCCTCTTGCATCCTGCCCCAACCTTTCATTGCCATTCTACATTGAAAACCCCTGGTAGGGCCCTCCCCTGTCTCCATCTTTGTGTAGTAGGCCGCTGCGCTCAAATGTGCTTGGGCCCATGATCTCGACCTGCCCGATAGGGATGCCCATTCTATGAAGTTCAGGACCTCACTTTGCCCCGCTGGCTGGCCGCTTGCTAGCCCTGTTATTGCAGTGAATGTCGCCCAGCACTTACGGTAGCGGTGCATTTTTTTTGGGCCAGTGCGTTGTTCAGCATCTCTTCTAAGCCAGGTCTACCCGTGCCCAAGCGTCTTCCGGCACCGGGGTCATCCCTTGGTCTGCATCCGGAGCGAGGTCTTGGAATCTTGCCCACTGAAAACGAGAAATGGCATCCGCAACTGAGTTCTCTCTTCCCGGGACGTGTCGTGCCCTAAGCGTGATATTCGCCTTCAGTTGGCATTGGACCAATTTGTGCGGCAGGATGACCACCGACGCACACTTCGCCGTCCCGGTGTTGACTGCCTGCGCTACTGCATGGTTATCGGACCACAGTATTATCTGCCTGTTTGCTAGCCGTTCCGCCCAAATGTGAAAAGCCACTACTATTGGGAACAGTTCCAGCAGTGAGATGTTCGCTGTGGCCCCTGCTTTGTCTCCAGGCCTCTGGCCATGATCCTGCCGTCCATGCTGTCCCTAGGATCGCCCCGAAGCTGAAACCCCCTGCTGCGTCCGTGTACAGCTCGAGCTGAGCCGCTGATACCCATGGCTCGCGCCACATGAGGGTGCCATTGAAATTGGACAGGAAAGATTCCCACTGTTCTAAATCTGCTTTTACCCCTTGTGTCAGGCGGACCCTGTGGTGCCTCTGCGTCATGCCCTGGGTTAGCCAAGCCAGTCTTCTTGCAAACGCCCGTCCTGCCGGGATCACCCTCGTGGCGAAATTCAATTTTCCCAGCAGCTGTTGCACCTCACCTAGTGTGGCCTTCTTCTGTAGCCTCAGCCTACCCATGATCTCCTTCAGTTCTGCCACCTTGTTGGGCGGTAACTTGCATGTACCTGCCACGGAGTCTAGTTCTATCGCTAAGAAAGACAGCTTCGTGGTCGGGCCCTCTGTTTTGTCTTGCGCTAGCGGAATGCCTACCTCCTGGGCCAGTGCTATGAAGCTTTGCAAGAGGTGGGTGCAGTCTCCTGTCTCTGCCTTGCCAATAAAGAGGAAGTCGTCTAAGTAATGGACCTGCAAGCCCGGCGGGGCGCGTGTCCCTAGTTCCCATGCTAGGAAACTGCTAAAAGCCTCGGAATATGCACATCATATTGAGCAACCCATTGGCAAGCATTTGTCATAGTAGTATTCCCCGTCCAGCTGGAAACCTAGCAAATGGTAGCTGTCTGGGTGGACTGGCAGGAGGCGGAAAGCCGACTCTATGTCCGTTTTTGCTAACAGGGCCCCCCTCCTGCCTTATCAGGTCCACTGCATCGTCCACTGATGCATAAGCTACTGCGCAAGCGTCCTGATCCAGCCAGTCGTTGATGGACTCCCCTTGAGGGTGGGACAAATGGTGTATTAACCTGTACTTCCCTTCCTCCTTCTTGGGTACCACGCCTAGCGGTGAAACCACCAGGTCCTCCAGCGGGGGGGAGGTGAACGGTCCGGCCACCCGCCCCTGCTGAACTTCTTTGCCCACCTTTTCTCTAGCTATGCCTGGGTTCTCCCTTACCGATTTTAGGTTCTGGCTGTCCCGTGCGCCCTTGGGTCCTTTGTATGGTATAATGAAGCCCTGTGTAAAACCTTCTGCCAGCCTTTGTCTGTCTGTGGCCTTAGGATAGCGCCCTAATAAATATACCAGCTTGCTGGTTTTTATAGGGGTCAGTAGCAGCTGCCCCCTGCCCTTGCCCCCTAGCCCCCCATCCGTGGGGGCCTGCTCCTCACTTCTTTGCGCCAGCTTTCTCTTTGCCGGCCCCGCTCCTTGATCTTGCCTGCAGTAGCTAGGGGGTGGTTTCCCCCGCAGGACCCACAAGCGTGTTTGAACCTGCATGCTGCCCCCCATTTACAGTCGTCTTTGTTAAATTTCCAGCAAGGTTTTCCGGATTTGGTACTGCCCTGGTTCCTGCCCTTGAGACCTTGGCCCTGCCCCTCGCATTTGCCCTAACTCCCGTAAGTGCGAAAATTGTTATCCCTTGAGCTGACCCCTTCCCTGGCAGCCACCATGTGCGTGGAAAAACCCTGCCAGTCCCACTCCATCACAGGCCAGGTTTGCATTTTCTCTCTGAAACCCTTGTCGTATTTTAACCATGCCTCCCCCTGATATTTCAATTGTGCCTCATGCACCTTCTGTTCATACAGGATGAGTGCCGCTGTGCTCTGGGGGAATTTCTCCACAAACATGCAAGCTAGGGTCCTGAAGGCTTTTAGCCAATTCTCTATCGATCTCTCCACCCTAGGTTTGCGTTGTTCCCTCCTATCATCTTCCTTCTTGTCGTGGGTCGTCAAGTCTAGGCCTGCCTGCCATACCTCCAGCAGGGAAAAGATGTCTATGAACTCTTTCCCCCGGATTCTTTCCTTTACTGACAGCGGGATGAGGTTGGCCAGTCCCAGGAGTTTTGTGGTTGTGGGGGGGTCCCCCGGGGAAGGGCGCAGGCATGCACTGGACGGTTTTCCATTGGTATCTGGGCCTTCCCCTGGCGCCCCTTTCTCACCTGCCTTGGCCGCCCCGGGGTTTGCTGCCCCCCCTTGTCCCGAAGTTACCTGGTTGTCCGCCCCGCCTGGTGTTGCTACTTGGGGTTCCTCCCTGACCCTGTCGGTTGCCCTCTTTGGGCCCCCCCCTTTGGTCTAACCCTTACTCCTGCTCCTGGCTGCCCCCTTGTTTGTATGTGCTCCATTGTGGGCCCGCTCCAAAGGGTGATCCTGCCCCTGGCCACTGCCACCAGGGCATCCAGGTTGGTTGGCCCCATGCCTCCCCCTATACGAATTGTGGGTCCCTCCCCTGTCCTGCTTGCCAAGGGGGTTGACAGGGCCAGGGTCCTTGCCACGCTAGATTGCTCACTCCCTGCTGTGTGCCCAGGTTTACTATTTGCCCTGGCCCCCCTTCTGCTGGCGCATCGCGCTGCCCCTTTCCATGCCCCCATTGGTTGTGTGGCATGCATTGCTTACCCCTGTCCATGCCGGTCGCGTTCGGTCGATCTCTGCGCGATTTTGGAGGGGCCGCCGTGCTGGCTACAGACCCCTCCTCGTCGCTTCTCCCCTCGGTCTCGGAGCTGGACACCACTTGGGGAGTCGCCGCCCGCCTGCCCTTCCTGGCCACCGGGTTCTTTGTCTTTGCTGTCTCGGTTTTCTCTGGGGCCGCCGTTCTGGCTACATGCCCCTTCGCGCCAGGTTTCTTGGTGGGCGGCGCCGGAGCTGCTGCCTGCTGCTGTCTTTTCCTTTTTTCCAGGGGTCCATCTTTAATTTGCTGATCCACCCAGGTTTTCCCTTTCAGGGCTACCGCCCTGGCTCTGTCCAGCATTGCTTGTAGGTCCTCGTCCAGATCTGGGCCATTGTCCCCTCTTCTCCTCTTTTGCCCCTTTTGTGGGGCTTCTGCTGCCTCATCCGTGCCCCTGAAGCGTGCTGGGGGCCATGTAGCCCTTCTGGCTGCCCCACGCTTGCTGGCCATCCTGCCTGTCTGCTTGTTCTGATCCACCCACTGTTTTGCGGCTGGTGTGTGGTGGTAGTGGGGAGGCAGGCCTCTTTGTAGCCCTGCAGTGCACAACGAGGAAGAAAAGGCCTGCAGCTTGGTGCAAGAAACAAAAACCTCACACCTTCTGGGCATGTATCAGGCTCCTTTCTGCTTTGTCCCTGAGCCTTTGTGATTCGGTTCACAGCGTTCCGTGTGAACACTCGGTCCATCCTTTCCCTTGTTTACTCTGCCAGTGTATCCTCCGCTTTCCCCCCAAACTCGCCAGTGCCAAGCTGGTCTCCCGAAGCCCCAACCCTCCGTGTGCCTCGCCGATGATGCCGGGGATGACCCAGGGCTGCTGCCCCTTTAATTCTTGGCTTGCCTCGCTTCTCCGGCCCCTTTAAGGGCGTTCACCTGAATTCCCGGCCCTCCGTGTGCCTCGCCGATGATGCCGGGGATGACCCAGGGCCGCTGCCCCTTTAATTCTTGGCTTGCCTCGCTGCTCCGGCCCCTTTAAGGCCGTTCACCTGTCTTCCCGGCTGCCTCTGCTCCTTGCAGCCCGATGAGGGCTCCTCGCGCTCGTCGTCTTCACGGAGTCAGTCCGGGTTGCCTCTGGTTATTTCCTGCTGGATCCGGATCACCGCGGGTCTTCCTCGCCGACAGCAGGGCTCGGCAGGCCGGTCTTCGCAGGTACGGTCGCCGATTCTTTTCTCCTTACTACGGAGGGGGTTGTATGCTCAAGGGGGCCTCTCGCCCCCTTTCTTAACCCCCTCCTTGGCTTGTGGCCTCTTCCCCTGATTGGGGGGGACCAAACCTAACCTGGGGCGACCAATCACGGTCGCCCCTTTTTCCCGGGCTTGCGCCCCTGGGGAGGGGAGGGCGCTTCCTGCCTCCGGGCGGCGTTTGTCCCGGGCCCCCATTGGGTCCGGCTTTGCCTTCCCTGGCCCGGGCTTCATTGCTTCGTATACGCTAGGGTTTCCCTCACACACTCATCAATTTATTTTTAAATTTCTCACGTTATAACTGTTGGGCGTGTGTTTGTGCAGTAGGCGTGGTGGTTTAGAATCATCCAACTTCACAGGCATAATGGTAAATGGTATAGTGTTGAAATGTATCGTCCAAAACCTCACTGACCTAAATGATTTTTTTTTTAAAACATATTTTATTGGCATTTGGATATTGTCAATACACACAGTTGTTTGTACGTGCTGAGCTGGTTTCTGGCATACACATCTTGTCTGTAACATTCTTTGGCATGCCATCATCAATAACCCCTTAACAACAGAACTATCCCCCCTCCCCCCTTGAGTTGCCTGCTAATAGGTAGAGTGTGGTAAGTACATGGTAACGGGTAGTTGTGTGCGAGGTCCCTAAGAATCGTGTGCTATCCCGCTGTACCCTCTAGTGGTGCGAAGCAGGTTGTCCCTCTTGCCTGCCGTCTGGGTCTGGTTCAGCTGCTCTCGGAGTGCTCGCCCCACTGGGAGCGTCTTCGTCAGTCGCCATTAGTTCTCCCACGAGGTCCTCCCAGACCCTGGCCCTCTCCATCTTGCCTATTCCCCGGCTGGCCTCTCGGAGTAGCAGTCTCCCTTCTGCCCCCGCCCATCTTTCAAGCTCTCTTCTCCAGGTGGTGAGTCTCGGCCCTCCCGGCGCCTTCCAGTTCCTGGCTATCTCCCGCTTGGCTAAAATATAGGCAAGGTCCTGAAACTTTCCTGTCACCCTATTTCTGGCCGTGTGAGGGAACCACCCTAAGAGGAAGTGTTGTAGGGTCTGTGGGAGTTCTTTGTCGATCAGGTCACCTATTACTTGTCTAATTTCCCCCCAGAAAGTTTGCAATAGTGGGCAGCTCCAGAACATATGGAGTATGTGCGCCTCTCTTTCTCCGCACCTCGGGCAGGCTGCAGAGTCCGCACCAAAGTACCTCCTGATACGGACCGGCGTTAGATATGCCCTATGCAGCACATAGTAGTTCATTAGTTTGAATCGCGCATTCCTAGATACTTTTGGGGTACGTTCTAGGATTTTGTCCCATTCCTTCTCTGGTATCTGTTTACCTAGGTCCTCCTCCCACTGTGTTCGCAAGCGCTCCAGCGGTTTTTGCATATCCCTCCGTATTGCCTTATAGAGGCAGGACACCGTCTTTATTCTTCCTGCTGACAGTGCAACGTACCGGCATCCCGCTAGTGCTCTCGGCTCTGCGTCCCCACCCCTCCAGTGCGTCCTAATCCTGCGCGTTAGCGCTCTATGCTTCAAGAAATGACCCCCAGGTAAATCATACGCCGTCTGCAAGTCTGCAAAGGGGAGTAGCGTGGAGTCTCGGTATAAGTCCCCCATCTCCCTTAGTCCCGCCTCAACCCAATCCTCCAGTCCTGCCCAATGTTCCCCCTGTGGGAGGTAACGCAGCATCGTGAGTGGTATGTCAGGGAGTTGCAGCGCCCACCTTCCTCAAATACCTGGTCCAGCAGTGCACTGCTATCACCCTAGTCGCAGTTGTATCCGCAGCTGTGGTGCGACGCACTCGCAGGAGGATTTTTGCCAGTGTGGCAGTATCTGGTGCAGCAGGACACTGCTCTCTGTCCGGGTTCCGATCCACTGCCAGCCATCTCACTGACCTAAATGATGCCCTTCACATTGATGGGATTTGTTTGGCGACTTGGAAAACAGTGAGACATCCCCTATCTTAGGTCTAATACTTGTGCACAGCCAACGCGAGCTCACGTTTGCACTTATTGGCGTCTCCCTAGTGCCTTGTGAATGGGCGTGATGGCCTAATTGGAATATGCGCGCCCAATGGCCAGAGAGCACTTTCAGCCGTCCTGTGGCGCGCGATGCCACTGAGTAAACATCAGGCGCCATTGCAAGACGGAAGACACTTGACTCTTGAGCTTGATTTTGAACTTTCAGAACTGCGTCGACTGTCTGAAAGACCGTCATCGTTCTTTTCCTATTCTTCAAACATACCTCTCAATTTGGGGGTCTAATTTTGCTCCCCTCCCCACGCCCCGCCGAATGTTTTTACTTGGTCACGTAGTGACTGTAATTTACCATTTCATACCTATAGCTGCATTTCAGGATTTTAAAGCGGATGACTGGTGTGTGCCGCGCCTGACCGTGAAATGTCTTCTCATCGCATTTGCAGGGCAGAACGCTCTGAACCGCAGAGTGCCTCGTGGGCCAGACTATCAAGCAGCTCATTGCTCGTTGAGAGGCCTCCAAAGATCCTGTGACCTGCATCGTGAACTATAAATCATTTAACGTCTCTCTGGTATCACCATCAATTTGTTTTGAGGCCAATCCTGCGAGATGTGGTGTGTGTTTTCTTAGTAAGAGTCTGAGCTCTGAAACCTGTCCAGCTGCAAACCAAAATGGCGGAAAGTGAAATAGGAGCTTAATCATTTCCAAATGGGTACTGAAAAATATTTGGAAATATTCCTCTTACACAAAAAGTTTTAGCTTTACTAGAAAGTTACAGCTGTTTCCACTAAACGTGGTCTTTAAGCTTTTACCATGTGGCCTCAGAGTTTCCAGAACACCCAGTACCCATTTTTATTTCAGAAAAGTAAATCTCTTAGAGTGGCCTTAAGGCATAGAAAGGGACTACACTTGAGAGTCACCCTGATACACTGGTAAAAAGTCTATAAAGTCACTTCCAGAGAAGATGATGATAGGTGACAGCTTAGGTGACAGAGTTGCTGCGACTTGATCTTCGGGATAGGCAAAAATGACGAAACAGTTCCTGTACTTAACTTATGGAGCAATGCAATAGTCACAAAACATTTTCCAGGTGTAAGTCTGAATTGCATCTGTAAAAAGTAGTAACTTATGCCTGTATATTTCACACCTGATCAAAAATCTTGACCAAATTTAAACCTATGATATACACACCTTAGTAATATACACAGTCATGAGTTGGTTACGCAGTTTTAGTTTTACATTTGCTTTAAAGTTACACTAGTGAATAATAGCAAGAGCTGGTTAAAAGATTGACCAGGAAAATCCCATGCAAACGTAGTGAACATCTTTTCCTTGTGAATTAACTTGTCAAGCTAATCAGCATATTTAATTTACTCCTAAAAAACCTGGCGAACCGCTGCAAAAAAAGTGGGAAAGGACAGAAATCACCCCAGTTTTTACAGTGGGTGTGAGGTAAGGGGAAAATGTTAAGTGAAATATTTAATGAATAAATGTAAAACTTGGAATAAAAAAAAATCTATAAATTCCCTAATCAAATATGGGATCAGAAAAAACGGATTATGTGAATCTCCAGAATAGGACACACCATATGAGGCTTCTAAAAGTTGACTCCAGACTGCAAATGAGGTATTCCGAACTGAACATTACAATGACATGGCCGCCAAAAGTGTGTGCAGGGGTACAGAGGACACAGCACTTTAGAGGCATTCTCCAGAGGTGAACGCAGGCTGCATCTGCAGTCAAAAAACACTGACGGGTTTCCGACACCCAACATGAGATGGTAACTCAGATGCACCGTGGGACTCATGGGGACAGCTTCCAACATGTTAATAGTGGCAGGTGTCCTCGGCGGGAGCAGTGGAAGCTGCAGTGCACACTGCATGCCCTCCAATTTCATTCTTGCGTGCTGATTGTTTTTTTTAAAGTGTCTCCAGCATTGGTAAATCACTCAGGGGCTGATTTACTAAGATTTTACGCCGTGTGTGTGTCACAAAAGTGACGCAAATCGGTGCAAAATCTTTTTGTCTGATTTACTTTTTAGTGCTAAACTTGTTTAGCGCTGGAAATATTGTGAAACCAGCATTACATTACTTCGCGCCAAGGGGGCGTACCATGGGTGCACCCATAGAACTCCCCAAAGTTTCTGAAACTAAACCCAAAATCCTACATAAAGTGACAACGTTCGAAAATAGTGCACCTTTCTACCAGGCGCTATGAAGGAGAAATGCTTTTTTTCCCCTTTATTTTCCGACTTCGCATGTGTGCTCCACTGTACAGCACACATAAAAAGTGGGAAAATGTTTAAAATTAGCCTAAGCATTTAGTACTGGAAGAGAATCCTTCCAGTACAAAAACTATGCTTGACTCACTGAGACACCCTTGAACTGTGGTGCAAAGGTTTTTCTTTGGGCACTGCATCTAATTTAAGCACAGGCCCTAGGGACAGGGGAGGTGAGTGCCACAGTAAATTTGGCGCTTTCATGCTCTCTCCTCTCCTGACGCAACTCAGCGAAACATTTGCAGCTGCTGCACTGTGATGCATGAGAAATCGGTAAATCTGGCCCTCAGTCCCTTAAAGGTACAGATAGTACTTTTCAAAAAATGCGTCTAGTGGGGATTGCAAATGCAGGGATAGAAGTCTGCTGTCTCTCTCAGACCTCGATTTTCAGGCATTTGGAGGGGGTCGCAAACTGCTTCCTGCCTCATATATATGAATGAGGCAGTAGGTTTTACTACCACCGGCTAATGTACATGTTGTGATGCAACTAATTAGGCCCTATGTTCCATCGAAGAATTAAACTCAGGAAGCAAACCAGAGGGTGTGCAAAAACATCAGCTGGTTTGCGAACTGCCATTTATACAGTGCACCGTAAATGACAGCAAAGACCTATGTAAAACAAGCATTTGCAATGCAATAGGTCTCGCATTCACGCAAGTTTGAGCTATTGGCATTGTAAATGACAATGCCTTTTATTTATGTTTTGGGTTTTAAAACATAAATAAAAGGCATTGTCATTTACAATACTAATAGCTTAAACTCTCGCAAATGCGAGACCTATAGCATTGCAATAAAGGGCCTTCTCGACCGCTTGTTAGATTGTAAATATCAGAGGAAGAGACCGGCCTGCGACGTCTTCAAAGTAGTGATAAATAGTGCAGTGAAGAAGATGTGTAAGTGTTGTAAATTACACAGACACAAAGTGTGAAGTGAGAGTTACATATGTTCCGAGCTATAAACACTAACAAAGCGCTCCAACACCTTTCGCTCTGTGATTACACTGTTGCGGCTCAGGAGGAAGAGCGGGAGGGGGGGCTAGTTCCTGCCCTCTCCATGATTTGAGTGTGCAGTGTGGCATTGTGTAATGTCACTGCTATCTTTGGCCTAATAAAAAAGACTCCAGCTGTAGTAGGGCCCTGGCTTCACCTCCTGGTGCAGGGCGGGCTGTGCTTTATGGCAGGCATGGAGGGATTGAGGCATGGTCTTGGCTGCAGCTCCTGCCCCGTTCAGTGCCCCTGCTATTGCTAGTGAGCGAGAGGCGCTGAGGTGGTGGTATTGGTATTGGTGGTGGTGGTATTGGTATTGGTGGTGGTGGTATTGGTGGTGGTGGTATTGGTGGTGGTTTTATTGGTGGTGGTGGTAATGGTGGTGCTTGTATTGGTGGTATTGGTGGTGGTATTGGTGGTGGTGATGGTATTGATGGTGGGGCATTGGTGGTTGTGTTGGTGGTGGTGGTATTGGTGGTGGTGGTGGTGGTGGTGGTACTGGTATTGATGGTGATATTGGTATTGGTGGTGGTGGTACTGTTATTGGTTGTGGTGGTACTGGTATTGGTGGTGGTGGTATTGGTGGTGGTGGTATTGGAATTTGTGGTGGTGGGACTGGTATTGGTGGTGGTGGTATTGGTGGTAGTACTGGTATTGGTGGTGGTGGTATTGATGGTGGTGGTATTGGTGGTGGTGGTACTGGTATTGGTGGTGGTGGTATTGGTAGTGGTGGTACTGGTATTGGTGGTGATGGTATTGGTGGTAGTATTGGTATTGGTGGTATTGGTGGTGGTGGTGGTATTGGAGGTGGTGGTGGTATTGATGGTGGGGCATTGGTGGTTGTGTTGGTGGTGGTGGTATTGGTGGTGGTGGTATTGGTGGTATTGGTGCAGGTGGTGGTATCGGGGTGGCGGTATTGGTGGTGGTGGTATTGGTATTGGTGGAGGTACTGGTATTGGTGGTGATGGTACTGGTATTGGTGGTGGTATTGGTGGTGGTGGTATTGGTGGTACTGGTATTGGTGGTGATGGTATTGGTGGTAGTGGTGGTGGTGGTGGTATTGGAGGTGGTGGTGGTATTGATGGTGGGGCATTGGTGGTTGTGTTGGTGGTGGTGGTATTGGTGGTGGTGGTACTGGTATTGATGGTGATATTGGTATTGGTGGTGGTGGTACTGGTATTGGTTGTGGTGGTACTTGTATTGGTGGTATTGGTGGTATTGGTGGTGGTGGTATTGGTATTTGTGGTGGTGGTACTGGTATTGGTGGTGGTGGTATTGGTGGTAGTACTGGTATTGGTGGTGGTGGTATTGATGGTGGTGGTATTGGTGGTGGTGGTACTGGTATTGGTGGTGGTCGTATTGGTAGTGGTATTGGTAGTGGTGGTGTTGGTGGTGGTGGTATTGGTGGTGGGGTATTGGTGGTGGTGGTGGTGGTGGTGTTGGTGGTGGTGGTGGTATTGGTGGTGGTGGTATTGGTGTTGGTGGTGGTATTGGTGGTGGTGGTGGTATTGGTGGTGGTGGTGGTGGTATTGGTACTGGTGGTGATATTGGTATTAGTAATGGTGGTGGTGGAATTGGTGGTGGTAGTATTGGTGGTGGTGGTATTGGTGGTGGGGGTGGTATTGGTTGCGGTGGTGGTGGTATTGGTAATGGTGGTGGTATTGGTGGTGGTGGTATTGGTGGTGGTGGTATTGGTGGTGGTGGTATTGGTAGTGGTGGTATTGGTGGTGGGGGTGAATTGGTGGTGGTTGTGGTATTGGTGGTGGTATTGGTGGTGGTGGTGTTGGTAGTGGTGATATTGGTATTGGAGGTGGTGGTATTAGTGATGGTGGTGATATTGGTGGTGGTGGTGTTAGTGGTGGTGGTATTGGTGATAGTGGTGGTGTACTTGGTGGTGGTGGTATTGGAATTGGTGGTGGTGGTATTGGTGGTGGTGGTATTGGTGGTGGTGGTGGTATTGGTGGTGGCATTGGTATTGGCGGTGGAATTGGTATTGGTGGTGGTGGTATTGGTGGTGGTATTGGGGGTGGTGGTATTGGTGGTGGTGGTATTGGTGGAGGTGGTGGTATTGATGGTGGTGGTATTGGTGGTGGTGGTGGTGTTGTTAATAAAACAGGCTTTTGAAAACAACCCGTCAGGTGGCTTTAGTACAGATGACATGTAACACAGATGTGCTTTTATCAGCTTCAGCCCATTAGCACAGGATTATGTGCTGCCTGAAATTCACACGACTTTCGCTAATCATTTCTAAATCTATTTTACTTGGGGGGGGTTGAAACAGACACAAGATAATGCTGGGTTAAAGTGATTGAAAGCAGGCGCCCGTGTTACGGAGGCGGCCGAGCTGCTTAAAAAACAAAAGTGGTTTCAGCTGAAGCAGCGCATGTCCGGCCTGCAGTAGGAGAAACTCAATAAAGTAAATAGTGCTTACAGACTAAATAACAGGTCCCATGTAACAACCGAAGTAAAAGGGCCAGTCGCCATGGGAGGGTACAAAAGAAGACAAGGCCGTACTAAGGCGGAACTAACAAGCCTATTAACGAATCCGAAAGCAGCATTTACGAAAGACAATGACACAAGCCAATTAAAAATATGGGAGGAGAGTGGGCTCGGCGTCTCTCCCATACTCTACTACAGCAGTCTCGCAGAGCGAGCAGTGAATGCGCGCTCGACCTAAAAAATACTAAATCCAAATATATCCAGCAAAATACATCGAAAGAAATGAACCATGCAGATTTATAAGCAAATACCAACAATTAAAAAAACAAAATAAAGGCAAAGCGGATGATTCCAGAAATGGTTGCATATTTTCACACTTACAGCGAATATCTAGCGAGAGATTCTTTTGGGTTTTGCCACAATTATTTGTTATCTAATGAGCTGATTAATGAGCATAGAAATAGATATACCATGGAGAAATGCAGAAAACCTTTGAAATTACATAATATTATTATGGAGCTAAAATGTAACATTTTCAAACTATTGGTTAATAACTTGGGCTGAAGAGAAATTCAGTATAGACATGAACTAGGATAAGGGAGAGAAGAAATTTGCAGCTCTAATCATATAGTAATTCACTGAAGAAAAGGAAGCATTATTTACTGACACAAGGCTGCCAAATAAAAAGCGTAACCATTCTGTCCCGTTGGGTGGAATGTTGATTTCTTACCATGAAAGTCCTAAAGTCAAATCTATGATCTTGTATTAGGATTACAAGCACAAAACCACGTTTGTGTTTTACGAGGTGGGATTACTCAAAAAACATAAAAAAACTTCAACAAACGTAATTGAAGAGTCAAAGAAATGATTATTTTTATGAAATGCAAAACACACAAGATGATGGACGGAATGCTGCACATTGGCAAACATTCACCCCCAGTCACAGATCTGGGTTTAATCCATCGTTATTTTGCTTCACCACGCCACCCCAGTTCAGACATAGCCATATGCAAATCAGTCTTGACCCTGTGCCTCATGGGAACAGTCCAGACCGATCCTGGCTGATGAAGGCTGATAGCCTGAAACCGGTCCTAGGATGCTTGATTTCGGTCCAGAGAAGACATGGCTTGGCAAGACTGATTTGCATATGGCTATGTCTGAACTGGGGTGGCGTGGTGAAGCAAAATAACGATGGAATAAACCCAGATCTGTGACTGGGGGTGAATGTTTGCCAATGTGCAGCATTCCGTCCATCATCTTGTGTGTTTTGCATTTCGCCCTAAGTGGGAAGGGTATGCCCAGACGTGGGTCCCGTGCTCACTACGCCACTGGAGTCAAGCTATCCTGGCTGATGAAGGCTGATAGCCTGAAACCGGTCCTAGGATGCTTGATTCCGGTCCAGAGAAGACATGGCTTGGCAGTTCGGTCTGGACTGTTCCCATGAGGCACAGGGTCAAGACTGATTTGCATATGGCTATGTCTGAACTGGGGTGGCGTGGTGAAGCAAAATAACGATGGAATAAACCCAGATCTGTGACTGGGGGTGAATGTTTGCCAATGTGCAGCATTCCGTCCATCATCTTGTGTGTTTTGCATTTCGCCCTAAGTGGGAAGGGTATGCCCAGACGTGGGTCCCGTGCTCACTACGCCACTGGAGTCAAGCTATCCTGGCTGATAAAGGCTGATAGCCTGAAACCGGTCCTAGGATGCTTGATTCCGGTCCAGAGAAGACATGGCTTGGCAGTTCGGTCTGGACTGTTCCCATGAGGCACAGGGTCAAGACTGATTTGCATATGGCTATGTCTGAACTGGGAGTGGCGTGGTGAAGCAAAATAACGATGGAATAAACCCAGATCTGTGACTGGGGGTGAATGTTTGCCAATGTGCAGCATTCCGTCCATCATCTTGTGTGTTTTGCATTTCGCCCTAAGTGGGAAGGGTATGCCCAGACTTGGGTCCCGTGCTCACTACGCCACTGGAGTCAAGCTATCCTGGCTGATGAAGGCTGATAGCCTGAAACCGGTCCTAGGATGCTTGATTCCGGTCCAGAGAAGACATGGCTTGGCAGTTCGGTCTGGACTGTTCCCATGAGGCACAGGGTCAAGACTGATTTGCATATGGCTATGTCTGAACTGGGGTGGCGTGGTGAAGCAAAATAACGATGGAATAAACCCAGATCTGTGACTGGGGGTGAATGTTTGCCAATGTGCAGCATTCCGTCCATCATCTTGTGTGTTTTGCATTTCGCCCTAAGTGGGAAGGGTATGCCCAGACGTGGGTCCCGTGCTCACTACGCCACTGGAGTCAAGCTATCCTGGCTGATGAAGGCTGATAGCCTGAAACCGGTCCTAGGATGCTTGATTCCGGTCCAGAGAAGACATGGCTTGGCAGTTCGGTCTGGACTGTTCCCATGAGGCACAGGGTCAAGACTGATTTGCATATGGCTATGTCTGAACTGGGGTGGCGGGGTGAAGCAAAATAACGATGGAATAAACCCAGATCTGTGACTGGGGGTGAATGTTTGCCAATGTGCAGCATTCCGTCCATCATCTTGTTTGTTTTGCATTTCGCCCTAAGTGGGAAGGGTATGCCCAGACGTGGGTCCCGTGCTCACTACGCCACTGGAGTCAAGCTATCCTGGCTGATGAAGGCTGATAGCCTGAAACCGGTCCTAGGATGCTTGATTCCGGTCCAGAGAAGACATGGCTTGGCAGTTCGGTCTGGACTGTTCCCATGAGGCACAGGGTCAAGACTGATTTGCATATGGCTATGTCTGAACTGGGGTGGCGGGGTGAAGCAAAATAACGATGGAATAAACCCAGATCTGTGACTGGGGATGAATGTTTGCCAATGTGCAGCATTCCGTCCATCATCTTGTGTGTTTTGTATTTTTATGAAATCACAGGAATTTTGAACACTACCTCCCCCACCACAGTGAGCTCCTCAACACTCCTGACTACCAGGTGCATCCACCTCAGCACAGAGCCCTTTAATGCAGCCTACAACTATACTCACAAACATGGACGCACATTGTGATGATTATATGAAGTGGCTATGTCAGTTCCAGCTGCAGATCGAGCGAGTCACCCTGCTCATTGAGGGGAAGAATAGCGCTCAGCACCACAAGTCCCAAAATAAAGGAGACTACCCAGGAAGCAGGGCCAAATATGTCACCCTCCCACCCCAAATATGCCTGTATCCTGGATCCTGACTATCTATCGGCTCAACATGACCCCATATATCACTCCTTCCTGCCACTGCGAATGGAACAGAGATTAACAGTGGCATGCAGACAACCAATACACCCCCTGAGAAACTTTTCTGGCTTGCATTTCTTTTCTTGTGGTGAATACTAGACTCAGTGGACCTGCTGCAAGACATTTCACAGTCTTCTTTTGCATCCTATCAAACAGAGTATGCTCATTCTGACAAATGTAATTGCTCGTCATATTTTCTTTCCCTCAAGAGCAGCACACAGTGAATGCACTCAAAGACAACTGTTATGCAATTGGATATTTCTCCAGTGTGCTAGGTGCCTCAGGTTGCACTCACATTCCTTTGGTTGCCCAGAGAGCCACAGAGGAAGAGTACCACAACAAAATCACAGTCAACAGCCTTGCGATTTACTTTGAACTGAATTTCAGTACCATGTTATGCAATACTAGTAAAAACAAAAACACATCACACAATAATTGCGCTCAAGCTACCAACTAATGCACTCTTACTCCCTGGCTCATTTGTCTGGTCTCCCACCCTAACCCCAATTGTCCCATTCCTAACCATACTATCCTACCACCCACCATAAACACTCTCTGTGCCGTGCTTTCTCCTCCCTCCCACCCTAACACCAATTATCTCATTTTCTAGATGCCATATCCTATCACCCACCCTATCCCCAACAACCCTTGTAGCCTATGACCCAACACATTTGGATGCTATGCCTCCTTCTTGGTGCGATCCTCTACTAATGCCAGAGTTGGACAGCAAGTGATTCTCCTTAATGGCTTAAATGGGTTGAACTTGGAGCAACATGAAGGAAAGATATAGATGACATGGTTGAGAGTGGTGCTCCTGTCCCAAGCTGGAAACAAGCTCGATAGCGAGTGGTTAATGCCCTGACTTTCCAGGAGCCTGGCCAGCATTTTTTTAGCTTCCTCATATTTCCCTGGCTATCTAGCCGATGAATGATTGGATGGAGTCACTGAGACATTTTAGCACCTGACAGATGGACTGTCCTCCATCTTGTGGTACTCAATGGCACTGTGCAGACCTATCCTCCTTTCTCTAGTCAATCCTATCTTGCACAGCTAATCTGTCCTCCTGCCACCTACCAGAGATCTGCTCTCTGGTGCTCTCTTGTGCTGTCCAAGGTCACGTAGAAGCATGTTGCCGTTTCTAAAAAGGTATGGTGGAGGGATACTTGTACTGCCTGTGTGGTTGCCATCTTCTGCCATATGGACTTCAGCCCTATTACATTGTTGCCAAAAACTGGATATGTGCAGACCAGGGCCCACCTTTATCTCAATGCTCTTGAGAAGAAGGTGCACTTAAAGAATCTCGATCTGCTTATCCCTTCAAAACAATCACAAGGTTGTCCCTATTGGCTCTGTATGGGGAGATGTGCATAAAGTCTCACCTTCTTCAAGATGACTGAGTAAACCCTGGGCCACTGGTATAATGCAAGCCATTGTAGCAGTGGAGGCAGCAGAAGAAGCCACAATGATGCCAGCAGCAGAAGTCCCATTTGGAGGAGCTGCAAAAGTTGGGGCTGTGGTTATGGTTGTGACAGGAGCTTAAGCTCTAGTTGATGCACAGTGATGCTGCTGTCCTACTTCTGGCTCATTGTTGTGTTCTGAGAACTGGCTGTTTGAAGGGCCCTCCTCCACACCTGGATCTTCCTGTATAACTATAGTATATATATATTCCCTGAAAAAGCCAAAGGTTACAGGGACGTTATAGCTGGGCTCAGGTTTCACTCGTACAAAACCAGTGAAATTCAGCTGTTATAGTTAGTGAGCTAACTATAACTCATGCAGGGGGTGTGGCCAAGATGGTGGCCGGAGCAGACACAGCTTGAGAAGCTCCGTAGCCCGCCTGCCAAAGATCCATTAATTTCTCCTGACTACTCAGCTATTGCGACTTAGTGGTGTCACCCCAGTTCAGAGGCAAGAGCGGGAGCCAGACGGAGCAGCAGTTTGTGGCGGGATGTACAAAATCCCCATCCCCAGCCGCTGCTGACGGTGAAGACGGGGCTGGGTGAGCCCAGACGTCGGGGAGCAGGTTGCACCGCACACCATAGACTGTTCCATCCCCTGCCTGCTCACTCGCGGACAGTGGAGGTGGCAACCATATGCCGGTGCGGGATCCGGCCCTCAGCTGAAGCTTACACTCGTACTCAACAGGTGGGGCCTGTGGCACGGGAGTGATGCCCGGGGCCTCGTGTGACAGCGGCCATGCCCACAGAGCAGAGAGTGGAGATAGGAGAGAGGAAGGGCCGGCGTGCGGCCTGAATTCAGCACAGGAAGTATGGAGAGGGCCCGGATGCACTGGGCCCTGCCGGAAGCCGTACCTGAAATACTGAATTGAGCCCTCACTGGAGTCGGGGGCTGGCGGAGCTGCAGGCGGCTTCGGCTAGCTGGACCTGCAACGGACTCCAGAAGTATCCTGCCTGGACCTGCTGGGCTGATGTGCGGCTGCGACCACCATTGCACGGCATGCCGGTCCCCGCTTGGAACTCCAGAGTTCAATAGCCAATATACAATTGGAGACAATGAGTCCTCCCTCCTCCCCTAAAGGTTAAATGTATGCGGCTGGGGAGAAAAGGGCACCCGGTCATGCGCTCTGGGCCTAGAGTCAATACTACTGCTATGTCAGTGCTCATATGTCAATTAGAGACACAGCTAGGAGCCCACAGAGATTACTAGAGGCATTACCCTGAAGTTGCCCACTCAGCTGAAGCCGTAACAGGAGAGGGGGGCCTTCCCGCCAGGGGCCATGCACCACAGAGCTGGCAGGGAAATATTGGGCCGACCGAGGTGCGAAGTGTTAGCTTGACTGGTGTCAGCTTGCCCTGGTGTGCTGCTCATTGAGCATTTAATAACATCACTTTACACCTTGACCCATGGACATTTAGACATGCATCAAGCCCATAAATAAGCATCAAAATGGAAACTTGAACATGCGAAAGACCACAGTCACGCAGAGGTGGATACTGGTTTTGGTTGGTGCGCAGAGGAAGCTATTGCAGTGAACCATGCTGTAGTACACTGAAGCACACCTGAAGTGCCTCTTTCGGGTGTGCCACCCTACGCCTTAAGGTAAGAGGATACGCAAGCTATAGGGCTACACCTGAGCCTCACGAAAATCGTGTGTACTTGCCCTGCAACCAGGGAAGCATAGCCATGGGGAAGGACCGGCCACAGAAAGGGGCACAACAAATGAAGATAGATCAATACACGACACAGGGAGGCACCTCGAAGGCAGACACCCCGCGCAAGATGTCTGCTGAGAGTAACAATGCACAGATTGCCCCTACTGGAGCCAAAATTCTAGCAGCTATGGAGACTTCCAGTGCAGCTGTACAGGCCAAGATTGATGCAATGTCCCTTGATATAGGACTGTTGCAGGTTGACCATCGTACTGTAGTGAAGAGATCCATAGCAACCGAACAGAACATTACTGAACTGCAGAGTGAGGTCTCTACCCTGAAAGCAGCCCTCTCAGATTTAACTACCAAGTCTGCGGTCCTGGCTCTCGAAGATGCAACCTCAGTTTTAATGGATTTCTGGAAGAAGCAGAAGGGAAAACACTGGAACTTTTCCTTGAGACATGGGTCAAAGAAACATTCTCAGGGGCGGATCTCTCGGCAATCTTTGAGATAGAATGAGCACATCAGGCGCTAGCCCCACTGCCCCCTGCAGGTGCTTCACCCTGAATTCTCATTGCTAAAGTCCTAAATTAAAGAGACCGCAACAGTATCCTAAAAGCTGCTCGTCGAGATGGAGATCCAGTCTTTGAGAACCATGTAATATGCATCTATCCAGACTATACACACTTAGTGGAACAACAGAGAGCATCCTTTGGAGGAGTGAAACAGAAACTAAGCGTGATGAACCTCCAATAATGCTCCTTTATCCAGCTAAGTTAAAGGTCCTACATGGCGATCGTGCCCATTTCTTTACATCACCAAAGGCTTCATGGGACTGGTTGGAGGTGCGCGGAGAAGGGAGGACCCTGCACTGCGGGAGTGAAGCAGCGAGGGCCCCTGGTACTGGCACATTGAGAAAAAATAGTGGACGTGGCAGACGATCCAAACGAACATCGCGCTCGACTCAGAGAGAGGTGGTGCGACGTGATGGATCTTTGGACCTGGAGCAGCAAGACTCCGGCACTGAAGACAGAGGGTCATCCAGAGTTGACCCGCTGCTACAACAAGCTGAGCATGAGGCTGTGAGAGCCTTGGTGGAGGAAGTTACTGCCTCGAACTCTGATGCCAGCATAGGAGATGTGCTGGAAGACACACCCCAGCCAGACAACTCCAAACCTACTTATGGGCTGAGGTTTAATGTGAGAGAAGATCATCTGCTGAAGGAAGCAAGGCATGCCTGATCATGGAGAAGGGGGCTATGATGAGTGTGGACAGGGCTTGGGTAGATGCTTGTGGACATGGGCCGAGACATGGAGAGTCTGATATGGGACCAACTACAAGGCGGGCGGACACCCCCCCACCCCCTCCTTCTCTTCTTCATCTTTTTTGCTAACTTTTCATTTACACAACTCTTAACCTTACTCTCCTTTCTTCTCCCTGATATACTGGTCAATATCTCTTTCTGCTATCGATAACTACACTGTATAATGAGGTAATATAGATGAGTGAGTGAGTGTATGCTTGAGAGTGAGTGGAGTCCGAGGTCGGGAGCGTGTTGTCAGCAGACCACACTTGGCGTCCCGCCGTACGCCAATCCTACCTGGCACAGAGTATATTTCAGATGACTGAGTGCGGTTTGAATGGGGACCTGACGATAGTTACAGATTGCCGACTATTGAATGCTTGGGTGATAGCTAGTGTGATCTTCATTTGCCTTCAGTCATGGATTACTGTTTGTACGCTATCAATGTTAGATATAAGGGACTGGTTATGACACTTTTTCGGGGATGCTGGGACAGGGAGGGTACAGCGGGCGTTGGGAATGTATGGGGATGTACGTATTGTTTCTGCAGTGTCTACCCGGGAGGTAGGATGTTTCAAAAGTTAGTTTTAGATTTATTGTTGGTGACGATGGTGGCGAAACAGTGGGCGGATGAAGTGAGAAGGTCACAGATTATAAGAGATGGGACGATTTAAATTTGTAACATAGAATGTAAGGGGGCTTAACTCATTTGTGAAGTGCTACAGAGTGCAGACCTATCTACGTTGGCAGGGAGCCCACGTGGCGCTGCTACAGGAGACTCACCCGTCAGACCACGAAACTCAAAGGTTGCACAGGAAATGGAGGGGACAGCTATGTTCCTCCACCTGCTCCACATATGCAAGAGGGGTGGCGATCTGGGTAGCCCCACAGGTCCCGTTCAACGGACATGGCTACAAAGCGGACATAGAGGGAAGATATGCAATGGTACATGGTGTATTGGATGGCGTGGAGATTTGTCTGGTGAACGTCTATACCCCGAATGTGGATGAGAGTGAGTTTTACTTAGAACTGGAGAAACTTTTATTCCCTTACATAGGGAAGCCATTCATATGGGCTGGGGACTTTAACTGTGTGCTAGACAGCAGCTTAGATAGACACCCCCGAAACGAAATACCAAACCGAACAATTCGACAACCCTACGGGACGTAATGGCACACTTGCATTGTGTTGCCATCTCGCGAGAGACACACCCTAATATACAAGAGCACACCTGTTATATATACACCATCCCGAACTGTGTCTAGCAGACTTGACAGATTCTTGCTCTCTGAAGAGGCCTCTTTAGCCACAACACAGACCTGCTTATTGGGCCGTTTTCTGTCGGACCATGCCTCAGTGCTGTTGGAATGGGGGTTGGAGCTTAGTAGGCTGAGGGCACCACTGGGGCGCCAATGACCGGACACCCTCCGAGATACGGCATTCCAAGAAGAGATTAGGAAAGCCATAAGAGGATTTTTTTATACAAATTGGTCATCCACAGCCAGTAGGGGAGTGGAATGGGATATGCTAAAGGTGGTCACCCGCGGAGAATGTTTATCCAAAATTGGGGGACAAGGAGACGATTAGAACAGGAACTCACCAAAGCAGAGGATGAGTTAACTAGGCTGCAGCACAGGGGGCAGGAACCGGAGCCACATAATGACCCTCTTTTATGGGCACAGCGCCAAGTTGATGAGGTGTGGGGCAGGTTGGACTGTTTCACTAGACGAGAACATCGCCAGCTACTGCACAGGGAAGGCAACAAATGGGGAAGGCTACTGGCGTGGCTACTACGACAGAAACGACCTCCCCGACTTATACAGACACTTAGGTCCCCTGATGGCACCACTGTCATTACACAGGCAGGGGTTAGCTCCCTGCTGCACAAGCACTTAGCCATGGTGTATCGGAGGTGCCCGAGGCGGATCCGACTGAAACCCTGGAGTTTCTGGATGATGTGCCTCTCCCTCGCCTTACCAGGGAGCCGGTAGCAGAGTTGGATGCAGTGATCCAACTCAATGAATTACGGGAAGCGGTGCAGGGCATGGCTCGATGCAAATCCCCTGGCCCAGATGGCATCCGGGTAGAGTTCTATCAGACGTATGCCGATCTAATACTTCTCCGACTATTGGAAACCCTGCAGAAGGCCAAGCGTTTGAGAGTTTTACCACTGTCCATGAGAGACGCACAGATTTTCACTCTTCCTAAACAGGGCATAGATGCACGTGATCCTGGCGCTTACAGACCCTTGTCAATGCTGGGGGTCGACGTTAAATTACTCACCAAGATTTTGCAATGCGTCTTAGTAGAGTAGTAACGCAACCTCCCTGAAGTGGAATTCAGCTGGGAGAGGGATCATTTCTGCTATTTTGGTATACAGATAGCTCACTCATCAGAAGCGCAGTATGCCCTAAATAAGATGGATATGCTTCCCCGATGCCTATACGCCCTACAGAACTCCTTCTGCAGAATCCCGAAATCCACTTTTGATACCCTGAACAGTCTCCTAATCTCATTGGTGTGGGCCGGGGGACGCAGCAGGGTAAAACTCAAGATACTAAAGCTAGACATGGGCTTGGGGGGACTGGGCCTCCCAGACTACAGACTCTATTATTATGCGGGGCTGCTACAATATGCAGCGCAGTGGTATGCAGAGGGTCAAAATATGGAAAAGGAACTGCTGGCCAATTGGAGCAACGAAACAGAACTACAGAGATAACTCATGATAGGCTCACAGACCCCGGGGGAATGCCCATTCATAATCCGACAGGTAGCAGAGGCATGTGAGCAGGCTGTCACCCTGATCATCCGTAGGGCTCCATACGCTGGCTCACTCCCACTTCGGTGGCTGCAGGGTTTCCACCAAATTCAGTCTGGTATGGAAATTACCAAATGGTACAAGGGGGTTGCGTGACGGTAGGGGACTTATTTATGAACAGGACGTTCTTGACTTTCAGCAAAGCGGGGGAGTGGTTTCAGGTACCGGGCGGTTATTTTTTACAACATGTGAAAATAGCACACACAGTTTGGGAGATCTGGACCTCTTTTCCAGATGAGCTGGAGGAATCACATACATTAGCGTTGTTGCTGGATCCAGGGTCTACCAGAGGGCTGATTTCACATATATAAAAAGCTCTGAAAGAAGATCACATGGTTGAGGTCTCCACGATGAAAGACATATGGGCGGCAGACTTGCCATCTCCCCTCACCAATGGCAAGTGGAAGAGGATGTTTGCGCAAGTCCGTGAGGTAGCCAGTAATGCAAGGTTCAAGCTCACTCAATTTTTTTATATGCACCGCCCCTTATTTAACGCCTCAGAGACAAGCACACTTCAATCAAGGACGCTCCTCATCGTGTCTCCATTGTGGCGCAGATGTTTATATGTTTATATACATGACCTGGACCTGTGCCCGGCTGCTGCCGTATTAGCAGCAAGTGATTCAGGTACTTCAGACGGTCACAGCCGTACGAATTGAAGAGTCAGTTAAACAGTGCTTATTAGGAGTACTTCAGACATCGCAGAAAGGAGCCCTTATGCGGTATAAATTTGCTCTCTTTGGCCTTGTCTTGGCTAAACTCCGTATCACAATACACTGGACACATGCTATCCCCCCTGGCTCAGTAGATGGAGGGCGGATGTGCGAGAGTGGGGAGTGGCTAAAGAGTGCCATCTACGAGCTGTACGCACAGACGAGAATGCAGAGCATGATCTCGAAGAGTGGGGCTATATGCTGGTGAGATTGCAGTCACCAGATGTAAGAAAGTGCCTTCTTTTTGCATGGTTGCCTCCACTTTTTGCCAAACTGCTGATGTACTTTGCCTGAGTGTGCCCTGGGTTCCTGCCAAACAGGTACCCAGGGCCTATGTTATTTCCCTAAACTGCATTAAAAACAAAACCCAATTGGCACTCTTTGGTCACATGTCAGTCCCTTGTAACTGGTACCACAGGCACCAAGGGCACTGTGGCCAGGGAAGGCCTCTAAGGGCTGCAGCACTTATTGTGCCACCCTTAGATGCCCTGTCCCTTTACACACACACACTGCCATTGCAGGCTGCGTGTTTTGGTGCAGAACAAAGTGAAGAGTCGACATGGCACACATCCTTGTGTGCCTTGCCTACAACCCACTGCCCTGGCATAGGTCAGCCACCCCTCTAACTGGGTGCACTGTGCCAGTGATGCCCACCCCAAGGAAGGGACCCATTGTTGTAACACCCCTAAATCTAGTATTTAGGGACACCCCTGAACCTTGCCTCCTCAGACAAGAACCGACCAAGAAGAAAAGAAGAAGAAGGACTGAAGAAGCCATGCTGAAACTAAGAAGAGGAGGACGCCCACTGACTTGGCCCCAGCCCTACCAGCCTGTCCCTACCTCGAACCTGCAACAGCAAAATCCCGGTGTGTCCTGCAGCCAGCAGCCTCAAGAACCTGAGGGACCTGCCCTGCCTTCCAAACCCAAGACTTTGTCTCCCGTGAGCACCGGATTTGCTCACCAACAGACTATGGCCCCAGCCAAAACGTGAGTCTGCACCGCTCTGCACCCGCCACCTACGGCCTGAGTTCTAGTGGCCCAACACCACGATGAGGTCTCCCCGGTGATTCTGACCTGAGATCCGGTGATCTCTGACCTGCCACAAACCTCCAAACAAAGCCTGCAGTCCATTTCTGGAGGTTCCCCCTGACCGCGACCGGAGCTGGTAAGAAAACCCGACTCCTAAAGACACCCCTGCACCCGACGTCCCACGGCCTTGGGTGGCCCAACTGATGGTGTCCCAGCATTCCCAGGCATCCCAACTTACCTCTCCAACCGGTGGTCACCTCCAGAAGATCTTCGTCCCCGAGCCTGCAGTCTTTGTTGCAACCGGAGAATCCCCATTGAAAACAACAGGACACCCAACGCCAAAACAGAACCCTGCACCCAGAAGCCCCTGCGCTGCTGCGGTTGTACTTTGGGTGCTAACTCGGATCCCCCTTTTCCCTGATGCTTAACACCAGGAGCTCTGCTCCCACAACCCTGTGGCTTGCTCATGAGCAGCCACCAACCGGAGGCCGTCCAATCCTGTATTGGATAACATTGGGCCTCAGCACTCTACACCCGGCTGCCCTAGTGCCGCTGAGGGTGTTTCAGGACTGCTTCCTTGACCCTGGGGGAACCCTGGTTCTAACCCCAGAATACCAACTCCCACAATTTTGTACTTACCTGCAAACCATTAACTTCATTTTTCTCCATAGGAATACATTGATTGTTTTCCTTAAAAATTGTTCTAAGTGCGGAGTTGGTTTGTATAAAACACTGAAAAACTGCAAATGTACAAACACTGATTTACTTACCTTTTCTCTAGGAAATGTCCCAGTGTGATAGCTAGGCATATCACACTGAGTAAAATAAGTACCTTTAAAAGTAATCTAAAAAGTAACGTACAAAGTAATCTGTAAAGTAGCTTTTTTTGTTGTTTTTTTAAGAGTTTTATATAGCGCGAACTAGACCCGAGACATTGGGTATCAGAGCGCTTCACACAAGCACCAGTTTCGTTACAGAAGGACACATTCATTTTTGTTAGGCACGGGGAGATTAAGTGATTTGCACAGAATCACAGGATGTTGAGCGTCGTTGCCGAGACTCGAACCCGGTTCCCCAGCTTCAAGGTCGACCGCTCTCGCCGTAAGGCTACACCCGAAAAGTAATTTCAAACCATTGACTTACCTGTAATTCAATCAAGTGCATTTGAACCTGCATTCATCTGTAAACCATTGCATAAGATTTTGCAAAGCATTTATTTCACTTACCTGCACCAGGCTTGGCTTGGTACTAGAAATAAAATAACCAAATAATATTTTTGATACAAACAAATTGGTCTGATTTCAGTCTTTGAGTGTGTGACATCATTTGCTGCCTGAGTGTGTACAACAAATGCTTAACACTACCCTCTGATAAAGCCTTACTGCTCACCCACACTACCACAAATAGAGAGTAAGGTGCTATCTACTTTTACCTCTGCCTACCTTTGGGGTTCTACTGGACTCTGTTCACACTATACCTCATTTTGGTATAGTATATACAGAGCCAGCTTCCTACACCAGAGAGCCAGAATGAGAGTGAGGGGAGTTCATCCCAGACGTCAAGCCATACCACCTCGACGCATAATCAGGAGACCAAAGAGAATCCCTGATCGCACACATAGAAATAACAGCCACTGGGGAATGGTGTAGTTGACCCCTTGCTTCCTCTGCAATTTCTATAGGTTGTTGATAGTCCTGTACTAGAAGTTTTACCACTGTTCCCTATGGCATGTGGTACCGCCACAGCTTTTTGTTCATTTTTTGTTTTCATTCTTACTACAAGTTAAAATAATTATTGCTGCACAGAATTCTCCTGGGCGTGGTAAGTCCTATGCATCGTATGGCTGCTACACACTCAGCAATGAAACCAATGAATGAAACATTTGGACACCAAAAACAGTCTGCTATGATATAATTTGTTAATAATTAGCCTACCACTGTTGCATTATAAATTGTACGACAGATATGTAATGTAACATCTGTGCAGTGTTGCCTCACATATTACATCACCCATGACATGGTCAGTGACATCACTGATGACATCTCAAATGACATCACTGATGACATGACTAATGACATCATCCAGTGACTGTGAGTGTTTTTTAAATTTTTGTGTGTTAAAAATATATACCAAGGTGTATTGGTGAATCAGTGGGTGTATGAGTGAATATGACTCGTTATTTCGCATACCATTACTTCGCAGCTTTTTACTTCGATGTTTTTACTTAGCAAATACCGTTATTACGCAAGTTTTTAGTTTGCATACCTTTACATTGCAAGTGTTAATGTATGCGAACGAAAAACTTGCCTAGTAATAAAAACAGACATTTACCCCGCTTATTTTTCCTAACCCCCTTTTTGAATGTAAAAAAAAACCCAACTCTAAATACTAAATACAAATACACTACCCTACACATCACAAACTCTAAAACACTACCCAAACCCTCAAACACTACACTACCCTACACTACTCAAACACCACTACACTACCCTAAATCACTACCCCCTGGACGACCCTCCCCCTTCCCCCAGCCCGCTCCCTACACTCAAACACTACCCTGCACGCACCCCAACACTACCCTAAACCCTAAAACACTACCCTACACTACACAAACACCACAACACTACCCTAAACCCTAAATCACTACCCCCAGCACGTCACTGCCCCTACCCCCATTCCTATCCCTACTCCCAAACACTACCCTGCACGTACCCCCGAAAATACCCTAAACCCTAAAACACTACCCTACACTACACAAAAACCACAACACTACCCTAAAACACTACCCCCAGCACGACCCTGCCCCTACCCCCAAGACGGTCCCTACACTGAAACACTACCCTGCACGACCTCCCGACTCTACCCTAAACCCTAAAGCACTACCCTACACTAACACCACAACACTACCCTAAACCCTAAAACACTACCCCCATCACGACCCTGCCCCTACCCCCAAGACTGTCCCTACACTTAAACACTACCCTGCATGACCCCCGACACTACCCTAAACCCTAAAACACTACCCTACACTACACTAACACCACAACACTACCCTAAACCCTAAAACACTACCCTACACTAACACCACAACACTACCCTAAACCCTAAAACACTACCCCAGCACAACACTGCCCCTACCCCCAAGACTGTCCCTACACTTAAACACTACCCTGCACGACCCCCGACACTACCCTAAACCCTAAAACACTACCCTACACTACACTAACACCACAACACTACCCTAAACCCTAAAACACTACACTGCACTAACACCACAACACTAGCCTAAAACACTACCCCCAGCACAACACTGCCCCTACCCCCATTCCTGTCCCTACTCCCAAACCCTACCCTTCAAGACCCCAGACACTACCCTAAACCCAAATACACTACTCTACACTACACAAACACAACTACACTACCATTAAACCAAAAAGACTACCCCCTGCACGACCCTCCCCCTACCCTAAATCCTTAAATACTACACAGCCCCTCTTACCTCTCTCTCCTCAGCTCCTGTCTTCTCCGGCTTCCTGCGTCATCAGTCTTGCACGTCGTTGTGATGAAACGGAAGCGCGTCTGTTTCCACACAACGATGTGGATAGCCTTTACTTCACAAGCGTTACAACGCATGTGATGTATCAACTTGCGTAGTAAAGGCTACGCGTTGTAACATCGCATGCGTTGTAACGCTTGCGAAGTAATGGTACGCGGTGTAACAGCCACGTACTAATGGATGTTTACCATATGAGTGCCTCTTTGGATGATTCGGTGGGTGCGTGACTGACTGTATAAGTGAGTGATTAGGTGTGTCAGTGAATGTATGGGTGAGCGACTGGTTGTGTGAATGTCTGTATCTGTCTGCCAGTTTTTGTCTAAGTGGCTGTATGGGTGTGGGAGTGGGTATGTGAGTTTCCTTATGAGTGAGTAACTGGTTGTATGAGTACCTCTATGGGTGTCTGAGTGTCTGTGTGGGTGGGTGAGCAGTTGTGTGATTGCCTGTATGGATGAGTGAGTGGGTGAGTCAGTGGCTGTATGGGTTAGTGAGCCCATGTGTGAATGGCTGTGTGGGTGAGTGAGTGTATGTATGGCTGTGTCAGTGAGTGAGTGCATGTGCCAGTAGTATATGGGTGAGTAACTGGGTATGTGAAAGGCAGTATAGGTGAGTGATGGGGTATGTGAGTGACTGTATGGGTGAGTGTGTGCTTGTGTCAGTGACTGTATAGGTGAGCGAGTACATGTTAGTATCTGTATGAGTAAGTGAGTGAGTGTGTATATAACTGTATGGGTGAGTAAGTGGCTGTGTGATTGACTGTATGGGTAAGGGAGTAGGTGTGAGAATAGCTCTATGGATGACTGACTCAGTGTGTGAGTGGCTGTATGGGTATATAAGTGGATATGTCAATGGCTGTATTAGTGAATGAGTGGGTGTATGAGTGGTTGTATGGGTGAGTGAGTGGATGTGTGTGTTGATCTATGAATCAGTGAGTGGCTGTGTAAAGAATGGCAAGGGTGTGTGAATGGGTTTGAAAATGGTAGTGTGGAAGTTGGAGTCAGTATATGAAAGGCTATATGGGGGTGTGAGAGGGTGTGTCAGAGATTCTGTGGATGATGTCGTCAGTGCTGTCACCAGTGATGTCATTTGAGATGTCACAGTGATGTCATCAGTGATGTCACTGACTGGCTATATATATATACATACACACACATATATATATATATGTTGGTGAGTGAGTGTGTGACTGTATGAGTCTGTGAGTGGGTGTTTGAGTGGCTGTATGGGTCTTTGTGTAGGTGTGTGAGTAGCTGTGTGGGTGTGTGACTGGTTTTGTGAGTGGCTGTATGGGCCTGTGAGTGGGTATGTGATTGGCTGCATGGGTCTGTGAATGGGTGTGCGAGTGGCCGTATGGATCTATAAGTTGGTGTGTGGGTGGCTGTATGGATCTGTTAGTGGGTGTGTGAGTGGCTGTATGGGTCTGGGAGTCTGTGTTTGAGTCGCTGTATGTGTCTGTGAGTAGGTGCATAAGTAGCTGTGCAGGCATGTGACTGGTTTTGTGAGTGGCTGTATGGGTCTGTGAGTGGGTGTGTGATTGGCTATATGGGTCTGTGAATGGGTATGTGAATGGGTATGTGAGTGGCTGTATGGATCTGTAAGTTGGTGTGTGAGTGGCTGTATGGATCTGTTTGTGGGTGTGTGAGTTACTGTATGGGCATGTGAGTGGCTGTGTGAGTAGTTATGTGGGTGTGTCAGTGGGTGTGTGAGTAGCTGTATGGGTCAGTGACTGGGTATATGAGTGGCTCTATCGGCATGTTAGTGGGTGCATGAGTAGATGTATGGGTCTGTGGCTGGGTGTGTGAGTGGCTGTATGGGCCTGTAAGTGGATACATGAGTAGCTGTGTGGGTGAGTGACCAGTTTCATGAGTGGCTGTATGGGTCTGTAAGTGGGTGTGTGATTGGCTGTATGGGTCTGTGAATGGGTGTGTGAGTATTTTTTTGGATGTGGGTGTGTGAGTGGCTGTATGGATCTGCAAGTGGGTGTGTGAGTGGTTATGTGTGTGTTTCAGTGGGTGTGTGAGTGGCTGTATGGGTCTGTGAGTTGCTTTGTTAGTGGTTTTGTGGGTGTGTGAGTGGCTGTATGGGTGTGTGAGTGGCTGAATGATTGTGTGAGTGGGTGTATGAGTCACTGAGTCACTGAGTGGGTCTATAAGTAGGTGCATGAGTGGCTGTATGGCCTGAGTGGGTGTAGCGCCTTGAGACCCTCACGGGTGAGTAGCGCGCTTTATAAACCCCCTGATTGATTGACTGATTGATTGGGTGTGTAAGTTGCTGCATGGATCAGTGAGTGGGTGTGTAAGTCACTGTTTGGGTTGATGAATGGGTATGTGAGTGGTTATGTGGATGTGTGAATGGCTGTATGGGTCTGCAAGTGACTGTATTGGTCTGTGAGAAGGTCTGTGAGTGGCTGTATGGGTCAGTGAGTAGGTTTGTGAGTCACTGTATGGGTCGATGAGTGGGTGTGTGAGTGGTTATGTGAGTGTATGAGTGGGTATGTGAGTGGCTGTATGGGTCTGTGAGTAGGTGTGTGAGTGGTTTTATGGGTATGTTAGTGGATGAGTGAGTAACTGTATGAGTGTGTGTGAATGGCTGTGTGGGTCTATGAGTGGATTTGAGAGTAGCAGAATGGGTGTGTGAGTGGGTGTCTAAATGTCTGCGTGGGTGTGTCAGTAGCTGTGCGATTGACTGTGCCACAACAGAACCTCAACTGCTTCTTTATCCAACAAGACTCCACAGGTTTGCACAAAATACCTACCTAACTGGAATACTTTCTACTGGTTAATTACTGAATACTACCTTGTTGGGTACCTTTCCAGTACATATTCTATACTACATTGGTATAATGGACCACATGGAAATGTCTCCAGCGACCTTGTGTGTGTTACGTCAATATCATTGTTCCTTGTGTGTCAGAAATTTGTGATAACATGAATCCGCCAATTAAGAAGACAACAAAAAGACAAAGAGGTAAAACTCCACAAAACAAGGGTAATTCTGCTTAATATAGGAAGTAAGTGCTTCTTTGTTTGGTGGAGATGTCCTCATATTCCTCGGCATCAAGAACACATCATCAAAATTGGCAGGAAATGCGCTGAGATGCCTTTTGTTAAGCTGTCCATCATCCTGGCAAAAGGCAGGGATACCATTGCATACTACTAAGGTGGACGGGGTGGGGCTAAACAGACAGAGCTTCCAGGTAATTTTGCACATTTACATACTCATAGTAACTTAAAGGGAGAAGCATGGACTTTGTTCTCATCAAAACAGGACGAGAAAGAACCGACTCATCACAGTCACTACAGATTGCGCTCCAATAGATCAACAATCCATTCGCCTCCACTAAAGGATGCCCGGATGCATCACAGGCGCTAGCCTATGACACGGAGTAAAGCCCTGATTAATTACTATATAACCACGTCTTTAGGGATTTCCTAAAAGTCAAAAGAGTTAGAGCAGATTTTATGCTCCAGAATGGTTTTAGGACATGATGAAGGTTGTGGTGTTGGTGCAGAGAGCTGTCCAGTCGGTCAGGAGGTTCGGCGCGAAGGTGGTGAAAGGAGCGGGGAGGTCAGGATACAGCCTTTGGGGTTCAAAGTTCTTGTAGATGTTGGCAATCTTGGTGTGGAAGAAGTTGACGAGTGAGTTGCAGAAGGACTGGGAGAGCTGGATGGTGTTTTTGATGGCATCTGGGGAAGAAAATTCTCTGACGATGTGGAATAGCTCTTTGGTGTGGTTGGTGGCCTGGAGGCGGGTGGCGAGTGCGGCTTTCTTAGCTTCTCTGATGGCGTGGTGGTAGAATTTGAGGGCTGTCTTGAATGCTGTGTGGTCACCTGAGTTTTTGATGGTTCGCCAGTGTCTCTCCAGAGATTTGCATTTGTGTTTTCTGCTTTGAGTTTGGGGGTGAACCAGTTGGCATGCTTGTAGGTTCTTTTGTTGTTGAGGGTTTTGATGGGAGCGATAGAGTCGGTGCTAGTGGGCATCCATTCTGATAGGTGGGGGGCGCTTGATTGATGTCTTCGGATGTGAGGAGGGTGGTGGTGGTGAGGGTGGTCATCAATTGGGATTCGGTAATTGTGTTCCAGCTGCGGCGGGTGATGGTGGCCTTTCGGTTGACAACAAAGGTGAAATGGAAGATGCTGTGGTCCGCCCAGGTGAGCTCCGTTGTGTGGCTGTACCGGATTTTGCCACTGGACGTGAAGATGGGTTGAGGGTGTGGCCGGCAGTGCCCTTAAGGGTTGGTGATGATCTGTTTGAGGCTGAGGTTGTCATTGGGGTCTACCAAGGTGGCTGAGTTGGTGTCTGGGACCGGCACCCACCATAGTGGCTCCAGAAGGAGGGCAGCATGGCCCCCCTTCTTTGTTCCTTAGGGCCAGCTCCGGGCAGGTGGTGGTCTCCAGTGCTGAAAATGGCCCGGGAAGGGGGTCACATGGCCCCCCTCCTTTTGTAAGAACATCTATGCCCCAGGGTGATGGAGGTCACCAGAGCCGAATATAGCCCGGGAGGGGGTGGTCTCCGGTGGTTCCCCTTCAAAGTTTTTCCTGGCCCTGGGGAGGTGGTGGTCTCCGGAGCCCTACACAAAAATAGAGGGGGGTTTGCATGCTCCTCGTCAATATTTTTAATAAAGCCCAGGGGAGGTGGTGGTCCCCAGGGCTCTTAGGAGCCTTAGGAGGGGGGTTGTGCGGCCCTCTTCAATTAAAACATGATTCAGCCTGCCCCGGGGAGGTGGCACTCCCTGGGTCTAATATTGGCCTTGGGGAGGGGGGCTGCATGCACCCTCCTCCCAAATATTTGTATTTAAATATGCCCCCAGGACCTGGCCCACCCAGTCGCTGAGTTTTCAGATCTCTGCACAAGGTCGACAAGATTTGCAGAGGGTCCTCGTCCGCAGATATACAAATGTAGTTTTCCTTTCAAATCTCAAGAGCTACTGAACGGTTTTACACCAAAAAACAAAAGGCATGCTTTCTGGACCAAAAGCTACCTTTCTAACAAATTTGGTGTAATTCCGCCCAGCGGTCCGGAATGTAGTCATGTCTAAAATCTCTATGGGAGTTAGCATGGCAAACACACTTTTTGACAACCCCCTGTTATCTCAGCCCCCCTTGACGGATCACCCCAAAAGTTTCCATGCACAACTACAAACAGTAGGGCACTTCTTTTGGAAAAGTTCGTGAAGATTCATCAAACGGAGCCAAAGTTATAAGAAAGTCAAAAAACGCTTTTCGCATGGATACTAGGTCCTAACTATAAATACATACTGGCGACCGTCTCAGTCAATCGGCGCAGTTAACAGCTGGTGCTGACATTGGGGCTAGACCGCTCACCCTTCAACATTCATTTTAACCAAGTAGACGCCACACTCAGTGAACTGGATTTCAAAGATTTATTGCAGCTTTACAAACGCTCCATCAGCGTGTTTCGACCACTCGGGTTTGTTGTCGTGGCAGGTGAGTCTTTCTTCTAAGGCCATTTACACTACTCCGTGTACTGCCCATTAGGAGGCATTGTGGGAGATGTGGTCCAATTTTAAAAACACAGTTTACTAACAAATTCAAACCTTTTTACTTGACATTTATGACTGTAATTTGGAACCAGCTGATTGTTGCTCCAATTCAATGGTATACTACCATCATTCAATATAGTAAAGTTTCATTATATGTATATGTAGGAGGATGGCATAGTATATGGTGCTCACTTATGTAAGTGTGTTCCAAAAAATTGGGGAGTGATTCTGTTACGGACCAGAGAGGCTGGAATCAGTTAAACATTGCAATAGGTGAGTACCTCTCGGACCATGGATTAACTCGTCTTATTGACTACGTAGGTCTAATCTTTTTACCTCCGTATTTGTTCAACAAATTAACTATGGTTGTCTCAATTCTATTCTGAACAGTGAGTCAACATGCAGATATTTTTCAACATAATCAAAATAATTCATACAAAATATTTTATATTTCATCAGTACATATTTATTTCATACTTTTTGTTTTTGTTTTTCTTGTTCCTTTTTATCTTTTGACTCACACAAACATAATCTCACAATGGTACTGTTTTTTACAGATTGGTACCTGATTGTGATTGTTACACTTTAAAAACTCTATATAAAGTGCATATTGGGGAAAGTGCAGAAACAAACTTTGTAAACAATACATAAACACACTTGTTGTGAATCTAGACAGTCCTACTGTTTTGTTGTAGTGTATCGGGATATTATGACCTATTTATCCTCGATACTTATACATCGGTCGGTCCAGATAAGATTGAGGTCAGAGAACACCTAGGTATATTTTTTGTAAGTTAAGCCTCCTTTAGTTGGCTAAACTTGAATGTCCATAGTATCTTTTCAGTTCAATGCGGAGATACTCTTGGCCTCATTAAAGGAAACGGGGGGGTGGATGTGCCGCGCGTTTCGACCTTCGTGTGGGGACCGTGAGGATTCGAAGAAGGTCTTCCTCAGGGCTGGGAACTTTGGTGTAACACACTGGGATTAGAAAGTGAGAGAGCGTATTAGTCTCTTATTCTAAGCTGTGATGTGGATTAAGTGAAAACTAGATGACACCAAACACATGTATATTCCATACCTAGTGTGAGTCAGAGAGTCTCTTGTTCTGGTTGTGAAGTCACGTCTCCACGAAGAAACACATTGTTCACTCTTTGTGTGCTGATAATGTCTGTGGGAAAAGATATGAATTATCTTGTCAGGCACTGATCCCACCGGTCAAGGAGTTTTGAGCTACACGAGCCTTGAAAAATAAGTTTTTGATGTAATGGGGGCATGCACTACTTAGTTGCAAGGGAAGGTAGATACTGCGGTTTATTTTGTGGCTAGCGTGGTGAGTGTAAGGACAGCGACCCCTTCGTTGTGAATTAGGGGGCTTCTTATCTTTGGTGGTGTTGTCCTGCGGTTCGTAGCTATCACCATTATGTTTCAGTCCGATCTCGCTGTTGTGATTGTGCTGCATGCATCCCTTTCTTCTTGTGGCATGCTATTGACATAACGTTATGTTATGTTATGTTATGTTACTACGACTTATAGAGCGCTACAGCTGCCCTGGCAAAAGGGCGTCCCGTCCAGTCAAATGTTACCTTAAGCGTTGTGTGGAGCAAGTCTTCCACTTCAGGCTAGCCGCGCTGTTCTTCACGCGTCGTTCCGACTTTGGCAGCGTTCAAATCGTGTCTTCCCGGCTTCCGCATTAATCACATGACCGGAGTTGTTGGCCTTGCCGTCCTCTTAGTGTGGCTTCGCGCGGTGACGTTTTGACGTTAGTCAGCTAAATGTCTGGCGATAGTGCCTGACTTCTGGTACCTGTTGCCATATGTTAGAAGGTGGTTCTGACACTCTGGGCCGCCCGGATTTTTCGCTTTTTGAGCACCTATTTGGTGAGCTTTTAATGGGGGAGAGCCTCATAAGTTGAGACTCACCCCCAGTGAACTCATGGTGAAAGAGACTGCATGTGGATTTGACTGGTGTCCCCCTAGCTTGACTAGGCCGCTGCGCAGCAGCTGGAGTAAGGGGCACCGGGCTGATTACATGCAGACACCTGTGTACATGCGTGTGCACACGTGTAGGGGCTGCGCAGGGGAGATTCCTGGCGTGCGCAGCCCAGGAGCAGATACAAAGTGAATGGTGTGGCAGGACTTATGCAGAATTGGGTGGTGACATGGAATAGGCTTTATACACTGGTAAGAAGCATGCCAGGTAAAGTCAGTGTGTTTTACTGTATTTTTCACTTCATTATTCCCCTATGGGGAAGTGGAGCCCATGGGCTAGTGTCACTTTCCTAAAGCCTACAAATTCCAGACACGCACTAAAGTCCATGGTAACGGGTGTGAGAAGAAGTATTCTGCAGAGTCCAGAGTCATATTTGTACTGCTTTTGGGTCATCCATAAATGTTATAGTTCTCTGAGTCAGCTCATAACCAGGACCTGGGTGGGGTCTGGCCCTGGCAGGTTAGATTAATGACCTTTCTTCCCAGAGCGAAGATCTTCCCTCCAAGGAGAGAAGATGGGTGGAGCTGCAGGCTACTCCATCAGCAGCTGTCACTGGGTGCCAGGCACCAAGCTGCACGAAGAGGAAGGCAGCTCTGGGGGGAAGGGGCTTTCAGAGACCATGTGGCAGGAGACCCTGGACGACGCCATCTTGAACCAACCCAGAGGCCTGGGCAGGAAGGAGGGAGCAGGGGCAGAGAAGTGATGTGTCGCTGTGTGATAGGGCAAACAGAGACTTCCTGTCAGCCCCCTCCCCAACTTCTTAAAAGAACTTGCACAGGAAGAGGAGCTCTCTCTGGGGTGTGGTCTGGAGAGGCAGAAGGTGCAGGAGAAGAGTCAAGGACCAGTGCGCAGAAGCAGGGGCCTCTGCACAGGGAGAAGAAAGGCCCAGGAGGAGAGCCAGGCGAAAGGCTGGCGCAGGGAGCCAGTGAAGACAGCTCCCTGCTGAATCACCCCTCTCCAAGACCCAGAGGGCAAAGGAGAGTGCTCCCAGTGGCTGGGGAGCACCACCAGGAGCATAAAGAGGCCAAAATGAAGCCGATCGGACCCCTGGGGGCCAAGATATGCCCCCCGGAAGGTAGGCGACCTTTGACCCCTAAGAAGACCGACGACGAAGCACGTGGGGCTCCGCCGCCAGTCTCAGAGATGCCCCCAGGGTGGGTCAGGTCCCGGGGGCTGCCCCCAAAAAGAAGTCAAGCCGGGGGGGTGCCGTCGCGCTCCCCCGTGAAGGTGACCAAAGGGGCCCAGGACCCCATCCCCGGGCCCTGCCGAAGTTGGGGTGCGCCGTCGCAGACCCCATGAAAATCTGCCCAAGGGGCCCAGGACCCCATCCCCGTGCCCCGCATAAGAGCCAAGTCGGGGAGCGCCGTCGCGCTCCCCATGAAGAGGGCACTGAGGAGGAGGGGGGCGCGCCATCGTGCAACCCCCCTCGCGGCCAAAGTAAATCCGGGGAGCGCCGTCTTGCTCCCCGTGAAGAGTGCCCATGCGGAAGGCCAGGAGCCCACCCTGGCCCCCGGCGGAGAAGCTAAGTCGGGGAGCGCCAGCGCGCTCCCCGTGAAGAATCTATGGGGGCCCGGGACCCCATCTCCAGGCCCAGAGTGGAAGGCGGAGACGGGGGAGCGCCGTTGCGCCCCCCGGGAGGACTGGAAGGGGCCCGGGACCCCATCTCCAGGCCCTGGTGTGAGGAGGAAGGAGGGGGGAGTGCCGCCGCACTCCCCGAGGTCCGGCCGGACCAGCGCGATTCTCCGTGTCTGCCCGCCGGAGCGGGCAGACCAGAAGAAGGTGCCGGCTCCCCCGGCAGCACGCGAGGGTGCTGGCCGGGTGGGGAGCCGGCGGGGGCAGCCGGGGGTGGACTCCCTGGGCTGCCATCCAACGAGGAAGGCGTGCGGGGGTCCCGGGTGGGACCGGGGCCCCCAAAACCAAGGAGTCAGCACCAGGGGCCCGGGTGGGACCGGGCCCCCACCAGTGGCACGAGCGGCCGGGGGTGGGCTCCCCGAGCCGTAACTAACTCACCTGGGGGTCCGGGTGGGACCGGGCCCCCCACCGAGGCCGGCAGAAGCGGCGTGAGGCCGCTGGCGGCATCGCGGCTCTCCCCAGCACAGCGGGAGAGCCGCTAATATAATATTAACGGAAAGGAGCCTGAAGCGCCCCATAATGCCTTGCAAGGCATGGGGAAATCCATTGTTTTTGGTGCCTGGTGGCCCCCAGAGGAGGGGGGTCACCCTCATTTGTGAAAAAGGTGCAGGGGGAGCTGCTTGAGAAGCACAGCCTCCCCCCAGCACGAAGAGGAGTCCCTCCCTAAGTCTCCTGGGGACTTGAAAAGGATAACCCCTCAAGGGCTCAGCCAGCATTTTAACACCTTCTGGGCTGGAACTTTTGTTCTACAGCTGAGGGTGTATGGAGAAGTGCTTCAAGGAGTGAAGGGCTGAGTTGGGGATGTCTGGAGAAGGGCATCCCCTGGAGGTGAAGAGGTGTAATTGCACCAGAAGTGCATTTACTATGGTTATTTCTTTTAGAGGGACTGAAGATCACATGTGTAATGTGAAGTACTTGTGTAAGGTGATGTCATAAACCAAGTGGGGTTATGTTGCCATACATTCCTGCTTGGGTGTCTGGCTGTATATGCATAATCCTGTGATTTCATCTGTGATGCCTTTAGGGGCTGTAATTGCAATGCATTCTAATGATCCACAAATGTGATGAGTACTGTCATTCTAAAGTGATGCCCAAACATGTATTCTTGCAGCTGCGCTTAGGTGAAGAACCCAGTCTGCTAGCCCTTAAGATGTAGAGGTGTATACTTCATGGTCAGTAGGAAATGCTCAGTCAGGGTTGTGTGTCACCAAGGCAGGGTTACCTAGCTTAAATGCTGGTTGAGATAATGGGGTGGGTCGCCACTGGGATGGTGCCAGTGCGCAGGGCCCTCGCCCCAGGTTATGTTCAACTAACTGCATTGGGGGCAAGATGATGTGCATACATGGGAGTGGTGGTACTAGACCCCACCCCCCCCAGGGGGAGGGGTGGAGATGTCATGCAATGTCACAAAGTAATTCCAACAGCTTATGTATATTTGTAAATTGGTGCATAGTATTGAGTAGTGTGTGTGTTTAATAAATGTACTCTTACTTTTATAAAGCAAAGTACAGACTGGACAATCAATTATTGAGTGTTATTTCTGCTCACCTGCAAATGGCGATTACTAGCCCACACCACCTCCCTTGAGTAAGCCTCAGACTGCTCTGCAACGCTACCCTCTGAGAGTCAGGCGCTACAATTGGGTGTTTGGTTCCCAGTGAAGGACAAATGTAGTCATGTTATTTGTGCAGGCCTCACAGATACTGCCTCGTATTCCAACACCATAGTTACGTCGTAGCCTCTTCTCTTGGATTACAGCCGACGTCTTTGCTGAGAACGTTTGGATTGAAAAAACTGGCAATGGTGTCAGGGTTTCGATTCCCTAGAGGTTATGTGGGTGCACGGAGCAAGAGGGTTACAGGCAGTGCATGATTTCTGAAATCTCATTCAGTCCATTGTCTGTTGTGCCCAATTTTAAAATAAATTTGGCTTCGAAGTTGTCCAGCAGTGTATCTGTAATTTGGCCTTTCACATGTTTTAGCACTGTCCACTTTATTTCATGTGGCCCATGGTTCTTATCGATGCAATGCTTCACCATAGGTGCAGTCAGCACTTTGCATTTAATTCGCGATCTGTGTTGTGTAATGCGTTTTTTGATTTGTTGCGTAGTTTTTCCGATATGTGCCAACTTGCATGGGTACATTACACAATAAACCACATTCGTGGTGTTACAGTTAGTGAATTCTTCATGGCTGATCCTTTTATTACCATAGTTGAATTTGCTGCCTTCTATGGTGCTGCTGCATGAATTACAGTTGCCACACCAGTGGTGGCCTTTTACTGGGGGCAGTGCTAGCATGGTTTGTAGTGTCGGCTGGTTTCTTTTCCTTTTTGTGTTGGCTCGCACCAGATGATCCTTAATACTTCTGTTATTTTTTAGGGCAAATATTGGCAATTCTTTGAAGATCTCCAAGCCTTTGACGCCATGCCAGTTTCTTTTCACAATCTTTTTTATTTCATTGGTTGAACCTGAAAACATAGTCACACATTCTAGGGCCATCTCTTTTGTTTTGTCCTTCGGGGTTAAAACGGACTCCCTTGGTGTGTACCATGCCCTTTTCATCGCTCGTTTTGTCAATTTCCGTGGATAATTCCGCTCTACCAGCTTTTCCAGGAGTACTTTTGCATTTTCAAAATAATCTTCTTTCTTGACGCATTTGCGCCTTATTCTCAAAAACTGACTGAAGGGGAGGTTGTCCTTCAGATTTCGTTGGTGAAAACTAGAGAAGTGTAACAGCGTGTTCCTGTCCGTTTGTTTGGTGTATAGGGAGGTAAAAATGATCCCTTTTTCATGTTTTACCAAAAAGTCAAGAAAATTGATTTCTTCATTACTTGAACTCAGAGTGAATTGAATATTAGGGTTCCTCTGATTTAGCCACATGTGGAATTCTTCTAGTTTTTGGAAAGGTCCCCTCCAGAGCAGGAAAATATCGTCTATATATCTCTGCCATATTTTTATGTGCCCATCAAAAGGATTGTTGTTATAAATCCAACGTTCTTCATAGAGTGCCATAAACATTACGGCCATTTCTGGGGCGAAGGGGCAACCCATCGCGGTTCCTTTGGTCTTTAGGTACTGTTCATCATTGAATTGAAAGAAGTTGTACTTGAGGCATATTTCACCCATTTCCACCAGGTATGGCGTCGGGATGTTATGTGGTCTTGTTCTTTTCTCCAGGAAATAGTGCATAGCTTCTAATCCCTCTTCTTGTGGTATGTTTGTGTAAAGACTAACGATGTCTAGGGTAACCAGGAGTTCCTTTTCCGGGTCAAAGGTTTGACCTTCCAACTTTGTGATTGCCTGCATCGTGTCTTTTATATAGCTTGTGGTGGAACTTGCTAGTGGCTTCAGGAATGTATCGATGCATTTAGCTGGTCTCTCAAGGATTGAAATAACTCCCGAGATTATCGGTCTGCCCGGAGGGTTGACAACATCTTTGTGGATCTTTGGGAGTACATACATCAATGGTGTCCTTGGATTCTGATTGAGAAGGAATTTATCTTCTTGTTTTGATAACCACCCATTGTGTTCTCCAGTTTGAATCAATGTAATCAATTTGTTTTGTACTGTTTTGGAAAGGTCTTGGTCGATTTTACGGTAATGATCTTTGTTTGTAAGTTGGCAGTAGATTTCTGCTTCATACTTTTCTCTCTCCATTAGCACAATGGCTCCGCCTTTGTCTGCCGGCTTTATTATGATGACTTGATTATTTTTCAGATTTCCTAATGCCTCTTTCTCTTTTTTGGTCATGTTCCATCTTGTATATTTGCGTTTGTTGTCTAGGGCATCAAGATCTCTCATAACATTTTTTTCAAAGGCGAGTAGTTCTAGTGGGACAACGCCCGAAGGTGGGAAAAACGTAGATTGTTCTTTAAGTCCTGAGTAACTCCTATCAGGATTGTAGGACTTGTCCGCGAAGAATGCTCTGAGTCTCATCTTTCGGAAAAGTTGGAGTATTTCCAGTTTTGTTTGACTTATATCTGGCTTCTTTGTTGGTATGAATGAAAGTCCTTTTGTTAATACTTGGATTTCTTCAGTGCTTAGTTCGTGGTTGGTTAGATTATATATGGGACTTTTCTCACTTCTTACCATCTGTAAGTGTTCCTCCGTGTGATTATTTCCCCCTGATACTGATTGGGGTTGGGATTGGGGTTGTACCACTGTGCGATTCTGTTTCTCACTCTGGGCCGGCCACTGCTTCTTCCTAAAAAAGTTTATAAACAAAAATGGTTCTGTTGGGAAAGACAATCGCTTTGCTCAATGCATACAATACGATCTGAACTTTCAATTTTTCAGATGTGAATCATAATTTGCATTCAAAGAACACACCAAAGAACCAACAATTTTAGTAAAGTTAAAGTTATTTACTCAATTTTTTCTGATTATACACAATAATGAAGGCTGTCTACAATACATAAACATACGGCAATAAACAAGTGACTATAGTGTGGAATAAGTGACTTGTGGTGATACGTGAAAAGTGCTATACATAGTTAACACACATGGATAAACATAAATGGACAAAAAGAAAAATACTAATTTGTCATGTCCGTTTCTTAATACATGTACCCCAGACAATAATATTGCTTTTATATTCAAGGTAGGGAACTGGATGGACTATGGGTGACTGTAACGTCGACGTTTCGACCCTTGGCGTTTGCGCAACTGATTAGGCGTCAGGGGCAGGTCTTCATCAGGACAAAAAGGACAAGAAGTGACAGCCGCAAGCGATCCTATTGACAAAAAAGTTGGGCATCCAAGTGGGACCAATTATGTGGAGTAGTCAGTTAAGATGGACGCCAAAGCCCACACCAGAGGGTTGTGGTCTTCAATTATGTCATGTAATTATCTTCACCAGCCGGTTACAGTCACCCATAGTCCATCCAGTTCCCTACCTTGAATATAAAAGCAATATTATTGTCTGGGGTACATGTATTAAGAAACGGACATGACAAATTAGTATTTTTCTTTTTGTCCATTTATGCTTATCCATGTGTGTTAACTATGTATAGCACTTTTCACGTATCACCACAAGTCACTTATTCCACACTATAGTCACTTGTTTATTGCCGTATGTTTATGTATTGTAGACAGCCTTCATTATTGTGTATAATCAGAAAAAATTGAGTAAATAACTTTAACTTTACTAAAATTGTTGGTTCTTTGGTGTGTTCTTTGAATGCAAATTATGATTCAAATCTGAAAAATTGAAAGTTCAGATCGTATTGTATGCATTGAGCAAAGCGATTGTCTTTCCCGACAGAACCATTTTTGTTTATAAATTGTATATACCCAGGTTCTGAGGGACACAGGGTTACCCCATTATCTTTAATTGTTCTTCCTAAAAAAGGTTCTGGTCCTTGAAAAAAACGTACTTGTTGGTTTCCTCTGGCACTTGTGGAGGGTTCGGCGTCTCTTCAGTTGTCAGAATATGACGAATCGTCCGAAAAGGTGGTGAACTGTTTCCTGCTTCTTCCACTGTATGTCCTTAAAATCCTGGTGTTACTTGGTTGTTTGTAGTACTCTTTATCCAGATATGGGTAGGCCCTTGTTTCACTGAAATTCAGGATATCCTTTTGTAGTTTTGCTCTTTTGAGATCTTCAGTGTTCTTTTTGAAGGTGGCGTTTTCTTTCTCTAGCTTTGTGAGTAGATCCTTTGCATTTTCAATGGCCACGTTGCTAAGTAATGCTTCTTCTAGCTCCTTAATTAGCTCCAATTCTTCTTGGCTAAGTCGTTCCGCTGTTTTAATTGGAAGGAACATCCAATCTCTGGAACACTTCGTTCCTATATGGCTAAAATCCCAGATATAGAGGTTGATCTACAAAGATGACCAGTACATTTTTAACTTGGAGTCCCACTGGGATGGTACCTGCTCTTAGGTGCTCAAGTAATACTTCGCCATGCAGTGCTGTACAAATTTGTTTTTTCTTCAATCTTGTTATTTTCTCAATTTCAGACTGGTGTCGTGGGTTCGATGTTGTATTCCCAATGTTTAATTTTGAGGGTCTTTTTTGGTAATTCCTCAATCTCGTCTTCTCGGTAGCTCAGCGTTTTGGGCTCTGACATGACATGGAATGCTTTCAGAGGTATGGATTTACGTGTGTGGTGGTGGATTTTCTTTTGAAAGTGATCCAAAGGGGTTTGTTTTAAAGAAAGCTTGGTGGAAAGGGTGCAGGAAGACCCACGTCAAGTGGAGGGAGATTCCACTTTAAGTCAGGCAATAGCCTCTAGGAGGTTATTTTTAAGGGGAATCCCTCGTAGGCTGGTGCCTACACACAATATGTTCCAAAAAATTGGGGAGTGATTCTGTTACGGACCAGAGAGGCTGGAATCAGTTAAACATTGCAATAGGTAAGTACCTCTCGGACCATGGATTAACTCGTCTTATTGACTACATAGGTCTAATCTTTTTACCTTTTTGCCGGGAAGACGCGATTTGAACGCTGCCAAAGTCGGAACGACGTGTGAAGAACAGCGTGGCTAGCCTGAAGTGGAAGACTTGCTCCACACAACGCTTAACGTAACATTTGACTGGACGTTATGTCAATAGCATGCCACAAGAAGAAAGGGATGCATGCAGCACAATCACAACAGCGAGATCGGACTGAAACATAATGGTGATAGCTACGAACCGCAGGACAACACCACCAAAGATAAGAAGCCCCCTAATTCACAACGAAGGGGTCGCTGTCCTTACACTCACCACGCTAGCCACAAAATAAACCGCAGTATCTACCTTCCCTTGCAACTATGTAGTGCATGCCCCCATTACATCAAAAACGTATTTTTCAAGGCTCGTGTAGCTCAAAACTCCTTGACATGTGGGATCAGTGCCTGACAAGATAATTCATCTCTTTTCCCACAGACATTATCAGCACACAAAGAGTGAACAATGTGTTTCTTCGTGGAGACGTGACTTCACAACCAGAACAAGAGACTATCTGACTCACACTAGGTATGGAATATACATGTGTTTGGTGGCATCTAGTTTTCACTTAATCCACATCACATCTTAGAATAAGAGACTAATACGCTCTCTCACTTTCTAATCCCAGTGTCCTACACCGAAGTTCCCAGCCCTGAGGAAGACCTTCTTCGAATCCTCACGGTCCCCACACGAAGGTCGAAACGCGTCGGCACATCCACCCCCCCGTTTCCTTTAATGAGGCCAAGAGTATCTCCGCATTGAACTGAAAAGATACTATGGACATTCAAGTTTAGCCAACTAAAGGAGGCTTAACTTACAAAAATATACCTAGGTGTTCTCTGACCTCAATCTTATCTGGACCGACCGATGTATAAGCATCGAGGATAAATAGGTCATAATATCCCAATACACTACAACAAAACAGTAGGACTGTCTAGATTCACAACAAGTGTGTTTATGTATTGTTTACAAAGTTTGTTTCTGCACTTTCCCCAATATGCACTGTATATAGAGTTTTTAAAGTGTAACAATCACAATCAGGTACCAATCTGTAAAAAACAGTACCATTGTGAGATTATGTTTGTGTGATTCAAAAGATAAAAAAGAACAAGAAAAACAAAAAACAAAAAGTATGAAGTAAAAATGTACTGGTGAAATATAAAATATTTTGTATGAATTATTTTGATTATGTTGAAAAATATCTGCATGTTGACTCACTGTTCAGAATAGAATTGAGACAATCATAGTTCATTTGTTGAATAAATACGGAGGTAAAAAGATTAGACCTACGTAGTCAATAAGACGAGTTAATCCATGGTCTGAGAGGTACTTACCTATTGCAACACTTATGTAAGTGTAGCACCCTGCACTAATCCAGACAACCCTTATGGCGATTTTAGTGGTCTTAGACAACCTTAGAAAGCTCTCTAAGTGGTAGCTGTGGAGAGCAACCTTCAGGCTTAGTCCAGAAGGAGTGTAAAGGAGTGTAAAGCAGCTTGTTTTACCAGAACACAATCTTATTGGTATAGAGTAAGTGAAAAAGAACCACAGAGTGTATTTATAAAAATATGTATTTATTATAAGACACTCACTAACACATACAAATATCTCCTACTCAGAGATATACACAATGCACACAATGGTTTGCAAAAAAAAACAGGTAAGTAGCACAAATGCACAGTGGTCGCCAGGGGGAGACCAAACCATATACTAAAATAGTGGGATGTGAATCACGACTCGAGTCAAGACTGTACCCAGGGGATGTAGAAATGCTGGGGACCCAAGGAATCACCTGAGGTAAGTAACCAGGAACCCCACGGAGGCCGTGTGCAAAGTGGGAACCAACTGCGTGCTCAATTCAAGTCAATAGATAAGTTGCGGTTGCAATTTTAAAGAAGCAGGGCCCTTCCCAGTGGACCTTGAAGAATGCCCATGTAAGACAGAAGGTTGGAGAGCCACCCCACCCGTGTATACCTTAGGAACCAGGGTACCTACACCAGGGAAGCCGGGTGCATAGATGTGAAGTGGCGTCGGAAACCGCCGTCGAACTCAATGGAGAACTTCAGGAAGATGCCACTGCTGGAGGAGGTGAAAGTGTCCAGTGGAACCCAAAGGTGCATTCAATTTGAGAAGTACCTGCAAGCAGAGGGGACAGAGTCTATGCCACTCAGGAGTGACCAGCAGGCATGGAAGACGAATGCCCACCGATGTCGGGTGTTACAAGAGAGTTGACTGTGACCTTGGAGCTGCAGCTGTGTGGACCAGGTGACGCTGTGGAGACCAGAAGCCATTAATGAGCTGTCCCACGTCGGATGTCGAGAGTTGAGGGGTTGGTGTCCATCGGGCTCACCAACAAGCCTTGGCAACTGCAACCAATGTGGAAAGCGAAAAAGGTGCAGAGTCGGGACCAGCAATGTCCAAGTGACTCACCACAAATAGGGGAGTCAGAGTAGTCCCAGAGCAAGCAGGGGACCCCACTGGGATCAAAGAAGTCCCTCACAAGGACCCTCAGGCTGGAGGCACTGGAGTGGCAAAAGGACCTCGAGCAGCTCACCAAAGATGCAGGCCCACGGTGCAAGCGATGTGATCAGGATGCAGATCTTGGCCACAGGAGATGCTTGAGGTTGGGTCTACTTGGAGCCTGAAGATCTTTGAGGAAGAGAGCCAACAAGGCTTTGCAACGACATGTCAGCGCACTGCACAGGGGTTTGGTTCCTCCGGTTCCGACGAGGAGCCCAGGAGCAGCAGACCTGTTAGCTTGGTTGTGGTGCCTGCAGATGCAGGGGAGTGGCTCCTTCACTTCAAGGGAAATTTCTTCAGGTGTCTTGGATGTCCACAGGCCTTTGAAGGTTCCTGTATGGAGCACAGGCACGGACGTTGCAGTAGACGGGCAGGGCAACAAGACCAGGAGCAGCAGGAGTCTTCCCAGTTGCAGCCTTGGTGCCCAGCGAAGTCCAAAGTGCCCAGACGGTCGAAGTTGAAGTAGTATCTTGATCTGAATCTTGTCCCACAATGAATCTAGGGACCCACCCACAGGTAAGCCCTTAAGAACCCTAAGGAACTGGTTGGGACGATTCAGGGTTCCTTCCCAGAGGAGGTGCTAGACAGTGGGGAGGATACTCCAATGTCCTTTGTCCAGTGTAGCGCCTGAGCGGTTGCCACCGGCACCCTGAACTGGTTTGAACTGGACTATGCAAGGAGGGCACCGAATGTGCCCTGCAAGTAGTCTCAGTGGCGCTGGCAAGCGCCCCCACCCTGCCCCAATACACTAAACCCTGTCTAGGAGGTGGTCACACCTCCCTGTGCCAGGAAACCTTTTGTTCTGCCTTTCCCTGCTCGAGCTTAGCTCAGCAGCAGGAGGGCAGAAGCATGTCTCGGGTCAGCAGCAGCCCTAGTTTGATGTCCAGTTCTGGGAGACTGGCACCGGGAGCATAGAGGGCCTCCCGAAGGAGCTTTACAGTGCATGGAATCATATCTCCCACACCTTTTACTGTGTGGGGGTAAGATTCCAACATGTTTGATACCAAACATGACAAGGTTCGTTACAGCCAGTTTAAGAGATGGTCATCGCATAATGACGCATGGCCCCTCTACATGTTATATGGCTGTCTCACTTATAATTCGGGAGAATAGACTCCGTAGGTTATAGGGGTACCCCGCTCATGCAGGGACACCCTCACCCTTAGAACCAAGCACCCTGCCTTCAGGATTGAAACGCCTGCCTTAGGGGTGACTTATAGGTTTTAGGTGTAGGGACCTCAGATATAGGGGAACCTATATCTGTTGTAAGTGGTGCTAGCAATGGCAATGGCAGGCCTGTAGTTACAGTTAGAGTGGTCTTCATGGGTGGCATAATACATGCTTCTGCCCATGGGGGGCCCCTGGTGTACCTATGAACTGGGTACCTCAGTACCATGTACTAGGGACTTATAAGGGTACACCAGTATCCAATCTGGGATGTACCTAAGTATTTACCGTAACCAATTTAGGGGAGAGAGCACAGAGACTGGGGTCCTGATTAGCAGGATCCCGGTCAGACTAGTCAGGAACAGCATAACACCAGGCAAAAAGTGGGGGTAACCATGAAAGCAGATCCTACTTTCCTACAGTATACAGTAGCTCATAGCTTGTCCATGTGTGCTCACATCATCATGTGTACATGCTATTTAGTCATTACTATCAAAAGAGTGACTAATGCGCTATCTTCTACCTTAGTTCAACCCCTCTTCTGGTAAACATAGAAAGGTAGTGAGATCTACTGGTAAAGATCGTATCTCTAACAAGGAAGAAAACGAGAAGAGAGAAATATGTATACATATCTAAACAAGCATATAGCATTACTTGAACTATCTCATAATAACCAACATGGCATAACTCCAGTGTACCTTATCTCTTCTTAACTGCAGGCTTTAAATGGCATGGCTGGAACATATATAGGAAAGAGCAAACACATTACTATATGTGTGCATAGCGTGATGCTTTACCGCATGCACCCAATATGTTAGCCACTATACCAGTGTCAAAAATAACAAAACAAAAATAAGCCTAATCAAAAATAAAACACCAGAAGTGCATTAGGAATTCAATTAGCACCTTGTTGCAGTATTTATATGCTAATCCCTTTTGTTTTTTTCTTTGTAGGGAGGAGAATCATGAAAGTCAATTAATATCCAGAGAAGTGCACAAGTCAGATAAGTATATCATGGCACAAAACGAGATGCAGGATTTGCAATAAAATCAGCAAGCTAGCACGTAACTAGAACGGAGCGTTTGAGGTGATGCTTTAAATTTGTCTTCTTTCTTTTGCAGGAGCATTGTAGGACGTGATCAGGAGTACGAGGATTCCAGACGCAATTTCAAATGAGGCCCCAACAAGATCTAGCCCAACGAGAGAAGACTAGCTCAGGTTGCCACAAACCACCAGGATACCCGGATCCTCAGGAATGTGATGCGACGGGAGAAAGCTGCTGCTACAGAGAACAACTAGAATGACAAGCAGCTTCCTGCCCATCATTTGTAGGAGAAGTTATGGTGAGGCTCTGCCCCTGCCTCGCTCAGCCAGTTCCACAGGAGAGTGCAACAGTAGACCCCACCAACAAGACCCCCAACTGGTTTGGGTTTGTCAGGGTATTTACGACGGAACAGATGAAGCAGGCGAGGAGTGTGCACAACAAGCTCCAAAGTACAATCCTCAGGGCCATAGCCTTTCCAATACAGCAGACAGTGCAATTTACGCCATATCCTTTTAGAGTCCAAAACGGCCTTGATTTCAAACTCAGGTACATCATCAAGGAGAATCGGAGAAGGACTCACAGGGATCAGAGTACCAGACGAGACCGGTTTCAGGCAGGAAACATGAAAAACAGGATGTATTTTCAAGGTGGTGGGCATCTCAAGTTTCATTGCAACATAATTGATTTTATTCGAAATCGCATGAGGCCCAAAGTAACATGGCTTAAATTTGTGGGACCCCTTGACAGCTATATGGTGAGTAGATAACCAGACCGTGTCACTGACATTAAAATGTGGACTGACTCTACTATGTAGGTTCGCGGATGTTTTATACACTTCCTTAGACTGTGTCAGATTTTCATGCAATGACTGTTGAATGTCATGTATGTGATCAATGTAAACCTGTACAGCTGGGACTGTGGGAGTGAAAGAGTTAGATAGCAACTGGAAACGTGGATGAAAAACATAATTACAGAAAAATGGCGAATAGTTAGTAGAGTCATGAATGAGGTTATTGTAGGCGAATTCTGCTGCCCCAGGATACCCATCCCAATCTGTGATGCTTTGCAACAGCTGACACCATAGATACTGTTGTAATGTCTGATTCACCCTCTCAGTCTGCCCATCTGTCTGATGGTGGTGGCTAGAGGATAAACATATGTCTATCTTTAATGTGTTCCACAAACCCCTCCAGAATTTGGATGCAAATTGTGTACCTGGGTCAGATATGATGATGGATGGAAGTCCATGTAGACGCACAATGTGCTGTAAGAGCACTTCTGCCAGCTCCTTGGAGGTGGATAAAAACTTCATAGAACTGTAATGGGCAAATCTTGGTCAACAGATCCACTACCATCAAAATAGTAGAATGACCCTGTTCTGCTTAGGGCAATTCGACTATAAAATCCATGGAAATGGTATGCCAAGGAACAGGAGGAGTAGGTAAAGATGTTAACATGCCTACAGGGGCTTGATGAGAACTTTTACTCTGTGTGTAGATACTACATCTCCGTACATACAATTTTGTGTTTGTAGTAAGAGGAGGCCACCAAAATTGTCTCTTAAGAAGGTCTATTGTTTTTCTTTCACCGAGATGACCCACTAGGATGTGTGTATTATACCATTCTGGAGCCTGTTGCTGAAGCGGGATGGTGGGAATGTAGAGGCCCCCTTGTACATATATCAGGTCATAAACCCTTTGACTACCATGCGCCTGAGCGATTGCCTCGGCTTCTTTGGTTTACATCTTGGGTGAATTGCTTCTCAGTGTACAAGGCACCTACTATTCGTTCTTTTGGAATAATGAAAAGTTGTTCTGATGTGGGCTTGTGTACCTCGTATCCCAATTGGGAAAGGGCATCTGCCTTACCATGTCTACGTCCAGCTTGGAACTGAATAATAATATCGAATTCACTAAAAAAACTGTGTCCAGCGCAATTGTCTCATGGACTGGGCACGGGCCGTTTTAAGAATTTCAGGTTTCTGTGTTCAGTCAAAAGAGTGACTGTATGGAAAGACCTCAACAAATAATGCTGCTATTCATCAAAATCCTTCCTACTAGCTAACAACTCCCTGTCCCCCTATGGTGTAATGAATTTCAGATGGACTGAGTTTATGGGAGAAGAAAGCCACTTGGTGCAATTCCTCTGTATCCTTATTTCTTTGGGACAATACACCTCCCACCGCTGAGAGGCGTGAGCTTCTACAGAAAACGGTTGGGTAGGATCTGGGTGATGTAATATGGGGCACTGCTGAAGGCCATTTTTAGCTATTTGAATGTCTTCTCTGCCTCTTTGTACCACTGGAATTTCTTGCCCTTGCAAAATAACCTGGTGATAGGTGAGGCAAGGGAGAAAAAGTGGTCGACTTCCTTGACAGTTTGGGGAGATTTCCACTGGGTAAGTGCTATCACTTTTTGAGGATACATACTCCCTGCCTGTGCAAACAAGACATAGCCCAGAAAGGAAACAGTGTGGAATTCACATTTTTCTAACTTAACAAAAAGGCTATGGTCCCTTAGCTTCTGCAGGACGGCCCTCACATGTTTTTCATGTTCTTGTTGGGAGGCTGAGTATATCGTCAATGTAAGCTACAGCACATATGCCCAAAAGCTCATGTAAGGACTCATTGATAAAAACTGAACGGCGGCTGGGGCATTGCAAAGGCCAAAGGGCATGACCTAGTATTCGTATAGACCGAATTTTGTCCAATAAGCAGTTTTCCACTCATCTCCTACTTGACGCATACCAAATGGTACGCGCCTCGTAAATCCAATTTAGTAAAGAACTTAGCGTCTTTGACTTGATCTAACAATGACTGTATCAATGGCAGAGGATAGCATGTTTTATGGTCACATTATTTAGGACTCTGTAGTCTATATGAGAACGAAGTCCTCCCCCTTTTTCAGTCACAAAAAATAAAGGTGAGGCAGCAGGAGAGCGTAAAGATCTTCAGAACCCTATCCTAAGCATTTCATCCATGTATTCATGGATGAAATGGAGGGTCTCTTTCTGTGTCAAGGCATATATCCTACTACAAGGTATCTAGGCCCTTGGGATGAGGCTGATCTGGCAGTCAAAGGGATGGTGAGGTGAGAGAACCAGGGCTTTACCTTTACCTTTATCAAACACCTCTGCCAGGCTTTGGTAACACAGAGGCATTATTGGGGTATCAATCTTCATGGTTAATGCCACTTCCTTAGGAGTGGTTAACCCTGGAAAAGTAGACAATCAATGCTCAATACAAAAAAGAAACCAAAAGGTCATGGTATGTTTAGTCCAGTCAATGTCAGGGTAGTGTTCCTCTAACCAACGTATACCAAGTATGGCTTGAAATTGGGGGGCCTGAATCAAGTCAAATTGCAGCATTTCATAGTGATTGTCCTGCACACACAAAGACAGTTCCTCGGTCAAATGTGTGATGGGCCCTGACTTAATGGCACTACCGTCTATAGTTTTTACCACATACATCAACTCTCAAGAAACCATGGGAATTCCATATTGCCTGGCTAAAGTTATGTCCATGAAGTTTCCGGTCAATTATTATATGCAGATGTGTAGAGTGTTCCCTCCACATAACTCGGGTACGAACAAAGAAATACTAATATGCATGCAAAGAAATAACTTGAGCTCAAGTTTTTGAAACTAAAGAACTAGGACTACCCAAAACACTCGTCTCAACAGGATTCGGGGAGACTAGTTTACCGACTCCACATTTCCTTTGGGTTTTACAGTACATTCGCGGAGGAAGTGACCCTTTTTCTGCAATACAAACATAGCTTCATGTCTCTGCATCTTTGTCGTTCCTCCTCACTTAATGGTTCTCTCAAGCTGCCTATCTGCATTGGTTCTGGTTCGTCAAGGTTTGTCACTGGTTCTGATCTCTTATCCCGTAGGACAAACATTTGAGTATCGGTATGTCCCTTGCCCCTACGTCTTCCTGAAAGGCGATGATCCAGTGTTCCCACTAGATTGATCAGGTCACTACAGGCTTTGGTAGCGGCCACTACTTGTGATCAGAGATCCTTCAACTCATCCTTGAGACCCCTGTAAAACAGGGAACTGCGCTTATTTTAGGGCCAACCTGCCTCTGCAACCAATCTATTGAATTTAGATGCATAGGTGATGATCTCTTTATTACGCTGTCACAGATTCAGGAGTTCTGTGTCTACCGACTGCATAAAGGTATGTTGGTCAAATAATCTTTTTTTTCCAGTTTTGCAGGCATCATAGTCATATAACAAAGGAGTGTTCCGTTTCAAGAGCGGAATAGACCATGTGGCAACCGTGCCTCCTAGGTATGATAAGACAAAGGCCACCTTTGACTGTTTGTCAGGGAAACAAAGGGCCATATTATCAAGATTGGGAATAGAGATTACCAAATAGCGAATTTGACAGAATCGCTACTTGGTAATCGCAATTTCCAATGTAAAAATGCAAGCAACATCAAGTTTGCTATTCCATAGGATTCGTAATTGCAATTTTGCGATGACAAAATAGCGATTACCTAACTAGGTAATCACAATTAGGTAATTGGAAAATTGTGAATATCGTGTTTTTGAGGAAGTGAGTCAATCCATGCTGTTTCCAGAACCCAGAGCCAGATGAGAACGCAGGCTGTAGCAGCAGAGTGGCTGAGACCTGGCTTGGAGGTGTATTTTGCGCACTAAATACACCATGGCCACTGACAACAATGGAAAGGAGGCAGGAGGGCACACGAGAAAGCTAAAATTCAGTGAGCAAGAATTGTAGGTTCTCACTGAGGAGTGTGTAAAAAATCATGACAAGCTATTAAGAGCTCGCTTCAGGTTCCAGAGAGTGAGAAACGCAAAATCTGGAATTACATCTGGGCAAAGATCAGTGCGGTGGGTGTTACACAGCGTTCATGTGAGGAAGTTTGCAAGTGCTGGTATGACCTACGGACACATGCCAAGGAGAAGGTAGCAAGCAGGCTTGCAGAGGCCTGGCAAACAGGCAGAGAAACATCCGTTCAGCCACCATCCAACCCTCTGGAGGACATGATAGAGCCAAGGTTGCATACCGAAGCCGTTGCTGGGGTCACAGACATTGACACCTCAGCCACACCCAGTACCAGGAGAGGTAAGAAATACAATTTGCAAAATGTTAAAGGTCTATGTAAAAAGTTTACTAAGTAGGAAATCACAGTTAACTACAAACAAAATCCACTCCAGGACACAGTTTTTCCATCAACCCACCAATGCATTATGGGAATTAGAGTGTGAATTGCAATAGTGAATCCATGTCCAATAATGCTGGAGTCCCATCTAAAGTGGCGTAGCAAATGACAACTCAAAACACCATGTTAGGTTAATATTTTTATTTCAAATTCATTAACTTAAACTGATACACACAACAGTATATATTGAACTGAACTATTTATCGTTCTTATCACAGAAGTACCTACACCAAACACAGGAGAAAGTGAATTGGTGGAAACTGAGGACACTTGGCAAAAGATAAAGGGGCATATTCTCAAGGAGCCATCACCGAGTTAACGGCACTTTATCGCAGCCAAAGTTGCAATAAATACATCGCTCCATTCACAAGCTGGTGTGAACAGCCCATAACACCAGTTTACCCGCGATAGCAGCTGCAAAAAACATCGCCACAGATGACCCCGGCAACTATCGCTAATGAGATGCAGAGTAGGCGTACCCGTGCAAAAAGCCGCGAAAACACCACTCCGCAACATTCTCAATGATCAGCCAGATCGGCGAAAAGACCACGAAACATGCGATAATGCGCGTTAGCAGCAGGAAATTAACACCTGCTCTGACCTGGTGTAAAGTCGGACGGCATCCTGCACCACAAAAGGGAGCCCAGCCCACAGCCACACCTGAAGAACAACAGATGCCATGGAGCCACTCACCATGCAGCCCGGAGCCCCGAGAGGGCAACAACACCCACCGCCACTACCCCCGCCACCCCCCCGGACATCCACCGACCCCCCCCCTCCGGACCAACACTGAGGCAGCGCAGACAAAGACAGCGACCCTCCGAAAATGCACCAACCTCACAGACCCAACACCAGAGAATGTCATTGCCCACTATATGCCCAAAGGGACAACCTTCCTCCGCATCCTGACCACCATAGCCCACAGGCTGACGGTACCAACACAGCGGACAACCAACATCCCACCGCAGACAAAGCTGCTGGCCGTGCTGCACGTGTTGGCCTCTGGTACCCTCCAACCAACCTCCGCCTGAGACGGAGGAGTCACACAGCCTGGCCAATCCAAGTCCCCCACAACGGTCATGGATGACACCATCAGCTTGGTACCCCACTATCTATACCTCACACACACTGCGCAGGAACAGCCGGAGACCAAGCAAGGCGTGTACGCCACAGCTGGCTTTCCGCACGTGTCAGGGGGCAATTGACTGCACACATGTCCTACTAGTGGCCCCTGGTGACACTGCACACAAGAAGCACAACAGAAAGCGCACGTATCCCACCAATGTGCAGGCAATAGTGGACCACCGTGGAATCTCCGCCAACGACATCGCCAACCACCCAGGCAGTGTGCATGATACCTGCACCTCCCGACAGTCCATCATCAACCTGCGCCACCAGGATGGCACCCACGGAAATACACTGCTCATTGGCCAATACCAAATGCACACACCACACACCTCAACTCCACACTCATGCAACACACAACACAGGAAATACACACGTCACAAGCTCACATACAACATGCACACCCACCAGACACAACAGCACAACTCACTGTGGGAACCTGGGCCAGCCATGTACATGAGCCATCAACGGCATGGCACCTCGGACACACAATAGCAGAATGTCGGAAGAGGTGGGGACCAGGCATGTGCTAAGGAGGCAAGGGACCAATGAATGAGAATGTACACAATACCAAGTGTGGCGTGGATGTGCTGGCCAGACTGCAGTATGCAGACCACACACATATCCATGTTGACACACACCGCTGGTGTTTGGAGTGTAGTGGACAGTGGACGCAACCATGTCATCCCAGCCAGTGGGGAAGTCGCGGAAATATAGCTTGTGACGTCCCCCCGTAAGCGTGAGCGGAGTGGGCTGTCCCGGCGTACACCAGGCCAGCGTAGGGGTGTGAATAAAAGGCACGTAACCCTGGGCGTGGTCCTCTTCCGGAATGCCCAACATCTCTGCCAGGGCGGCGCCCCTCACCCCGCCACGAGGCTGACACTGTGAGCGGTGTTGCCAGCGATCCTGTGCGCCTGCTGCACCCCGGGACGCTGGTCCCCGAACCAGTCCTGCCCGCCCCTGCGCACCCAGGCCTCAATGCCCACCTTCCGACAACGGCGTGTGTCGATGAGGGCCCACCACGTGCCGGTGCAATCTCCAAGGCCGAGGCCTGCGACCTTGGCAGCCTCCTCAGACCATCATGACCTCTGCAACACAGGCCTGCAGTACTCCTTTCACGCTGACGTACTCCACCGGCATGCACAGCGGACAAGTAGGTCACACATTTGGAACTGAGTCTTGATTACACCATGGCAGAGCACATAAATCATGGCTGAGTGTATGTCACTATACACCCTTCGATGTGGTGCCAACAGGTCTTAGTGTTACATCACAGCCGCAAGATTCTGTGGGCCCACGCGGACTACTGCTCTCGGCCTACCTACCTCTCGAGTAGGTCACAGAATTGGAACTGAACATCGATTATTCAAAGGCAGAGTACAAATCATTGCACGCAAGGAGAGGCATAAGAGGATGACGCGTTGCATTTGGGAGGAAAAAAGGATCATCATTACGGAGGTGATCGAACACTACCGACAACTGCCCTGATGTCACTAACTCTGTGCATCGCGAGCCTACGACACATGGCTGTGGCCCACTGCTGACTGCTGCCTCCGGCCTACACTGTGGTCCAGTAGGTCACAGAGTCTTGAATCGTCAATGCCGGAGTTCATATCAGTGTACCGGCATCATCGCAGACTGCATCCCCTCTCAGCCCCGGTGCCACTAAGTCTGTTCCCCGACATTCATGGACACTCTCTGGTCGTACATTGGTGGCGTTTGAGTCTATGGACTAGGGGGTAGTTTTCATCCTCATGCAGCTGATACCGAATTGGTGGTGGCAACGAGGCAGTCGCTTTCCACTCCTCCATTTGCTGCTTCCGGATAGCTTCTGCCCTCTGCATCATGCCCTGGAGGACACCTTCCACTGTCCCCCGCAACCCTCCGCAACATTCACCTTCGACATCGACGAGGACCCGCTCAGTCTGCGTGGCCCTACCTCAGTGGACCGCAAGTCACCATCCTGTGGCGGTGTGCCTGTGCCTGCCGCTGTGCACCTGGGGCCACTAACTCTGTGCAGCTCAAGTCAGGGACCCTGTCTGAATGAATATTGGATGACCTCTGTGACGGTGGTCTTGGGGTCATCGAAGCCATGTGCATGTGGCCCTGCGCTGTCTGCTACCTCCGGCCTCAACTGCGGACCATCAGGGCTCACAAATCAAATCGAGTCCTGACCTGCCCGGACGTCGCATCACCGCAGGAGGCACACGCCACCATCGCCAGGGCCAACTCCAACCACCATCTGCAGAGTCGAAACAGTGGTACTGGCAGACTAACGGAGTTGCTCAGACCTGTCGTGGATGCCATCATCTGCCTGATCCCCTGCTCAGAACTCCAGGTGCCACTGACTCAGTTCACCGCAACCAATGGACCGTTACTGATTGAGTTTTGTGCTGTGGAGATGTTGCGCAGCAATGTCACCTCAGGCAGTGTGGGAGACCTGGGACGTTGATGAGGAAGTTGATGCAGGTCTAACACACCTCACTGCATCCGCATCAGGAATATCTCGAATGGACACAATCCTAGTCGTTTTCATCACATGAGCGCGCTCAGCTCTAGTGCCCCAACCTCAGTGCACTGCAACTCACGGACACTTCTGTTTGTATGTTGGGTGACCTCTGTACTTGTTCCGGCTCCCTCCATGTTGCTCAGCAGTTGACTCTGTTATGCAGGTGTTTTCTGTTTCCATTGCACTGGTGTCCACTGTTCAAGTTGTTGCCAGCACCAAGCACTCCGTGCGGGCTGGCTTATGCTCACCCCACACACATCCAGCACAGGCGTCACTGTACATGTGGCCCTGCCAATAAAGGGGCTGGGCACACGTGCCCGTAGCCAGTTCAACATAATATCTGCGTGTGTCTCTATGGCAGTGTGGGTCTCCTTTTTGGGGTGTACGTGGTCCCTGAAGGGTAATTGACACCCACGTATGTGATCTAGTTCGCCTTCCATGGATTCAGACCACACCCGCACCTGTTCGGCCACCTCCTTTTGACGTTCTGACACATGGCATTGGGGTGCCATGTGTGGGTCGGTGAAGTGTTGTGGGCCAGCCGTGCTTGCAGGTGCTTCATGCCGTGTGGTCTGTTGCAGGGGCTGGGTTCTCCTCTAAGTAGCTTGTCTGCCCTGGTCCTGGTGGTGGGTTGCGTGGGATGTCCATGGGCTGTTGTAGGGCGTCAGTGTCGAAGCTGTGGTGGTCGTCTCCGGCATCACTGATGGCTTGTCTGGTCTGACCTGCTGGAGGTGTTGTTTGTCCCTCTGCAATGTGAAGGAGAGATGCATGTTGACATTGTGTTGACATTTATGTTGGTGCATTGTTCTTGTAGACATGCAGACTGTGTGACAATGTACATTGTGACTGTTTGGGCGGTGCTGGCAATTTGAGGGGGGACAGTGGACATTTGGACTACATGACTGTTGTGAGGTTGTACCCGTACATATGCATCTCACAGTTCCCTGCTCTGTCAAATGTGATTGGCCTGTTTCTGCGCTTGGGCGGACCCAGTTGTGTCCACTGTCCTGAGTGTCGGTGTTGCACTTTGTGCCACATTGTCATGGGATGTGCTGTGATTGCCATGTGTGTGTGCTGCAGTGTGCCACGGGGATGGGGGACATGACCCTGGGTTATTGTGGGTGTGCAGTGTGCTACACATCGTTGTGCATGTGTGCCATTGTGCCCATCTCCCCCGTCCCCCCAGGACCTGTTCGTTACTCACCCTGTTGTTGTTGTGTCAGGTCCTCTTGAGCTGTGTCCGTACTCCCACCTCCTTGCACCGTCTCCACACTGATGACTGGCCTCCATTTCTTCCAGCTCCTCCTGTGGCGCAGGACTCCCACCTCCTGTCGCCGTTGCTGCCTTCCTGTTGGCAGCGGCTTTGGGCCTGGTTTAGGTTTTCACGTCATGCCAGCGCCTCTTGGCCTCCTCCATTGGCCTCCTCGGCACTCCGGCTGCATTCAAGGTAGTCTGAATGTGGGTCAGTTGCTGGTAGTGTTCTGTCACATCCGTGACGCTGTTCTTGTTTTCCTACGGACTGCACCCCGTCTTCTTCTCCCTCTTCTCCTTGGCCTTCCCCGACCCCGTTGGTCCTTGCTGGTGGTCTGTGGGGCTTGTGGGGTTTGCGTTGGCCTCTGCGCTGGGTCAGGGTGCATCCATGTTGCTACGCACTTTGGATTGTTTCTGGTGTGTTGTTTTTGTTGCTTCTATGGTGCATTTTTCCTCCAGACGCATGGGATTTGCAGGCCTGCCGCTGGTTTTCGCTGCTTTTTGTATCGCGATCGGCCTCATCGCAGCTTTTTTTGCGTTCGTGTTTCACATTTTTGCGGCGTGGTGTTCATTTTAACGCGGTCAGTTGACGCGTTATCTGGAGACTATCGCATGGTACCGCCGTGTTGTGAATACTTGGTTAACACGGCGTAAATTTCCCGCGATAGACTGCGATGTTGAAGGTTGCGTTAAGTCACTTTTGCGATGGTTATCACATGTTCTTGAGAATATGCCCCAGAGGCTGAAAACTTTGTGCCTCCAACACCCACAACACCTGCACCAACAAAACACAGGACTACAGTGTATCCACTGCCTGATTTTGATTCAGAGACTGATGATGTTGCAACAGACATGCCTACACCACTATCTGATGTTAGATCCTCCCATAGACATGAATCCCTTGTCATGCGTCAAAACCATCCTCTCAGAAGGCGTAAATTGGCTATAAGATGTGCATCAGAGGAAGGTGATGGTTCAGCTGCATTTGGAGGTCTGACGGCATCAATGTTAATGGTGCAGTGCCTACAATGCAAACACATGTTAGTGTTACTGAATAGCAACATGTGTGGCATTAAAAACGACATCAAGCAGCTGACCACAACAGTGGAGGAAGGCCAAAAAGCCACTGTGAACATTTTGATGGAGATAACAAATGTCATTAAGGAACTTTGCACAGTAATGCAGTACGATCATGTCGAACACAGTAGGCATCATCACCAATCGGTGTTCAGATTGGATGGGTTTACACGATCTGTCCATCGCCCGACAAGTACAACTGCATTATTGTTGTGACGTGCTGTTACCATGCAATTGGAGATGGCACATTGTAGTGCAGACATCACACAAGGGTTAGTGCAAGTCACCAACACAATAGAGAACATGCAGATGGCTCAGATTTGAACAAACAGTGACTTAGGTGGTGGGGAAAGTGAGGAGCTCGCCAGACTCAGTAGTGTTATTGCCCCTGCTGTTTGGTAGGATTATTTGCATTTTGCACATTGGTGATAATCAATGCCTGTATTTTAACATAATGTATAATAGTGGTTTTAGCTATTTTATTGCGATAGGCTTATAGGGCTTTTGTTGCTCCTATATGTCATTGAGTGAAATGTTCTTTCATGGCTGTGTTTTACTGCTGAAGGAAAGCATTATCTGAACTACTGCCCCTGTGATGGAAAATAGGTGTTGGGGTCAATTCTGCTGGCTCCCACCCTTCCTGTAGGCCCAACTCCTACCTCAATGCTACACTAGTCAACCCACGGGGCGGTGCACCAGTGGGTGCAGCTGTAGACTTAGGGCACTTCGGATACCCAATGAAGTGACCCACCTGATCACAAGTAAAACATTTGCGGGGGCCCTTCTCTGCAGGCTTCCCTGAACAGACCTCTGGCTTCTTACCACCTGGGGGCTGGGAACCTTTCCCGTGGGAATTTATTTTGGGGCCGATTTTGGAACTCCTTTTGTTTACTCTTGTCCCTCCCATTCTTCTGCTGGGGACCCTACCCACCCTTGGCTGAGTCTCTCAAATACCCCTTGTGGATCCTGGTGCTGACCCAACGGTCCGCCTCCACATCAAGCTCCTGGGGTCAGTCAGCTTACTGTCAATCAAGTGCTGGTGTAGCTCTGGAAAACTATTAGCAGAGAAGTACTCACATGCCATCAAATCATAGAGCCCCTGAAAATCAGTTATCTGGCTACCCTTCACCCAACCATCCAGTGCTCTGCAAAAAAAAGCAACATACTCACACCAAGTTTGTGACTCAAGTTTCTTATAGGCCATGAACTTCTGCCTATACAGTTCTGGGGTCAAGCCATATCTACCGATTAAGGCCTCCTTCATAGATGCATAAACCATTTTATACTTCTCTGGTATCCCTCCCTTCTTCCTTGAAGCATCTCCACAACCCCACTCCCTAGTCTCTCTAAGGGACTCTGTGGGACCTCATTGTTACCTCACACCCCTTGAACCACTGACTACTGTCATCACTTCGCACAAAATCCTTGATCACTTCCATAGGAATGTACACTCTCCCTTCCACAGGCACTGGCGACAAGCTGCCACCATTGGAACTGGACTCCACACTCTTGGCTTTTATTTCCAGCTCCTTCAAACTTCTCTCATGCACTAGAGCATCCTTTTTTCCTCCATGGCAAGTTTAAGCCTCTCTAACTCCAATTTCTTATTCTCCATGTCACTCTCTTTACCCAACCTGAGCTTTGCAAGCTCCAACTCATGCACTCTGCTTCTCTCTCTCTCTCTGTCCTTCAACTCCTCAGGAGACAGTCCTCTTGAAGACACACGGCTGCCCTCCCTGGAAAGCACCCACCCTCCAGGCAGAACCAATGGCCCATCCTGCTGCCCATCTAAATGCTCTGTCTCCACCATAGGATCCTCGGTATGCCCACTGGCATTCCTTGATTCCAACCAGGCCCTCATCACCTTTTGGTATTCCTCTTTTCTAGTGAGGCCTCTTACTGAGATTGTAAATTTCTTGCAGATGAATTTCAATTGTGGCACAGTGTGGGTTTCCACCCTATCTTCTTCAAACTGAATATCCACAGATGCATTTGATGCTGGTTTTGTCATGCTGAAAATTGGCAGTTCACAAGTTGCAAAAAAGTCCAAAAAGAAAAAATTCACCAACTAGTATGTGGTTGCATAATGGTCTGCACTATACTAGTAGTGTACACCAATCACGGTATGTTAGGCACAAATGCAAGTCCTAATACTCACCGCTGACCACCAGTGTTAGAAATGGGGGTCTCTAGTTGGCAATGGTTTGCACCTTTGTCCAAGTAGGGTCCCTTCTTCCTAGGCAGGGTAAGGGGGATACACTTCTAAAATAACCCCTGCTCACCCCCTTGGTAGCTTGGCACAAGCAGACAGGCTTATCTCAGAGGCAGTGTGTAAAGCATTTGTGCACACATACAGTAATACAGTGAAAATACTACAAATGGACACCACGCCAATGTAGAAAAATAAGTAATCTTTATCTAAACCAAACAAGACCAAAACAACAAAAATTCAACATACAATAATCAAAATATGACTTTTAGAAGGTAAAAACAGTTCTGTCAATAGCAAACTATAGCTGCGACACTTTCCAACACAAAGTACCTTGGATGCGTTAAAATCATAAACAGAAACAGCCGCAGGGAAGGTGATGCGTTGGTTCCTTACGCCCAGGGAAGGGGATGCGTTGGTTCCTTACTCCAGGGGAGGTGATGCGTTGGTTCCTTACTGCCACGCAGGGGAGAGGATGCAACGGTTCCTTACTGAAGAGGAGGTGGTGCGTCAGTTTCTTACTGAGCGGGGCGGTGATGCATCGTTTTCTTACTATGGCCCCAGGGTTGTTGTAGACTTGGCGCCCCCGTACGATGCGCGGGGATTCAGGGATGCGTCAGTTCTTGATGGGGTGGCAACAGCGCTGCGTTGATCTCTCCAGCCGCGGTCCCTCAATGCGTTGGTTCTTGCAGTCGCACAGCAGGGCCTGCATCTGAATCGGTGCAGTGATCAGACTTTGGAAATCTGTGCACAAGATTCGGCGCACATCGATTTTTGGTGGTGCATTGGTGGTGCATTGGTTTCTTCAGTAGCACAGCGGCGATGCGTCGGAAACGGGTGCGGATGCATCACACTTCTCTTTTCCCAGCTCCCAGCAGCAGGAACAACCTCCAGAGGCCCAACACAGGAACAGGCACCTCTTGGCAGGTCAAAACTCCCAGCATGGAAGTTTAGGGGAGCTGGTGGTGAAGTGTTTATGTCCCTGAGACTTCAGAACAGGAGGCAAGCTCTACTTCAAGCCCTTGGAGATCTTCAAGCAGGATACACAGCACACAGCAAAGTATTTATCCTCTCCTTGGCAGAAACAGCCACTGCAGGTCAACCCCAGACAGCACACAGCAAAGGGGCAGTACTTCTCCATCAGTTTTCCCAGCTCTTCTCCTTGGCAGAGGTTCCTCTTGAGTCCAGAAGTATTCTACAGTTCTTGGGTCTGGTCCCCAATATTTATATCCCATTTCTCTTTCTTCTCTGGTGGCAGAGAGGCTCTGTGCTCAGTCAAAACCAGTTTGGTCCTCTCTGGTCCAGCTTCCCAACAGGAGGTGGAGACAGCATTGTGTAAGGCAGACCAGGCCTAATCAGGTGCAAGGAAATCTCCTCCCCCTACTCAAAATGCAGCCCAGATCTATTCAGCCCAGCCCTGACTCATCCAGGAGAGGCAGGACACACCTCAACCCCCCCAGTGGCTGTCTACAGTGAATGCTCATCCCCAGCCCCTGTCACTACAAAGCCAGACAGTCAATCCACAAACCAGCAGAGGCACACAGGATGGCTAAGCAAGAAAATACCTACTTTATAAAAGTGGTATTTTCGAACCCACAATATAAAAATCATCTTTACTAAAAGATGCATTTTTATATTCTGAGTTCAGGCATACTAAACTCCATCTTTCTAACTTGTCCCAATGGGAAGTTATATTTATAAGATGTTATAAATAGACTCCAATTCTGTCCTATGGGACAGATAGCCTTTCAAAAGTGAAAAAAGAAATATACTGTATTATACTATCAGGACATGTCACACACAATAGTTTTGTAGATGAACTAGGGTCCTTGTAGTTAATTAGTCCAGTAGCCAGTAGTGTAGATTATGTAGTTTATTCAGTTACAGGTAAGATGGTAAAGGCCCCACCGGGAGCAGCATCCTGCTGCTCAGTCCCACTCATTCCAACTGACCACTCATCCAAACCCTGCACTCATGAACATTCTATTACATCACACTCACACAGGCTGAGCAGCAAGGAACTAGGAGACCCAGGATATAACACATCTCCTTCCTTCAGAAAATAATAAAAACAACAGGAAGCAAAGTGAAAGAAAATACATATTCACACTTGCTGAACAAGTAAGCAACCAATCCTAAATCATGAGGAAAGATCACATTTCATCCTTACAATATTAAAATAAAATTAGGACACATAAGATAATATAGCATGAATCACTGCATTGCTAGATTTGTAAAGGAAGAGAACATAAGATTATCACATTCATGAATTGTCAAATTACAAGAATCATTACATTCCTAGAATTGAAAAGGAAGTTAATTGCAAACACCACTAACCCATCTCCTTCCTTCAGAAAATAATAAAAACAACAGGAAGCAAAGTGAAAGAAAATGCATATTCACACTTGCTGAACACCCACACCACATCACGCTATGCAAAGAAACGCACATATTCCAGGCAGGATGCGACCTGCACACCCCACCACTGTACGCGCTGCAGAACTACTACAGCGCACCACGTCAAACTAAGCAAAGGAACACACTTGTTCCAGGCAGGATGCACCCTTCACACCCCACCACTGTACGCGCTGCAGAACCACTACAGAGCACCACGTCAAACTAAGCAAAGGAACACAATTGTTCCAGGCAGGATGCACCCTTCACATCCCACCACTGTACGCGCTGCAGAACCACTAAGGCACACCACGTCAAACTAAGCAAAGGAACACACTTGTTCCAGGCAGGAGGCAACCTCCACACCCCACCACTGTATGCGCTGCAGAACCACTACAGCGTACCACGTCAAACCAAGCAAAGGAACACACTTGTTCCAGGCAGGATGCAACCTTCACACCCCACCACTGTACGCACTGCAGAACCCTACAGCACATCACGCTATGCAAAGGAACGCACAGGTTCCAGGCAGGATGCAACCTCCACACCCCACCACTGTACGCACTGCAGAATCACTACAGCACACACACCACCACAAACTACAGCACAAACCAGCTACAAGGTCCCCTCACGTTAGGACCAAAGATGATCAAAACACAATCTCACCACAGACTCAAGTAAAGTAGCCAACAAGGTCACACAAAAGGACCAGCACACCACTTCACAATACAGAATACTGCACACACAGCAAATTAAAGCATAAAGTCTCACATCAGACCTGGCCCTACAGACTCCCACACGTGGGAAACTACACAGATCAACGCCAACACAACACGCACCCCAAACTTTAAAAGACACACGCAAACCACAGCCAATAGGTATGGCAAAAAGTAAATTCAACATTAGCTCCAAGACAAAATGTATAAGCTTCAACAAGGAGTTGTACAGATAATTAGTATGAATATGACAGATGCTTCCAACACTGTGTAACAGTTTGGTGCTCACCCGAACACACTACCCACAGAACAACTGTATGTGAAAAGTCACTGAGGCACATGAACAGCTTGGTAACATAACAAATTAAAACAATAGAAGTAGTCACCGTCGACACAAAACACTCCGCCAAACTTTGCAAGTCTCCTGCTGCACCGGGGTGTAGATGACCTCGTCAGGGATTCACCTTCTCAGTACACTCGATTGCCAGCGTGTCGCACCTGCTCACAAATCCCCATTCAGTTCGCACGACTGGCAGTATGCGCGTCTGCTCTCTGTTTCTTGCGTTGCTAGGCAACCGACGTGCCTGCAACACTGTGTTAACTAGGAATCCAGGCGTCGCCAGGTAACCAACGCCGATGTGTCTCTGTGCTCACAACCAAAACACTCCTGAATGTCACACGTTCTTGAACAAGGCGTGTCACACTTAGGATCAGGCAAGTCAGGCAGCAGATACCAATGCGTCACAGCACTTCTTCCGGCTGAGCGCCCACTATGACAACATTGCTGCTCCCAGGCAACTCCACTAGTAAGATAATCACGGCAGACTTACGCGTTGCGTGGCAGCACTAACGTTCTTCAAGACAACAGTGATTGCCACGAGCGCTTGCTTTTAAAGATTTAAATATTCACAACATGGTCTTCCCACAAGAGTGTCATATCAGAACAGTTGCTGCCGTTGAAGGACTAGCGAGTGTGACCTTTAAGATTTCACAGGTACACAATGTCTCTTGCACTCAGTGCTCTCAGCATATGAACTCCCGCAAACACACTGCCATTTACTCACAGCGGGTAGAATTCAGATTGTACACTGGCCTCATTTGACTCCTTATGTGAACACCTTGTGCCAAACATATTCGCTTGAAGTCAAAACCAACTCACAGTTCGAGTTTTTCTCAACTTCCGGGTCTATTTATTTAACAGCGTTGCTGGTTCTTTATATGTACACTTCCCAATGCGATGTTGCCGGTTGGTTACCAAAAATCAGATGACTGCTGAATAACACAGCCGGTTTACTCCATGTGAAATGTAGTCCCAACATCATCCATGAAGTGCTTACATCCAACATTTCTAGATGACTTCAGATGGCTGACTAAAAGGTTAAACACTTATAACTCACATTCAGTAGGCTCTCTGTAGGCTGGCAGGTTTCAAGCCACATAATGTCCAGTGCCCAAAATGTTCAATGTGTAGGCTGTCTGTTGTAGTAGACACCGGTGGGGCATCCAGTCGTTGCTCAGGCTTGTTTTCAGGCTTCTTTTCAGACTCTGGAAATCTTCTTTTAGTTTCTTGTGTAATTTCTTGGCTCTTCACGCGTGGTTCTTTTCAAAATCTTCGCCACTTTTGTAAATGAAGTAGGGTCCTTGTAGTTAATTAGTCCAGTAGCCAGTAGTGTAGATTATGTAGTTTATTCAGTTACAGGAAAGATGGTAAAGGCCCCACTCATTCCAACTGACCACTCATCCAAACCATGCACTCATGAACATTCTATTACATCACACTCACACAGGCTGAGCAGCAAGGAACTAGGAGACACAGGATATAACAGATAGTACATAAAAGTGACGGTTAGGGCATGGCAAATGGGTGCATTTTCAGGTCGACATGGCAGTAAAGATTGCGCGCAGACACTGCAGTGGCAGGTCTGAGAGCCCTTTGAAGGGCTGCTTTCGTAGGTGGCACAATCAGTGCTGCAGGCCCACTAGCAGCAGTTGACTTACAGGCCCTGGGCACACACAGTGCACTGTACTAGGGACTTAGTAGTAAGTCAAACAAGTCAATCAGGAAAACACCAATCTATATTCACAATTTATAGAGGGAGCACTTGCACTTTGGCACTGATCAGCAGTTGCAAAGTGCCCAAAGCATCTAGACCAGCAAAAACGAAATCCAGCACACAGCAAAAATACAGGAGGCAGAGGAAAAAGGCAGGGGAAAACTTTGATTGCTGAGAAATCAAATTTGGACCGCTACACACACACAGCTAGAGCATACACTCCTGTCGCTGATGGTGGAGGTTTTATGAGGATCAAGCTTTACCGCTCGTCCTTGTCAGGAAATTAATTTGCAAGGAGATGCGTGTGGACAGGAAGCTTGTCGGCAGCATCCAGTATTTGGTAAAGAACTTTGGGTGAGAGATCGCTCACCGTAGGCTTTAAATGTCATTGCATGATACGGTCCTGTTCTTTCAAGATATGTTTGCTGCCATTGTGTTTCTTTTTGGTCATAATGAATTTGCTGCCCAATTGTATGCTGTTGTATGCTATGCATAATTTGCTGCCATGGTTTTGTTAGTACCATGTTCTGTCTGAGTGTGTCGCTTTTTTTGCTTTGCTATTGTGTTGATGCTGTCTTTAATTTCTTGCCTAAGTGTTTTATACCATGCTTGTGCGGGGTCTCGGGTTTTTACCCCGGTCTTGTAAGGTGTGTGGCTTGTGTTATGCCGAATGATTGAAGAATTGTTTACTCTGGCATAGGGTTGTGTACCCTGAAGTGCGTTGCCTGAGACTTTTGGCCCATCAGGCGTACAGTATGTGAGTGCGTTGTAGGGTTGTGTATCCTAAAGTGCTGCCTGAGACTTTAGGCCCCGTCAGGCATACAGTATTTGAGTGCATTGTAGGGTTATGTACCCTGAAGTACGTTGCCTGAGACTTTTGATCTTGTCAGGCGTGCAGTATGTGAGTGCATTGCAGGGTTGCGTACCCTGAAGTGCGTTGCCTGAGACTCTTGTCCTGTCAGGCGTACAGTATGAGTGTGCGTTGATGGGTCATGTACCCTGGTGTGCGTTGCCTGAGACTTCATGTCTTTTCAGGCATACGGTATGTTCGTATCAATAGTTTCCCTAAGTGAAGGGGATGGGTGTGACTTTAAGGTATTTAATGTTTTAGGAATGCTCTATCAATTTTTCATCTTTAGCCCCTTGAATTAACAATTTGATAGTTCAGCCTGTACTTTCATTTCTTATACTTATGATTTATGTTAATTTGTATTCCTTTAGCACGTTGTATAATTTGTGTCAAAAGTTTCTCTAAGGAAAGGAGATGTGTTGTGACTTGGGTTGTTGCTATGCACCCTTTCCTTAGTTACACCTTCCCTGCTGCTCAGCCAGAATGAGTGCTAGAGTGCTTTGTGATGTAGTGGAATGCCTGGGTGTCAGTTGGAGTGTGTATTCTGGGCAGCAAGGATGCTGCTCCTGGTGGGGCTGTAAGCTACATGCTATCTTCTATGTATTTACCATCTTCATTACCTGTAACTAAGTCTTAATAAATCTTATTCATGAGACCTGTTCTGCGGCTACCTGGACTTCCTTACCGTCACAGCACACTGACAGTAAATCTGCTTGAATATCGTACTCCCAACAGTAGTGATAGTAAAATAATTGAACTCCCACTCTCTCCTGCTAGTACGCACGGATTGCAGCTTTAAAAAACTCAGGGGCATATTATCAACAACTCGCGAAAGTTATCGCAAACCGCGATCAGCGAGGTTTTTCTTATCGCCGTCGAACACTGGATTTCATCGCCGTGTTAGCGGACTATTAGCAACGCGCCGCTAACAGGCGATAGCTTCCTTCTGCACAGGAAATGGATGGCGATAAATGTGGTGCGCCGGCGATAAAAAAACACACGTAAACGTGAAAAAAGTCGCGATGGGCCAATTAGCAGCAGAATCGGCTCGCTAATTGGCACCAGGCCTGCATTTTTCGCTTTTCAGCGGGAAAATGCACAATAAAAGGCTCACCAAGCTGGGGGGAAACTATACAAAATGGAGAATACCAGAGGAGACATGGAGGAAGCTGGGCCCAGTTCTGAGGCCAAAAACAACCCACCAGAGACCCAGGAGGACCAGCCAGAGACCCAGGGGAAGGCCAAGAGGAAGAGGAACCCCAAGTTCAGTACACTTGAAAACCAGGTACTGATTGCAGAGGTGACTGAACACGAGCAAGAACTGTTTGTCACCTCCACAGTGCCATTGTCAAGAAAAAATGCAATATGGCGTGACATTGCCACCAAGGTTAATGCGGTCGGAGAGAGGAAGAGGACAGTGGAAGAGTGCAAGAAGCGCTGGACTGACGCAAAACGCAAGACAAAGGATAAATTAGCAGCCAACCTGAAGGCAGCATTGGTGACTGGAGGTGGCAGTCCTGCGCCACAGCAGGACCTGAATGAGTTGGAGCTGCAGGTGGCCACAGTCATCAGTGATGCGACGGTGGTCGGAGTGCCGGGTCAGGATAGTGCTGAATGTGAACCAACACAGCAACAACAGGGTGAGTAACAACCATTGAGTGGGTGGACGGGGGTGGATGGGCCCAATGGCACTCATGCACAATGAAAATAGCATTGCATACCCACAATTACTGTGGCTCATGTCCCAGATACCCCGTGCATGTTGACATGGACACATATCACCTGACTCACCCAAAACATTGCAACACACATATTGCCGGGCACACAGACGCAGAAATGTGCACAGAAAATTAAGCCCAATATAGTCCAAGTTCAACATCAGACCACAAAATAAGGCCAACATCAAATAGCAAAGTGCCACATTAGCCGGAGATGCGGCAGGGTGGCTAAAAGCACCACCTGCATCATCACAACACATATCCAATTCCTCGGCACAAGGCCGCATCACTCTGATGCACAAATGAGTATGCACTGTGAATGTGACAGATCACGTGCACCAGTAGGCATGCCACCAGCAATGTCAGCACACCTACAACATCCTGCATGTGTCTGACTCGTGTGCAAGGTTGTGAATGTGTATCAAAGTCCCCCTTGAGGCACATGCACAGTCATGCACACAAGTCAGACACACGTGCACAATGTAGCAGGTGTGCTGACATTGCTGGTGGCATGCCTACTGGTGCACAAGATCTGTCACATTCACAGTGCATACTCATTTGTGCATCAGAGAGATGCGGCCTCTTGCAGAGCAATTTGATATGCGTGATGATGATGCAAGGGGGACAATGTGACATCCACACGCATCGCAAAGCAATATGCCCACTTGCCTGTTCATGAGATGCAGTTCTGTGTCCAGCAAGTGAGAAAGTATCTAGTGAGTCAGCATACCGGAAACACATGCAATGTCACAACAAAGTGGCCATTATGTCTGGGCGGATTTTGCGTAGTTGTGCCATGCAAAGCTCTGCGAAATGTGAATTAATTCCCGCAAGCACGCAGAAAATCTGCAAACACGCGGAATTGCTTGTTGTGCCGGTTCGCAATGCCACTGTCCTGTTTGCAAATGCTGTTTGCATGCTCGGGGGGAAATATCTCGCAAACACGCATAATGAAAGCACGGAGAAGGACAAAAATACGCACAGCCGCCGAAAGCGGAAATTCTGGGAATTCAGCGTTCTCCGTGGAACGCAAAATTACACAAAAGCAAATAATTCCGCGGCTGGAACGGAATTTACTGCCCAGGCCTAGTGACCATGTAGGCCAATGGCCAAAATATGCACATCACCAAATGCACACAAACTGAAGACTCAACTCAAGGGGCAATGGTATGCAATGAGCAGGGGGGCAATGCCTGCAACACCACAGTACGTCGTCAATGCATATCAGGAATGTGTCTCACAAATATGTCCTGCATGCTTTGCAAGACAATTTACAACAGACAAAGCTACCTAGATGCACATCATTTAAATTACCATTAGTAAATACTTGTAGAGCGCCTGGCAACCCTAATGCATCCCCGTGTCGTCATCAACAATCAGGGCAGGAGAGAGAGGTCTTAACTATGGTATGCTCCAAAGAGCCATGTCTTCAACTGTCTCCAAAAGGAAAGATGGGGCATGGTTAGACCGCAGATGAATGGGGAGAGTGTCCCATAGCTTGGCCGTGTTGAGGGAGAACATGCAACCGCCTGACAGTGCTCTCTTCGTAATTTGTATCACTGCCAGAAATTGATTAGTTGACCGAAGACAACATGTTGGATGGTAAAAGGCTATAAGGGAGTGATTTGTCCTCGGACCTGTCCCCCATAGCGTTTAATGGGCTATGCATCAAGGTCTGAACTTGATCCGTTCACCTATTGTCTGACAGCGGAGTGTTTTCTAAGGCAGGCTTGGCTGATAGCCGGCAGGGGGGGTGATGAAGCAGCCCAGACGCCCAATTCTGAAGCATGTGTAAGTTCCTCATGGTGGCCTTTGCAGTACCTAGGTAGAGGGAGTTCCCATAGTCAAATTGTGATAGCACCAGTGCCTGAACTATCACTCTACGTGCCTGAACCAGGAGCAGTGGAAGAACTTTCCTTATCATTACAATGATGCCAAAACATGATGCAGACAACTTAACTGCTTGATCATCAAAGTTAAGAGATTCAACTAGACTGACTCCAACAATTTTAAGATGGTCTATTGGGGTGGGGGTGGGCCCAAACATTTAGGCCAACTTAACCCCACTTATTCCCCAGACATCCTGGAGTGGTTGTCTAAATTCTTCACTTCAGTCTTGTCTCCATTAAGCTCCAGACAAGACTGGTCCATCCACGTGGCCCCTGCCTCCATGCAGGATTCCAGAATGATTGTCGTCTTCCGTTGATGCTTTAATGCTACCACCAGTTGTGTGCCGTCCACGTATGGAATGATTTGGATTACGTAGGGTAGCACTAACTCAGCTAGAGGTCTAAGATTAACATTAAGAAGGGTTGGACTCAACAATGAGCCCTGGGGAACTCCACACAAGAGAGAGGCAGAAATTTAGAGGAGGAATTAGCCTCAAACACCTGGAATACTCCGTCCATCAGGAAGGACTCAATCCATGACAGAGCCTTACCCGAGAATCCTACCATTCTGAGCATGCCAATTAATATGTCAGTATTTACTGTGTCAAATGCAGAGCTCAGGTCAAGTAGGCTAACAGCAACCGTCCCTCCTTGCTCGAGGATTCCCCTGATCCTACAACTGCAGCTAACATGGCTGTCTCCGCCCCATGATAATGGCGTAAGCCTGTCTGGGTAGCATGTATCATGGAATGTTTCCCTAGATGTACTGAGAGTATTTCATGGACTTAGACCTCAAGTATTGTACAGGTCCCAGGGACCAGAGAGATTTGACGAGACTGGCTCCATACCTCTGGATAAATATTGGTCTTTATCCAAAGCACTCTCATCATAGCGTGTCTACTACATAGTGCAGCACACGTTGAAACAGCAAGTAGGCTCGCATTGCCAAGGTGCCTAAAGGGGTCCATCCTCACACATAACTAATCTCCCACTAAACATATGCACATGTGCAGTTCCCTGCAAAGCTGCGGGTCTGTGAGCCACACCGACAAGGCAAGTGACAGTGCATGATGAATAGCATGCCTGCAGGACAAACATATTTACATGGTGCAGGACAACTCACTGAGGTGGCGGAGTGTGGACCACCTCCTTAAAGGAGCAGGTCACACTCTGACACATCCTTGTGTATATCTAACCCCTGATGTGAACAAGACCTTTGATGCCATACAATGCACAAGTGTCCTAACACTGGCCAAGACCCATATTCACACCAGCTTCCAACATCTCAGCATTCTAAATTCACAGAAGTCAAAGGCTCACTCCCTGAAAGGGATAAGGGGCATTTAACATAATGCAGCAGGTGCCACTATCACACAATGCAGTGAACACACATACAAATCTGAGTCCATCAACACCAACTACTATGTGGCACAAACGGCATTACTCACACAACTGAACAGAGGACACAACAGGTGCTGCTTGTGTGTAGAAATGGTCAAAACACATTTGTCATAGCTGTAAAATGTGAGATAACAATGTACAAGTACAACCTCACATCCGTGATGCCTCTGAAAGAATCACCATCCCGAAACAAATAGGCATCTCAGCAAAAACAGGCAGAATGTACAAGCTCAAGCAGTGTGCTAGTAATGCCAACCAATGCATGAGCAAACATGAAACACACTGTTAAACTGTATCTCCCCTTCACATTGCAGAGGGAGAGACAACACCTACTGTACAGCCGAGTGACCCACTCTTCACTGATGAGGCGGAGGACCACCCCACCATTGACCAAGATGTACTCCAACAGGTGCTGGACTGCCTCACGAGCACATCTTCACTTGCAGGGCAAACCAGCAGCATTGCGCAAAGCCAACGCCCTGCACAAACCAACCAGCAGCAAGCAGCTCCCACCACAGCTGCCTCACAGGACCTCGAGGACCCACATCTGGCCTTCCAACGCCGTGTGCTAGAGGTCCAGCGGGAGATGGCTGAGCAGGTGCGGGTGGGCTTTGAGTGCCTGGCAGCAAAACTTGATGACATACGTGGGTGTCTGAGTCCCATGCGGGACCACATGCAGAGGATCACAGACACCCACATCCCGCTCGATGCCCTCCAACGGTCCATGGCTGACATTGCTGCAGTCATGATTCTGAGACAACAACAACTATCTCAGCAGGGTGGCCCCAGTAATGTCAGTCGTGATTTGGCCTGACTCGTTCAGATTATGGAGAGCATTGAGCGGATGCAACAACAACAACAGGTTGCCACGGCTGCACACCAGCGCGATGTTGCTGCAATCTTCCATGCCCTGTATGTGCTCATAACTGCATTGCTGCCCCAAGGTCTGGCGCTGATGGATGTCGCTGCTGCTTCCACATCCTCAGCTCCGCCCCCTGATGTGTCAGTGCCCCACAGTGCTGCACCCACCATACCAACACCCACACGTGAGGCACCTGACACATCAGAGGACGAAGATGAAGATGATGCCCCTGTGGTAAGGAGAAGGATGCAGCATACGTTGATGCAAAAGGCCTGTTCATCCTTGGTACTCGGCTTAGTATCATGCCACTGAACTCACTCTGCCACTGTCTTCCACTGTCCCCCGACAATAACCTTGGACATACACATGGACTACCATATCCATATTTTTCTTGGCAATGACACTGCAATCAGCCTGTGGACTGAACACTGCCTCTTCCCTTGGACCTGTTCCCACCAAAAGACTCTGTCTGGCCCACTAACGGGCAGCCATGCAATGTGGTGTTGTATGGGCAGTACTGGTCCAGTCTTCCCCCTTGTAATGTAAATAAAAATCTTCAAATCACACAGATGTCCGTTTCCTATGACCAATCAAGTATTGAAGTCAAATTGAATTGTATGGACAGTGAATCCACAAGAAGGTCCCCCAAGGGAAAAACAAGCAATGGACATGTTCCACCTGACACTGATAGGCAGAGAGATGACCGTGTATGTGTGAAATTGCTGTGCCCTCATTGCTCCAACACTACTATCTAGCTATATACAAAGTGTGCCCTATGTCCATAGAGGAAATAGGCATGTGTGCCAAAAAGTTAGTCCGCCGCAGGCCACAAGTAGTGTCACCCTGAACAAAAGCAAACTATTAGCTCATGGCATATCTACTCACACTCTACGGGGTGGACAAAGCCAGTTGTGATGTTGCACATTGCATGTCACAACCCAAGATGTTGCACACCAGAATCACATCGATGAGGAGACATAAGGGCACATGTCTCACATACAAATATGGAACTACAATGTCTGCCCCAGTGAAGTGGAGTTGCCAATAGTGACACAACCCAAAGTGCAAGACGTCAGTCAGACCATTCCAGTGGACAAACAATGCCTAACAATTTCAGACCCCTCTCATGCTGTAACCACTGTGAGCGTATCAGCCAATGTGTCTAGGGATGTGTGGTGCACTGCACTTAGCACATACTCAGATGCAGTGCCAACATTTCAAGGGTGGCATCACTATGAGCCAATGAGAAAAGTAACAGTTGGGACAAGTGGCTATGACACTGTCACTACAGGGAGCAATGCAACACGTCAACCCTTGTGTGCAGCAGAACAGTGTGCCTGCAACTAAATGTTAGCTGGGACAAAAACATCACTCAAATGATTAACTGAGTCACAGAAGCCACTTAGTAGAAGTGAAGTAAGTATAGCCAAAAATACAAACCCTAAATGCAAATAGTGAATGACGTCTAACGTAAAGTCATGACTTACCCTCAGATGACTAATGTGAATCACAAACACTGTTGTGACATGTGCCGTTCACAATGGACACACAAATTAGCTACATAATGCATGGCACGGAGATTGAGCGTCCATGCACAGGAACATGTAAGTCAAAGTAATCTGACGCACTACGCATCAAGTGTGCCTTGGTCTGTGCAATGTAGACGGACTCAGCGCCAGGAGCATCCGAAATGCAGGGGTGTGGCGCTATATGTGGTAGCGGGTGCATACATCACTCTCCATGAAGGATAACTGTTGCGACTTCAATAACCTCCCAATGTGATGTCCCTACGTTGTGGCGTAAATGTGCAACTATGTGCTGTTCAACTCCGTGCGTCACACTCAAGATGTACAGCGTCACAAACAACTGTCCCTAGACTAGCCCGCAAATCATACTTGCTAACCTGTCAGACATGCAAGTCTACTGTGCTCACATCTAAGGTGTACAGACACAACACATCCTGATAAGTGACAGGTCATGACCATAGTTACACATTCCAGGACTTGTCCAGTGAACGTATGATTCGCATACAATGGAACAAGCCACACTCCCCCACATCATCCCTGACATAAGGGCAACCAGATATCCAATGCAGTATGATTTATTTAACAGTATTACTTAGTAAACGTACCTAGACTACCACTAATCACTAGAACTACCACTAAATCTAAACTAACTATGTAAAATAAACTCACATTAACTAGCTACCCTAACTAATCCTAAACACGCAATGACATATTATACATCAACCACGCTCCCACCCTTAAGGCACATCACGAGGCTGGACAAACACATCTGACCTATACATTAACTAACTACACATGTATCCTACACAAATATCTTTTTTATTTTATTTTATTTTTTATTTCCTCACAACAAAGACATCAATCCCCCACCCAAAGGAAAAGGATACTTATCCACAAATGACACATTAAGAAACATTTGCTATACCTAACTTCTAATCTAACACTAACTAGACCTATGCTTAAACTACTCTACCTAATACTTACCAAACTTCATTAACACTACCTAACATCAGAACTAAAAATATTGTTGAAAGGGAGAAGAGGGGGATGTTGTCCAACATGGGGATGGGTCATGGCAGTCCAAGGTGGTTCCTGATGTCCCAAAGGTGTCTGTTCAAATATGAGAGTTCACGCCGGATCTCTGTCAGTATGACATTGTTGGCACGGAGCATCCTCCTGTCACTCTGACTAAAAGGCACAACCGGATCGTCAGGTGCAGGTGGTATAGGCACTTGGGAGGGTGTGGATGCAGGGGGATTGGACACCGGTCCACGCGGGGAAACACCACTGACACCAGAGGGTCTGGGGATGGCCCGCCTGACAGATTGCACAAACTCAGGCAACGACTTCCAGGTACCCGCTCTCCGGTCCTCCCGGTACCTCCTTGCCATGTTATGGTACCCTTTCGCCACCTTCTTCACATGTCTGAAGCGGACCTTAGCCACCTGAAAGGCATGTTCCTGTCCTTGCGTCATGTTGTCTGCAAAATATCAACAATGGCAATTTTGAGTCCTTCAGACTATGTCAATGTTCACCATCAAATCTGTATCACAAGATCACTTCAACATGGGAGACAACACTGAAGCGTAACTATGTGGAGTCCGAGACTGACCTGGACACCAAAATGTACACGCGGGGATCAATGAGTACATGCTGTGGAGACTGACATGACAGTGCATGGCATGGGACATGTACTGTCACAACCAAAATAGCCTGACACTGTCAAAAGATGGTGCCATGACACATCCTGACAGAGGGTGACATGTACAACTCATTGGAGGAGGGAGGCATTAGCCCTCCGTGTGTAGCACCACCCCCATCCTCCCCTGTGACACACTGCTGCATCTTCTGTACAATGCTCATGTGCAGCCCTGTGTGTCCCCCAGCAACTGTGTGCAGCCCATCAAGTCAGCGCCAAGACAGGCACTCTTGCACAAGAGTGCAAGGGGGTCTGTGTGCAGGGGGGCTTGTTAATCTTTTGTAAGGTTACCCTACATGCACAGGAGCTATCCTGTGACAGCCCTACTCACACTTTCAAACATGCAGCATCATGCAGCACACATGGAAACACGTTTGGTGTCTGAACGCCGACTTGTACATGTGGCACTGTTCCTCTCTCCACCATGACTATACAATAGGTGCTGTTTTGCCACTGAGAGGGTGAAACATTGTTTCATCTAAATAGTCACTCATGCATGTCTTGTATCCGCTAATCACACTCCATAGTAAAAATGAATACGCAGACCTTTCCAACGCAAACTGTTACAATGCACTCCCCATTGCTACGGCACCCTGTGGTCATGAGCGTCGGGTCTGTGTTATGGCCAATGCATTCTCACAGATAGTGTTGTAGAGCCCAGCATTCTGAAATATACGGCACAGCAAAGTAAGCAGAGCCAAAGCATGCGGGGAAGATGCGTGTGGAGTAATGTCACCAATTGGGCCAGAGGAGACTGGACACCTGATCCCGAGTTGATCATGGAATGACCCCGAGGAGACAGCTTGACACCACCATTGCAGTGGACAATGATGCAAGTGAGATTCATTTTGCCATCTTTGAAATGTGTCTGGGGAACGTGCCATTGATATGCTTGGCTCAAAGCTACGCACTGCCACTTCTGTGAAGCTGGTATGCAGCATACCTCCAAAATCACTGTGCCGGACTGTGCGTGTTCTCACACAGCCTGAAAAGCCCTGCCTACTAATGCATAATTGTTTACACTTGACCAGTCATCGCAGTCAAGGATGTACATGCATGACATTTCATCTGATACTGATACTCATCAGCAACACCACTTACATGTCTCCTCTCCTATCATTGCGCTCTGTAGTCCACATGCATGTGCTGTGGTGACAGGACACATTGTCCTAGGGGCATAGTGACACGGAACAGGCGGAGGGAGGCGTTAGCTGTTGTGGCGTAACGCCTCTCTCCACCAATTTAGATACACTATTCTGCACCACATCATCAAGGATATGGTGCAGCCTTGCGTTTCACTCTGCGATGGAGTCAAGTACCACAAGTCAGCGCCAATGCAGGCACCCTTGCACCAGTGTGAAAGAGTGTGTGTGTGCAGGGACGTGTTGTTCATGTACAGGAAGGTGCCCCTTCCTGCACATGAACAAACTGAGAATACAAACTTGCAACATTCATGTGTGCGGCTTCATGTAGCACACATGAAAGTACTTCAATGCAGATGTTGATAATCTTCTGTGTATGTACAGGAAGGGACACCTTCATGAACCAAATTGAACCATGTAATTTTTGCAAGCACATGTGCCGCACAAGGCAGCACACATGTAATATAGCTATGACATTGAAAATGAAGCATTGATCCTATGATGGAATATGTGTGAACATGATATGACAGTAGTTCATTTCTGCGCTACAACCTATTGAAGCCGCATTTGTTGATATGTGGCAAAGTCAATTACAATGGTTGTTGCAATGGAACGCACACCACAACACCCAGTGCACGCACCTTTCACGGATCACTGACTAAATATCGACAACAAAAATATAGAATGGACAGAATATCGACACCAAAATATCGAAGATCAGAATATCGACTCCCTATCTACAAACAGGTAAGTACAAAAATATCGAAGACAAAATATCGTTGTTTAAAATATAGTTTGTAAAAAATATTGAATTTTTAAAATATGTTAAAAGTAATATTAACTTAATTAAATAACCAATTTAATTAAATAAAACATACTTAAATATAATTAAAAAATATTAAAATTAATAAATAATATATGTAATCTCTAAAAATAAATTTACATCAGCGTTGGATAGTGGGAGGGTAAAATTTACTATTCCCACTCCAGTGAGTGCAACAGTAGGGAAAGCGTTGGATAGCGGGAGGGTAAAAATTACTATTCCCACTCCAGTGAGTACAACAGTAGGGAAAGCGTTGGATAGCGTAGGGGTAAAAATTACTATTCCCACTCCAGAGAGTGCAACAGTAAGGAAAGCGTTGGATAGCATAGGGGTAAAAATTACTATTCCCACTCCAGAGAGTGCAACAGTAGGGAAAGCGTTGGATAGCGGGAGGGTAAAAATTACTATTCCCACTCCAGTGAGTGCAACAGTAGGGAAAGCGTTGGATAGCATAGGGGTAAAATTACTATTCCCACTCCAGTGAGTGCAACAGTAGTGAAAGCGTTGGATAGCGGGAGGGTAAAATTACTATTCCCACTCCAGTGAGTGCAACAGTAGGGAAAGCGTTGGATAGCGTAGGGGTAAAAATTACTATTCCCACTCCAGAGAGTGCAACAGTAAGGAAAGCGTTGGATAGCGTAGGGGTAATAATTACTATTCCCACTCCAGAGAGTGCAACAGTAGGGAAAGCATTGGATAGCGGGAGGGTAAAAATTACTATTCCCACTCCAGAGAGTGCAACAGTAGGGAAAGCGTTGGATAGTATACGGGTTAAAATTACTATTCCCACTACAGTGAGTGCAACAGTAGGGAAAGCGTTGGATAGCGTAGGGGTAAAAATAACTATTCCCACTCCAGAGAGTGCAACAGTAGGGAAAGCGTTGGATAGCATAGGGGTAAAAATTACTATTCCCACTCCAGTGAGTGCAACAGTAGGGAAAGCGTTGGATAGCGTAGGGGTAAAAATTACTATTCCCACTCCAGAGAGTGCAACAGTAGGGAAAGCGTTGGATAGCGCAGGGGTAAAAATTACTATTCCCACTCCAGTGAGTGCAACAGTAGGGAAAGCATTGGATAGCGCAGGGGTAAAAATTACTATTCCCACTCCAGTGAGTGCAACACTAGGGAAAGCGTTGGATAGCGTAGGGGAAAAAATTACTATTCCCACTCCAGTGAGTGCAACAGTAGGGAAAGTAATGATTTAATTTGTAAATAAAAATTAATTATCAATACCAATAAAACATTTATTAAAATTAATTAACAATTTCAAAATATTTAATAATTAATTAATTATAAATTCCAATAAATATTATTTATTAAAAATTAATTACCTATTAATAATTCATTAACAACAAATTAATTGTCAATACCAAAAATGTAATAAGTAATAAAAAAATTACCAATTAATAATTAATTAACAATACATTAATTAGCAATATACAAAAATAATTTCAATAATTTCAATAATTACTCAATTACAATTAAATTACTTCCCACCCTATTCCCCTATAAACCCACAACCCGCTCCAAAAATAAATTAATTCAATTAACATAATTATCAATTAATCAATTCATAAAAATTAATTACCAATTAATAAAAATTAATTACCAATTAATAATTAATTAACAATAAATTAATTATCAATACCAATAAATAAAAATAAATATTTACTTAATTACAATTAAATTACTTCCCACCCTATTCCCCTATAAACCCACAACCCGCTCCAAATAATAAATTAATACAATTAACATAATTATCAATTAATCAATTCATAAAATTAATTACCAATTCATAAAAATTAATTACCAATTAATAATTAATTAACAATAAATTAATTATCAATACCAATAAATAAAAATAAATATTTACTTAATTACAATTAAATTACTTCCCACCCTATTCCCCTATAAACCCACAATCCGCTACAGAACTAAAACGCAAAATTAAATTAAAAATAATTAATAATTCCTAATAAATCATATTTAATTTACTATAATTAAATTACTTCCCACCCTATTCCCCTATAAACCCACAACCCGCTACGGAATTAAATTACGCAAAAATTAAATAACATAACATTAATTACTTAAAAAAAATAAACATACATTACAAAAATAATATACACTTTTAACACATATACTAACATACAAAACACTAAAAAAAATCGATATTATTAAAAATTCGATATATTTTAATGCCTATATTATGTACTTCGATATTTTGACAGTCGATATTACTTACCTGCATTTCGATATTATTAACCACTATATTATGTCCATTCGATATTATGTCCATTCTATATTTTGACTTCGATATTCTGTCCATTCTATATTTTTGATTCGATATTGTGTCTAGTTACCCCTTTCACGCTAAGCACAGCATGAAAGTGTGCCTTATTGACAAGGCAGCGTAACTCTGCCATGGTCATGATGCGAGGACCCTATTGACAACACAACGTCACTAAAAGTGACGTTGTGGTGGCGATTGGGGCTTGACAAAATGCCCCTTGATTCCAATGTGTATCACTGACTGGTGATGGGCAAGGTCACAACTGTGAATATGATGCATTGCTCCACCTTCACTTACCGATTTTTACACTCTTATGACTTCCCCAATACATCTTCACACCATTGGCAAGGGACATGTGATACACACCCATACAGCAAACCAGCTATGTGGTGCATTTGCCCCAAATATTCATGACAACACACTATGCCGATATGTGATGTCCATACTCACCAGTGGCGTGAGGGTCCTCGAATCGGTCGATCTCCCCCTGTGTGAATGGGTGACGTCCATCTGTGAGACAACAAATGTAAATTTGTGTTGGTATCAGTACTTCAATCAAACGTGTCATATTCATCATACCAATCATCATCATAAATGAATATGCTACGTAACTGTTGTGTTGCAGTTCGTGTTGGCCACATGATTGTGTCTACTTTGACTGCCATTCACACAAGGCCTGTGAATGCTGAGTTGGGCCACACAAGACATTGATGCTAGCAGACATGCACATAATAGTTGTGTGACACATTTTCAATGCACCATTGTCACACGGACTTGAGATGATGCGTGCTCTGTGTATGATTGCATCCCTCCAGATCGAACAAGGCAGTTACACAGATGATGGTGGTCATTACTGCGCAAGTCGTGACTGCGACTTGCGCAGGATGGCGCTCTACACTAATGAATGGTGTGCAGTGCAATTCCACCACCTTCCCTACTGTTGCACACACTGGTGTTTGATTTGTAAAGCACACCATCCCTAAGTACAACGCCTGTAGCGCCAGTTGATGTTAAGGATTAATGTAGTTTTAACTGTGTTGTGAACGTTTAGCAGTGTGAAGACCACATTTGGACGTCATTCCTTCATGTCCCACACGTCAATTTGTCATTAACTTTACAGTAATCATGTGTATAAGTAGGGTTTGTACTTACCACCCTGTAGGCCAGTCATGACTCCAGTGTAATTCAGGAGGTCCGCCTCACGTGCCAGCATGTCCTGCCAGTGGTGCTTCCACTGGCGCACAGTATGGTCCACTCCAAAGTACCTGCACATCCGTACCCGCACACGCTCCCAACGCAGCTTCCGCACAGAGACATTGTACCCTGCCAGGATACGTCCTCCCCTCTCCAACATCAAGGGCAGGTAGTATTTAACTAACCAAAGGAAGCCCCCCAATGCCCCCTCGGACATCCTACCCGATCTGCCCACAGACAGCATCGCCCTGCACCCCTGTAAGCCCTCAACCCCAAAATTAAGATCCCTCTAAAAGTCCAACAGCAACAACTACAAAAGTTAATAATCCCCAAGACAAACACCCGACAAGACTGTGGACAGGAGACAGTTAAACAATGTTAAACAAGTAAAACTTAATTTAAAATCACAATTGACAGGACACAGGACACTGCAACACTCTCAAAATCTCACTTATACAGCACACACCACCAAACACCACCTTCACTCTCCACAAACACCAGCAATGTGCTCAAAAGAGAAAGTGAAAGTGAAAGACACCACTCTGGTAGACAGGAAGCATGTATACATCACTTCCTGTGTGTTTGCGGCCCGTTTTTGAGATTGCAATGAAAATATGCACGCAAATCGGCTGATCTTCGCTAATTCTTATGGTACAGTGTCTAGCGACGTTTTTTCCAGCGCGCGTATGAAAAATGATCGCGTTAACGTGTTAGCGATCAGATTTTCACGGTATCACCTATTCCATACACAGATGGAGGGTCTTAGAGGTAATTTCTCTTCAGAACCCAATGACACAATGAAAAGCTTGTTTTGCACACTGTAGGCAGCCTAAATGGTATATTTGCTGTAGCATTACTGCCTAAATTGCATGTCACATAACATATGACCCCCTCAATTGCAGATCTCTACACAAATCAGTCACTAACTCATGTGAATTGTAAGGGCACCACTCACCCGTGTTGGTCTTGAGGCGACGAGGGTGTGCGCAGTTCTGTTAGACAATGAGCCAGGTCTCGAGGGGCTACATGTAGGTGTTCAGGGAGGGTGTGCATGTGAGTTCTGCCGGTAGCTCATTCCATGTCTTGGCTGACATGTGAGCAAAGGATCTTCCGCCGGCAGTGGCTCCGTGGATGCCAGGCATTGCTGCCAGTGATAAATTAGCAATTTGGACATACCATTAGTGTACGTGGAAGTGGATGATGCCATGGTGGTATTTTTGTCCATTGTTGTGTATGCATTTGTTGGCGTGTAGAATGAATCTGCACTTCTGCACTGTGAGACAGTGGAGTCTTAGTGTGTGCTGGCTGATGTTTTCGTGCCAGGGGATGCCAAGGACGCGTCTGGCAGCGGTGTTCTGTATTGTCAGGAGGTTGCAGGGTAGGCACTTGTAGATGCCGGTATAGCGTGCATCTCCGTAGTACAGTCTGCTGGTGATGAGTGCGTGGGTGACAGTCTTACTTGACTCAGGGGGATCCATTGGAGGACTGATGGAGGCTGCGGAGCCTGTTCAAGCAGCTGGATGTGACGTTGTGGACCTGTTGGTTCATGTTGAGTGATTTGTTGAGTATGATGCCTTGGGTATTTGTCAGGGTCTGCAGGGCTTGGTGGTCTTATGAGGGGGTTCAGCCACCTGGTGTTGTCCCATGCTGTAGGGGTGTTTCCAAGCACGTGGACATCTGTTTTGTCGGCGTTGATCTTCAGGCACCTGTTGCCCATCCAGACAGCGACGTGTTGCATTCCTTACTGGAAGTAGAGATTTGCAGTGTTGGTGTATTTGGTGAGGTCATGGTTAAGCTGGGTGTAGTCAGCATAGGATGCGATCATGACGGCGTGTTGTCGGACGGTGGATGCAGGGGGGGCCATGTTGATGTAGAAGAGGGATGTGTTCAGTGATGACCCCTGTGTGACTCCGCAGCTGATTCTCGTGTGATTTGAGATGTTGGGTGGCAGTGTGATCCTTTGCCTTCTTACAGTGAGGTATGATCTGATCCGGGCCATTTCTGTTACTTGTATGTCTGGGTTGTGAAGTCTGCAGACTTGTGTGCATTGAGAGACGTTATTGGAGGGTGCAGGGAGCTCACGCAGGATCAGGTCTGCGGAGTAGCTGTGGACAAGGAGGGTGTGGATGTCGTCTGTGGCGGCGAGTAGGGCAGTCTCAGTGTAGTGGTTGCTTCTGATTCCACATTGTGATGTGTTGAGGATGGCGTTCTCTCGGATGATTCGTGTCAGTTACCTGTCGACATTTTCCTCAGCGACTTTTGCAGCAAAGGGGAGGAGCGAGATGTGCCACTTGTACTTGGGGTTGGTGTGGTCAGCTGTGGGCTTCTTGAGCATGTGCATGACTTATGCGCGCTTACAGTCGTCTGGGAAGGTGCGGGTTTTGAATGGGTTTTTGACGTTGCATCATCATTCCTGTGCGATGGCTGACACGGCTCTGTGGTTGATGTGAGCGGGGCAGGGGTCTGTCGTGGCCCCCGAGTGGATGCCTTTCATGTTGGAGCCGGTGTCTTCAGCCGTGACTGGTGTCAATTTTGGAGATGGTGTGCTGGTTGTTGTCTCAGGGGGGCATGTCTTCCGTCTGTTCCGTACCGTGTGTGGTCCGCTAAGTTGTCGTAGTGGTGTGTGATCTTGAGCTCGAAGTAGTTTACAGGTTTATTGCTGACAACGCCCTATATGGCATCTTGGACCCCATTTCACACACAAGGAGCAAATTCACCCCCATTTCACACCTATTTTCATATCATACCCCCATATCACGCCCAAATTCCATGTTTGCCCCCATTTCACGCCCGATTTTCATGTTTTACCCCCATTTCACGCCCGAATTTCAGGTCAGACCCCATTTCACGCCCAGATTTCATACCTTGCCCCCATATCATGCCCAAATTTCATATTTTACCCCCATTGCACGCCCGAATTTCATGTTTTACCCCCATTTCACACCCATTTTCATATCATACCCCCATTTCACGCCCAAATTCCATGTTTGCCCCCATTTCACGCCCGATTTTCATGTTTTACCCCCATTTTACGCCCGAATTTCAGGTCAGACCCCCATTTCACGCCCAGATTTCATACCTTGCCCCATATCACGCCCGAATTTCATATTTTACCCCCATGGCATGCCCGATTTTCATGTTTTACCACCATTTCACACCCGTTTGTCGTATTTCACCACCATTACCCAGCCTTAATATGATATTTTCACACAGAAGAAACACTCAAAATCACTATTTGCCACATACGACCACCTGAAAATCATGTGTTTGCGCTGTGTACACACTATGATTCATGATTTACACAACAAATACACATTGAATAAGATTTTGTAGGCCCAGTATTCACTACATGAGGCATCAGGTTTAGCACAATTGTCACACTAAAATGCATGTCTGTACTGAGGGGACATACAGACCATGAATGGACTTTTGTGTTATTAATTTCACTTATTGTGCTATGTATTATTTTCATGGTGTTGTACTTATGCAGGAGTGATAAATGCAGGCGGGGTATGTGTCGTCAGTTTGTTTATTGGCACAAACGGTGATTGTGGTAATTTTCAACAGACATATTTTTATTTGTGACAGTCACAATGTGCTGTGGTCATGAGAAGAAATTGTTGATTATTCTGTCTCTTCGGGCGGTTCCTGCTGCAGTGGCTGTGTGGTGTGCTCCACCTGCCTCATCTTCCTCATCTTTCTGGTCATTGTCCGGTGCAGCAGGCACTTGGATCCAGGGGGCATTGGTGCGCACACATATGTTGTGCAATACACAACATGCTAGGATGATTTTGTTGACCATTTCTGGGCTGGACAGCAGTCTGTACCTGTGATGTCCAGGCAACGGAAACGTGACTTCAGCACGCCGAATGTGCGCTCCACGATGGAACGGGTGCATCTGTGTGCAGCATTGTACTGCCTCTGGGCCTGGGTGGTGGGATTTCGTAGGGGGGTCATCATCCATGGGCAGAGTGCATATCCTTGGTCACCTGTAACATGTGATAGTGAAATGTGTGCATTAGTCATTATGCATAGTGTGTTGGCAGTGTAGATAGTTTAGTGTTGTGTGATTTATGCACATTTCTGTATCATGTTAGCCATGTGTCGCTTCTGACTATTTAGCAGCATCAATGATGATAACATTGCATCACTGTTGATCCTCCCCCCAGACATTTAGATTGTGTGTGCTGCGCGGTTGCATCACTGGCACTCGTACTGTGCAACACTGTTGAGCTGATCTGCGCATGTCTGCAGGATTTACACATACACCAGCAGGCACCCTGTCTCTCCTCCCGTCTAGTGGTGGCACTAATCCACCCTCCTCGCAGTCAACGCCATGTGAACGTTCAATTGACAGGAGGCCACGCCAGACACAGCTCACATTCAGTACTGCATCTGCTGCTGTCGCCAGACCTGCGACACCACACAACACATGCAAATTTATATCCAGAGCTGCCACAAAGCAACTGTCAGCAGCCCCCTCGCCTGCAGGGCCCACTCAGGGCAGGGATGCTTTTCACACACCATCAACATCATCACACACCACAACGTCCACTTCCTGGACTACGTCCTCAGTCCAGAGTGGAGCCTCCATATCACATACCACGACTACTCAATATACATTGCACTGGGGGAAATGTTTGCTGACATACGCCTGTCCAGACACTTCACCACGCTGATACACAAGGCAGGGCACACCTTTGCACACTTTTTTGCTTTTGTCATGTTAATACACCTGATGAACCACACTGAACACACATGTATTGGCCACCAACACATACACTTACTCGTCGGGCAACCACAAGAGACCCAACACAACTGACGGGACAAGTGAAATTATGTGTAGGTGAGTCACAGAGGAGATGCTACACACCACCATCAACAGCAGCACCCACAACGCTGCAGTCAACACCAATAGTGCTAAATGTTGATTTCCTGACATATGTCTCCTGCTGCGCATACACACTTGGCCCACTATGCGACTCCAACATACAACGTGCATTATTGCCACCTTGCTCACCCCCAACCTCAGAGTTGGCAGATGCATCTGCTGACACATGGAGGGGAACTTGTGCAACATTGGGGAAACCAGGATAGGTTACCAGCAACAAGGACACCAAGCTTATACTCTCCCTCACCAATACCCACACACCAGACTGGGCTACCAGTAAGGTTGTCTGTAATTTGCTACATGGATGGTCAACAGCTGGGGGGTTCTCTATGCAGCAGACCCTTTAGTCCTCATCCTCATACCCAATACATCTGCATGTGACATCAACTCCTGCGCCAACGCCTTTGGCGGCCCCCACAAGTCTAGGTACATATGCAACATATTTGACTCCTCCCTCTTCATGGACCAACATGATTGTGGATTTTAGGCGTGTGGTGTGTTCAGTTAGTACTTACCAACAAGCACTGCATTTCCATTTGCCATTCTGGAAGCCCTGGTTTATGATGCAGTGTCGGACGAGGAATGCATCATGCACACTCCCTGGGAACTTGGCTATGACATTGGTGAACAGTCCACCGTGGTCCACTATTGCCTGGACATTCATGGAATGCGTGTGCTTTCTGTTGCGGAATATGTGTGCGCTGTCCGCAGGGGGCACAAATAAGACATGTGTGCAGTCAATTGCACCCAACACCTGTGGGAAGCCAGCAATGGCGTGGAAGCCTTGCTTGATCTCAATCTGCTCCTGCACAGTGTTGGGGAAGTGGAGGTGCTGGGGCAAAAGGCTAAGTATGCCATCCAAGACAGTGGGGAGGAAGATTGAAAAGGCTGCCTGTGATACACCTCCGACTCTGGCCGTTGTTGGTTGGAAGGTCCCAGAGGCCAACATGTGCAGCACAGCCAGCAGCTTTGTCTGCGGAGGGATGTTGGTTGTCCGCTCTGTTGGTTGCGTCAGCCTGTGGGCTATCAGGTTGAGGATGTGATTGATGGATGTCCTTTTGAGCCTGTAGTGGGCTATGACGTCCTCTGGCGTTAAGTCAGCGAGGCTGAGACGTCTGTGCAGTACCCGCTGTCTTCTTCGTCGCTGCCTTGGTGGTGGTCCTGGGGGTGGTGGCATTGGCAGTTGTTGTTGTTGCTTTCGTGGAACTCCGATCTGCATGATCACTACCTCCAAGGCGTCTGTGGCTCTTCTGATGGGGCTATGGCCTTGTCTCCCTTATATAGCTCCATTTCTCCCCAGTTTAAGTCATGTTTTTATCTGGCGTTAAAATCCTGGTGCTAACGGGGCTTAGCGCGACTTTTCGCGGGTCCGGGGCATCTTTGTTAATAGTGCGATGTTGTGTTAGCGACTTTTTTCGTGTCGCTTTGGTGAGGAACGCCTACTTTGCATGTCATTAGCGCTAAATATCGCAGGCATGCAGGGCGATTAAAAACCCGGCCGCTATCGCTGGAAAACTGTCGCTAACAACTGTTATCGTCAGCTTGGTAATAGTGCAATAATAAAAACCCACGTTAGCGGCACGAAAGTGCCGCTAACGAAGCGATAACTCACTTGATAATATGCCCCTCGATCCTTTGCTCATTTCAGAACCCTTACCAAAGAATAGGTAGAAGAGCAACTCCATCCCTGATGATTCACTTGTATGACATGCATAGCTATACTCATATTCTGCAGCGTAATCTGTACTTTTCTTTCCTCATGATTTTTTACAGCAACTTTGATGTTATACTGCCATTCTCTGTGACGTGATTATCAGGATTATGAATTTGAAATACCTCTGTTTTGTCTTTTTTTACTTAGCCACATTAAGCACATTTTTGTTCGCTTGTATTCAAACAGTTTGTTCATTATTTGAGGCATAGGGACTATGTTGTGCATCGTGAATATTCTTTTTCTCAGATATGAGAGTTTTCTGGGTGTGTTTGACCACCATCTGCTTCCTCACTCTCTAGAGCCTATCTCGGTTTTGGCTGTAGAGTTGCCATGTCTGCTGACTCTCATTCAATTTGCTGCTTCTTATATCATTAAATAAGACCGTGGTTAGTTACTGTAAGGCAACAAAGCAAACACTGTAGAAACTAGGAAACAAAATAACAGAAACAGAAATGTTGTATGGATGTGAGTTAGTGAACCAGGTATTTGCTACGGAGTAACTTGAGGAGGTGTTTATTAAGCTATTGGATGTGTCGAATCTTTCCGCATCAAACATACCAGTAAAAATACTTTTAAATCACCTATTGTGTCACATGTAACTGCTAGTTAAGCTGGGTACCAGCAGGTTCTTAATTTCTGTAATACACATCAGAAATGGCTACTAGGATCAGTCCGGTAAAAATGTGTTTCCATTTGTGCTAAACAGGAAACCTCCATCATGAGCTCGGATATTTTGTGGCATTGTGAACTCAAAAAATGCAAAATGATGTACCTATCGATTCTAAAATAAAATAAAATGCAATGAAGATAAGTCAATGATACTGGACGGGGTTACTCATTCAGCGACTAATGCAAAAAAGCCCAAAAATTAAAATGTATATGCAACCTAGTAAAATAAAAACAGGCATCTTTGAATCACATCAGAAACAAAGTACAAATTTGGACCCAGAAGTTGATTCGTACCCCATTCGCACCCCATTTCACATTTTGAAGAGCATTGGCAAAACCAACTGGTCTGGGTTTAATGTACTGGCTCATTCAATGCACACATTAATGTCAGGCATGAAACAAAAGGTGGACTACTTTGAAGGATCCCTTGCCTTCAAACAGTCTCATGTTTCAAGTAAAGAGTGCTACAACTCTAAAGTAGTCACTCATGCAATTCAATGCAAACACTCGAGTGGAGGTGGAAGGATACATCCAAACAGCCAATAGCATTAGGTAAGTGATGTCATGGAAAAACCTACATTTTGCCAAATCCTACTTATACTTATATATGATGAGGAGCACTGGTAGGAAAATCTATGTGTAGAGAAATGCATGTCAGCTCGTCCTGTATCTCAGAACAAAGCTATGAGAAAGTAGTGTTCCAGGTGAATGGATTAGTAGTCAAGAGATCATCAGATGTTGCCATGAAGCCATGGAAAAACTTAAAAAATTACATGATCCTCAGCAATCAGATGTATACCACATCCACTGTAAAGAAACCCAGCTAAACACACTCATGTCTGAGGGACATATTTTGTGCGTGCTATTGTGTCTCATTATTGGTGGAGTGCATTTATATAGCTGACCACATTGTAATGTCTGGTATGTTAGCATATTTACCCAAAGTACCCTAGTACATCAAACTCAGAGGTACAATAAAATGTGAAAGTGTTCATGGATGCTACAAGTGAGTGGCAGATACCTGGCACACAAAGAAGTGTTCACCATTGAATGACCATTGACAGTGATAAAGTGCAATGTACCTGATAGGAAACACCAGAGAAAGATAGGAAGTATTAGGCTAAGGGGGTCTTCAGTGGGAAGTGTAGTAGCAGAGGCTGAAAGAACCACTTATTAAAGGGCACCCAAGATAAATAATTTGAGGCATGGAAATGGGGGTCACAACACTTTAAATAATAATAAAATGTCCTTCAAAGCCTGTATAAGACATACAGGGAGTTAACCCCAAATAGACAGTGCCCCAACAATATCTTCAAACAAGAAAAAAATCATTTCTTATAATTCTTTTAGAAACGTTTTTATTTTTTATAATTTACAATATAAAAAACATAATTAGCAAATATCTTTACAGCACATTTTATATTATTGCATTATTTCCCTAAAACCATAATTTATTCTTTGTAAACCCAACTTCTTTCTCACATTCATACCAAACACACAGTCACACATTCACTCAAAACAAAACAAACTACCCTCTCCCAGGCGTTTTCCTTAACAACCCCACATGGAGACCACTATGTTTAGTCTTCCGTTATTGTGTCTCAGCTAGGGGACTCAAATGACAGTCAACGCACATTTCGAAGGAGTAAACAAGTGGTAACCACCAGCTTTAGTTACTTAAGAGCACAAGTTATAGTTACTTTAGATAACTATAACTGGTGAATTTTCAGTGGTTTCATTAATTTAAAACTGACATTTTCCCCTACCAATAAGGCCCCTTTAACCTTTGGTTGAAAAAGGATGTATGTGTATCTAGAGATGCGAATCCACTGCTGATCCACCATGGTGGATCCACAGATCCATGCACCAACAGCAATGCCATGATTGGCTGGCCGCAACCTGAGAGATAAGTTGCGGCTGCCAAATTTCTGAATCTGGACACTGTTCCTGGGGGGTTGGGAAATAAAGTAGAAATATAATATAGGAGGTTAGTTTAGATGTGTCTTGACCCCATGGGACTGATGGAGGGGTCTGTGAGGGACCCCTCATGGGGCAGAAATCGTTTTTTTTGTGTGTGAAGATCTGCGGATCCACTACGGTGCTCAGTGCCCCTTGTGTGAATACCTGGTGGATCCGCAGATCCGGACCCCAATTAATAAAACACATACACCCTCTCACATACCCACTCACATACTCTCTCACACCCCACACAACCATTCATGCACCCACTCACAAACCCATGCAGGCACTCACACACCAACTCACACAGTCACATACACACCCATACAGCCCTTAAACACCCACTCACAGACCCACAAAGCTACTTACACACCCACTCACACACCCATACAGCAAAACCACTGACCCCAATTAATAAAACACATACACCCACTTGCAGACCCACACACACTCTCTCACCCCCACACAACATTCACACACCCACTCACACACCCATACAACCACTCACACACCACTCAGAGACCAACACAGCCACTTACACACCCACTTATACACCCACCCATCACACACACACTCACCCACTTACACACCCATACAACCACTCACACAGCCACTTACACACCCACTTATACACCCACCCATCACACACACACTCACCCACTTACACACCCATACAACCACTCACACACCCACTTAGAGACCCAGAAAACCACTCCCACTTCCACTCACACACCCATTCCGACACTCAGACACTGTCCCCATATGAATCCATCGTGGATCCACAGACCCCAATTAAAAGAATACATACACCTATTCACAGACCCACTCACATACTCTCTCATACACCCATACAACCCCTCACGCACCCACTTACACATCCATACACCCACTCACACACCCATACAGTCACTCACACATCCACTCAGAGACCCAGAGAACCACTCACACACCCACTCATAGACTAACGGAAATACTTACATGCCCACACAACCATTCACACATCCATACGGTCACTCACACACCCTCTCACTCACCTATACAATCATTGATGGATCCACTCAGAGACCCATACACCCATTCACACACCTACTCACACACCCATACAGTCACTCACATATCTACTCAGAGACCCAGAGAACCACTCACACACCTGCTCACACACCCACTCACAAAGGCACTAGCATACCCAGTCACACACCCACCTACACACCCATACAGCCACTTAAACACCTACTCACAGACCCACACAGTCAATTACACACCGACTCACACCCCCATACAGCAAAACTACTGGCACACCTACTCACACACCCATACAGCCACTCACACACCACTCAGAGACCCACATAGCCTCTTACACACCCACTGATATACCCACCCACTACACACTCACATGCCCACTTACACATCCGCACAACCACTCACACTCCCATACAGCCACTCACACACCCACTCACACACCCACTCATAGACTCACAGAACCACTTACACACCCACACACCACTCACACACCTACTCATATACCCATACAGCCACTTACACACCCATTCACAGAAAAAGAAAACCACTCATACACCCACACAGTCACTCTCACACTCAGTTACACACCCACACAGCCACTAACACACCCACTCACACATCCATATAGCCACTCACACACCCACACAGTTACTTACACAGCTACTCACACACCCGCACACAGGCATTGATATCAATCAATCAATCAAACAGTACTTATATAGCGCAGCTTATCACCCAAGAAGGTAGTCATTAGGTTGGGGACCGATGTTTGTGTAGATGGTTGCTCTCTTGTTGTGGATGTGGTCAGTGAGGGCGCCGCAGAGTTGCTGTGAGGAAGGGATCACATTTTTGGTGGCTGACAGGCAGCTGAACTCTCTGTTGAAGGTGAAGATTTCCTTGGTTTGGTTCGCTGGTCTCTATCCGGTGAGTCAGGGCCTCTTTTTTCATGGCTTTGTGCTAGCGGTGGTAGTTGCTGAGGGCGGACTTGAAGGTGGCTTGGTCAATGTGGTTCCTGCTGGTGCGCCATTTTCTCTCCAGTTGCTTGCATCTGTGCTTTGATGTGTTAAGTTGGGGGTTGTACCAGCTGGCTTGTTTAATGGATCTGTGCGTTTTGGCTGTTCAGTTGGGAGGGACTCTGTTGGCGCCGTTGGTGATCCAGGCATTGAAGTTCTGTACTGCTTGGTCCAAGTTGGTGGTGACGTTGGGCTGTGTTATGCTGAGGGCGTCAATCCACTGGTGCTGAGTGACCTTGACCCAGCTGCAGAGTGGGGCGCAGTGGAGGCTGGGTATAAAGCGGGGGTCCAGCGAGGGTGAAGTGTACTACGGAGTGGTCCAACCAGGTGGGTTCCGTGGTGTGGCTGTATCTGATTCTGTTGCTGAAGGTAAAGATGAGGTCCAGCATGTGTCCTGCTTTGAGCGTGGGGTCTGTCACCAGTAGTTTAAGACCAATGTTGTCCAATCTTTCCAGTAGGTCGGTGTCGTCCAGGTGGAATACAGGTTCCAGAGGATACAGTTATATAAATTATAATAGGATATGTTTGTGCTAAATGTGTTGCTGTTTTGTATTGAATGTGTGCTCTTAGTTGGGGACGGGTTCGTGAATACGCCACGGACACTGCTGCAACGTAGCCGGCAGACCCTTATTTTGCAGAGGATCAGTGGCGGATCTGCGAATCCGAATGAGAAATTTGAAAAAAGGATGTGAATACAAAAAGTACCAGTGTTTGGGAAAAAGGGCTGGCTCTGAAAAGAGCCTTTATGTTTATGGTGTGTAGATGATAATTACACATAGAACAGGATGCAGTTTTTTAAGTTATTGAGGAACACCTTCTTGCCTGTGTCTTGAAATGAACTCCGTCTTTTCGATATATTCCGTTGCTGTCGAAGCATAGGTTGTTATGGTATATAGAGCCCATGTTGTGGTCTTGGAAAAATGCAGAAACAGCTTTATTGACATGTTTCCTGTTTTTTTATCCTGCACACAAAATTGGGTTGACCACTGCCACTTCTGTCTTTGGTAAATGTTTGGAGAATGCCAAGGCAGTATAAGGGAAAATTAACATTAATTTACCAAAGGAATCCTTCATTCGGATTTCCAGTCCTATCCCAATAATTGTGCCTAGGTCATTGCCACCACAGTGCACAATCATGACAATGCTTTCAACCAAAGGCAGCAATTGATGCCAGTTTAACCCTCTCTGGCCAACCCAAGTAATGTCTACATTAGGTAAACCTGGGTCTCTTTTAATGGCACTCTTTCTAGCACTCTCTCTGGCCCAAAACACAAAACTATGGCCCACAATCCAGACTCTGGCCATTTTGGAAACAAGCAGGAGTAGCACACAGAAAAAGGCTGCAGCAGAATGAAGCAGTTTTGGACACGAAAGGCAGTCACAATGAAGGACAGCAAGTAAAATATAAAAGAACATATTTGATTGGATGGTAGAGATGTGCAGGGAATTAAAATTAGGCAGTGACTTTAAGAAAAAGGTAACTAACTCTGTGATTGGCTTTGGAAAAATAAAAACAAAGTTATGTTGTTTGGGATATGCTTGGAATTGCAAACACTCAACCACACCTGCTACAGTTAATGTGAAGCTAGTATGCTGTTGAGAGAAAGTCTTGTGAACTTTTGACCTACTGGTAGGCAGAGACTATTGAAAACATGTTTACTATGGAAACGGAGCTAAAGAGTGTGGGGGAAGGGAACAAAAGAGACTGCAGTGTGAAACTGAAAAGCAGACTAGTGTACAAAAACTGCTCAGTAGGGAGTGTATGTCTTGTAATTAACAATATTTGAGGAAATAAAATATAAATGAAAAGAATTAATGGCAGATTGTTTAATGCTTTTTACAACCACACAGGGGTAGCGCTGAGCCCTGCAGTAGATCCATGGATCCGCAAAAAACCTACCAAATTGGGCGTCTTTACAGGAAACATGGAAAGGGTTAAAAAATAGTGACCATTTAGAAGTGGTATAACAAAAATAAAAGATGAAAGGAAGTCTGTGATTTGCTAACTGCAGTGGTATGAGTGAGAGCACAGTAGGAAGAGTAGCCATTATTGGTACCTTTGTACTGAGGGTGGCGGGGGATTTCCATATTTCTGACTTGAGATTTGCAGTGGTAGACAGATATCAATATCAGTAGTGGCCCGTGGTGGGAGTGCTGCCGGGCGGTGATGTGGGGCGGGGGAGGGGCAGGGTGGGGGTAGTAAACTACGAATTCGGCCGAATAGAGGTAAGTAAACATATAAATAAATAAAGCGAATTTCGTCGCGCGCTGCATTGCCAAATGCGATGCAGCGCGCGCAACGAAATCGTTTTATTTATTTATATGTTTACTTACCTCTATTCGGCCGAATCCTGTAGTTTACTACCCCCCACCCTGCCCCTCCCCCGCCCCACATCACCACCCGGCAGCACTCCTACCACGGGCCGCTACTGATCAATATGTATTAAAATAGAAGTTGGACAACAGCAAAGCGATTTTACAGGTATGTTAATCAGCTTGTACTATAAAAAAGTATTTTCTTTAAAAAAACTGCAAGTGTATGTAAGCTGAAAGAAAATGTGTAGCCTCTAGATACTACAGTGAAAGGCAAAATAGTAGGGAGGTTAGATGAGAACATTAACTAAAAAATATAGTGAGCAGCAAAGGAGGAAGAGGAATTGCTACACTGAAAATATAGTTATTTTATTAAGCCAGGATGAATGAATGTGTTTGAAATTAGATGTGGGTGATTTCTTATAGTATAATTTAATAGTATGTAATTTGCACCCACTCACACAGTCAGGCAGGCACTTACACACTCAGTTACACTCCCACAAAAGCACATATGTGCCCACCACTCATATAACCAGACATTGATTTACACACTTAGTCACACACCCATACAACCATTCACACACCCATTCACTCACCTATACATCCACTTACATAGTCATTCACACGCCCATACAGGCATTTTCACACCCACTCACACACCTATACGGCCATTCATGTACCCAGCACTCAGACAGTCAGTTACACATGCACTTATACACCCATACACCCAGTTATATACCCATACACCCAGTTATATGTCCAGTCACCCACCCTTAAAGCCACTCACATACCTATTTACAAAAACAATACAGCACCTCACACACCCAGTCAGACAGCGACAGAGGCTCTTACACATCCACTCACACACCCACACAACACTTATGTATCCACCACTAACAGAGCCACTTGAACTCACAGTTACACACCGAAACACCCACTAACCCAGCCAGTTGCCAATCCATACAGACACTTACATACCCACTGAGACACCCATACAGTCATTAAAACACCAAGTCTCACACCCACACAGCTACTTACACATCCAGTGACTCACCCACAGAGGCACTGATACACTCACTCACATATCCACTCAACCACTCACACACCCAGTCACCCACAGTACAGCCACTTATATACCCATTTATTCACCCATACTCAGACACTTACACGGCCTCTTACACACTGACATAACTACGTATGTAACCACTCTTTTACTTATAGCATGTAATCTAGTAGTATTAAATTTACAGTTAAATGTATTTTATATTTGCTTTTCAGATATCTACTTGTGTTTAAAGAGGAATGGAAGGTGGAACGGTGAGGTGAAACAAAATTAATAATTATGCTTGTTGACAGCATCCATAAACTGCAAAAAGAACAGATGATGGACGGAATGCTGAATCAATCGAACGTTCACTCCCAGTCACAGATCTGGGTTTTATCCATCGTTTTTTTGCACGCCACACCATTCCAGTTTAGACCCAGCCATATGCAAATCAGTCTTGACCCTGTCCCCCATGGGAACAGTCCAGCCCGAACTGCCAGGCCAGGTCCCCCCTGGACCAGAAACAAGAATCCTAGGACCGGTTTCGGGGTTTCACCCCTCATCCGCCAGGATAGCTTGAATCTGGTGGCATAGTGAGCACAGGACCCCCGTCTGGGCATACCCTTCCCACTTAGGGCGACAAATGCAAAAAGAACAGATGATGGACGGAATGCTGAATCAATTGAACATTCACCCCCAGTCACAGATCTGGGTTATATCCATAGTTTTTTCGCAAGCAACGCCATTCCAGTTTAGACCCAGCCATATGCAAATCAGTCTTTACCCTGTTCCCCATGGGAACAGTCCAGGTCGAACTGCCAAGCCAGGTCCTCCCTGGACCAGAAACAAGCATCTCGAATATGGCCGCTGGACTAAATGTTTGAAGCAGGAGAGAAATATGGGTTGTCCACTGTTTATGTTTATGCACTGGGTTAGATGATTATAATGAAAATGAATCCAAAATAGCGCTGTATCGTGAGCAAGGTTGCTGTGCAACCATAACGCATAGATTGTTCCTCGCACGCTGAAATAAAGTGATTATTTTCCAAACTGACGGGAGTGCAATGTCCTTGAGTAATAATCCTAGCAGGATGCTGGTGACATGTTAGCACGAAGGCGAACACGCTGAAAACGGCACCTCAGACGTTCAGGCTGCACACCTACATTCGCTACGAGAGGAGACATATATATATCAAGGCCCCTTGAGGGCTGAAACGCGTAATGGCGGACATGCAGGGCATCTAAATAAACAAACCTCGCACTTACAATTGGGTCTGTTTTCGTCTGTTCCTGATGATTGGGATTGCTGTGGCGAAGTTTACGGCATATATATATATATATATATATCACCACAAAAACCTCTCCTTTAAACAAAGAGGCAGCCACACTCCACAACGGTTAAATCCCTTTAATGATGATTCCGGCAGTCCTTACATGTTTCGGTCATCATTGACCTTCTTCGGAGGTAAGCCGAGTGACATCAATGAGGGGCAGAAAAACCTACAAGCCAATCACCACCATTTATAATATTCGCCCCCTAGTGGACGCCCAGATGGTTTGAAAGGATGCATTGTGGTACTTGCGGTTTACTGACCCTTCGCGTTTTCAAATCCTCCAGTGGATGATGCCAAGTAATGTTGAATTACGGGTTTGTTGCGCCTCAGGCCACCCACTTTGAAAGTGGCCGAGAACCAAGCCGAAGACAGTATTCGGCGGTGCCAATTACCCTTTCCGCTTTCGGCGAGCACATTCACTGGTTCATTTTCGGGCAATTTACAGGCACTCTTGCTGGCGGTGCGTGCTGACGGCTGAACCACGCCGTTTCATATCACCACAAAAACCTCTCCTTTAAACAAAGAGGCAGCCACACTCCACAACGGTTAAATCCCTTTAATGATGATTCCGGCAGTCCTTACATGTTTCGGTCATCATTGACCTTCTTCGGAGGTAAGCCGAGTGACATCAATGAGGGGCAGAAAAACCTACAAGTCAATCACCACCATTTATAATATTCGCCCCTAGTGGACGCCCAGATGGTTTGAAAGGATGCATTGTGGTACTTGCGGTTTACTGACCCTTCGCGTTTTCAAATCCTCCAGTGGATGATGCCAAGTAATGTTGAATTACGGGTTCGTTGCGCCTCAGGCCACCCACTTTGAAAGTGGCCGAGAACCAAGCCGAAGACAGTATTCGGCGGTGCCAATTACCCTTTCCGCTTTCGGCGAGCACATTCACTGGTTCATTTTCGGGCAATTTACAGGCACTCTTGCTGGCGGTGCGTGCTGACGGCTGAACCACGCCGTTTCATATCACCACAAAAACCTCTCCTTTAAACAAAGAGGCAGCCACACTCCACAACGGTTAAATCCCTTTAATGATGATTCCGGCAGTCCTTACATGTTTCGGTCATCATTGACCTTCTTCGGAGGTAAGCCGAGTGACATCAATGAGGGGCAGAAAAACCTACAAGTCAATCACCACCATTTATAATATTCGCCCCCTAGTGGACACCCAGATTGTTTGAAAGGATGCATTGTGGTACTTGCGGTTTACTGACCCTTCGCGTTTTCAAATCCTCCAGTGGATGATGCCAAGTAATGTTGAATTACGGGTTCGTTGCGCCTCAGGCCACCCACTTTGAAAGTGGCCGAGAACCAAGCCGAAGACAGTATTCGGCGGTGCCAATTACCCTTTCCGCTTTCGGCGAGCACATTCACTGGTTCATTTTCGGGCAATTTACAGGCACTCTTGCTGGCGGTGCGTGCTGACGGCTGAACCACGCCGTTTCATATCACCACAAAAACCTCTCCTTTAAACAAAGAGGCAGCCACACTCCACAACGGTTAAATCCCTTTAATGATGATTCCGGCAGTACTTACATGTTTCGGTCATCATTGACCTTCTTCGGAGGTAAGCCGAGTGACATCAATGAGGGGCAGAAAAACCTACAAGTCAATCACCACCATTTATAATATTCGCCCCCTAGTGGACGCCCAGATGGTTTGAAAGGATGCATTGTGGTACTTGCGGTTTACTGACCCATCGCGTCTTCAAATCCTCCAGTGGATGATGCCAAGTAATGTTGAATTACGGGTTCGTTGCGCCTCAGGCCACCCACTTTGAAAGTGGCCGAGAACCAAGCCGAAGACAGTATTCGGCGGTGCCAATTACCCTTTCCGCTTTCGGCAAGCACATTCACTGGTTCATTTTCGGGCAATTTACAGGCATTCTTGCTGGCGGTGCGTGCTGACGGCTGAACCACGCCGTTTCATATCACCACAAAAACCTCTCCTTTAAACAAAGAGGCAGCCACACTCCACAACGGTTAAATCCCTTCAATGATGATTCCGGCAGTCCTTACATGTTTCGGTCATCATTGACCTTCTTCGGAGGTAAGCCGAGTTACATCAATGAGGGCAGAAAAACCTACAAGTCAATCACCACCATTTATAATATTCGCCCCTAGTGGACGCCCAGATGGTTTGAAAGGATGCATTGTGGTACTTGCGGTTTACTGACCCTTCGCGTTTTCAAATCCTCCAGTGGATGATGCCAAGTAATGTTGAATTACGGGTTCGTTGCGCCTCAGGCCACCCACTTTGAAAGTGGCCGAGAACCAAGCCGAAGACAGTATTCGGCGGTGCCAATTACCCTTTCCGCTTTCGGCGAGCACATTCACTGGTTCATTTTCGGGCAATTTACAGGCACTCTTGCTGGCGGTGCGTGCTGACGGCTGAACCACGCCATTTCATATCACCACAAAAACCTCTCCTTTAAACAAAGAGGCAGCCACACTCCACAACGGTTAAATCCCTTTAATGATGATTTCGGCAGTCCTTACATGTTTCGGTCATCATTGACCTTCTTCGGAGGTAAGCCGAGTGACATCAATGAGGGGCAGAAAAACCTACAAGTCAATCACCACCATTTATAATATTCGCCCCCTAGTGGACGCCCAGATGGTTTGAAAGGATGCATTGTGGTACTTGCGGTTTACTGACCCTTCGCGTTTTCAAATCCTCCAGTGGATGATGCCAAGTAATGTTGAATTACGGGTTCGTTGCGCCTCAGGCCACCCACTTTGAAAGTGGCCGAGAACCAAGCCGAAGACAGTATTCGGCGGTTCCAATTACCCTTTCCGCTTTCGGCGAGCACATTCACTGGTTCATTTTCGGGCAATTTACAGGCACTCTTGCTGGCGGTGCGTGCTGACGGCTGAACCACGCCGTTTCATATCACCACAAAAACCTCTCCTTTAAACAAAGAGGCAGCCACACTCCACAACGGTTAAATCCCTTTAATGATGATTCCGGCAGTCCTTACATGTTTCGGTCATCATTGACCTTCTTCGGAGGTAAGCCGAGTGACATCAATGAGGGGCAGAAAAACCTACAAGTCAATCACCACCATTTATAATATTCGCCCCTAGTGGACGCCCAGATGGTTTGAAAGGATGCATTGTGGTACTTGCGGTTTACTGACCCTTCGCGTTTTCAAATCCTCCAGTGGATGATGCCAAGTAATGTTGAATTACGGGTTCGTTGCGCCTCAGGCCACCCACTTTGAAAGTGGCCGAGAACCAAGCCGAAGACAGTATTCGGTGGTGCCAATTACCCTTTCCGCTTTCGGCGAGCACATTCACTGGTTCATTTTCGGGCAATTTACAGGCACTCTTGCTGGCGGTTAGATATAGTTGCAATGTCCCACAATAATTTAAACTACACAAACATCTGAAATATAAAAGTTATAGTTATAACTTTCGGTTCATTTTTCAACAACAATCACACAATGCCATCACACACTGATCTCACAACACTAAAAAGAAAACATCACATTAATTATAACTCGCACATTGTATACGCACTGCTTATACTGTACTGTTAATGATTATGTATAGCATGTAATTTTACATTTCTTACATTTAAGCTATTAAAATTGAAATGATTTATAAGTCAACTGTGCATGTAGTTTGTTTTTTTCCTTGAACATACATATATTCACTGAAAAAACAAAGTGTAAAGGAAGGTTAAAGTTAGGTGAAAATGTCAGTTAAAACACTGCGTTTTAAACAAACAAAACCAATGAAATTCATCACGTATAGTTATCTCAAGTAACTATAACTCATGGCTTAAAGTGACTAAAACTTGGGCCCTCACGTTGTTGAGGCAGCAGCCCTTTACGAACCATAGTGGTTTAATTCCATGTTGAGTGCATGAGGTGTCCACAAGGTTTGTTTAATGTGATATGTTGAGATGTCGTTTTTATCAATGTGAGCCATTTGCTGGAGTATTCTAGTGTAGAAAACAATCTGACCCCAGCTATTTTGCCAACAGCACATAATATTATTCACCAACACCCAAACATCAATCCCATAAGTGTAAGTTTTTTTTTTAACTTTCTGAACAGGATGTCCAGTTTTAAGTAGCTGTGAGGTGAATAGCCAGTGTTCCTAAGAGCACTGCTTGACAAACCATATGGATTTGGTGCCATGTTGTGAATAAGAGGTTACCACAAGCTCTTTCTCATGTGTTTTATTGTGGGTAAGGACCAGGTTTGGGTGAAACTTACATAGTTCCATGTAGCATAATCACGCAGAATTACCTGAAACAGCTGTGAGATTTTGCAAAATTACACAAGAGTAATTCTGCATTTAGCGCTATTTTCTTAGCACAAAAAATGAATGTGAAGATCCATTTTGTGCTAAGTAATAGATCTAAATGCAACACAACAAGAATAGATACACAAGCAGCCACTTGCGCTTTTTAAATGTGCTCTTGTGGTTGGATTTTACCCCAACCTACTCCCAACATTTAGCAATTGTTTCTTTGCCCAAAACGCAACCTCTCGTCCAAAATGGACCTTAGGATGCATTTTGTGCTAAGGAAATATCGCTACATGCAAAACAACACAAACAGCAGCTACATTAATTGTTTCTGTGCTAATTTCCCATCATATCACTCTTACTTCCGTGAGCCAGCGTAATTTTATATTTATTGGTTATTCCGGGTCAAAGAGTAACATTTGCTCCAGTGCAATTACAATTACTACCAGGCCCAATAATCATCTTTACAGATGTTTCCTAAATACAGGAATACATTCGTCACATTTAGTTACACCTTCAATTTGTGATATGCGTGTTTTCTGTGAAAAGATTGTGAGAAGATTGGAAAATGCTATTGAGGTATTGCTTAGTGATCTAGTGGCATGTTGTTCGTATAACGTTTATAGGATGACTGCCTCATGTATTCTTTTAGAGCCAAGATCTTCATGAATGCATCTGAAAAGCTGGAGTACACGGTACGATTGATTGTGACTTTACTTCATGAAATGTAGGCATGTTGTACAGTCAGTGGTATGCTTGGTTCATGCATTTCCATGCAATAGATACTTATATACTGTTTTTAATGTATGGCTAGGAGGCCTTTTGCCATGTAACAAACAGAGAAGTCGGGGCAGGATGTACAAATGTTTTTAAAAGTGAGAAGCACTTCAATTCACTACATCACAGTGTTTGTGACCATTAAAAAACATTCTTGGAATGTGCTAAACCCATTTAAATGTTTGGAAAAGTCCAGGGCTAATTCACTGCCACCAATCGATTATCTTTAAATTAACTGTAAGCAATAGGCTGTTCCAGGTAATAGAGGTATTACTGTCATACAGAGTTTACACGTTTTGTTTTCTCAATATAAATCTAAATCCGTAAAGCGCGAACTACTCACCCTTACGGGTCTCAAGGCGCTGGGGGCCGGCGTGGAAATTAAGTGAGCTATTGCCCAGAGTCACATGGTGCTGAGCTGAGCTGCCGCCGGAGCCGGGGATCGAACCATGAGCCCTGTGCTCCGAAGTCAGCTGCCCTGGCCGCTGCACCACACCTCTCCAATATAGTATTTAGTTCACATTGAGAGTTACTAATAGTGTCAAGAGCAATTATTAATGACTTTGGTACTTGCACACTTCAGCCTCTAAAACACAGTAATGTGATTAATATTCTCAAGAATGAACTGCTCCTGTATCTTGGCATTGAGTTGACTAAGATCTGACTTGTTTGTAGGAAAATGAAACATGTATGATGTCTCCTAATGTCAGGTGGACTGGCACGCCATATACAGGCAAACAGCAGAGTAGGTGGTTATCCAGTTTGTTTCTCTTGTTGCAGTGGGTGATCTTTCAGCATGGTTCTTGAAGACCTGAAGCAAGCTTGAGGCTGGAGAGGCAGATGGCAAAGCTTTCCAATATAATGGGCCAAGCAGGTAAAAGAGACTAAAATTGGAAGTGGCACATGTTGGTTGAGATTTACATAGAAGGTTTCGATTATCGAATTGAAGGTTGTGTGTTGATGCGTAATATGATACGGTGTTGGCAAAATAGCTCGAAGTCAGATTGTTTAGCATACTAGTGTAAGAAATTTGGTTGTTGGTTGAGAGGGGTGGAAGCCCCACTCAAGCAAAAACCACAATCCTTGTCAGGCTGAACCACAAAAGTCACTAAATTAACCTGTGCTTAACCCATCTGGTAGCTTGGCACAAAGCAGTCAGGCTTAACTTAGAGGCAATGTGTAAAGTATTTATGCAGCACACAAACAATAATAAAGTGACAACCCAACACAAGAAAAACCCTAAACCACTTCAGGAAAAAAGACTACATTGCAATAAATAGAATGAAACCAGAATGACAAAAATCCAATCAGTAGACCGGAGATATTGAATTTAAAAGATTTGAGTATAAATAGGGCCAAGAAGCAGAAAGTTCCACTTGCGGTTATCTGCTCATGCTAGACTGCTCAGGTCAGATGCAGGGACAATGTTAATCCTGCTGAAGAGTTACTTTCTCAAGTTTGGTGCAAAGAGTTACATTTGCGCTGGAGGAGGCCGTGAGGAGGAGGAGGCTATTGCCACAAAGAACAGGTTGAGCGTCACAGACGGTCTGGGTAGCCTAAGATCAAAGCAAGCAGGTCCAATCCACCTTCTTCAGACAGCAAGGCAGTCCCTCAGGGAACAGGGCAGTCCTTCTGGTAGTATGTCAGTACTTCTTCTGAGTCTTCTACAGATCCAGGAGTGTTCTGATGAGTGGATCTGAAAGCCCCATATTTATACCTAGTGCCTGCCTTTGTATGGGGGAATTCCCTGACCTACTACCAAAACTCAGTCTGGCCAGTTCTGTCTATGGTGACAAGGGCAGGCCTGGTGCCAAGTTCCTTTCTGTGTGCTGTAGGCATGGCCCTTTGAAATATAATCAGAGCAGGGGACAGTTCCTCCCCATTCATCCTGTCAGGAAGACCCTCTCCCCTCACATCTAGGTTGCCTTTGTCTCATTGGTAGAAATACGCAACCCGCAACAGCATAGCTATTCATAGTCATGTGACTCCAGACAATGGCAGATCCACAATGTCGGATTGGACAAGAAAATGACAGCTTTGAAAAGTGGCATTTTCAAAATTGTTACTTGAAATCCGGCTGCACCATTAAAGAGGATTTTAATTACAATTGATCTAAGAGCAAACAGCAGAACTCGATCTGCTCACATTTTGAATTTATCACTTAAGTGCAATAAGGTGTTAGCCTATGGGAAAGATAGCCTTACTACAGTGAAAGAACTAAATTGGGAGTTTTTCAGTTAGTACATGTAAAACTTAAACACACATGTCCCACTTTTAGATACCATGCACCCTGCCCTAAGGTTGGTTACAGCCTACCTTAGTAGTGACTTATAAGAATTGAAAAAAGAAGGTTTAGGTCTGGCAAAAGGTTTATTTTGCTAGGTCTGAATGACAGTTTAAAACTACACCACAGGTTGCAGTCGCAGGCCTGAGACATGTTTTGAAGGGCTACATAAGTGGGTGCCACACTAACTGCTGCTGCCCAGTAGTAGCATTTAATTGACAGGCCCTGGGTACATGAAGTACCATTGTTTAAAGACTTACAAGTAAATAAGTGTACCATTCAGGTGTAGATCAATTTTACCATGTTTTGAGAAGATATCTCAGCACTGTATCACTGGTTATCAGGAAGAAAGTGCACAGAGTCCTACAAAACTGATGAAAATGTGTTAAGCAAAGGAAGGCAGAGGAAGGAGAAATCTGGAGTGCCCCTGCAAAAAAGGGCCAGGTCCAACAACTAGAATATACAATTTAAATAAGTCAACAACGATATCTGTATAAAATCCTTTCTCTAATGTGCTTATTACAGGTGACTTGTGATGTCGCTAGTCACCTGAAATAAAGAAATGACTAAGCTGGTGCGCACCTGTAATAATTCTTTCCAGCCGCGTTTTGACATCACAATGCCTGTTGACAGCAGCCAGGGTGAAAGGGAGTTCTCAGAGCACAATTACAGCTGCAGTTTGAACTGGCTTTTCCTTCTGCTGATATAGTCCCTTATAAACAAAAAGTGATCGACAGGAAGGAGAAATTCATAGCACCATGTATTTTCCATGTTATAGATTATTACAGCAAAGATAGAATCTTGGCATCTTTCTACACAATCTAAGCCACAGCATTCTGTTAACCTGACTTACTGATTCTAATATCTTTTTGGAGAAATTACTAACTGCCTTATGTTGTGTTAATGTTCTCAGTACAGATTCTGCTTTAAGACACTAGAGATCTAATTAGTTTATGACAAGTGGTGTGACCATGTATTATAAGGAATAAAATATCCTGTGCTCTACATTAAAAGGGTATTGCAAGTTACCTTGTGATTCCATTACCTTATAAAGGAATACAGCCTGTGGCCTAATTCTTCAATTTGGTCATGAAAGTACTTGGTGATATTTAATATCATTATAACGTGTGGCAGGGGGTACTTTATCTCATATATGATCCTCTGCTTTTATAATTTAGTCATTCTTCTTGATAGCAATAGGTAGAAGTGGAAGTATGCCTGTGAAGATGAAAGAAATTTCTGATTGAAAAGTTCAGACCATTATCTAGTCTAGTATATATTTTATTAGATAGATGAACCAAATAATTAGTCCAGTAATCCAGTCTACTGAAAACCAGCCTGTTGTTAAGTGATGTGGCAATGGTAAACATAGTTAATGAAGAGATTTTTCATTTATTAAGAAATGGGACACTGCATTGGTGATGAGATTTTCCAGCTCTATAGATGGGCATAATAGAACACCAAGATTCTTAACTCATAAGGTGCAGTTCATTGTATCAGGAGGAAATGATTTGGCATTGAACTAGGGAAGTTGCTTAAGAGGATGGAAACAATGGCGCCTAATGTTTAGGTGGGTGTTGGCATCAGTGCCAATAGTAACATCCAGTGATGCATGATTTGAGGTTGGGGTGAAATTTGGAAAGTAGAATAAAATCTGTGCATCATCAGCATAGATGTGGTATGAGAAAGCAAAGCGAGAAAAGAAGAGATCCAAAGACTTAGGGGCACATGCATCAAGAAATGCTTTTGCGAGTCCCTAATTGCGATTATTAAGGAATCGCAATTAGGGACTCGCATAAAGCTATGCATGTAGAAATCGCTATTAAAATAGCGATTTCTAAACATTCCTAATTGCGACTCGCAAATTGCGAGTCGCAATTAAGGAATAGCTTCCCATTCATTCCTATGGGCCTACCGGCCCATAGGAATGAATGGGAAACTGCATGCGCAATTTGCGAGTACCAATAGGTACTCACAAATTGCGCATGCAATTTCAAGGGTGCAAAGGTGTCAAAATGACACCCTGTTGCACCCCTGAAATTGTGATGTGCACCCATGTTGCGCACACACATGCCCCAAGGGCATGTGTGTGTGTAACCTCAAACTTTGAAAAATGCACTTTAGTGCTTTTTTCAAGGTATTAGCAAAATACAGACCAGAGTAATTTCTCTGTATTTTGCGGCCCCAAATAGCGAATTCGCTATTTCTAAGGGGTACATGCATTGCATTTAAGGAATCGCAAATTGCAATTCCTTAAATGCAATCGCAATTTAAGAAATCGCAAATGTTAGAAATGGGATCTCTGGTTGGCTAAGGCTTGCGCCAAAGCCAGGCAGAGGCCACCACTCTAGTCAGGGCGAGGGAGTTACACGCCGACGATAACCCCTGCTCACCCCCTTGGTAGCTTGGCACGAGCAGTCAGGCTTATCCCGGAGGCAATGTGTAAAGCGTTTGCGCAACACACTCTCACAGCAGCAACACACTAGGCACACCACAAAAGGAACTCCACACAAGGTTATATAAAAAATAGCCTTTGTATTGTCATAAATACCTTAGAAACATAATCACATCATATATAGTGTGCCAACTGGCACTAGGCAATATTCACAGGGGACTATTTACACACGACAGGGCCAATGGGGCCACTGTCACAAATCACCATGTAAATGTAGATAAATAGTAGTAGCAAATAATAAATGTAGCGCACAACCAGTAACTACTGGTACAGTTAGGAACTAAGCGTGAGATCCTGTAACCTACAAGATGGGACACCTACATCACATTAGGCATAAATCACATGAGGCAATAGGCCTCGTAAGCCTAAACACAGTGTGCCCCAATCGGGGGCACAACGCACTGCCACTGGCCCCAGGCCAACTGGCCTCTCACCGGGGCTCAAATGCCCTATGTCCCAAGAGTCAGGGCGCTGCCTAGGCAGCAGGAGTCAAGGGTGCGCAATGGCGCAAGCCTAAACGTGGCAGCTGCCCACTACTTGCTGGGCAGCTGTGAAACTGAACACGGGCACCAGCGTGCCCCCTGAGCCCCTCCCTGGGACTCGTAATTTAAAAATGAACCTGTCCCCCAAGTTTGCAGCTGCCCGCTCTGGTGCGGCGCAGCTGTGAGCAAAGCGAAGGGGCCTCTAAATAAAATCACCCCCTCGGTGCAGCTGCCCTCTGCAAGCGGGGCAGCTGGGATCCAACAAACGGGAGGGGCCCTGGCACATCTGTGCCCTCCGGGCCCTACTGGGCTTTTAAATAAAATTGGCCCCCACGTTGGAAAAATGGCACTGGCCCTCCACGGGCCGTCGGAGTCCCTCTCTGGGACTCCTAGACAAAAAGTGCCCCCTTGATGCAGCTGCCCGCCACTGCGGCGCAGCTGTGAAACTGACTTGGGCACCACTGTGCCTCAGGGACCAACGATCACTGCGCAATGGAGGGGGGCAAGCACCGAAACGTGCCTCGAACCACCCCTGACTACAGCCCCACTCACCCGAGTTCTGCAGGACTGCCCCCGACTCTGCAGACACACGCGGGGCTCTCCTCGTGGTTACGGGAGCCCCGCCACCAGTCAGGCTGCGTTTCCCCTCTCGGCGCCACTCACCGGGTCTGGGCAGGACTCTGTGCCTCCTCCGGTCTCATCAGTGGCCGTGTGAGGTCGATTTACTTCACCCGGGCCCCCTCCTGGGACCCGGGACTTCTGCTGGGACTCTGTGGTGGGCGCGGCAACACGTGGGGCTCTCCCCTCTCCACACGGGGAGGTCCCGCTCACCACGCCGCGCTCTTCTCCTTTTCTCGCCGGCTCCGGGGCTCCCAAGAGCTCACGGGAGCCCCGCTGGACACTTCCTGTCTCCCGGGCGCCTTCTCTCCTCTTCACCCGGTCCCTCTCCTGGGGGGGCCGGGACTTCTGGCCGGGGCTCACGGAGGCGGGGTAGGCTCCCGTCCTCCTCTACCGGGGTTTCCTCTGGCTTCCCCTTTGCCGGACGGGACTTCCTGCTCTCCTGGCCAGGCCCCGCCCACGTCTCGGCGAGGGTTGCCTGACTTCCTGGTTGGCCCGGGCTGCGGCGGTGATCTCCTCAATACGGGGTAGGCTCCCGGTATTTTTAAATAAAGTCACTTGCGGGGTGGGCACCCGCCAGCACAACACACAATGCGGGGTGGGCACCCGCCTTTTCAGAGATGCGGGGGAATCCCCAGGCAGCAGGCCAGCGCTGCCAATTAAAGATAGAAGCGCTCTCTAAGCGCTAGGGCAAAGTCTCCAGCACTCTCTTCCTTGGGAAATTAGAGTATAGCGCTCACGAGGCGCTGGGGAGCCATAAAGTCCTTGCCAAGCCAAAAAAAAGGAAGAGTCCTTGGTGCTGGGGACACCTCAGCAGCACAGCCAGGCAGGCCAGCACGCAGGGACCCCCAGGAAACAGCAGCTGGGTCCCGCGGCGGTTCCTCCTGGCAGAGTGTCCCCTGCAAGTCAGCACAACAGAGCAGAACAAGAACAACTTCATGGGGTCACAGCCCCCTCTTTTATACACCCTTTCCTTTGTCACATAGCACAGGGCTGGGGAAAAACCAGGTGCAACTGGTTTTGGGGGAGCTTTGGAGCACTTTGTTTTGCTCAGCTCCTCTCTCCTTTCACAGGACAGGCTAGGGACATCAGACGCACCACAGGGGGTGGAGCCAGCATTGTGGAGGGAAGGCACAGCCCTATTCAGGTCCCAGGTGCAACTCCTCCCTCCCATCTAGATGCAGATCTCCCTATTCAGCCCTGCGCTGACTCACCCTGCCCCTCCTGGAGCCACACACACCTCCCAGCCCCTGTCACTCACAAAGCCAGACATGCAATTCACATCAGGCAGGCAGACACAGAGCACACATAAATGCCAACTTCTAAAAGTGGCACTTCTCCACTAGTCACAATAAATCTGCGCACACCACTGCGCAGCATTTATTCTCACGAGTTCGCACATACTAAACTCGCCCCTGCCCTACTCTCACACCAGGAATTACCATGGACACACATATCCCCCATGCATTCCTATGGGAGGGCAGGCCAATCTCACCACACGCACTCAGAGTGCGCACGCACTTTACACTGGGACACAGGGCTAAAGTGCGCAGAGGCCTAAAACCACCAACACTACACAGGGAAAAGGCTAGGAGACGAGCAAAAAGTTTAGGGGTGAACCTGCCAAAAGGGCCAAGTCCAACACAACCCCCTTCCAGCCAAAACGCAGGGCAGACCAATCACCACCGTGATGGGCTTCCCTGCTTGAGGCGATAGAACACGGACGCGGGCCCGCAACTGCAGGGACACCCTCCTGTTCTACGCCACGGTGAACCCATGTGGTTCCTTCTGAAAAAGCTGTCCGGAGCAACTGGGCTACCCCACTGGTACTCCCTAGCTGTCCGCGGCCAGGACCAGGCCCTAGGCCATCCAGATGCCACTGGTCCTTGCCCATTCACAGAGTGGGGGTAGTAACCCCTGGCACATAGTAGCCATTCTCCACTCTTCCCCTCATCAGGGCAGGTCTAGACTGCCACTGATCCTCCAGCCTAGGGTCTGCACCCTCAGGCGGACCAGAAGTCACGGGTGAGGCTCTCCTCCCCTACCTCTCCTTCTAGTGCTCCGCACTCTCCTCCTTGGAGAGGCACCCTCAGAACACAACTCTCCCACCAGTTCAGGACCTCTCTCCAAAAACTGGTCTCCCAACCTAGGGTCTAACCCCTCAGGTTGCACCGGGGTCAGAGGCGAGGACTCCCTCCCTCTGCACCCCCTTCCAGAGTTCTGCACCCTCCCAACTGGAGCGGTACCCCTGGAAGATGAACCGGTCAGGACACTGATTACAGATGTCCCTTCCTCCAGATCAGGCGGATCCTGAACCTGGCCTCCCAACCTTGGGGCTGAACCCCACGGCTGAGCATTTGCCTGGCACACCAGGACTTCCGGGGGCGCACTCAGCAGCCCCCGAGGGTAACACATGACTCATGTGTTGCGTGACAGTCTGCGTGGCGCAGACCTCCCGACCCCTGTCCATCTGACAGTGCGCAGAGATCCCCACGACAGAAGTGGTGTCACCATGGTCACTTCTAGGAGACTCAGCCCTTCTGGCTGGCCCCTGACCCACTGGTTCTTCCACTGGGGAACACATCCCCCTCTCACCCCTCAATCCGGACTTCTGTACCCTCCCAACTGGAGCGGCACTGCCAGACACCAGAACCACTGGAGCTCTATTTACAGACGCTCCAGGTTCTCCAGACACTAGGAGATCCTCCTCAAATGGACTAACAGGACAGCCTAGGCTCCCAACCTGGTGTTCCCTGAAGAAACCATCCAGGTTCTGAGACTGGGTTTCGGGCACCTGGGGACACTCAGTCCCACACTCACTCCTACTCCACTGAGACAGGACGTGAGCCCCTACACCCCTCCCACTACACTGGGACCCAGCTGGGCTACTCTGAACCTCTTCCCCAATACAGGACTGGAAGATACCTGAACCATTACTTTCAGAATCACTCCCCAATGCCTCATCAGAACCTTGGGCCTCCACCCAGAGGTCTGCCTCTCGTGTAAACTCCCATAGTTCAGAAAACCCACCCTCCAACAGGTGTTGGCGCAACCCCGGCAAACAACAACTGAGCAGGTGCTCTCTGAGAACCAGATCGAACAGTCCTTCAAAATCCTGTTCCGTGTTAACCGTTACCCAATCAGCCAGTGCATCATTACATTCATCCGAAAAATCCGCCCAAGACTGGTGAGACAGTTTCCTACTGCCCCTGAACTTCAACCTGTACTCCTCTTCTCTGAAACAAGGTACCATATTTTGGGAACTGGGACTTCCTGCACTGGACTGTATATTGCTGCCACCACTGGACTCCACCCTCACTGGGGAATCCAGAAAACTACAACTGCACTCAGGGGATAATCTACCCTCCCGAGCTAATTTCTCCCTGGCGAAGGCCCTCTCAGCCTCCGCCATCCTCTCCTGCGCTAAGACCCTCTCGGTCTCTAGCTTTTTCTCCTCCATACTCAGCTGCGCTATCTCCTTGGTATGCTCTAACCTGAGCTTCTCCAAAGCCAGCTGATGCTCCCTTTCTTCCCTCCTATCCACCCACTCCTCTGGGGACAGGAAAAGGGATGGGGCACTGCCCCCGACACTGGACCCAGCAAGGGACTCCCTATCTATGGGGTCCTCACTATCTACTGGCGTCCCTGTCCTGTCACTTTCTTCCTCCTCTTCAGACTCCTCAGGGCCCCCTCAGACCCACCACCCTCTTGGCGTGCGGCCAGGGCCCTCTTCTCCTCATTGCGCTCACAGTCCCATTCATCCTTTTGCCATTGGATCAGGTTGTCCCTCAGTTTTGACTGGGTGTCTGACCCACTCACTGCTATGTCTCTCTCCTTACAGAAGTCCACCAACTCCCACATGCTGTATCTAAACAGACCACAAAAATTAAAAGCAGACTCCATTTTGGCAGGACGCTCAGGGACACGTGCAACACAGGAGACCTAGGTTTCTGAGCTGAAGCAAGAGTATACAATTTACAAATGACACTTTTAGGAGAAGAATTAAAACAAAACTCAGAACAATAATCCCCACACACGTGATTATCTAAATGTAGAGTTTGTAGTGCAACCAGTTGTCGCTGTGGTACTGCGCAAACGCAAGTCCAAATCCCCACCGCTGACAACCAATGTTAGAAATGGGATCTCTGGTTGGCTAAGGCTTGCGCCAAAGCCAGGCAGAGACCACCACTCTAGTCAGGGCGAGGGAGTTACACGCCGACGATAACCCCTGCTCACCCCCTTGGTAGCTTGGCACGAGCAGTCAGGCTTATCCCGGAGGCAATGTGTAAAGCGTTTGCGCAACACACTCTCACAGCAGCAACACACTAGGCACACCACAAAAGGAACTCCACACAAGGTTATATAAAAATAGCCTTTGTATTGTCATAAATACCTTAGAAACATAATCACATCATATATAGTGTGCCAACTGGCACTAGGCAATATTCACAGGGGACTATTTACACACGACAGGGCCAATGGGGCCACTGTCACAAATCACCAATTGTAAATGTAGCACAAATAATAAATGTAGCGCACATAATAAATGTAGCGCACAACCAGTAACTACTGGTACAGTTAGGAACTAAGCGTGAGATCCTGTAACCTACAAGATGGGACACCTACATCACATTAGGCATAAATCACATGAGGCAATAGGCCTCGTAGGCCTAAACACAGTGTGCCCCAATCGGGGGCACAACGCACTGACACTGGCCCCAGGCCAACTGGCCTCTCACCGGGGCTCAAATGCCCTATGTCCCAGAAGTCAGGGCGGCTGCCTAGGCAGCAGGAGTCAAAGGTGCGCAATGGCGCAAGCCTAAACGTGGCAGCTGCCCACTACTTGCTGGGCAGCTGTGAATACTGAACACGGGCACCAGCGTGCCCCCTGAGCCCCTCCCTGGGACTCGTAATTTAAAAATGAACCTGTCCCCCAAGTCTGCAGCTGCCCGCTCTGGTGCGGCGCAGCTGTGAGCAAAGCGAAGGGGCCTCTAAATAAAATCACCCCCTCGGTGCAGCTGCCCTCTGCAAGCGGGGCAGCTGGGATCCAACAAACGGGAGGGGCCCTGGCACATCTGTGCCCTCCGGGCCCTACTGGGCTTTTAAATAAAATTGGCCCCCACGTTGGAAAAATGGCACTGGCCCTCCACGGGCCGTCGGAGTCCCTCTCTGGGACTCCTAGACAAAAAGTGCCCCCTTGATGCAGCTGCCCGCCACTGCGGCGCAGCTGTGAAACTGACTTGGGCACCACTGTGCCTCAGGGACCAACGATCACTGCGCAATGGAGGGGGGCAAGCACCGAAAACGTGCCTCGAACCACCCCTGACTACAGCCCCACTCACCCGAGTTCTGCAGGACTGCCCCCGACTCTGCAGACACACGCGGGGCTCTCCTCGTGGTTACGGGAGCCCCGCCACCAGTCAGGCTGCGTTTCCCCTCTCGGCGCCACTCACCGGGTCTGGGCAGGACTCTGTGCCTCCTCCGGTCTCATCAGTGGCCGTGTGAGGTCGATTTACTTCACCCGGGCCCCCTCCTGGGACCCGGGACTTCTGCTGGGACTCTGTGGTGGGCGCGGCAACACGTGGGGCTCTCCCCTCTCCACACGGGGAGGTCCCGCTCACCACGCCGCGCTCTTCTCCTTTTCTCGCCGGCTCCGGGGCTCCCAAGAGCTCACGGGAGCCCCGCTGGACACTTCCTGTCTCCCGGGCGCCTTCTCTCCTCTTCACCCGGTCCCTCTCCTGGGGGGGCCGGGACTTCTGGCCGGGGCTCACGGAGGCGGGGTAGGCTCCCGTCCTCCTCTACCGGGGTTTCCTCTGGCTTCCCCTTTGCCGGACGGGACTTCCTGCTCTCCTGGCCAGGCCCCGCCCACGTCTCGGCGAGGGTTGCCTGACTTCCTGGTTGGCCCGGGCTGCGGCGGTGATCTCCTCAATACGGGGTAGGCTCCCGGTATTTTTAAATAAAGTCACTTGCGGGGTGGGCACCCGCCAGCACAACACACAATGCGGGGTGGGCACCCGCCTTTTCAGAGATGCGGGGGAATCCCCAGGCAGCAGGCCAGCGCTGCCAATTAAAGATAGAAGCGCTCTCTAAGCGCTAGGGCAAAGTCTCCAGCACTCTCTTCCTTGGGAAATTAGAGTATAGCGCTCACGAGGCGCTGGGGAGCCATAAAGTCCTTGCCAAGCCAAAAAAAAGGAAGAGTCCTTGGTGCTGGGGACACCTCAGCAGCACAGCCAGGCAGGCCAGCACGCAGGGACCCCCAGGAAACAGCAGCTGGGTCCCGCGGCGGTTCCTCCTGGCAGAGTGTCCCCTGCAAGTCAGCACAACAGAGCAGAACAAGAACAACTTCATGGGGTCACAGCCCCCTCTTTTATACACCCTTTCCTTTGTCACATAGCACAGGGCTGGGGAAAAACCAGGTGCAACTGGTTTTGGGGGAGCTTTGGAGCACTTTGTTTTGCTCAGCTCCTCTCTCCTTTCACAGGACAGGCTAGGGACATCAGACGCACCACAGGGGGTGGAGCCAGCATTGTGGAGGGAAGGCACAGCCCTATTCAGGTCCCAGGTGCAACTCCTCCCTCCCATCTAGATGCAGATCTCCCTATTCAGCCCTGCGCTGACTCACCCTGCCCCTCCTGGAGCCACACACACCTCCCAGCCCCTGTCACTCACAAAGCCAGACATGCAATTCACATCAGGCAGGCAGACACAGAGCACACATAAATGCCAACTTCTAAAAGTGGCACTTCTCCACTAGTCACAATAAATCTGCGCACACCACTGCGCAGCATTTATTCTCACGAGATCGCACATACTAAACTCGCCCCTGCCCTACTCTCACACCAGGAATTACCATGGACACACATATCCCCCATGCATTCCTATGGGAGGGCAGGCCAATCTCACCACACGCACTCAGAGTGCGCACGCACTTTACACTGGGACACAGGGCTAAAGTGCGCAGAGGCCTAAAACCACCAACACTACACAGGGAAAAGGCTAGGAGACGAGCAAAAAGTTTAGGGGTGAACCTGCCAAAGGGCCAAGTCCAACAGCAAAGAATTGCAATTCCTTAAATTGCGAGTGCCCAACACCTTGATGCATCGCAAAAAGCGTTTTTGCGGGCACAAACGGCCAATTTTTGCGAATCGCACCATTTGCGCTCGCAAAAACGTTGATGCATGTGCCTGATAGCCTTGTGGGACAGTTCTACAGAAGTGTACAAAAAAAATGATGGATGGAATGCTTGAATTAATCTCAGCCACTGGTAATCACTCTGATCCACATCTCGGTCCATCCTTTTGCACACTATGCCTCCTCAATTTGGACACAGCCATATGCAAATCAGTCTTGGCCCTGCTTCTATCAGAACAGTCCAGCCCAATCTGCCAGGCGAGGTCCTCCCTGGACCGGAATACAAGCAACCCAACACTGGTTTCACCATTATTAAGGCACCTCAGGTTGGATCCAGCCACATGAAAATGAGGCTTGAACCTGCCCCAGTTGGAACAGTCCAGCCCAAGCTGCCAGGCCAGGTCCCCCCTGAACTGGAGCACAATCAACCCAAGTGCGATTTCGCCTTATTTGGGCTCATCAGTCAGGCATAGCTTAGTCCAGTTGCACAGTGTGCACGGGACGCACATCTGGGCATACTTGTCCCACTTGGGAAATCGCACTGAAGTATACAAAAAAGTGCTGGATGGAATGCTTGGATTAATCTCAGCCACTGGCAATTACTTGGGCTGCATCACCATGCCATCTCGGTTTGCGGCTGGGAGCACTTGGTCTGGCAGTTTGAGCTGGACTGTTATCATTGGAATAGCGTCAATACATCTGTTATTTTTCAGGTTATATGCGATGCCAAACACCTTACTCCCACGAAAAAAACATGCAGAGCCAGCAGCATTTAGCAGCATTCTATACTGCGTGTAAGAAATACTTGATGTCAGAAAATAATTATTATGTTGGGTTAGTTTTCAAGAAATAAACCATTTAGCTTTCAATTCAATTGTTTAGATCCACTCAGTTACTAATGTAGCACCGGGCTAATAAGTGCATGAGAAGAATATTTTGCAATTATATGTATGAATGTGGTGTACTTATCTGGTACAAACACATAAAGTTGTGCAAAATGATAGGTGTGCAGAAGAGGAGTAAAAATCAGGTGTTCAGTCAGACAGTGCCAGGGGGATGCAGGCAGGGTGCATAAGTGCGTGCAGAGAGGGGAATTTTGTAGAGTACAGAGAAACAAGAAAATTAAAAGGGTGGACTTTCTCAGTGGGATTCCAAAAATCTTAAATTGTTTCATGAAATAGCCCACATTTCCTGCCTGATGACGCCGTCAAGACTATTGTGTAATGAAAAGACTTACACCCTAACATTTCCACACATGAGGAATGTCTTGTAGAATTGTATAGGCAGCCTTGTACAAACAATTCATATATAAGTTATAAGACAAGTTGTCGATTTTCCGCCAGATATGATCGCCTGTCCTTGATGTAGAAGAACAGATTTAACAATCCACAGTATAGCACAATATAGAAAACAAAACCATACTGTCTTGAAACCACCACTCAATGGTTAAACACCTGATCAATAGACTTGGGTCGAACATAATCAGTGGAGATCAGGGTTTACTTAATGGTTACTACACATGAGTCATGGCATGTGTAGCATGTAGTGCTAAACATAACTGGCAAATTTCAGTGGTTTGACAAATTTGAATCAGAACTCTCTTTTTAACTATCTTTTTTAGTGAATTCCGTTTTTGTATGATGAACTTAATATTTATGCACCCAACCACCCATGGCTGCTCAACCCAAAATGCACAGGTGGGATTTGACACTCTAGTCCAAGCCACACTGCACACAGCCTTCAGCCATGCTCAGCAGGGATTGACTACAGGGCCTGACAGCCATGGCCAAGTATCACAGTCCTTAGGCATGCAGCAAACACCACTCAGTAATTCATTGTCCAGACACACTATTTTTACTTGTAATAACGGAAAGTACTTTATTACACATACACAACTTAGGGGCCGATTCCGATTCGGGCCGTAAAACGTACCGACCGACTCGGTACGGGAATTTAGTCCGACCGACTCGGACCGGCGCCGCACGACCCGGGTAGTACGATGAAATGCATGTGAAATCCGACAGACTCGGACGGAATACAAAACGACCGACCGAGCCGGACGGAAACAAGGCATCCGGCCGGGAAATCACGCGAAACGAACCGACCGACACGCACTCGGATTGAACCCGAACGAAACGTACCCGCGAACTCCGACCCGCGTAGTACGATGCTGTGCGTGCAAAACACGACCGACTCGCCCGGAGCACAAGCCGTACGACCGACACGCATACAAAACCCAGCCGAAGCAACCCAATACTACGCGACCGACTCGTACGCCGCATATGAAACCTAGCTGACACACAGCGGGAACGAGTCGGACAAGATCGCACCAGACAACTGCAGCATCCTACTCGGACACAAGAACGACTCCTACATGCACCAAAAACACCAAGGAAATTTTTTTTTAAAAAGGGCCAAACAAGCAACCACTAAGCCAATAAATACAGGGAGGAAAAAAAATGGAACAAGGACACACCTCCAACTCCACCTACATAAAGGCCACAAATCCCGACCATGATCCCTTGCAAATTCCACTGACCTGCCAGACAGAACACCATCACACAGCAACCACAGACACACTCACAGCTCATACATCACACAAGCCACACACCATTACCACACCTACAAATAGCACCCTCACACACACCCAGCTAAACCTACACTCACACACCCCCACTTGCACACACACACACATCAATCACCACCACCACCCATCACCATGCCCCCAAAGAAGAACCATAAGTTCCTAGATTGTGAATTGGAAATCCTGGTAGACGAGATCCTGAGGGTAGAGCCACAGTTGTTTGGTACATTGGTACAACAGACCCCCATGTCGCAGAAAACCAAGATGTGGGCGAGGATTGTCGACAGGGTCAACGCACAATCACCATGTTTGCGCACAAAGGAAGACATCCAGAACAGGTGGTATGATGTGCGCAGGAGGGTCAGGGACCTACTCAAAAAGGACTACCTCCTCAGCCAGCACACCGGCAGTGGCCCTCCTGCAAAACCAGTATACCTCAGGCCCTGGGAGGAGAAGGTGCGGGCCATCCTACCACCAGTGAGCGTATACGGACTAACAGACATCCCAGAGCCTGGTGAGTACACAACTAATATACACAATATGGTGTGACTACACACACACATCACAGTCAAGGGGATAGGCAAACCATGCACACTTAGCAAATACACACCAACCAAAAGATATCCATCCCAAGATGTGAATGCTAGTCAGACAAACACAATACCTGCCATCCCATAGTGATATGTAACTGTGTCATGACATCTACAAACCTAACAACAAATACAGCAAGGCAGTGGCACAAATAGAACCAACAAATACTCCCAGATATTTACCCACCACTAGAACACCACCTCACAGGGAAGCTCACTGAAAGGAAGGAATTCTGTGTATGCTGGTCAAGTCAGTGTAGCCAATAGCATGATGGGAGTGGTAGTCACAGATATTGGTCACACCCACAATTGGCCCATCAACACCACTCTGAACCATGCTCACATCACAGGGAGTGGAAAACAACTGACAAGATGGCTGACACTGGCTACTGCTGTGGGGAGCACAAGGCCCTGCTGGGAACTGGGCACCAACAAACAACAGGAACACACTGTCAGCCATCTTGCCATTGCTGTCACACTCACACACACTGAAGTCCACTCAAAAGGAAGGAAGGATGGGCATGCTGGGAAGGGGGTGTAGGCAATAGCATGATGGGAGTGGTAGTCACAGATCAACATCTCACACCCACATGGCCCAGCAAGTTAGCACTGAAGCATGCACACCTCACAGGGAGTCAAAAGCCACTTCAAAGATGTCTGACACTGGCCACAGCTGTGGGGAGCACAAGGCCCTGCTGGGAACTGGGCACCAACAAACAACAGGACCACACTGTCAGCCATCTTGCCATTGCTGTCACACTCACACACACTGAAGTCCATCCAAAAGGAAGGAAGGATGGGCATGCTGGGAAGGGGGTGGAGGCAATAGCAGGATGGGAGTTGTAGGCACAGATATTGGTCACACCCACAATTGGCCCATCAACACCACTCTGAACCATGCTCACATCACAGGGAGTGGAAAACAACTGACAAGATGGCTGACACTGGGTACTGCTGTGGGGAGCACAAGGCCCTGCTGGGAACTGTGCAACAACCAACAGCAGGACACCACTGACTGACATCCTGAAAGACAACTTGCACTCCCTGCAATGGAAGCACGTTCCATGGTGGGATATCTGGCTGGGTGTGAAGGAGGACTGACAGCTATGACCATAGTTACAAGGACCTCCCCTCACACACCCCCTCAACACTAACTCCACATAACCCACCTGGGAGAATGCAATGCCTCACATCCTAACTGAAGATCCCACAAAGAACCACCACCCTGGGTCATGCTGTGTGAAGCACAGGGACACTCTTGGGACTTGTAGCCAAACAACTGCCAGGACAACACTCCCAGCCATCCTGTCAGCACAGGCACCCCACCCCACAGGGAAGCAGAGTCAAAAGGAAGGAAGGATGGGCATGCTGGGAAGGGGGTGGAGGCAATAGCATGATGGGAGTTGTAGGCACAGATATTGCTCACCCTCACAATTGGCCCATCAACACCACTCTCAACCATGCTCACATCACAGGGAGTGGAAAAGGACTCACAAGATGGCTGACACTGGGTACTGCTGGGGGAGCACAAGGCCCTGCTGGGAACTGTGCAACAACCAACAGCAGGACACCACTGACTGACATCCTGAAAGACAACTTGCACTCCCTGCAATGGAAGCACGTTCCATGGTGGGATATCTGGCTGGGTGGGAAGGAGGACTCACAGCTATGACCATAGTTACAAGGACCTCCCCTCACACACCCCCTCAACACTAACTCCACATAACCCACCTGGGAGAATGCAATGCCTCACATCCTAACTGAAGATCCCACAAAGAACCACCACCCTGGGTCATGCTGTGTGAAGCACAGGGACACTCTTGGGACTTGTAGCCAAACAACTGCCAGGACAACACTCCCAGCCATCCTGTCAGCACAGGCACCCCACCCCACAGGGAAGCAGAGTCAAAAGGAAGGAAGGATGGCCATGCTGGGAAGGGGGTGGAGGCAATAGCATGATGGGAGTTGTAGGCACAGATATTGCTCAGCCTCACAATTGGCCCATCAACACCACTCTCAACCATGCTCACATCACAGGGAGTGGAAAAGGACTCACAAGATGGCTGACACTGGGTACTGCTGGGGGGAGCACAAGGCCCTGCTGGGAACTGTGCAACAACCAACAGCAGGACACCACTGACTGACATCCTGAAAGACAACTTGCACTCCCTGCAATGGAAGCACGCTTCATGGTGGGATAACTGGGCTGGGGGAGAAGGAGGCCTGGATGGCAACCAAATACCACCAATGCTGGTCATGCACACACCTCAACATACACATTGACATGCCACAGGTTGGCAGGACAATGTGCTACACCAATATCACTCTCTGACTGTCACAATTTAGGAGAATGCAATGTCCTGGCCCACATCCAGAGGTACAGTCACAACTGTCAGGTGTTTGAACAATTGATGCCAGTAGAAACATAACATACAATCTGTGTCTCTCCCCAAAACAGGTGATGATGGGGACACAGCAGCAGACGAGGAGGAGTCCCTGTCCCAGGCTCCGGGGAACACTGAGCTCACTGGTGTGGATCAGCCACTGCACTCCTCGGATGGCGAAGAACCAGCTGGAACCTCCGGTGTGAGTCATCATGCAGCACCAGCAGGACCAACATCTGCACCCCCTGCACCCACCCCTCCAACAACTGCCAACACACAGGCCACCCCTGCCAACACGGACAGACCAAGGACCACAGATGACAACAGCGCAGGGACCCAGGCCCAAACTGGAGCTGGTGACAACGAGCCCAGGAACAACACCCAAGTGGGCCCACGGTCACCTGTGCGTGCCACCGCAGGTCCTGCACGTGTCGCCAGGGGTGGTGGGAGGGGTGGTAGACATAGGTCGCTCTTTGCAGAGGGGTCTGGACTGCATGATGACCCACAACTGGCACGCATCGCGGATGCGTACCAGACTAGCACCGGAGAGGTCAGCCAGGTAGTGGGGATCCTCAAGGACATACAACAGCAGCAGGCTGCCCATCATGCCCGCTTGGACTCCCACATGTCCCGTGTCGACACACACATGTCACATGTCGAGACACACATGTCACGTGTCGAGACACACATGTCTGGCATGGAGTCCAAGTGGGACACATTGGAACAACTGACAGCGGTGCATAGGGACATACTCACATGCCTCCGCCAGATCAGCACCAACATGGCCTCACCTCCCTGTGTGCCCACAACAACTGCTGCTGAAACAACTGCAAATGCCACAGGGAGGGAGGAGGACTCTGGCAGAGAGTCCCCTGCACCGCCGCAGCCTGCACCTGAGGGTCCCCCCAAGAAGAGGGGCCGTCCGAAGAGGCCAAACTGAAAGTCCGATGGCCATCTACATCCCCCAGGAAGCCAACACCTGTTCTGGAACTTTTCCTCTGTGTGCAAACTGCACGCCCTGTCGAAGCCAACCCAACTCTCCCACATGACATGGGGAGCTCTAGTTGGCCAAATTCATCAGATGACTGTGGACTTTACTCTGGACATGTCAGCTACCAAGACTTCCAATACACATGGGAACTTTGGATTCCAATTACTATGTACAGCACCCACCATCCTGTGCACCATCCTCACACCTGTATGTAAATAAACTCACCAATACACCATATCTGCCTCTGTTGTGATTCCAACGTGGTTTTTGTCATGTAGATGGTGATCTGCTAAATGACACTGTGCATGCTAACTGCTACAGCAAGTCCAACCCCGTCATGTCAGTCATGGCGACGTGACACATATGAGGGAGACACACCACTAGGGCCACACAACACATACACACCAGGGCCATCAGACTCATCACCTATACTGATGTTGCAACTAAATACAGTGGAATGCACAGACACGCCACCTATTCACAGTCACTGTGAACTAGACTACAGGTGCAGTAAGCAAATGTCAGTCAGATGTGTGACTACAGACAACGCACATCCCAAAGTGAAGCACAGGTTTATTACACATTTGCAACATGTTGTTTCCACTACAAATGCAAGCTAATCCAACCTGGCTGTGGCCACAAAGTCAAAAAAACAGAAGATAGAAAGTCCAGGGGTGTGTGGCACATCACCTGTAGGGAAACGACTGCTTCCACCTTGGAAGTTGAATCATGGATTCGGGGGATCCAAGTTGATCAGACAACTCCGGCAGCACCCTGTGAAGGACAGACATGACACACAGTCAAAAACAATGAAGAACAGCACAGAACGGCAATACTCATGTCTAATACATGTCACGAGATAACTACACAAAACCAAGTTAGCATGTCAACACTGTTGGGCAGTACAGACCACCTGCAAGGACACATCGCTGCACGCATCCAGTCAAGTAGCACATGGGCACACTCAAACAGCACCAGAGCACCACACACACATATCATGCAAACTCAAATCATTGACATCACAACCCTCTGGAGACTCACATTCAGCTGAAGAAGTTGGTGATGAGCTGTGTGCGGACATCACCATCATCATCATCATCATCTTCACTGGCATCGTGACCCAGGCCAGGATCTTCCACAGGTGGCGGACGTTGGTCATCGTCATCCAGGATGAGAGGCAACTCCTTCCGCACTGCCAGGTTGTGTAGCATGCAGCAGACGATGACAATCTTGCACACCTTTGCTGGGGCATATGGGAGGGCCCCTCCTGTCTTGTCCAGGCAGCGGAAGCGGCTCTTCAGGAGACCAAAGGTCCGCTCAATCACCCTCCTCGTCCGACCATGTGCCTCATTGTAGCGCATCTGGGCTGGTGTCACAGGGTTCCTGAGGGGTGTCAGCAACCACGGCATGTTGGGGTATCCCGAATCACCTACAGACAGACAATTGCACATTAGCCGATTTGAAAATGTGTGCGGAAAACAACATAGCAGAACACACACAATGGTACAAAGTCAGTACACACCAACAAGCCAGGCACGCTGGTTCGGCATCTGTGACATCATCCTCGGGATGCGACTACTCCTCATCACGTAGGCATCGTGTGCCGAACCGGGGAAACGGGCACACACATGTGAGATGGTCATATCTGCAAGACATACCACCAGAGCATTGATCGAATGGTAATGTTTACGGTTGCGGTATGCCTGCTCATGTGCCTGTGGTGGTATCAAAGACACATGTGTCCCATCAATGGAGCCAATTACATGTGGCATCCTCCCCAGGGCATAGAAGTCACTCTTGACGTCAGTGAGTCGTTGACGTGTTGGGAAATAGATGTACTGGTTGAGGTATCTCAACATTGCCCCCAAAACATCGCGTAGCACATGGCTGAACATAGTCTGTGACATCCCACCAGTAGTTGCCACAGTGTGTTGAAAGGTACCGGTGGCAAAGAAGTGTAGGGCTGCCATCACCTTCACCTTGGGGGTCAGCGCTGTAGGATACGGCCGGCCAGGCTGCAAATGTGGGGCCAACCGCACTGCCAAATCCTCAATCAGCTGCCTGGTGAAGCGGTACCGTCGGATGCTGTCACGTTCCACCATCGTTGCCAGGTCTGGGAATGGTCGATGGACAGCAGGAGCCCTGCAGTGCATAGGTGAAGAAAGCAAGATTGTCAGTCACCCCACCTATGTGCCGTTCACCATACTCAATTTCACATGATACATCATCAACATACACAAGTACTTGATGTGTGTGTCGTTCCGTTTGGACATATATGGCACCTACATGGACATCATCTAACATCTCTGTTCAACAAGTGTTGACAACAGGTTCCAGGGTGTGCTATGGGACACCATTAGGCTGTGTCACAGTACCCATTAACTGCTCTCACGTTCCACACACATACCACAGTGACATGTCTGGACAGATGCTCCACAGGCATCACAGCTCATTGACAGGTAGATTCCCAGGGAGCCTGTCTTGCCACATGGACACTGGCATGACATGGCGTATCATGTACACGTCAGAAAAACAAACATGACACCCACAGGTAGTGGCCCCTGTAGCCTCTGCAGGACAGACATGGACGTCTGTGACACACACACACACACCATCAAAGTTCATGCACAAACCACGTGGATGTGGAGACTGTCTCCCATTGTGCACATGGAGTCAGAGACATGTGATACACAACATGCACACAGACTGTGGAGGGACATCACTATTGTTGGAATGGGCCACCCTGTGACGTACATGCCTTCCCACATGTGAGCCTGGGGGTATGTGACATGTCATACACATACACAACCTGGAAATGTGACCATGACACATGCTCAGAAATGAAAAGTTGCACACCACAGTGGTCAGGTGCACAACACACAAAGGACCCTGTCCCCATTAACACGTGCACAGCCTGGGTGTGTCTGCCCCCAAGTGCCACCCCAAAATCCACATGTTCACCCCCATACACAGATAAGGTTATGCTGCCACACATGCCTCATAGACAGTGTGGACTGGGTGTGGTGTTGTAGGTGTGCCCCTGAGTCCCTGGAAAGTAAATGTGGCTGGCATAGGTTCACCAGTGACCAGCATGGTGACATATGCGTGTGACCTGTCCAGGGACGTGTTGTAGAGCAATGGACCGATCGGTGTGCCCGGCCGGCCCATTGCAACGTATGTGAGCGGGTACGCGTTGTACAGCAATGGACCGATCGGTGTGCCCGGCCGGCCCATTGCATTGAATGTGAGCGGGTGCGCGTTATGTGCCTGGTACGCGTTGTACAGCAATGGACCGATCGGTGTGCCCGGCCGGCCCATTGCATTGAATGTGAGCGGGTACGCGTTGTAGAGCAATGGACCGAGCGGTGTGCCCGGCCGGCCCATTGCATCGTATGTGAGCGGGTACGCGTAGTATGCCTGGTACGCGTTGCACAGCAATGGACCGATCGGTGTGGCCGGCCCATTGCATCGTAAGTGAGCGGGTTCGCATTGTATGCCTGGTACGCGTTGCACAGCAATGGACCGAGCGGTGTGCCCGGCCGGCCCATTGCATTGTATGTGAGCGGGTACGCGTTGTATGCCTGGTACGCGTTGCACAGCAATGGACCGATCGGTGTGCCCGGCCGGCCCATTGCATCGTATGTGAGCGGGTACGCGTTGTATGCCTGGTACGCGTTGCACAGCAATGGACCGATCGGTGTGCCCGGCCGGCCCATTGCATCGTATGTGAGCGGGTACGCGTTGTAGAGCAATGGACCGATCGGTGTGCCCGGCCGGCCCATTGCATCGTATGTGAGCGGGTACGCGTTGTATGCCTGGTACGCGTTGCACAGCAATGGACCGATCGGTGTGCCCGGCCGGCCCATTGCATTGTATGTGAGCGGGTACGCGTTGTATGCCTGGTACGCGTTGTACAGCAATGGACAGAACGGTGCGCACACATTGGCTGGGGCCTGGCATGGCAACGGACGCGTTTTCGAAGCTCCAACGAGTCTGATGCAGTGAATTCAGTTGGCCAGCCACAACAATGTTGCAAAATCATGGGTGTCATGAAGTTGAAGATTTGAAGGATGCTGTGGGCGTGTATTAGTGCTGCAATTCCATGGATAGGTCAAATTCAGAAGATGCAAACGACTTGGACCTATCACTTTGCACACATGGGACAGTATCTGCCTCTGCAGCACACATATAATGCTGGCTGTTCCCCTGAGAGCTCACTTGCCTGCACTACATGCTCCAGGACGACATCTGCCACCAACACTGCTGCTGTTTATGCATCCTCTGGCTCCTGCAATGGCACGTACTGTGGAGAGAGCCCCAGCCTTCAGCCTTGAGGAGAACCAGGCCCTGCTGGACAGCCTCCTTCCACAGTACAGCAAGCTGTATGGGACACCAGGGGAGCAGGTGAGTGTGCTGTCCACTGCCTCACTAATTGTGCATGTTGTCTGACTAGCAGGGCTTTCAGTGTGCACACCACTGGCTAGCATGCCCACTGAGTAGTTGTCACACCCCAAAGTGTGTAGTCACATGCACAGAACTGGTACAGTGCAGTAACAGTGCATTCCAACTAGGTTTACTTCCCATGCAATGATACCATGTAGTGACTGCTGGCAAACTGTTCATAGCCATTGTTGCACTGCCTGTGTACATCATATGCCCCTGTGATTGAGACATGTATATCCAACTGTGTGATGCACGTATATGTTGCATGTGTAGTAATGGCCTTTTCACTTTGTCATCCTCACAGGTTGATGCCCACCAGAAGCAGGAAATCTGGCTGACCATCGCCCGGAAAGTAAGATCCGTGGGGGTCTACAGGCGCAGGATCCGCAACTGCCAAAAGAGGTGGCAGGACCTTCGTGGCTGGACCCGGAGGATCGCAAGGGTCCAGCTGAAGCTGTCGCCTCCTCGCAGGAGGGGCGGACACCGGACCCTGACCCCCCACATGCTCCGGATCCTGGCGGTGGTCTTCCCTGACCTGGATGGGCAGCTGAAGGACAGACAGCAGCAAGGAGGGGTGAGTCCATGACTGCACTGTGCACTTTTTCTGCCATGCTATGTGCCCTCCTCTGGCCTGGTTAAACTTCCACAGTACATCAGTCATGTGGTCCAGGACCCATGTCCCTCATTTGTTACATGCCCACTTCTCCTCTGATACGCATATGTGTGGCCCTTATAGTCAGGAAATTGTCTAATTTGGGGACTGTGTCATTGCATTTTGCTTTGCTCAAGGTGGGGGACAGCATTTGTTCCCGTGACTATGTTGTGCAATTCATGGGTGGGTCAATTGCTTACACAATGCCTAAGTTCTGACATGTGATCTGCGTGTAACTTTGATATGTGGTCCGCTTGCTGCTCTGACTCACCACATGTCCCTGGGGAATGTGGCACACACCCATGCTGCTGGTGGGAACAATATTTGGGCCTCAGGAGTATGTGTATCCAGTGTGTCACACATGCTTAGCCACCTGCCTACTGTCCAGGACTCATCCCTCATACAGGTGGAGCTGGACAGTCATGCCTACTCCAGTGCATACAATACACTCTGTACTCCCACTCCCGTGTATCATCTGGCATGTTGTGGTCAGTGAAATGTACCCTCAGGTGTCTGCCTCTGTCTCATTGTGCTGTGTCTTCGTTGTCAGGACTACTGGTATGTTCATCGTTTGGGGCTCAGCATGCCATCTGAGATGTGACCATGATAGACGATACTTCTGTGACTTATAGGTGTCTGATCACTTGACTGTGCACACAGGTGTTTGCGACTGTGACTTTCAAGCAGCTGTATTTTCATTCACAGCACACTGTGAGGTGCTCATGTTCAGAGAGTTGTGTTTCATGTCCCCCATATGTCCAGTTGGTATGACGTGGACAAATAGTAGTACAGATGATGTGGTTTTTGGGGGATGGACATGTGCACTTGTCAGTCACATAACTTGCATTCCCCATGCCCTCGGATTGTGACACAGTGCAGACTGTTGTTGTCTGGCTGCCATGGCCATGTGACTTGAGACAGTAATGTATGACTTTGCACGCATTCCTGTGTCATGGCATTCAACTTCCTGGGACTGATCCTGCAGGGGAGTGACATGTGCAACATGCACCCCATTGTGGCATTGACTATCCGGACATGGGTGCATCATGGTGTCTGGTGCTGGTATGCATCACATGCATTTCTAATTAGAATCTGGCCATCCCTTTATCCGGACACCTGCACTGACTCAGTGGCAAGAGATGTGATGTGTGCATGTTCACATGCTTCACCGTGTTCCCTGCAATGTCCAACAACTGTGTAGGTGGTGCATGTGTCCACACTGGGGTCTTACCATCAGACAGGCACCAGACAGATGGGTGCAAGGGCAGGAGGGGTGTGAGTCCCATGGTTGACCATCAGACTGACAATTGGCTTCCCCGAATCTGTGTGAGGACTTTAGGCAATGTTCAACTAAGGATGCCAGGGCTTGCTCTGTAATGTGCTGTACTTACTGTGGTGTGTGCGGTCAGTGCAGGTGACTGATGTTTGTCTGTTTCCCTAATTGTTTGCAGATACATCCACGGCCACAGGAGGGGACAGCTCCACGGACCAGGAGGAGCAGCGGAGCCAGACTGGGTCAGCATTGGACGAGTGGTCAGAGGGACCCAGTGGCACGGAGGGCGAGGGGAGCCACACCGAGGAGTCCTCAGCACCATCCACCTCAGCTGGGGACCACAGCAGCTCGGAGGATGACTCCCTTGTGGAGGCGGGTCTCGGCAGCCACCAAAGGCCAGCTAGTCTGTCTGGCCCCGCCACCACCACCACCACCGCCCTCCCATCGGCTCCCATTCCTGAGGTCCGTGGAGGCTCCCGTGCTCGGGAGCGTGTCTCCTTCGTGCCAGGCACCGCACCCCCTGCCCCTGTGTCCCCTGCTGCCCTGAGTGAGGAGTCTGTGTACCTCCTTCGGCAGCTCCATGTAGGGCAGACAGCAATGCTGAGTGTCCTCCATGCACACACCACTCTGTTGACACAGCTGGTGTCGTTCATGGAGGGCATCTCGACGGGTATGTCTGCCCTACAGAGGAGCAATAGGTCCATGGACTCCTCCCTGATGGCAGCAGTGTCCCTCCTCCAACAGTCCCTCACCCCTCCCACCTCTGCCCCATCCACACTTCCTGCCCCCTACCTGTCCAAAGCACATGCACACCTGCACAGTCATCCACACACACAGACACGAGCAGCACAGACACACCCAAGAGTAAGGCAAGACGTGCACACAAGCATCCTCAGGGAACTGATACCACAGACACAGGGGATGGGGAACACACACACAGACAGGCATCCACATTCACTCCGCAGTCCTCCAAATCCTCTCCCTCCAAGACCCCTTCCCTTGCCTCGCCTGCTACCCCACCTACACAGCAGGTCTTCCTGTGTGACCTCGGCCTCTTCCCCACCATTCCTGCTGACCCAGCACACCAGGGGAAGAGGAAGTCCACCCACACAGAGAGGAGTGCCCCTCGCCCCCGGACACCCTCCCCCAGGCGCAGGCAGACACAGGAGCCCATTCGGAAGTCCCCCGGAGCAGGAAGAGCAAGACCCCACCACCACCACCACGCAGCTCCAGCGCCCAGTCTCTCTCCTCCATCCCCCAGGCCACCACTGCACAGGTTCCCCCGCCACACCCTGCCCCAGGTTCCCCCACACACCGATACCGCATCCCCAGACTGCTTAGGCCCTCCCCCTGCCACTTGCTCTTCCACCCCCAACCCAGACGCTCTGCCTGTTAGTGGCACTGTTGTGGGGACCGGGTCCCCCCTCTGTCCTGCCCACCTCATCTGCCCACCCTTCCACTCCCTTGGAGTCATGCACTGCAGTGGAGTCCACAACCACCACGTCTGACTCGGGCACTGCAGTGGGTACCCAGTCCACTACATCAGTCCAGCCCACTGCAGTGGTTGCGGCACCCACACCAACTGACTTGTGTACCACGGTGGTGCCGGCCCCCCTGAGTCAGACACCTCCACTGCAGTTGCAGGTGACACTCCTGCACCCACCACCCCTTCACTGCCTCACTCTGCCATCCCCTGATCCTGTCCCTGCGGTGCCTGGCCTGCCCCTTGTATGCCCCTCCAAGGGTGATGTCCCCCAACCGTACCAGTGCAGGCAAGCAATGTGTGACCAGTTGTCACTTCTCACCCCGTTGGTACTGTGATTTTGGACTGGCCATTGGCCTTAGTTTCTTTTGGACTTCCGTTTTTACCCTGACATTTGCTGAATAAAGCCTCTTTTTGTTTACTTTTGGGTTTTCTTTTGATGTACATGATGTGGATGAGTAGCATCCTGCATTTGCAGTTGTAATAGTGTTCACATCAGGACGATGAAGTGTTGCAGTGATGGACTCCATGTGGTCCATGGGATATGTGTCCTGTTGTATTCTGGATCTATGGCATCCTTTGCTACAGTCTGAGGGTGTAATGTTCAGCATTTGACACAGGGATGTCCTTTTTGCATTAGTAAATGAACATCTTTGTCTTACACTGATGCACATCTGGTGGGCTTACCACTGTTCAATGTTCCAATTTCCCTGACTGTGTGCCCAGCTCCACTGGACATGCAGTTTTGCACATCAATGTCGAAGGACTCATCTGTGTATACAGTGCAACTTGCTTGACACGTGTTTGGTGTGTGTGCAGATGACTGACGTGACACCCCCGTACCCAGGCTGATGTGAGCAGAGCCTTCTGTGTGTTGTGGTTGTTGACTCACTGACGGAGTGTTCTGCTGACATGTTTGGGTCGTGCACAGACAAGGTTTGGCACAGCGGACCTTCCACAGGAGTGGTGTGCCCTCATGGCAGTGTGTAATCTGGTGACATTGCGTGGGCCTGTGTTGTGTAAGCATGTCTGTGCGTGTTCCCTTCCCTTTTCCTACACAGGCTGTGTCCCTAGGGATGTTCCTGTTTGTGATGCTTGCTGAGTTGTTCTGTGTTCATCCAGCATCTTGGACCTGGTTTCTCTGTGATGTGGGTGCATGGCAAACTAATGTTCATGAGGTTGTCATCCCAGGTTGTCTTTGTTGTCAGTGCTGGGGATGCGGGCAAACGCAGATGGGACACATTCAGGATTCCCCTTGGCACTTGTTGTTTACACGAGTAATGTGATTTACAGTTTGTGTTAGCTTACAGTGATTGTGACACGTTGTGTGTGTGACAGCTGCCACTCCTCAGGGTCAGAGCTGCAATGTTGGTAGTTGTGTACATGTGTTCTTCGTGTGTCACCTTGGCTTCTTCATTGGTGTGTGACTATGGCCAGGATCCCATTGATTGTGGTGGATTTCACATCATGCCCATGTACAGCATACTGTGCTGTGTGTCAGACATTGACAAGTCTTGTTGACTGGCCATGTGTGATGGGTTTCTGCACCTTGGTTCCCACCACCACCCCTGGTATTGTCATGGGTGCATGTGCAATGTCACCAGTCCATGTGAGCTTCACTGCTGCACATTGGTGGAGATCAGGGTGTGTGGTGTTGAGTGTGTGCAAAAGTGAGTTGTTGCACGGCCAGACCCCTACCTCCATATTGGCCTTGGCTGGCAGGCCGTGCTGATTGATTGGAGCTTGTGTAGGTGTGATGGTAGTTAGTTGCTCAGGACACATGGCTGGGGTTCACAGTGTGAACGACATCTAACATTGTCATCACAGTGGGATTATCATGCAGGCTAGTGTCAGCACAATATGGGGTCCCTGGGGGTAGTGCTGTGGTGGGTCTGTCTCTTGCTGTGTTAGTTGCTGTTCCTACAAGCTTGTGTGACATGTGTAATTTGTGCTCCCTCTCATCTAACAATGCCTGATTGCCCACATAGGGGATTTGGATCCATGAGTTACTTTTGTGTGGCACTGTATGTGCATCTGTGTAATTGGTATTGAGGCCTCATCATGTGTTGTGTGGTTGCCTGGGGACACTGGCACCCCCTCACCTGTTGTGTTTGATGTGCAGTGTGGGTCTGCCTGTTTGTGCATCTGCACCACTGCATTGGCATATCTTTAGTGTGCTATTGGCTGTGTGTTGTTTGGTGGGTTTCACCTGCTGTCCCTGGGACTCCTAGGTCATCAGTCAGCACAATGATCATTGTTTGTGTGTCCCATTGCTGCCATGGTATGTTATTTGTTCACCTCACATCTACAGTCTCCACAGGGTATCTACATTAGTGTGCCCATTGGTGCAAATATGTGGGTCTGCATTATGATGGTCACTTCTGTCATTGTGTCATTGATGGATGTTGACAGTGTCAGCCCCCATGGGTGATGTTTGTCTGCACATGGCCAAAGGTATGTCTTATTTGCACTGCACTGTTTGCCTCCCCCAATCTATGTTGCTATGGGACACAAGCACTACTTTGCCACTGATGTGTTTGTTGTTCTGTGACCAGGAATCATCCATGCAGTTTGGCAGTTGCAGCTTTTTCAATGTCAACACTTACATTTTGGTCACTGTGATGATGGGGGTTTATACCCCATTGCCACAATGTTCAAAATGTGTTTCAGCTATGGACCCCACACTTACCTTTTGGTCACTGTGATGATGGGGGTTGAGACCCCATTGCCACAATGTTCAAAATGTGCTTCAGCTATGGACCCCACACTTACCTTTTGGTCACTGTGATGATGGGGGTTTAGACCCCATTGCCACAATGTGCAAAATGTGCTTCAGCTATGGACCCCACACTTACCTTTTGGTCACTGTGATGATGGGGGTTGGACCCCATTGCCACAATGTTCAAAATGTGCTTCAGCTATGGACCCCACACTTACCTTTTGGTCACTGTGATGATGGGGGTTTATACCCCATTGCCACAATGTGCAAAATGTGCTTCAGCTATGGACCCCACACTTACCTTTTGGTCACTGTGATGATGGGGGTTGGACCCCATTGCCACAATGTTCAAAATGTGCTTCAGCTATGGACCCCACACTTACCTTTTGGTCACTGTGATGATGGGGGTTGGACCCCATTGCCACAGTGGTCATGGTCTGCTTGCATTGTGGGGGCCACGCACATTTATGTGTGACACATGTGATAGGGGGTCACATTGTATGTTCAAAGTCATGTTCAGTGTTGTAGGCATTTGACTCAGTCTACACACGCTTGTCATGGTGTTGGGGGGGATGTCTTTTTGTTGCATTCCTTATGTTGGTGTGTGCTTGTTGTGTCATGCAATAGCCATCCTGTGAGTGGGGGTGTTGTTGGTGGTAGGCATCCTGCCCCCCATGGGTAGCGGTGGTAGTAGTGGTAGGCATCTGGCACCCCCTGAGTAGGGGTGGTAGTAGTGACAGGCATCCAGCCCCCCATGGGTAGCGGTGGTATTAGTGGTAGGCATCCAGCCCCCTGTCGCGATCCTGAGTCAGAGAAGGGAGCCGGGGTTGTCTGCTCACTCCTCCCCGTGTAGTGCAAGCACAGGGAGGCTCAGGGAGAACAGGGCGCCACAGAACGGAGCGCAGGTGACAAAGAACCACAAGGCCCAGAATGCCAAGGGACAGCGACCCGCGCATCACAGCAGGAGCCGCCTGTTCATTCGTCGGCTATAAAGCCCCACCTTTTCTTACAAACGGGGCTTGACAAACTTCCTGATTACCCCCGTGCATGCAGCGCTCAGCGGATGGTGTTCCCCGCAGGAGTCGGAGCGCTGAAAATCTACCGAAGCTGCCGAGCCGCTTCTTGCTGAATTCCCGACCTATGTGTTTCACGGACAGCGGTGTTTTGTTTCGCTGAGACTTCAAGGGCGCAGGAGCCCTTTCAGGTATTTAGGTTCTCGCGGGGTTGCGGTTGCTATTCCCGCTCCTCCCGCAATTTGTATTATTACTTTCACTCCCCTGTCTCCCGGACTCGGAGGGGACTACCGGCATAAGGATTCCCTGGGGTTCCATTTTCGCAGTGACGTAACTGTGAGTACGGATACCGGAAGAAGTGCAGACATTGAAGTTAGTAACTTCTCATCCTGCTTACCGCCAGTTACCCGGAACTATTTTCAGAGTCCTGGAATTCCCTTTTTGCTTTCTGGATCCACTGTGGTTTGCTATACTCTCTCTTGAGGGTCTTGAGGGTCTTAACTAGTGCTGGACTACTCCACCCAGACGCTAGAGCCAAACCGCAGTATCTGTTGTTTTCTCCACTCCCTTTTTTCCCCGAGGTGCTTCCTTACACAGTGGTATTTGTGTTCCTCTGGGTGGGGTTGTTCCTTAGGGAGGAAGGTGGCCTTCTTCACGTCATCGTCTCTGCTGGTCGACTTCTGAGGTTAGTGGCCTTACAGATCTTATGCTACTAACGGCCTGACAGATTGTCAAGCCCACGTTAGTTACCCAGCCCGGACGATGGACATCAACGTGGTGTTGACTTCGCTGCTTGAGAGCATTGCGGCTCTGCAGCAGGAGGTACATACCTCGCGCTTGGAGAATCAAGAGCTGAAAAAAGAGATGGGCACTTTACATAGGGAGGTAGCAGGTATTACTAGAAAAGGCACAGGAAAAGAGTCCTACATAAGGGAGTGGACACTCCCCCCTCCGGTCTCTACCACTACACCTATCACAGGGGGAGGTACACCAGGCCCCGGGTTCTTTTCAGTGCCAGCGGCAACTACCTCTCCTGATGGGTCAACTCCCACAGTCCACGTCATACAGAACCATGGGATACCCCTGGCACCACCCGAACGCTTTTACGGAGATCCCAAGAAATTCGAGACGTTCCTCAACCAATGCAGGCTCCACTTCCTCTGTAAACCTACTGTATTTCAGGACGACTCGGCAAAGACCTCCTTCATGATGTCCTACATGGGAGGGAACGCCGTCAGCTGGACCATCCCCTTGATGGAACGAAACGATCCGGTGCTGCACAATTTTCAGGATTTTTGTCTAGAGATGAGGAAGCTGTTTGATAGGAAGTCACACATGATGACTCTGGACCGAGAACTTATAACTCTACGGCAGGGGTCACAGGACTTGTTGACCTACATCACCACCTTCAACCACCTCCTGGTGGAAACAGACTGGCCTCAAGAGAAACGGACTACATTGTTCTATCAGGGACTGCGAGGAGAACTAAAAGACGTACTGTCGCAGGTAGTCCAACTACCCCGTACCTGTGAGGAGTTAATCGACCTCACTGTCCAGCTAGATCATCGCTTACAGGAAAGGAAGGGAGATCGAAGTAGAAGTGACACCCGTTTTCTCCTCCCCCGATTTAAACCAGCTGTCGAAGAACACCCGAAGCAGTCCGAAGGACCAGAGCCGATGCAGATTGGAGGACTACGGGGTCCGCTCACTGCTGAAGAGAGAGAGAAAAGACGTCAGCAAAAGCTGTGCTTATACTGTGGAAAAAGCGGCCACTTCATTAGAGAATGCCGAGCACGAGCTAAGCTACCCGAAAAATCGACCACTTTCAGGATGCAAGCTGCTACTTTTCCACAAACGACGGAAAACTAACGAACCCGAGCCAGGAAGGGATCTCTGTCTTGGGTTCAGAATCTAACATGGTCCCTTTAACTCTGGCTAACACCATTCAGCCTTCTGTGGCTCATATGAATGTGTGCGTAACCCTTTGGGTGTCCAAAAAGTCTTCCATTGACGTCTCTGCCCTTTTGGATTCCGGAGCCACTGGAAATTTCATCGATCAACAGTACGCCTGGAGCATCGGGGTACCATACGAAAGCAAGAAAACACCTGAACTAGTGAAGGCAGTAGACGGAAAGGCCTTGACATCCGGACCGGTGAGGTACCACACTTGCCCCCTTATGATGCGGATAGGAGAGAACCACTTCGAAACTATCCAGTTCGACCTAATAGACGCACCACACTTCCGTCTCATTCTGGGTATGCCATGGCTGACTCTTCATGACCCTGTTATCCGGTGGGCGGACCGCACTGTGTCCTTAACCTCCGGATATTGCACGGACCAGTGCATCAAATGACTAGCTCACCCGGACGTTTTTACCGGTACGCAGGCAGGCTTCCTAACAAAGGGATGCGAAGACCACGGGTATTGCTGTTCTGTCATGCTTCCTGATGTCTACAAGGACTACAAGCTGTCTTCGACAAGCAGGAGGCAACACGTTTACCACCTCATCGGACGTATGATTGCCGGATCGACCTCGTGCCTGGAGCGGACATCCCTTGTAGCAGGGTGTATGCCCTGACGGAGCCCGAGACCCGCTATCTGAAGAATTACCTGGAAGAGAATCTAGCCTCTGGCTTCATCAGGCATTCATCGTCACCAGCCTCTTCTCCTCTCTTCTTTATAACTAAGAAGGATTGTGACGAGTTGAGGACATGTATCGACTATAGGGCGATCAACAAGGTAACCATAAAGAACAGATACCCGCTGCCCTTAATACCGGTACTGTTGGATCAGATCAAAGGAGCACGAATCTTTACGAAACTGGATCTCCGAGGGGCGTACCACTTGGTCAGAGTCAAAACCGGCGATGAATGGAAGACCGCCTTCAGGACCAAATTCGGGCTCTATGAGTATCAGGTGATGCCCTTCGGGCTATGCAACGCCCCGGCAGCGTTTCAATTTTTTATGGATGAGGTGCTTCGGGGCTTGTTAGACACCTGTTGCATCGTATACATCGACGATATCCTCATCTATTCGTCAAACCCCCGAGAACACATCACTCATGTGAAGGCGGTATTTAACAGACTTCAACAACATTCGCTGTACGCCAAACTTGAAAAATGCCTGTTCCATGTGACAGAGGTCGCTTTTCTGGGGTATGTCGTTAATGCTCAAGGCTTCCAGATGGACATGGGCAAGGTAGAAGCAATCACGCAATGGAAGGCACCTCAGCACGTCAAGGCAGTACAGAGCTTCTTAGGGTTTGCGAACTACTACCGGCGTTTCATTAAAGACTTCTCCAAAATAATACACCCTATATCACGACTGCTTAGAAAGAATACCACATTTTCCTGGGATCAAGAAGCAGATCGTGCCTTTCGAGAGCTGAAGAATCGATTCACCCAAGCTCCTATCTTACGACATCCTAACCCGAGCCTGCCATTCGTAGTGGAAACGGATGCGTCACAATACGCCATAGGAGGCGTACTGTCACAAAGACACCCTGATACAGGACAACTCCATCCAGTGGCGTACTACTCCAAGAAGATCTCCCCTAGCGAGGTCAATTATTCCATCACAGATAAGGAGCTATTGGCGATCAAACAAGCAAGTGAGGAATGGAGGCACTACCTCCTAGGAGCTTTGCACACAATCGAAATCTTCACAGACCACCGGAATCTATCGTTCCTGAAATCTGCTAGAGCCCTCACTCCACGCCAGCTACGGTGGTCTCTATTTTTCTCCGATTTTGATTTCGTCATTAAATACAGACCAGGGCCCCAAAACGGTAAGGCAGACGCGCTGTCACGATTGGACGAACCTACGGACATCGAACTAGACGTACCCCAAGAACCTCCCTTCATCCTCCCTGAGAACGCCTTCCAGTATGAAACCGTAGCGTTGATCACATCAAATGATTTCCTGGAAGACCTGAAAACGTCCTTGGACAGCGTGGATGGCCGTGCCTGGATACAGGAAGACCCCGAACGTAGAACCACAAAAGACAATCCATTATACCACTACCATACCTTGTATGTTCCCCACAAGGCTCAACAACTACAAGTGCTAGCTTGGGCTCACGACTCAACGTTAGGAGGACATCTAGGGGAACACAAAACCATCGCCAACATTGAGAGATCCTTTTGGTGGTCCTCACTAAGAAACTATACCAAGAATTACATCAGAGACTGCGCTATCTGTGCCCAAGGCAAGGCCAGCCATTCCAAACCCGTGGGGTTGTTACGCCCCATACCCATGCCTCCTCTCCCGTGGCACACGGTGTCGATGGACTTCATCGTTGAAATGCCATCCTGCGGAGGTTATACCACTATCCTAGTGGTGGTCGATCACTTGACAAAAATGTGACATTTTATCCCCCTGAAACGACTGCCTACCTCGGCCGAACTGGCTGTTGTCTTCCTCCAGCATGTGGTCAGGGCCCACGGACTACCTAGGGTACTTATAACAGACAGAGGTGCCCAGTTCACTTCCCGATTCTGGAGAGCGTTATGTGACACCATGAGAGTGGAGGTCCGATTGTCCACCAGCTACCACCCCCAGACAGACGGAAAAACGGAAAGGCTCAACCAAACACTCGAGCAATACTTGCGTTGTTTTACCCTCCAAAACACCTCAGACTGGTACCCATTGATCTGGATGGCAGAGTTTGTTTACAACAACGCAGACCATTCCACATTAGGGTGTTCTCCCTTTTTCTGTCTCTATGGGTTTCATCCGAACATGCTCCCTTTCGAATGGCCTGTAGTGTCAGGACATCCCACCATACAGGAACATCACGCCCATCTCAGAGCAGTGCTCATTAAAGCAAAGGGTCAGCTAGAAGCATCACAAAGGGCACACAAGCATCAAGCTGATAAAAAAGAACCCTGAGCCTACTTATCAAGTGGGAGATAAGGTATGGTTAGCGACAAAGAATCTGCACCTAAAAGGGTGGGTAAATTGGCTCCCTAGGTATGTAGGGCCCTATGGTATCGAACAAATCATTAATCCTGTTGCTGTAAGGTTGTCTTTACCCCAGTCATGGAATATTCACCCCGTGTTCCACGTGTCCTTGCTTAGGCCCTGTTCAGTCAGCATGAGGTTACCCTCTACACCATTGCCTATAGAAGTTGAGGGGCAGGAGGAATACGAGGTTCGAGAACTATTGGATTCTAGGCTCGTGAGGGGACGAGTGCAGTACCTAGTGGACTGGAAGGGTTATGGTGTGGAGGACAGAACCTGGGAACCAGTAACCCACCTGCACTGCCCACGGTTGTTGGAGCGATTCCATACCAAGTACCCAGGTAAACCAGGGCAACCGCCGAGGCGTCGGTCCTCGAGAGGGGTTCTGTCACGATCCTGAGTCAGAGAAGGGAGCCGGGGTTGTCTGCTCACTCCTCCCGTGTAGTGCAAGCACAGGGAGGCTCAGGGAGAACAGGGCGCCACAGAACGGAGCGCAGGTGACAAAGAACCACAAGGCCCAGAATGCCAAGGGACAGCGACCCGCGCATCACAGCAGGAGCCGCCTGTTCATTCGTCGGCTATAAAGCCCCACCTTTTCTTACAAACGGGGCTTGACAAACTTCCTGATTACCCCGTGCATGCAGCGCTCAGCGGATGGTGTTCCCCGCAGGAGTCGGAGCGCTGAAAATCTACCGAAGCTGCCGAGCCGCTTCTTGCTGAATTCCCGACCTATGTGTTTCACGGACAGCGGTGTTTTGTTTCGCTGAGACTTCAAGGGCGCAGGAGCCCTTTCAGGTATTTAGGTTCTCGCGGGGTTGCGGTTGCTATTCCCGCTCCTCCCGCAATTTGTATTATTACTTTCACTCCCCTGTCTCCCGGACTCGGAGGGGACTACCAGCATAAGGATTCCCTGGGGTTCCATTTTCGCAGTGACGTAACTGTGAGTACGGATACCGGAAGAAGTGCAGACATTGAAGTTAGTAACTTCTCATCCTGCTTACCACCAGTTACCCGGAACTATTTTCAGAGTCCTGGAATTCCCTTTTTGCTTTCTGGATCCACTGTGGTTTGCTATACTCTCTCTTGAGGGGTCTTGAGGGGTCTTAACTAGTGCTGGACTACTCCACCAGACGCTAGAGCCAAACCGCAGTATCTGTTGTTTTCTCCACTCCCTTTTTTCCCCGAGGTGCTTCCTTACACAGTGGTATTTGTGTTCCTCTGGGTGGGGTTGTTCCTTAGGGAGGAAGGGGGCCTTCTTCACGTCATCGTCTCTGCTGGTCGACTTCTGAGGTTAGTGGCCTTACAGATCTTATGCTACTAACGGCCTGACACCCCCCATGGGTAGGGGTGGTAGTAGTGGTAGGCATCTGGCACCCATGGGTAGAGGTGGTAGTAATGGTAGGCATCTGGCACCCCCTGAGTAGGGGTGGTAGTGGTGGTGGGCATCCAGCCCCCCATGGGTAGAGGTGGTAGGAGTGACAGGCATCTAGCACCCCCTGGGTAGGGGTGGTGTTAGTTGTTGGCATCCAGGCCCCTATGTGTATATGTGGCATTGGTGATGGCCATCCCGCCCCTATGGTGCTGCTGTTGCTGGTGTAAGTAATTTCTGCATCCCTCTGTGTGTGTGTGATATGTCGGGTACGTGTAGTTTGTTTTTGTGGTTGGTGTCTGACTTACCTTCTGCGCCGTACGCGTCCGTGCCTGTTCCGGTAATAGATGTAGAGTATTGGTAGGACCTGCGCGATGGGATTCATGGTTGGTTCGTCTCGTTCGTCTTTCTCTTTGCTTCGCCTCGTCCTCGTCAGTGGCGTGTTCATCTCGTAGCCGTGGATCGTCTTGTGTCGCGAATTGGAGCTTATGTACGCCTCTCCCGGATGCTTTGACGTGCCGTGCGTAGCGACGGGTTCGGCACGTACGGAAAGCGCATCGTACTTGTCCGGCCGGACGGGGCTGCATTTTGGCTTCCGTGCGACTCGATTCTGCGTTTCCGGATCCGCATCGGTCGGAGAACTGGACCTGTATTGGGTGAGTACGACTGGGTCGGGATTTGGGCAGTTGTGCGCATCGTACTTGCTCGTTCGGATGTATGTGCGAATCGGTCGGGAAACAGGCATTCGCCTGGCTTTTTTCCCGGCCGAATGGTATTAGGTGCGCCTCCGACCGGGATCGGAATCGACCCCTTAGTACTTTGTATTAATTCACAAATATTTAGGTTGTCAGGTAGAATACTCTGTAACAGTTGATACCTCAGTAGGGCCCGAGTCCTAAATCCACAGTACCCTTACACACGGCTAAACACTTATTAATGGATGTTCAAGTAATAAAATCAGGCAAAAACTGGTTTTGTCTTTATGTCATCACAAAAAACAAAAGCAGAAATAAGCTATTACAAGTTAATGCACAAACACTTAAAATCTCTGTGCATAGTATTATCTTCTAAAAACATTTCCTAATAAAATCAATACATCACTCATGTCTTTGAAAATATCAATAATTTTATGGCAAGACAGGAGGCTAGCATTATGCATCAAATCTTTTATTACTTCTTCTGAGCAGCAACAACAACTTAAAAGCTTCCCAGAATGGAACTTAAAACATTACAAACAAAAAAGAATGTTCATGTCCTATAAAGAGTCTGCATCCTTAATTTCCTTACTCTTTTGTTGCTGCTTCTGAGCAAGATAAGTATTGTGTTTTTTCATTAGTTAAATGCTCATATGAGTGAAAATATGATTACCCAATTTTCGGGTAAAGAATGTTTGATTGACAGTTTGTGTGATTGTGTGATTGTGCGCAGGAAGAAATGTATAATTTCTTAATTTATGTATTTTAATTTATTTTAGGTTATTATTCTCATTTAAGAATATTGTTTTGATGTTTTAATATGGAGTTTACAGTTTTAAATGCGAGCGTAATGTAGTTTAAATTGGTTAAGGAGTTATGAAGGTTTAAAACTTACTGCGTGTTTTGAAATCGGGAGCGGTGTGCACGCGAGCGTCTGGCAGGTCAATTTCACGAAATGGAGGCGTGAGGAAGACACGCTAACGTAACGATTGTCTACATCGTTATGTTATGTTTTCAATTATCTTCAATGAGAAAATCGAAGTAATGAAAAGTTTTTAGGCCGTTTTCTACAGCTGTTAGTGCACAGAGGTTGCTAGGCAAAGGAGGATTTATCGGAAGATCGTTACCGGTCAGGTTACGATCGTTGGTAAAGAGAGTGGGAGTTTTGTGGTTTTTTAGAGGAGATCAGCTGTTAGGAAGTGCTTTTGTTTGGAAAACATATGTTAAAGTAATTAGCATTAGGAAGTCGTTTTTTCAGGTTGTTTTGAGAGTTTCTGGATTATTGTTGAGGAAATAAGTAAGAAGTTGATTGAGGAGGAATATTTTTAAGAGTCAATATGGAGAATATGGAGGGTAGTAAATTAACAGAGGAAGCAAGAGAAGAGAAATTAAGGAAGATGGTGAGTGATGAGGTTAAAACAGTAGTTCAAGAGGCTTTTAAGCAATGTTTAGGAAAGAGAGGTAGGAAAGAAATGGAAGAAAAGGAATATTTTTCAGTTTCGGAAGATGAAATAGAGAATAAGGGTCCAGGAGGAAAATGTTTACAAAAGAAAAAGCACTTGGAAAGTAAAGGAGGCCAAAGCGCCTCGCAGAGTTCAGGTGTCCGTGGCGGCACACGTAAAAGTCCGCGAAACGCTGAATATGAGGAGGATGAGGATGAGATTCATACTCAAGGAGGAAGATCAAGTATTAATATGGATGAATATATACTTGATTTGGAATACAAAGATGAATATGAAAAAGAGGAAAGTGTGATGAGCATAGCTACTGGGCATTTGGAAAAGAATTCTATCAAGGACCCATTTGGGGAGAATTTATTTGACCCTAAAGAGATTAGGCACCCAAGAGGCAAGGATTGGTGGCCCTTGGAACATGTGTCACAATATATTAAGTGTAGATTACGTCAGCCTCTAGAGAGAGAAGAGCGTAATTTGATGAGGGCTGAATGCTCGAGGCCGGTGATTGAAGATAAGGTGACTCTTACTCCAAATTTGGACCCTGATATAATTACATACTTGTTTAAAATGGGTAAGGACCCGAGGAAGGGTTTGGAGAAGTCACTAAAAATCTGTCAGGACAAGTTATTAGATGTACCGGGACCCTTGGCAAGAATCTTTGATACAGTTGAGGAGTCTTTTCTGAATGGAAGTGATGTGGATTTGACATTATTGAGAGGATGGTGTCAAAGAGCTATCTGCTTTATGGGAAACGCAAATGCTGCACTTCTTGCTGAAAGGCGAAGAACGCTTTTGATGCGTATTACCCCAAAATTTAGTGAGTTGGCTAAGAAGGAGTCAACTGATGAAGCAAAGGGTTTGCTTTTTGGAGAGGGTCTGGTTAGATCCTTTTTCAAAATATGTAAAGACATTTACTAGTCTGGATAAGGCACAGTCTTCTATGAGAAGAGTGTTTCATGGAAATAGTTTTTATGGTAGGGCCGGTAGGAGAGGGCAAACTACTGGCCGGGCAGGTTTTAGAGCCCAATATCAAAGTACAGTGTATCAAGGAAATGGTGGATACAGAGGACAAACTGCAAATAGTCAGTTCTATCCACAGAGAGGGAGATCACAAGGAAGGAGAGGAACTCGAACAAGAGGACAATCCTTTGGTAGAGGACAGGGACAGACACAAGGTGAGTACGAGGAACAGTTTTGGTTTTATCCCATTAAAGATAGGAGGAAGATTGAAGTTTTTCAAAGATGTATGGAAAGGACTAACATCAGACGCTTGGGTTCTGCAGAGGGTAACAGGGTTTGTGATAGAATTCGATGCAGATCCAGTTCAGATAGAAGAGCCAAAAGAGTTGGTCTTTCAAGAGGAATTACAAAAGGTGATTTAAGAAGAAGTAGATCAGATGTTAGAGAAGGGTGCGATTATTCAGGTGGAAGAAGATGTCAGAGGTTTCGTGAGTACTTTATTTGTAGTAGAAAAAAAAGGACAAAGGATGGAGACCTGTGATAAATGTCAGGAATCTCAATCAGTATGTGACTTATCGTCATTTCAAAATGGAGGGAATCCATTTTCTAAGAGACTTGTTACAAGATCAGGATTGGATGGTGAAGATAGACTTGAAGGATGCTTATTTCACAATTCCCATGGCAAAGGAAAGTCAGCATTATTTACAGTTCAGATGGAGAAATCAGTTGTTTCAATTTCAGTGCCTACCTTTTGGTTTGTCAGCGGCACCCTGGTGTTTCACAAAGGTGATGCGTCCGGTAGTTGGTTTCCTGAGAGAGAGAGGAATGAGATTGATTATTTATCTGGACGATATTTTATTGATGAATCAGGATGCAGATGTACTTCTGGAAGAGTTGGAGGTGTTGACAGAGTTGTTGAGAAAGTTGTGTTTTGTGATAAATGTGGAGAAATCGGTGGTGTGTCCATCTCAGAATTTGGAGTTTCTAGGTTTTGTGGTGGACACAAAGGATTGTTGTTTACGTTTGCCAGAGAAAAAGATAAAAAAGATAAAGCAGGAAGTGGTAACTATGGCAAAGAAGGAGTCAGTAAAGTTACGGGAGTTAGCTCGAGTGATTGGTCTTTTGTCAATCTTCAATACAGGCAGTATTTCCAGGTCCACTTCATTACAGGTCGCTTCAACGTTTGAAGGCACAGAGGTTGGCAGAAGGTTTTTGATACGGAGACGTAATTTATTTGAACGAAGAAGTGAAAGAGGAATTATGGTGGTGGAAGGAGAATTTGGAAGCATGGAACGGGAAGGCAATTTTTGGATCACAGCCAGATTTTGTGATAGAAAGCGATGCAAGCAATCTAGGTTGGGGTGCATCTTTTTTGACAAAGATTTTTTGGTCTTTGGAAGAGAGGGAAGAGCATATAAATTGTTTGGAGATGCAGGCTGGTTTGTTGGCTTTACAAAGTTTTCAGAAGGATCTATTAGGGAGTTCAGTACTTTTACGTATGGACAACGTTACGGCGGTTACATATGTGAACAAGTTGGGAAGAAGCAGATCAAAGAGATTGACGGAGTTGGCGAAGGAAATTTAGTATTTTTGTTTGGAGCACAAGATAGATTTGAGAGTGGAATATCTACCAGGGAGGATGAATGTGGATGAGGATTGGTATTCAAGGAATGTAATAGATTACAGCGATTGGATGCTGAACAAGGATGTTTTCAGGAAGATAGTGGAGGTTATTCATCCTTTGGAGGTGGATTGGTTTGCGTCTCGCCTGACGTTTCAGTTGCAGAGTTATGTGAGTTGGAGGCCAGACCCAGGAGCATTGGCAGTAGACGCTTTCCATCAGAATTGGAGGGGCTTAAGAGGCTATGCGTTTCCACCTTTTTCGATGATTCAGAGGGTCTTGGTTCAGGTAAGGAGGCAGAAATGTCGCTTGGTTCTGGTGACTCCTTTCTGGAAGTGTCAGCCATGGTTCCCGTCGGTAATGGAATTGGCTGTGGAAGAGCCTTTTCTGATTGTGGCAGAGAAGGGACTTTTAAAGGGAGTAGATGGGGTGGAACATCCTTTGGTGACTTCAGGTTTACTCAACCTTCTAGTTTGGAGGATATCAGGCATACAAGAGGAGTGTCAAGACTTTCGGAATCAGCTTCAGAGTTACTCAATGAGTCTTGGGCACCTGGGACAAAGAAGAGATACAGGAGTGCATGGAGAATTTGGAGTGGTTGGTGCATGGAAAGGGATTTGGATCCATTGGAGGTGGATGATATAGAGGTTGCAAATTTTTTAGCTAGTTTGTTTGAAAAGGGAATGTCTTATAGGACAGTGAATTGTTATAGATCGGCTGTGGCAGCAGGGCATTCTTTAGTTCAAGGTATTTCAGTAGGAAGGAGTCCTTTAGTTTGTAGGGTAATGAAAGGAATTTGTTTGAAGAGACCCCCCTTGGCAAAGTATAAGTCTTTATGGGATGTTGATTTGGTTTTAAAGCTATTTCAGAATTGGCCATCTAATAAGTTTTTGGAAACAAGGGAGTTGTCTTGGAAGCTGGCAACTCTTCTTTGTTTGATATCCTTTAGGAGGGTTTCAGATGTTAAGGCACTTGAGTGGTCTAGGCGTTTATATCAGCCAGATGGCGTGGTTTTTGAAGTTTGCAGAAGAACAAAGACTGTGGGGCCGATTCCGATTCGGGCCGGAAATCTCTCCGACCGAGCCGGACCCGGAGAGATTTCCGACCGAATCGGACCCGTGCAGCCCGACCGAACGAGTACGATGCGTCCGTATGGTATCGTACACGAGTCAGTCGGACTCCCATTGAAGTCAATGGGAGCCGGTCGTACAGCGCGTAAGGAGGCTCCCATTGCCTCAATGGGTGCGAGGCGAACAAGGGCGCCCCCTACAGCGGGTACGCGGCGAAGCGACTCGCGCCGTACACGCACAGGTAGGGGGGACCCATGGGTCCCCCCTGTGTGCGACTCGCGCGGCTACGCGTACAGGGGGGTCCGACACGGACCCCCGAAGTACTGCTCTGACTGCTCTTTCGAGCCGGATGGCGCGTGTCGGTCGGACTGCTCGCGGCGCGCATCGTACTTACCCGGCCGGGGAACGTCTCCATTGCGCGGTGCGAGTCGTGTCCGAGCGAGTCGGTCGGTGCGGTTCGACCCGGGAACGAGTCGGTCGGAGCGGTTGGGATGCCCGAACGAGTCGGTCGGCGATTTCGCATCGTACTCGCTCGTCCGGACGCGCGTACGAATCGGTCGGGAAATAGGGCTCCGAATCGGATCCGGTTAAGCCGAATCCGATTCGGAGCCCTACCGTCCGAGATCGGAATCGGCCCCTGTGTTTGAATCTATTTTTTATCCAAGATTTGATGATTCACCTAATCTTTGTGTGGTACGTTGTTTGAAAGAGTATGAGGCTCGTATGTTGGAAAAAAGAGTGGATCAGCTCCTGATTTCGTATGTGAAACCATTTAAGCCAGTGAGTAATGCCACTATTGCTAGATGGGTAAAGTCAACTATGAAAGAGGCTGGTGTTGACTTGTCAAAATTTACTGCTCATAGCGCAAGGGGTGCGATGGCTAGTAAGGTTTTCAAGATGGGTGGAAGGATGGAAGATATTTTAAAGGCAGCAGATTGGTCTTTTGCAGAGACGTTTAGGAGATTTTGTTTTAGGAAGGTTGATCATGTGTCAAAATGTGTGTTGAGAAGCTTTGAACATGCATAATGCTAGCCTCCTGTCTTGCCATACAATGACGATTCTTATAGGTTTTACTGATTAAAGAATCGAGATTTTATTAAAGACAAGGAGGCTAGCATTATCCTCCCACCCTTCCCATGGGGAGGGGAAGGAGTTATATTTTATAATTCTTTGGTAAGATGTGTTAAACATAAAATAATGTGTCATTGAGGTTTAAAAAGTTTTTTTGTTAGTGTATGGATTCTTTATCTTTTTTTGTTTGTATTTTCTTTTTTGCAGATTAAATGGTTTTTCATGGGAAGGAGTTTGCTTATTCAATGTTTTTGAGGAAGCTGAACAAAAGAGGAAGGAAATGGAGGATGCAGACTCTTTATAGGACATGAACATTCTTTTTTGTTTGTGATGTTTTAAGTTCCATTCTGGGAAGCTTTTAAGTTGTTGCTGCTCAGAAGAAGTAATAAAAGATTTGATGCATAATGCCAGCCTCCTTGTCTTTAATAAAATCTCGATTCTTTAATCAGTAAAACCTATAAGAATCGTCATTTCCTTATCAAAATACAATATGCATAAGTCTTTTCCTACATTTCAACATGCTGCTGAGCAGCTTTGGACCGCATAAAAAAGGCCCCTGCAACTGAAAACCACTAGGCTAAAAATCCTTGCTCCAAGAATACTTGGAAGAAAGAAAAAGTTCTCCCAGGGTCATACATACAACACCCTGAGAGATATAGGGTGCCACCCAAGAACTTCATGAGAGCTTGTAGGAGTTTTGAGGCCACTGCTCTTGCATGCCACCACAGCCATCTACAACTTGTGCCTTGTTGTATCTGCTCTCCCAGGCACCACATGCAAAATCTGCTAATTAGGCGGCCCCAGTGCCCTAGGGGCGCTCCATGCCTTCAGAATTTTTTTTTATATATAACCACAGCCTCTGCCTGCAGCACATTTTTAGGTAGAGCCTACCAGACAGTGCATGCTCTGTCTGTTGCACAACATATTGTGGGCTTATCTAGAACATACAGGAGCTTGAAGCCCATCCATTGCTTCCCTTTGTTTGGATTTACTGACACTCTTATGTTCCTGCTTCTTATTGAATTACGTTTTCGTCAATCTTGTGTTTGACCCTCCCATGGAGCACTGCCTCTTTACAATGTTTCTCATGCTCACTTTCCGGGAACTGCTTTTTTTCTTTTTGTGTAAGTACTCCATCAGAGTGCATGTGTATTCCATCTCTCTCCCTCATGTGATTCCCCCCCTAAATTGCAATTGCCCATTGCTTCTTCTCCCTACTCCTGCTCTCTGTTGCTTCCCCCCACCTGCACCATCCTCTCTCACCCACTGTTTCTCCTCCCCACCCCCATAGGGGCTTGCTCGCCTGTGTGCTTCTCCCCCACCCACACTGCATGGATTTCTGGTCCTTTGCTTCTTCTCTCCACTTCTACCATCCATGTTGCGTCACCCCACCCGTGCCGTCTTTCTGTCACCCATTGCTTCTCCTCCCAATCCCCCTTTGTGGTACTTCCCCCCATCTCCCAGACCCCAATCCCTGCTGAGTTGCTTCCTCACCACCCTGTCGTGTTGCTTCTCCCACACACTGGCCCTCGGTATTGGTCGCCCCCACCAGGCTGCAATTAAAAAAAAATGCTCACCTCACTTTGTAGGAACACGTGTGTTGTGGGTGCCTACAAAATGACATGACGACCATGTCCAAGCAGCTTTTTTTAAAGCTTTTATTCCTTTAGCCATGCTGCACAGCATTGCAGATGCTTACAGCATGACTAATAATCATTGGCAAATCCAACAGATCCCAAGACAAGATCTATTGGCTTTTTCACTGCATGTTTTTAATATATGTTACTTCATAATTGGGTACTTGGTCCCTTTTGGACACCTGAGACTCACCACATTGGGGACCATGGGGGAGCCTCAAAGCCCACCAGTTCCTAATGGCTCTATGTCCAGCACAGCTCTCTAGAGCTGCAGCAGAACCGAGCTGTTGTATTCTTCCACCCACAGTCAGCTCGGACAGAAGTCTTGTATCCTTTCCACTCCCCCCGGACATGGCGAGCAGGAACCAATGGTCAACAGTGCTGCCAGGGCTCTGGCCTTTACACTCCCCCCAGACACAGGGAGCAGGAAGCAATGCAGGATTCCCAAGTCATGACCTACAAGTTTTAATGAATATGTGCAAAAGTGTTAACCCTTTCAATCCGGCCTGACACCTTTTCTAAAAATCATAATTCAAAAGCTACTGAACTTATTTACACCAAACCAAAAAAGCATGCTTTCTGAATAAAGTTCTACTGTCATGCCAAGTTTAGTGCAAAATCGTTCAGTGGGTTTTGCTCTGTCTTTCGACAACATTTACAGTGGCAAATATATTGAAAAATTATATAATTTCTCCCACCCCTTAACTTTTTTTTCTCATGGATATATCTTCACTTCATTGGTTTCTCTGCCTGATGTCATGAGGGTTAAAGGTGACATGACACGACTTGCTGGAGGTCATTACTGTGAAACCTCAATTATTATCACTTCATGTAATATCTTGGGGGTAAAAGGGCATAGGATGTCCCTTCTGCTACCCCGGGCATTTTGGTGAATCTATGTACGTGTTTTTTTGTGCAGTGATTCAATCACCTGCCATGTCATTCTCATCATGCTCTGTTGTAGCGTTTCAATATGCAAAAGCTATTATACGGCTAATTTCATATTTGATATTTTTTATGGGAAATCTGCAATGGCTCTTTTTATTTCAGAACAGAACTAACAAATCCGTCTTTTCGGTGTTTTATAAGTAAGTTTTAATTAACAAGAGAGCTATTTTGGTATATAATCTTAGGGTTGTAACTGTCAATGTGTGTAGCCGTGACTTCACATTGTTGTGAAGATGTTCAGAAGGCTTTTAAGGAGTGCTGTTAATAGAAATATATACTTACCTATGGGAACTGCTGTTTGATTTTTATAATATGTGCATGAATAGGATATATATTGCTTGTAAAAACTGGCAATAAATATTATAACATATAAACGAATTCTGTGCATAACTCCTACACTTGCAAAATTGTTATGCTTAAATCATTTTCCAGTTGCGCAAGTGAAATCTGGTAACTGTGTGAAAATGTCTACATGCAGTGGAAAAGGCAACATGTAGTACAATGCTGGCATACTACATTAACATTTCCATCACGTACTTTTACTTTGTTAATGTTTTTTTACTTGCCAAAAGAAATCTAAAAATACAGAAGCTATGCGGCCAATGTGCTCTGACGCATCTTGCCAACTCGAGAGTGAATCATTCCAGTGCAATGTATGGTCAGGAATTTGGTGCTTAAAAATACATATGTATCTATGCAAAGGTTGCTGTGAGGAGCTGAATGTCTTCATTTTTTCTACTTCATAGCTCTTAATTTGCAATAAAACATATAACTGCAGGTACCCAAAGCGTTTCCTAGGAGTCCAAGCAGCACTGCCCAATTCCAGGGTTGGGGAATACCACAAATTCCTATTATTTATTCTACTTAATGCCTCTTTCTTTTACCACCATACACTTGCTGTCTCTTTATATCTATATTGTAGGTTATTTTTCCAACCTTACGTTCTCCCTTAATCATTGTTTTCCAGTTTTTTTCCTCTGCCTTGTATCTCCGTTTTCACTCTTTCTCTCCCTTGCCCTGAGTCAGAATCCGATGATGAACAATAAAAACCCACCCGGAAAAATGTGTACCAATGCTCACCACGTGCAACCATCAATTAAAGTCTAGACATGTGCAGTGAGAGTACACAGCTAAAATTGTTCTCAATCTTATAATTCAGCACCCTTACAATTCATGTAGTGGAATTAAACTCCAAAACAACACAATTTAATCAAAAGTCACAACTCTCGACTGGCACAATAAGCGCTGTTCATGGGTTGAACAGAAGCTAGAAACAACAGAATTGCTTACTGTATAAGCACATACGCATTTGTCCAGTTGAACATCAAAGACAAATGTTGTGTGTCTGAGACAACTTCTGCAGTTTGGCATGGAAAAGTACAAATGAGCTGCTGGCACCACCTATGTCAGCCTCTTTCTGGATTTTGTTTCCCAACCATACATTGCAAATATGAGTATTCGTCACAGATAAAAACACCTTCAACCATTCCCCCAACATGCAAATGAGCCAATACAGTCGTTAGTATGCAGACAAACACATAATTTGAACACAAAAGTCACCCATATTTGCAATGGAATTGGTGACCTGAGTGAAAATCAAAGTCAGTTCTTGCACCACACTTCAGGAGGCTACGATTAGATTATGTGCATGGAGGCCTTTTGTGGTTTGAGTCACTGCAGCCAATCCAGCTCTTATAGAAGTTTCTAGAATCCAGCCAACGGGGAAAAGACAAGAGTGGCAGGATGGTCAATCCGGCTCTGATGGAGTAGCAGCAGCTTGCATTCTGATTCAGTGGGTTAAAGCATCACCTACCCTTGGAGATGCATTAACCCGCTGAATGACCCAGCCATTTTTCTGAGGGATTGTCACAACACTAGTAGCCAGTGACTCAAAGGATAGCAAGATTAATCCCACCTTCTCCCTTTGGTTGTTAGACGTCCTGAACTGGACTCTCTGAAGTACAGGATGGCACAGCATTGCAGAGACACACTGCATCTCACTGTCAAGAAAGGAAACAGAAAACAGTGAGCATTTAGTAACGAAAGAGGAGTTCTATAAAGGGGAAGCATGATGATAAAAATGTGATGTCGCTTACCTGGAGTGAGAGGAGGTGTCGCTTATCTGGAGTGAGAGGAGGTGTCGCTTACCTGGAGTGAGAGGAGGTGTCGCTGTAACTAGGCCCCAGGCTAACCCAGAAGCTTACCTGAGAAACTAAGACGACTTGCACACCTCTGTCCCGGCAGGTAGAATCATATTCACATATTCAAAAAGGGGAAATCCAAAGCCAAATCATAGTCACCAAAGCCTAATCGGAGTCAATGCAAACTATAGCCGAGTCAAATAACAAAGTCAGTCCAAGACAAAGCAAGGGGTCAGTACATAGAAAAGGGATGAGGGAAAACTAGAGAACCGATAAAGGGGAAAAACAACTAAGGTGAAAGAACAGAATTTCAGGTGTCAACTTGAGCTTCAAGCGTAAAATACAAAACAACCGATGATGCCAGACACGGTCTTCAGTGTCTACTAACATTTTATCCTTCTCTGACCTGGAAGTCAGCTACTGGTTCTCTAATGTCTGGGGAAGCGTGTTTCAGACCTTACCCTGGAACTTAATGTCCACCATCACTTTATTCTCCAGTGCCCCATCTTCGATCTCCTCCATGTCATACATTTCTGGAGTCTCTAATGTGGTGTCTTATCCCAAAACCTTAACGGGATTTGAGATGATTCAGTATTTATTCATCGCAATACAGAGTGATGTTAGAAAGAGTTGGGACCTCATATCTTCAGCACACTCTCATTGGCCAACCAGCATTGAAAACTATTCATGCCACTGGAGCATGTGACTTGCACTCACTAGGAATTTGCATTAACTCGGGGAAACAATGTCCATTTGAAACATTTCTTGACTGTGTATAAATGGGACTTAGTTACCAGGTTTTTTTCCAATTTTGTCAGGGAATCAAATTCACTTGCTGATATTATTTTTGTGAGAAGCTTCTAGAATTGCATATATTTTTAAAAGGTATCTGGAGGTGAAGAGTCAACCACAGCACGTGCTCATTGGCCAGCCAGCATTCAAAACTTGTGTGGAGTAGAGGCAGTGCTATGCTGCACACATAAAGATAATATTGCAGGGAACCAGGAAAGACATGTAAAAGGATTTAAGACTGAAAACATGCCACATTTTTCTTTTTGACTTCTTGCTATTATGTAGAAAGATATTCGGCATAAATCAGCGAAGAAGATGCTGCTTGTAATTTAAAATACGTCAGACACCAACTAAAAATTCAAAATCAGAGTGAGAATATAACTTGAGTCTGAGAGAATATGAAAGGATATATCGAACCACATATCAACCCAAGCCATTGGTGTCTCCTGGCAGAATGTTTAAATCCTTCAAATATCCATATATCTTTATGAAAGTGTTAAAGGCCAGGTGGACCATACAGATTGGAATCTGGGACATTGAGATTTATCCACCACACACTTAAGGAAGTATTTGAAAGTGCATTTGTGATGCCAGGCCTGTGATTAACAAATCCGCTACCTAAAATAAATAAACTAATTGTGTATTGACAATTGAGTGAGCGAACATTTTGGGGGAGCGCTCATAAAGTAAAGTGACAAAAATTAAAATTGGTAACAGCAGGGTTTTAAATAGTGTGTCAAATATAACAACAGCTTAATTATCTACTTCACTTGTAGCAATATATATGGAAATAATACAGATGATGTTATTTTTATTGGCTGACTGACTGAGTCAGTTAAGAAGGTGATGAAGTTAGTCAATTAACCCACTGCCCTATTGAAGTCTAGTGCTGTTCTGAATATTGAGGCAACCACAGCTCAAGAAATTAATTCTGGCATAAAAGTTGCTGTTTTTCAAAGAGCACACATTATGCCTTACCAATTCAGGTAGGGAAATAACACTTACATACACTGTGAAGACCCTGATGAGACATCATTCTCCAGTTACGTAGGGAAACCCTAATTCAAAAACGTAGGGCCTAATTATGATGTCGCAGGGTCCGACGCCACGTCAGTGTCGGACCCACCAACATCTGGCCATGTGGTCGGCCCGCCTCATTGTGATGCGGCAGGCGGAGGCATCTGGCGGAGGGACCGTCCGCGGCGCTTCCGACGAGCTCAAGGTGCCCGTTGGTGCGTCCGAAACCTAACATAATCCCTTTATGACTGCGGCTCCGCCATCGGGATTATGATGTCGGTTTCCGACAGCCATTCCATGTTGGCCTTTCCGACATAGGAAGGCTGTCGGAAAGTGACATTGGGGACCCCTAGCACGTGCCTCCTTCCCTCCTGGCCCTCTCCTCTGGGGCCTGGGGGCCACCTATGGTGCCCCCTAAATGTCCCCGCACCGTGAGGTGCCTGCCACACGGTGCAGGGATGCTTCAAAACATCCATTTCACTATGGCAGCTTGTGCTGCGGGCCTTTTTCGCCCTCCGCACAAGCGACCATAATGAAATGGATGTTTCCAACTGCCCTATGGGCAGTACATCCAGATTGGAATGTCAGAACCACCGACCTATGGTCCTATGGTAATTAGGCCTTAGCACTTAAGTCCAGGACAGCATCACCTTCTTTCATGTCACCATCACAGTGAACATCTGTTCAGTGTAGAATCTATACAGCAAGAAAGAAGGGAAAAGTGAGGATAAAACCAGTCTTTAAAAGTAATTGAATGGATGAAAGAAAAAAAGTGACTGCTCAGTATGCAAGCTGGAAACCAATGGAACATCAGATGGAAAGCACGTTATTTCATGTAATGGATTAAGACAGAGTCATTCATAATTTCCATTTCAAATCTGGATAGAAAAGTCACTACAATTTTGGGATTGTATCTCAGATAACATGGCAACCCTTATTACCTCTAATCGAGAAAGAGGCTATCATAGTGTTAACCAATACTTTCAACACTGGCAAGTCTGAATCTATGTGTGTGGCTAGGATAAATGTAAAAAAGATGAACAGTCTGCATTAAACACTGTACATCTTTTAGAATGTAGGTCTTCCATGTGTGGTCTCCCATTATTTAATATCATTTGTAGATGTTTTTTGAAAATGTAATGAAGAAATATATGTGATCTCCTAAGAAGAAAGTTAGAACCACCATAGATATATCTCTTGTTCAAAATTAGGTTTTGTGTTTCCCAAGCTGAATAAATGCTAGCATGCCTTCATGTTATCTCTAGCTCAGCAGTGGTTACTGAATAATTCCCCACAAACTCTCAAATGGGTACTCAAATAGAAAGAAAGGGGCAAGGACAAATTCCTCAAATTGTCTTTAACTTCGGAAAGACTTAAGTCTAGACATATGAAAATACTCGCTGCACTCTTCTCTAGAATAATATTTCTCCACCTAGTTAAAGGAAATAAGCAAAATCTATCTTTGTCAGTCAGAGTACAATTATGGGACAATTGAGAACAAAGGCCTTTGCCTGTATAATAGATATGTTTAAGGCATAACTAGGTTTTTATCCATTTTTGCTCTACTTGTAACTTTACAACCAACAAACTATTTGCCTCCAGATGAGAAGACAAATTACAACATAATCAAACAATGTCTTACAGCATTTTTATTGACTCTGACAGGCCTAAAAAATGGAGCTTCTAACTATCTCTTCACAAATCCTTCGCTTGGCGCTTCCACGGATAAACCTGCTCCGCCCCTCACTTGAAGATTAAGTAGAACTAAGCCCTCCAGTCCTTGGTGTTCTAATAGTCTCAAGGTAGAGAAGAAAAGGTGTAAAGTCTTAGAAAGACAGTGGAGGAAAGACTATATTATGAAAGATTAGGAAAGCAACAGGCTGGCACTCAAGAAATACCATGCTGAAAAACCGCTAAAAAGAGTACTCTGTGGATAAGAGTACAAGAGCAGAGAACAAAGCCAGGAAAAGCCAGGAAAATCTTTACAATTGTTAAAAATGTTATGGTCCCGGCAGCTTGCGCTAGGTGCCACCATCCTTTAGTTGACTGGTGTAAACAGCTGGCAACTTACTTCCAGACTAAGATGCTTACTATTCAAGCATGTCTGTCCTCAGGTTCTTGGCCTGATGATGAGTTACTGGATATTATACAGACCAGCATGGTTTCTGTGACCAATGTGACTCTCTCAAACTTTTATCCTATTTTGCTGGAGAGTTCTTTTAAAGCTTTAAGTAACCTTAAATCTGGTGCCCCATCTGACGCCTGCTCACCTAACTTGCTAGCTTTAGGGGATGTAACCCTTTAGCTAATAAGGTGCCTAATACATCATTAGCAACAGCCACGGTGCCACGATCTTGGAAGCAAGCTCAAATTCTGCCCTTGTTGAAGAAACCATCTGCGGACCCAGGGGTACAGTCTAATTATAGGGCTATTCCTTTGCTTCTAGCACTATCCAAGATATTGGAGAAGCATGTGAATCAGCAGCTCTCTGTATATCTGGAATCCAATATCCTGCTCCACCCTAGCCTGTCTCACTTCAGATCCCACTTTAGTACTGAGACAGCACTTATGGGGGTTATTGAATACATCAAAGTAACTTTAGATGTAGGGGGAAAGGCTGTGCTGACCATGTTAGACTAATCAACAGCCTTTGAGATGGTTCCCCCACTCTAGTTTCTTGGCATGGCTGCTGTCCATTGACATAGTGGGTCAAGACTTGGACTGGCTCACCTTCTTTTTGGAAGGCAGAAGTCAACAGGTTTGGATTCCTCCCTTCTCGGAGCCACGTGTGTTGACAGTGGGAGTTCCCCAGGGCTCTGCCCTGAGCTCAACATTATTTAATATATATCTGACCCCTCTTGCTCAGATAGCAGAAGCCCTGGGAGCAAAAGTTATATCTTACGCTGATGATACTGAGCTGTTGGTTTCATGTGGCAAAGAGTTTCCAGGGCGGCTGATAAAAACCTGCCTGTTGGCAGTCTTTCATTGGATGGCCATACATCAATCAATCAATCAATCAGGGGAATTGTAAGCGCGCTACTCACCCGTGAGGGTCTCAAGGCGCTGGGTGGGGGGGTAAGCAGCTCCGTTCAGTCGAAGAGCCAGGTCTTGAGCATCTTCCTGAAGATGTTCAGGGAGGGGGTGCGTCTGATGTTGAGCAGGAGCTCGTTCCAGGTCTTGGCTGCGATGTAGGAGAAGGTTCTTCCACCTGTTCTGGCTCTGTGGATGCGCGGGATTTCGGCGAGGTCGGGGGATCGTAGGTTTCTCTTGGGTACGTGGAGGGCGATTCTCTCGTTGAGGTATTGGGGTCCGGTGTTGTGGATGCATTTGTAGGCATGGGTGAGTATCTTGAAAGTGACTCTCTTCTCAACAGGGATCCAGTGGAGGTTCAGTAGGTGTTGGTTGGTGTGCTCGTGTCGAGGAATGTCGAGAATGAGTCTGGCTGCGGTGTTCTGTATGGTCTGGAGCTTGCGGATAAAAGACTTGTTGATCCCGGCATAGAGGGCGTTTCCGTAGTCCAGTCTGCTGGTGATGAGCGCGTGGGTGACGGCCTTCCTTGATTCGTGGGGGATCCACTTGAAGGTCTTTCGGAGGATTCGGAGGGTGTTGAAGCAGCTGGAGGCAACGGCGTTGTCCTGTCGGGTCATGGAGAGGGAGGAGTCGAGTACGATGCTGAGGTTTCGGGCGTGGTTCGTGGGTGTGATGGGGCTGCCGAGGGCGGTAGGCCACCAGGTGTTGTCCCATACCGAGGGGGAGGGTCCGAGGACTTCTGTCTTCTCCGAGTTGAGCTTCAGGCAGTTTCTGCTCATCCAGGATGCCATGTCCTTCATTCCTTCCTGGAAGTTGAGTCTGGTGGTGATTGGGTCCTTGGTGAGGGTGAGGATGAGCTGGGTGTCGTCGGCGTAGGATACTATGCTGAGTCCGTGCTTTCTGACGATGGCGGCGAGGGGGGCCATGTAGATGTTGAAGAGCGTGGGGCTCAAGCTCCAGCATCAGCTCAAATGAAATGCTGAAAAAGCTAATATTCTTTTTTTCAGCAATACTTCTCTAGAAACTTGGCAGATTTTCTGGCTCGAAAATGCCACCCCCTCAGACCCTCAGGGATGCATTGTCGAGAACCTCTGGGTCAAATTTGATGACTGCCAGTCTTTTAGGCCACAAATTAAGTCAGTGGCTGACACTTGCTTTTGTGTACTGCATTTCCTTAAAAATGTCTTACACTATTTGTCCTTCACTGCAAAAAATTATTATCCAGGCCCTGATAACCTCAAGGTAGGACTATGGCAATGCCCTCTATTTTGATTTGCGCAGTACCTACTGGAGAAGACTGAGGTGGTCCAAAATGCAGCAGCTCGTTTTCTTCTGAAATTGTCAGTTAGAGCGTGTATATCCCCTCATGTGCACGCACTTCACTGGCTTCCTATCAGGAAAAGAATCCCGTTAAGGCACTAGTGCTAGTTCGCCGAGCACTGTATCAGACTGGTGCAGTCTACCTCAGAACAAGGTTCAGTTTCCATGTTCGAACAAGAAACATGAGGTCTGCCAATAAACTACTAGCACTGACAACCAGAATTTGGTGTGCTAGAGCAGGAGGTAAATCACTGGTCCAACTCGGACCTACCGCTTGGAACAAGCTCCCTCTTGAGCTCCGCACTTTAAGCAACACTGCAGAGTTTAAAACAAGCATTGGCATAGCCAATAGGTCTCGCTTTTGGGACCTTATAAGTATTTAGTTATGCAGCACAATATCCTTGGTGCAACAACATCAACTGTTGCATGGGTAAACACTTATAAGGTCTCAAGGCGAGACCTATTGCTATGCCAATGCTGTTTAGATTGAGGAGGAACAATCATATTTTGCAAAAACCATGAAAAAAAAACAAGAATTGGCAAAGGCAAAGACTGACAGCCAACACCAGACATGTTGGCTTTGCCAATGCTTGTCTTCAATATCTCGTCAACCTTCACCAAATGGGCGGCTTACAGGGCAGTGCTATTGGAAGAATAAGACATCGGATTACAGCAGGTGTAACTGCTAATTGTATTGGCCTAAATGTTTCAAAATGACAAAGAACTGTGTGGCGTGGTTGTAATTAAGCCAGGGCTAGTAAACTGCTAATTCCTTGTCGAGGGAAATTAAATAAACTTTAAAAATGTGGGATGTGGGATGCCGGCTGGCGCTCAGAGCAGAATGCCGCGGTCGCTCGGCCATTTTGATTGACAGCTCCATCACTCGGGCTCTTGTTTTCACAGGTTACTTCATTAACATGTGATATTTACTGACAAACCGAGCGCCCGACAGCGTGTCTCAACTCTGACCTTGCTATATTTTCCAGAATTTAGTTCTCGTGTCAACACAGCCCTGTCTTTGATTATAAGCCCACTCTGCGGGTCACTCCCCGTTGGCAACCCCCCTCCCCGCGCAAGAAACAATTTTCTCTCCATCCAGAAGGGTCGGGGGTCAAATGACTCTGTCACTTGTGAACAGGAGCGCGGGGTGGGGAGTGCAGAGAGTGGGAGAAACAGACGCGTTGCTGAGAAAGGAGCAAGGAAGGAGTGATGTTATCGGGAAGGGAATATTAAAAGAAGGCACCCACCAGGCTTGGCTCTAGGGCTGACAGACCCCGCCATATTCGAAAATCGAACGAGAGCCCTCTGTGGAGTTAGTCGAGTTATTTATTTATCTTGAGTTTTATATAGTGCCAAATCTTACCTCACAGTTACTTCAAGGCGCCAACTTTTGTAAGCCCTTTTGATGGTGTCAGTACAGAAACCAGTGGAACAAGAGAGGAGTGGGGGCGAGCGAGCGCGGCAGCCTGCAGAGCTGACCAGACGCTCGTGCGTCATGGCCTTTTTCCCCGCACGCCCAGCATGTGCTTCCAATTATCGCGCCCGCGTCTGGGCACGATGGTTGGAAACACATGTCTGCCGCGCGCGTAACCGCAGGTAAAGGCCATGACGCACGAGGGTCTGGTCAGCTTTTCAAACTCCCTAACTATAAGTCTCGCAGAGCAGCGCTTGCGCGCTACTCGAGGCTCGACCTAAAAAGGCTGAAAACCTAGATTTTTGTGCAGTATTAAACAACTGGACCTATTTTCTCTTTTGACCTGTGCTGAGCGCCGTGTCACTCCTTGGAGTAGCTGAGCGCATTACAAGTTCCTTTCATCACCATCATCATCATTATAACAGATGAAATCTTCAACCACTTTGCCAAGAATGGGACCGAGGACTAAATGCCATTCCTTCAACATTTTCACACGGACACTTATTTTTTGTTTGGAAGCTAGCCTTAATATGTAAACAGTTTCTACCTAATAGTGAATTTAAGCAAAGTCTTATTTGACACAAAGCAAACTATTTAAAGTATGGCTTGTGGAAATAGATCACTGTTTTAAGAGACAACAGCCCAGATTCCAATCTAGGGCATGTGGTTGTAGACTGTTGGGAATCTATCAATCTAACTGAAAGAATTCATTTGATAGCCCCGTTGATATTCCTTTATCCAAATAAGTTATTCTCTTTAATGATGTCTCTGCATGGCTTGCATGTGAAAAACTGGGGGCTTACCTTTGTAGGATATTTTCGGCTCTTTGTGAAGCTTTTTACTTTACTATCAGAACAAGGCTGATTGGTGTCATTGATGGTAGTATCCATTATCCCATCTTATAAAGGTTTTTGTATTACAAATCTAAATAGCAAAAAGATACAGCCAAAAGACGAAGTTATGTGCAATACCTGCCTTCTATTTACATAGAGCAAGCCTTACATGTAATTGAAGGTCTACTTACCAAGAGCAAGTAGTGTGGAGGAAATTCTATTTGAAATTTCACAAAAGAATGTATAAACAGGTGGCAAGGCTAATTCTTATGACAGAACAAGGTCACACGTACTCTGACATAAACGTTTCCCAGTTGTTTCTCTAGCAGTGCAGGCTTTTCAAAGTTCTTTGTACAATGTATAAGGCTTCCAGCAATAGATCTGAGAATAAAAGGATGCCCAGCTCTTGGTACTCCATTCAAAATTTGTTAAGAATTTTCCTCACATGCATGCACAGCGGGGAGAAAAGATGCAGGCTACTCCAGAGTCAGGTATGCTTCATTTAATTTATTTTGCAACAGCGAGGACTTGACATGTTTCGACCCAGATGGGTCTTATTCACATAGCCATTTCTACAAAGTGCATTCATTTTATAAAGTGTGGAAATCAGTAATGGATTCTGAAGGTGTCGGTAAAATCACCTAAAGTGTACACAACAATGAGGATTATAAAAATAAATAAAGGATTTAATAATTCAAATTTTAAAATATTATGTAGGATAATTAATGATATAATATACATGCTGTTTCACATTAATATATCTTCAATGAAAATAGAGAAAAGACTTATTATTCAAAAATATAAGCAAGGCAGTGACACTAGATTCCTGCTTTAGTAGCCTAACACAGTTGACATGTAATAGAACAATCTGTGTATGATCCAGTATATAATGAAGGGATGGTTACTCATAAAATATGGAAAATAATGCCATCAGGGTGATTAATGATATATCCATCAATGGTTGAATCATTTATGTCAAGAGTCAAAATATAATAAATGCTTGTATTTGATTACACAATTGAATACAACATTAAAATTTAAATTAAAATTCACAAATAAAGATCAAATTAAGGCTATAGTAACCATAATATAACACCCCATAACTCTGTATATTGGTCATGTTTTACAAATAATGTTTTATTCATTGTGGCTGGAGTAATCTAGCATATTATAGAAAATAACAGTTTCATAAGATGTCTAACCTTACATAATGTACAATTATGTCGGTGAGTAAGTGGATGGTAGGCCACACATGTAATAATATCACTATTCTTGTTAGTTTCAGTGAAGGTTTCAGCAAAACCTGAGCTCAACCTCTGGTAGCTATGGCACAGAGCAGACTGGCCTATGCTAAGAAAATGTGTAAAGCACTTACAAGTAACAAAACAATTAAAAAGCCAAACACACAACACATTAAAAATGGTCCTCAAATTCATAAAAATTGAGACCATTTTATCGAACAAAATGACATCAAATTCTCAAATATCCAGTAAGGCGAACTGGAGATAAGATTTTTTATATTTTTAAATAAAAATAGCGCCAAAAAGCGCAAAGTGCCAAAAGTTGGCAACTGGTCATGCTAGACTGCAGCAAAGTCAAAAGGTAAGGGTGACTGTGATGGATCACCAGGCAGATACAGGGAGCAGGTTCATCCTGTTGGAAAGTTTACCTGGTTGTTGTTGAGTCATCAGTGAGTCAAGCTGCAAGCTGGATACAAAGTGGGGCTCAAAAATGATGAGTCGTTAAAGCTCAGGATTCAGGTGCAGTCATCAAGGAAGTCAGGAAGGCTCCAAGCAAGTGAAGTCTGAAGTCCATGCCCAGGAAGGCCTCGACATCGATTGGATGCTGCTCGGTGTTGGTCCCCGTGAAGCCCTCTATGTTCAGACTTAGAAACATTCCTGGAAGTCTGATGTTCTTTGGTAGGGTAAACCAGCAAGTTGAGGCCAACCAGCAGCTTTTGCAGCAACTCGGGTCTTTGATGGTTCTCCAGGCAGAAAGTTGGCAAAATGTTTCTAAGTCCCAGCTTTTGTAGTTTGGGCAGGGGGAGGGCAATCTTAACACCAGCTAAGGGTTCCAGGACCATAAGAACAGTGCTTGGGAGTTAGGACCCATTCCAACAGAATCCACCAGCAAAGTCCAGGGCAAGGTCTAGTTGAAACTGTTTATTGGGCTCTTTCAGGAAAGAGGTCTCCTTGCAGCTTTTGTGTCCCTGTAGCTTAACAGGAGGTTAGCCAACTGACGCTTGGAGTCCACTTATTTATCCTGAGTACAAGTGCGAGCAGGTCCAGCCCTTGGGTTCTTCTCACAGGTCTCAACAGCAGGTGCAGTCCTTCTTCTGTCTTCCATGGGTCCACTAATGTTCCAAAAAGGGTGCCCAGGGGTGACACATTTATGCCTCATGCTAGTCTGTGGGTAAGAGTGACTCCATCCCCTCCCAAACCAATAAGGAAAAAGTTCCAAGGGGTAACCCTACCCATTTTTGCAGCAGTCCTGTGTGCCCTACTGCATACAATCCCAGAGAGCCCCTCTCTACCTAAATCTAACATGGTAGAACCTTTTTTTCCCTGTGCAGAGCTCCTGTGCCTACCCTAGAGATGTGGCTAGGGAAATGACCAAACCCTCACCTGTGGTCACTCAAAACCCGTTACAGGGGCAGCTCCTCTCCCACTGGGATTAGTACCTGACTGGCTAGAAGGAAAATAGAGGGGGTAGGCTCTGGTGCGAGCTACTTCTACCTTATGACAGGGAAGCCCTGTTTAAAGATAATTAAGTTACTGGACACTTCCCACATGGTCATCTTGTCAGAGGAACAGGACACCTCCCCACACTGAAGCCCTTTGTCTTAGCTCTGGGAGCCAATTCACACCTGATCAATGAGCTTTTCATCTCCTTTGTGACAGTTGGATTCATAGGAAAATGTGCTTCTGTGGGTGTTAGGTAGGCTAAAGGTAACTTTTTGAAATTACCTTTTATAAAATATGTGTTACAAATTTGAATTAACCAATGAATTGGTTTTGTAATTAATATTTTAAAAAGCCCAAGATTTTTTTTTCTGGTTCCTAGGTGGAGGTAACTTTATTTACTATAATAAAGTATCCCAATACTTTCCCAAGAAACAGCTAACCATGCTATAGTGAAAATAGGGTTTAAGGCATGTTCACTGTCAGGGCATGTTTAACATGAAGCTTTTACATGTTCTACTTTTAAATTTCATACACCCTGCCATAAAGAGCTTTTAAGGCCTACTTAGGGGTTACTTATTAATATATAAATGTGGTGGGACAATATGTGCTGCAGTTCGCCAGTGATATTTAACTTACAGGCCGTGGGTACACTTTGTGCCATATTTAGAGACATATAGACAAGTTAAATATTTCAATTACATATATACTAATTCAATATTTTTTTGGGTGGTCAGAGCACATGCACTGGGTACTGGACAGCAGTGTCCCAGGAGCAGAGTCCAAAAACCAGCAGACAAATCTAGCAAAAAGTGGGGGTGACCAAGCAAAAAGGGGAATTTTTCTACAAGTTCCATTTCATCTTCCATGACTTCCAAAAATGTTTCTAAGTCCAAAGATGGAAATCTTCCTCGGGAGAAGGCACCAAAGGTATCCGACTGGTGAGGGACCTTCCGTGGGCACAAATATATAATTTCTCCCACTCTGAGCTTTCTTGCCAAAAGTCAACAGCTTCACCGGAACGTCGTCCAATGGCTATCCTGCCTTGTTGAACCCATCTCAGCCACAGCCTGCTGTCTTTCCCTGCTGAGGATTCTCAACTTCCATTTCAGAGACTAAGTCAGAAGTTAAAACTTTCTACTGTATAGAACCTGGTCCCTGTATCCAACCTGCGCTCCATTGCGGATGGTCTTAGCTTTTGACTTTGACCCAGCTTAGTGAGACAAGATGCCCGCAGTTGGTACTTTCCCCTTTTTGATGCTAGAAACATCTAAAAATGTGAAAATCATATCTCCGGTTCCTTACACCTGTTTTTTGTTGTTTTACTGTTTATTTGAAGATCAAAATGTATACTATTTTCATGAATTGGAGTGGGATTTCTATTGTTTTGTATTTTCCACTTTTTAATTGTTTTGGTGATACTTTACACATTTCTCCTAAGTTAAGCCTGTCTGCTGTTTGCTATTGCTAGCAGGGGTTGAGCTCAAATTAAAATTATGGAGACCTAACTGAACCTAGTAAAGAATAGTGCCATTATTACTTAAAGAGGACTACCATCCACTTCAACTAACTTTCTCACAATGTCCATGCATGAAATGGTATATAGGTATCAGTGTCTCACTACCTTTCCAGTAAAAAAACACATAGTCAAGCACATGCAGTCCATAACCAAAAGAGACTTGAGCTAGAATTCTTCATGGAATTTTAATCAATTTCAGAACAGTAAATGAAAAGCAGTCTATGTTCTTTGAAATTGACTCCAATCAGAGAGCGGGCAAAAGAACTTGGCACTCCGTAAAATGGAATCTAGGTATAGTTTGGCCACTTGATGTCTAGCTCCCAAAAGGATAAATAATGATAAAGAACTTCATGTGCATTTATCAATATTTGGAGATAAGACAGTTGGCTTCCTGTGCCCCTCACATCCATTTTGTAATTGCATGTGTGAAAATGTTTGTATAATTTCTTAGAAGGGTGTTGGTTCTTTTTTATCACTGTACAACAAAGAGACAGAGACCGCGGCGATGTTGTTCAGAGGCAATTCCGACCGACATCGTAATGAGCCCCATAATGTCAGCAATCTTATGAAACTGTTATTTTCTATAATATAGTAGATTGCTCCAGCCACAATGAATACAACATTATGACGAATATAACAATTTATGGGGTGTTATATTGCAGCTATTATAGCCTTAATTTGATCTTTCATTATTAATTTTAATATTTTAATTCTTTCAATTTAAGATTTCTATTCAATTGTTGATTTAATTACAAGCATTTATTTATCTTGACTTCTGGTGTAGATTATTTAACAATTAATGGCTATATCGTTAATCACCCTGATGGCATTATTTTCCATTTTTCTGAGTAACCATCCCTCCTTTACATACTGAATCATACACATATTGTTCTATTCCTTATCAGCTGTGTTAGGCTACCAAAGTCGTAATCTTGAGCGACTACCTTGCTTAAAACAGGAACTACTCTGTAACATTCTGGATAATATGGAAGTCTTTTCTCTACTTTAAGTGAAGATATGTTAACATGACACAGCATGTATGTTAGGCAATAATTATCCAAACTAAAGTTTTGAATTTGTAATTGTTGAAATTTGAATAATTCAGCGCTTGATTCATTATTGTTATTATCCTCAATTTTGTGTGCACTTTGGGTGAATTTACAGACACTGATTTCCACTGCTTATAAAAATGAATGCACTTTGTAGAAATGGGCACGTGAACCAGACCTGCCTCAATTGAAACGCACTGTGTGCTCTGCCAATGCAAAAGAAACTCGCTGAAGCACACTCGACTCTGGAGTGGCTTGTGTCTTTTCCTCTGCTGTGCATGCAAGTGAGAGAAATTATTTACACATGCATAAAGTGTCCAAAAAATTCATAATTAGAGGCCCTCACTCTTTAATACTTTGTCGTGTGCCAAGTGGCAGAATGTGAACAAATACACAGATACACAGGCATGTTGAATCAGTACAAAACAAATAATTTATTTTGAATAATTCTACTTATCACTTTCTAAAGGGATCATCTAACACACATTCTTTGTCATATGTTGTTCTTCCTTTAGCACAGTTTTCCGATTATGAAAAGATACTGTCTTTAGGCTCATCATTCACTGCCTCTTATGGGCAAGCCTAAAAGGGCTTCATCCTTTTCTCTGGCACCTTAAACAGAGAGCCAAAAGGTGTCCAAAAACAGGGCCACGTATCCTCTTTCTTTAGCCCTGGGCCTGCACATTGAACATAGCATCTTCTGTACATATGTTCCAGTAATGATGATGTCAAGACTAAGAAACACGCAGAAAGGAAAAAGACTAAAAAAGCAGTAGGAGTCCAGTAAAGTCCCCGTCAGGAGGCACTGGAGATGGTTGGCACACAACAGAATATGGAGGTCTTTAACAAATAGTCCAATTGACACTCTAGATCAGCACTCTTAAAACTTTGTAATGCTGCGCCCCATGTGTAAAAAAAGAAAAATCATCTCCTCCCCCCATAATTTTTAACAATTATTCTATTAAATTGGCAATGTTTGAATATGTTCAAACATATGTAAACTTTGCACTTCAAGTTTTTTATTCATTTTAAAAGTGCAATCAAATATATTATTTTGGTCAGCCAGGCCTTACTAAACTATAAATGTATCCACAGTGTGATTATCAGAAATGGTGGGTGGAGACATTTGAGGAATATTTGGATTCCCTTCCCCTTTGACACCTACTCTGAGCCAGGATATAAATGACAAACCCAAAAAAGTGCACTCATTTACCACAATTGAGACAAAGTTTAATTTTTTTTCAATGTTCCTTTTCCTCAGAACTAAGCCTTCTTCTGGTGAAATCAATGTGCATCGGTGCTTCCACTCATTATTTTCACTTAAAACAAACCACTGTTATCAGCATGATGCTTTTCTTGGTCAGAGCCTGGTGCTCCCCGCACCCCCACTCCCACAATCCCTGGGATCAATTAGGGCCCCCAACAGGGGGGCTGTCCCCCAGTTTGAAAACCTCTGTTCCGTATATTTGCCCAAAACATACTCTGCAGCCTTGCAATCAACATGTAGGAGCTGTCATTTGTGAGATGAATTGTCAGTAGCACCTCTAGTTGTCTGGGAGCTGTGGAAATTCATATTTTGGAGGACACAGAAAATGGTATTGGATATGCAAGATCTGCTATGTTGAGCAAGAGCCCAGGTAGAAGGAGAAGCCAGGCTTCTCTCTTGAGAGGAAAATCAAATACTGCAATAAAATACAGGGAAACATCTGGATGACGTAGTACTCTAGCTGAATTAAATGTCTTTTTAGGCTTCACAATGCTTCCTACTGTTTTACATCCCAAACAAAAACAGCACTTTTTGAGTTAAACCTGTAGTGGAAAGAATGATTTTGGAAAAAGATTGAAAAAATTGTTTGTAAAAGCTGGCAAATCTAACATAACAATGCAATTCCCTAAAATTCTGGGGTGCGTGGCATTCCAAAACTACCTTCACTTTCTCCTCATTCATATCTGTGCCATTGACTGAGATAACAAAGCCAAAAAATGTCACTGAGGAGCTTCAAAACATAATTTGTAACATATTATAAACAATGTTGTTTAAATTGTTGCAGAACTTCTTGTACATGTTGTTTGTGCCCATGAAGGGAGCTGGAAAAGATAAGGATGTCATCCAAGTATACAACTACCAAAAGGATTTCATTGAAAAAGTGTTGGAAGGTGGGAGAGGCACTGCAAAGACCAAGGGCCATATGTATCAAAAGAGTTTTGCGATTCTCAAATTGCGAATTTTAGCGAATCGCAATTAGAGAATCGCAAAATGCAATGTATGTAGGATTTGCAAAAAATTTTGCGAATCCTACATATTCCTTATTTGCGAATCGCAAATTGAGATTCGCAAATAAGGAATACCTTCCCATTCATTCCTATGGGCTAGGAGGCCCATAGGAATGAATGGAAGACATGCTCAATTTGCGATTACCAATTAGAGAATCGCAAATTGAGAATGCAATTTCAGGGTTGCAAGGGTGCCAAAAGGACACCCTGTTGCACCCCTGAGATATGCATGTGGGCACATTTTGCGCACATATGTGCGACATATGGCACTTTTAAAAAATCAAAAAAGTGCTTTTTTTAAAGAAAATTGCAAATGACCACCAACTTGAAGTTGGTGGTAATTTCTAATTCATAAAACCAAATAGCAAATTTCTGGTGCTTCCAGAATTGCATTTAAGGAATCGCAATTTGCAATTCCTTAATTGCATTCGCAAAATAGAGAATCGCAAATTTTGCAATTCTCTATTTTGCGATGGTCTTTTGGGATGATACATCCCAAAAGGCTTTTTCCAATTCGCAAACGGGCCCATTCTGAGAATCTGCCAGTTTGCAAACGGGAAAAAGGCTTGATACATATGGCCCCAAATGGCATAATTAAGTATTCTAAATGGCCCTACTTAGGGGTCGATTCCGATCTCGGTCGGAGACGCACCCAACTCCATTCGGTCGGGAAAAAAGCCATGCGAATGCCTGTTTCCCGACCGATTCGCACATTAATCCGAACGAACAAGTACGATGCGGACAACAGCACAGATTCCGACCCAGTCGTACTCACCCAATCCAGGTCCTGATCCCCGACCGAGCCGGATCCGTAAACGCAGATTCGAGTCGCCCGGAAGCCAAAAAGCAGCCCCGTCCGGCCGGACAAGTACGATGCGCTTCCCGTACGCGCCGAACCCGTCGCTACGCACGGCACGTCAAAGCATCCGGGAGAGGCGCACATAAGCTCCGATTCGCGCCAGAACACGATCCACGGCTATGAGACGAACACGCAAGCGACGAGGACGAGGCGAAGCAACGACAAAGACGAACGAGACGAACCAACAATGAATCCCATCGTTCCGATCCTACCAATATTCTACATCTACTACCGGAATAGGCACGGACGCGTACGGCGCAGAAGGTAGGTCAGACACCAACCACAAACACAAACTTCACGTACCCGACATATCACACACACAGAATGCAGGGATGCAGAAATTACTTACTCCAGAAACAGCAGCACCATAGGGGCGGGATGCCCATCACCAATGCCACATATACACATAGGGGCCCGGATGCCTGTCACTACAGGGGGTGCCAGGTGCCTACCACTACTGCCACCTCTACCCAGGGGGTGCCAGATGCCCACCACTACTACCACCTCTACCCAGGGGGTGCCAGGTGCCTACCCCTACTACCACCCATACCCAGGGGGTGCCAGGTGCCTACCACTACTACCACCTCTACCCATGGGGGTGCCAGGTGCCTACCACTACTACCACCTCTACCCATGGGGGGCTGGATGCCTGTCACTACTACCACCCTTACCCAGGGGGTGCCAGGTGCCTACCACTACTGCCACCTCTACCCATGGGGGTGCCAGGTGCCTACCACTACTACCACCTCTACCCATGGGGGGCAGGATGCCTGTCACTACTACCACCCTTACCCAGGGGTGCCAGGTGCCTACCACTACTGCCACCTCTACCCAGGGGTGCCAGATGCCCACCACTACTACCACCTCTACCCAGGGGGTGCTAGGTGCCTACCACTACTACCACCTATACCCAGGGGTGCCAGGTGCCTACCACTACTACCACCTCTACCCATGGGGGTGCCAGGTGCCTACCACTACTACCACCTCTACCCATGGGGGGCTGGATGCCTGTCACTACTACCACCCTTACCCAGGGGTGCCAGGTGCCTACCACTACTGCCACCTCTACCCATGGGGGTGCCAGGTGCCTACCACTACTACCACCTCTACCCATGGGGGGCTGGATGCCTGTCACTACTACCACCCTTGCCCAGGGGGTGCCAGGTGCCTACCACTACTACCACCTCTACCCATGGGGGTGCCAGGTGCCTACCACTACTACCACCTCTACCCATGGGGGTGCCAGGTGCCTACCACTACTGCCACCTCTACCCAGGGGGCTGGATGCCTGTCACTACTGCCACCTCAACCCAGGGGTGCCAGATGCCCACCACTACTACCACCTCTACCCAGGGGTGCCAGGTGCCTACCACTACTACCACCCTTACCCAGGGGTGCCAGGTGCCTACCACTACTACCACCCATACCCCGGGGGTGCCAGGTGCCTACCACTACTGCCACCTCCACCCAGGGGGTGCCAGATGCCCACCACTACTACCACCTCTACCCAGGGGGTGCCAGGTGCCTACCACTACTGCCACCTCAACCCAGGGGGTGCCAGATGCCCACCACTACTACCACCTCTACCCAGGGGGTGCCAGGTGCCTACCACTACTACCACCCTTACCCAGGGGGTGCCAGGTGCCTACCACTACTACCACCCATACCCAGGGGGTGCCAGGTGCCTACCACTACTGCCACCTCAACCCATGGGGGTGCCAGGTGCCTACCACTACTACCACCTCTACCCAGGGGGAGCTGGATGCCTGTCACTACTACCACCCTTACCCAGGGGGTGCCAGGTGCCTACCACTACTACCACCTCTACCCATGGGGGTGCCAGGAGCCTACCACTACTACCACCTCTACCCATGGGGGGGCTGGATGCCTGTCACTACTACCACCTCTACCCATGGGGGGCTGGATGCCTACCACCACCAACACCCCCACTCACAGGATGGCAAATACATGCCACAAGAAGCACACACCAGCAGAAAGAATGCAACACAAAGACATCCCCCCAACACCATGACAAGCGTGTGTAGACTGTGTCAAATGCCTACAACACTGAACAGGACTGTGGACATACAATGTGACCCCCTATCACAAGTGCCACACATAAATGTGTGTGGCACCCACAATGCAAGCAGGCCATGACCATTGTGGCAATGGGGTCCAAACCCCCATCATCACAGTGACCAAAATGTGAGTGTGGGGTCCATAGCTGAAGCACATATTGAACATTGTGGCAATGGGGTCCAAACCCCCATCATCACAGTGACCAAAATGTGAGTGTGGGGTCCATAGCTGAAGCACATATTGAACATTGTGGCAATGGGGTCCAAACCCCCATCATCACAGTGACCAAAATGTGAGTGTGGGGTCCATAGTTGAAGCACATTTTGAACATTGTGGCAATGGGGTCCAAACCCCCATCATCACAGTGACCAAAATGTATGTGTTGACAAAGAATAAGCTGCAACTGCCAAACTGCATGGATGATTCCTGGTCACAGAACAACAAACACATCAGTGGCAAAGTAGTGCTTGTGTCCCATAGCAACATAGAATGGGGGAGGCAAACAGTGCAGTGCAAACAAGACATACCTTTGGCCATGTGCAGACAAACATCACCCATGGGGGCTGACACTGTCAACATTCATCAATGACACAATGACAGAAGTGACCATCAGAATGCAGACCCACATATTTGCACCAATGGGCACACAAATTCAGATACCCAGTGGAGACTGTAGAAGGGAGGTGAACAGATACCATACCATGGCAGCAATGGGACACACACACAATGATCATTGTGCTGACTGATGACCTAGGAGTCCCAGGGACAGCAGGGCAAACACACCAAACAACATACAGCCAATGGCACACCTAAGATATGCCAATGCAGTGGTGCCGATGCACATACACAAACAGGCAGACCCACACTGCACATCAAACACAACAGGTGAGGGGGGTACCAGTGTCCCCAGGCAACCACACAACACATGAGGAGGCCTGAATACCAATTACACAGATGTGCATACAGTGCCACACAAAGGTAACTCATGGATCCAAATCCCCTATGTGGGCAATCAGGCATTGTCAGATGAGAGGGAGCAGAAATCACACATGTCACACAAGCATGTAGGAACAGCAACTGACACAGCAAGACACACAGACACCACAGCACCACACCCAGGGCCCCCACAATGTGGTGACCCTGGGCTGCATTACAATCCCACTGTGATGACAAAGCTAGATGTCGTTCACACTGTGAACCACAGTCATGTGTCCTGAGCAACAAACTACCATCACACCTACACAAGCACAAATCAATCAGCACGGCCTGTCAGCCAAGGCCAACATGGAGGCAGGGGTCTAGCCGGGCAACAACTCTCATCTGCACACACTCAACACCACACACCTCGACCTCCAACAATGTGCAGCAGTGAAGCTCACATGCACTGGTGACATTGCACATGCACCCATGACAATCCCAGGGGGGTGGTGGGAACCAAGGTGCAGAAACACATCACACATGGCCACTCAACCAGACTCCTGAATGTCTGACACACTGCACACTACGCTGTACATGGACATGACGGCAATACCACACCAACCAATGGGATCCCAGCCACAGTCACACACCTATGAAGAAGCCAAGGTCACCCACAAAGAACACACATAGACAACTACCAACATTGCAGCCCTGAGGAGTGCCAGCAGTCACACACACAACGTGTCACAACCAATGAAAGCTAACACAAACCAGAAATCACATGACAGGTGTAAACAACAAGTGCAAAGGGGAATCCTGACTGTGACACATCAGCGTCTGCCCACAAACTCAGCCCTGACAGCAAACACACCTATGGGTGACACCCTGATGACCAGTAATGTGCCATGCACCCACATCACAGAGAACCCAGGGAGAAGACTTTGGGGGAACATAGCTCAACTCAGCAAGCATCACAAACAGGAACATCACTAGGGATCCCAGCATGCACAGCAACATGGAAGTGAACACACACACATGCTCATACAACACACACCTTGGGCGCACGAGATGTCACAGGAGTACACACTGCCATGAGGGGACTCCACTCCTGTGTGAGGAAAGCTGTGCCATATGTCGCATCAGTAGGGCTCCATCATGTCAGCAGAACACTTGGTCACACAGTCAACAATTAGCACCAAATGAAGGCTCCCGTCACATCAGCCTGGTCATGGGAATGTCAACGAAATCAACAGCACAGATCCAACACACATGTATAGCAAGTTGCACTGACAACACAGATGAGTCCTTCCCCATTGATGCCCAAACCTGCATGTCCAGTGGAGATGGCCACACGGTCAGGGAACTAGACTAATTGAACAATGGCAAACACAACAGATGTGCATGGGTGGAACCCACAGATGTGACATTGCTAATGTAAGTAGGAAATCCCATTGCCAAATATTGAAAACATGACACCCTCAGATGCTGCTAAGGATGACATGGATACACCACAGGATAGGACACTGTCCCCCTGGAACACATGGGTTCCTGCACAGTAACACTTCATTTTCATGAGTCCAAATATCACCATCACTGCAGCAAGGGCATGGTTAGCGTCATCAACATCATGTACATCAGAAGTAAAAGCACTAGAGAACAGAAAGTTGCTTTATTCAGCATGTGGGTTCAAAACTTGGAAGAACTGTAAGGTATCAACAAAGGCCAATGGCCAGTCCATCAAGGAAGTCTATACAGGGTGACAGTGGCAGATGTCACCCTACGCATGCCTGCACTGATCACAACCGGGGACAATCCCCTAGGAGGGGCATACGTGGGGCAGGCCAGGCACCGCAGGGACAGGATCAGGGCTCACCAGGAGGAGGCAGGGAAGGGGTGGTGGGTGCTGGAGAGCCACTGACAACTGCAGTGGAGGTGTCTGACATGGTGTGTGCCGGCACAACTGGGGGGCATGACTCAGATGTTGTGGGTGCCGGCACAACTGCAGTGGACCCTGCAGATGGAGTGGACAGGTCCGCCACTGCAGCGCCCAAGTCAGACAGGGTGACAGTGGACTCCACTGCAGTGCCCACCTCCAGGGGAGGAGAATGGGGATCAGGTAAGGTGGGCAGGACAGAGGGGAGGACACCCTCACCACATCAGTGGTACAGACAAGCGCAGCGGGGGTGTGGGGCCGGAAGAGCAAGTGGCAGGGGGAGAAGGCCTGACCCTTCTGGGGATGGTGTATCTGTGGGTGGGGGAACCTGGGGCAGGGTGTGGTGGGGGCACCTGTGGAGTGGGGGCCTGAGGGATGGAGGAAGGAGACTTGGTGCCTGAGCTGCAGGGCGGCGGCGGGGTCTTGCTCTTCCGGGACCGGGGGACTTGCGGGTGGGGGCCTCAGTCGGTCTGCGCCTGGGGGATGGTGTCCGGGGGCCAGGGGCACTCCGCTCCGTGTGGGTGGGCTTCCTCTTCCCCCTGAATGCTGGATCAGCTGGATCGGAGGGGAAGAGGCCAAGGTCACAGAGGAAGAGCCGCTGTGTCTTTGGGGTTGCAGGTGAGGCAAGGGAGGGGTCTTTGGAGGGAGAGGCAACTGAGGACTGCGCAGTGCTTGTGGATGCGTGTGTTTGTGCCTGTGCCCCATCCCCTGTGAGTGTGGTTGCAGTCCCCTGACGGTGCGTGCGTGTGCGTCTTGTTTGTGGCGTGTGTGTCCGTGTGCTGCATGTGTCTGTGCTGGTGTGTGCCTGTGCCAGTGTGTGTGTGCTTGGGACGGGTAAGGTGCTGGGGAGTGTGGATGGGGCAGAGGCAGGAGGGGTGAGGGACTGTCGGAGGAGGGACACTGCTGCCGTCAGGGAGGAGTCCATGGACCTATTGCCCCTCTGTAGGTCAGACATGCCCGATGAGATGCCCTCCATGAATGACACCAGCTGAGTCAACAGACTGGTGTGTGCATGGAGGACACTCAGCATCGCTGTCTGTCCTACATGGAGCTGGCGGAGGAGGTACACAGACTCCTCACTCAGGGCAGCAGGGGACACAGGGGCAGGGGGTGCGGTGCCTGGCCCGAAGGAGACACGCTCCCGAACATGGGAGCCTCCACGGACCTCGGGAATGGGAGCCGACGGGAGGGCGGTGGTGGTGGTGGTGGTGGCGGGGACAGCAACACTAGCTGGGGTGTGGTGGCTGCTGACACCCGCCTCCATAAGGGAGTCATCGTCCGAGTTGCTCTGGTCCTCAGCTGAGGTGGATGGTGCTGAGGACTCCTCGGTGTGGCTCCCCTCGCCCTCCGTGCCACTGGGTCCCTCCGACCACTCCTCGGCTGCTGACCCAGTCTGGCTCTGCGGCTCCTCCTGGTCCGTGGAGCTGTCCCCTCCTGTGGCCGTGGATGTATCTGCAATCAATAGGGAAACAGACAGACATCAGTCACCTGCACCGAACGCACACACCACAGTAAGTACAGCACATTACAGAGCAAGCCCTGGCATCCTTAGTTGAACATTGCTAAAACTGCACAAACAGAACAGGAGAAGTCAATTGTCAGTCTGATGGTCAACCATGGCACTCACATCCCACCTGGCCTTGCACCCATCTGTCTGGTGTCTGTTGGATGGCAATACCCCAGTGTGGACACATGCACCACCTACACAGTATTTGGACAGTGCAGAGAACCCGGTGAAGCATGTGGACATGCACACATCACAACTCTTGCCACTGAGTCAGTGCAGGTGTCCGGATGAAAGGGATGCCCAGAGTCAAATAGGAAATGCATGTGATGCATACCAGCGACAGACACCATGATGCACCCATGTCCTGATAGCCATTGCCACAATGGTGTGCATGTAGCACATGTCACTCCCCTGCAGGATCACTAATAGGAAGTCACATGCCATGGCACAGCCATGCCTGCTAAGTCATACATCACTGTCTCCAGTCACATGGGCAGGGCAGCCAGACAACAACACTCTGCACTGTGTCACAATAGTAGATCATGGGGAATGCAAGTCCTGGAGCTGAACAAGTGCACATGTACATCCCCCACACACCACATCATCTGTACCCTCATCTGTCCAGGTCATACCCATTGGACATATGGGAGACCTGTAACACTACCCTCTGCACCTGAGCACATCACAATCTGCTGTGAATGGGAAACAGCTGCCTGAACCTCATATTCGCATACCCCAGTCTGCACGGTCAGGTGATCAAACACCTATGTGTCACACATGTATCATCTCCTATGGTCACATCTCCGGTGGCATGCGGAGCCCCAACCGAGGAACACCCCAGCAGACCTGACAACGAAGCCACAGCACACTGACACAGAGGCAGACACCTGAGGGGACAAATCACTGAGCAAAACGTGTCAGCTGATACACGGCAGTGGGAGTACAGAGTGTATTGTATGGCCTGGAGTAGGCATGACTGTCCTGTCCCACATGAATGAGGGATGAGCCCTGGACAGTAGGCAGCTGGCTAAGTATGTGTGACACACGTTATATACACACTCCTGGGGCACAAACATTGTTCCCACCCGCAGCATGGGTGTGTGCCAGATACCCCAGGCACATGTGGTGGATCAGCTCAGCAATTGGGCCACATATCAAAGTGACACGCAGAACACATGTCAGAACACAGGCAATGTGTAAGCAATGGACCCACCCATGATGCCCACCACAGAGTCAGGGAAACAGATGCTGTCCCCCACCTTGAGTCAAGCAAACTGCAAGGACACAGTACCCAAGTGACACAATACCCTGACTGTAAGGGCCACACCTGGGTATCAGATGAGGAGTGGGCAGTGCACAATAGAGGGACATGGGTCCTGGACCACAAGACTGATGTACTGTGGAAGTTTAACCAGGCCAGAGGAGGGCACATAGCATGGCAGACATAGTTCACAATGCAGACATGGACTCACCCCCTCCTTGCTGCTCTCTGGCCTTCAGCTGCCCATCCAGATCAGGGAAGACCACCGCCAGGATCCTCAGCATGTGGGGGGTCAGGGTCCGGTGTCCGCCCCTCCTGCGAGGAGGCGACAGCTTCAGCTGGACCCGTGCGATCCTCCGGGTCCAGCCCCGAAGGTCCTGCCACCTCTTCTGGCAGTTGCGGATCCGGCGCTTGTAGACCCCCACGGATCTCACTGCCCGGACGATGGTCAGCCATATCTTCTGCTTCTGGTGGGCATCAACCTGTGAGGATGACAAAGTGAGAATGCCATAACTACACGTGCAACATAACCGTGCATTACACAGTTGGATATACATGTCTCAATCACAGGGGCATATGATGTACACAGGCAGTGCAACGATGGCCATGGACAGTATGCCAGCAGTTACTACATGGTATCATTGCCTGGGCAGTAAAACCTTGTTTAAATGCACTGTCACTGCACTATACCTGTCCAGTGCATGTAACTACACACTATGGGGGGTGACAACTACTCAGTGAGCCTGCTAGCCAGTGGCGTGCAGACTGTTAGCCTTGCTAGTCAGACAACATGCACATTTAGAAAGGCAGTGGACAGAACACTCACCTGCTCCCCTGCTTTCCCATACAGCTTGCTGTACTGTGGAAGGAGGCCATCCAGCAGGGCCTGGTTCTCCTCAGTGCTGAAGGCTGGGGCTCTCTCCACAGTACGTGCCATTGCAGGGTCCAGAGGGTGCAGAAACAGCAGCAGTGTAGTGGCAGATGTCGTCCTGGAGCATGTAGTGCAGGCAAGTGAGCTCTCAGGGGAACAGCCAGCATTATATGTGTGCTGCAGAGGCAGATACTGTCCCATGTGTCCAAAGTGATAGGTCCAAGTCGTTTGCATCATCTGAATCTGGCCAATCCATGGAATTGCACCACTTACACACGCCCCCAGCATCCTTCAAATGTTCAACTTCATGACACCCATGAAATTGCAACATTGTTGTGGGTGACCAACTGAATTTACAGCATCAGACTCGTTCAAATTTTGAAAACGCGTCCGTTGCCAGGCCAGGCCATAGCCAATGGGTGCGCACCGATCGGACCATTGCTGTTCAACGCGTACATAGGATACAACGCGTACCCGCACACATTGAATGCAATGGGCCGGCCGGGAACACCGATCGGACCATTGCTGTTCAACGCGTACATAGGATACAACGCGTACCCGCACACATTGAATGCAATGGGCCGGCCGGGAACACCGATCGGACCATTGCTGTTCAACGCGTACATAGGATACAACGCGTACCCGCACACATTGAATGCAATGGGCCGGCCGGGCACACCGATCGGACCATTGCTGTTCAACGCGTACATAGGATACAACGCGTACCCGCACACATTGAATGCAATGGGCCGGCCGGGAACACCGATCGGACCATTGCTGTTCAACGCGTACATAGGATACAACGCGTACCCGCACACATTGAATGCAATGGGCCGGCCGGGCACACCGATCGGACCATTGCTGTTCAACGCGTACATAGGATACAACGCGTACCCGCACACATTGAATGCAATGGGCCGGCCGGGAACACCGATCGGACCATTGCTGTTCAACGCGTACATAGGATACAACGCGTACCCGCACACATTGAATGCAATGGGCCGGCCGGGCACACCGATCGGACCATTGCTGTTCAACGCGTACATAGGATACAACGCGTACCAGCGCACATTGAATGCAATGGCCAATGTGTGCGCACTGATCGGTCCATTGCTGTCCAACGCGTATTGCGGGTACAACGCGTGCCAGCGCACATTGAATGCAATGGCCAATGTGTGCGCACTGATCGGTCCATTGCTGTCCAACGCGTATTGCGGGTACAACGCGTGCCAGCGCACATTGAATGCAATGGCCAATGTGTGCGCACTGATCGGTCCATTGCTGTCCAACGCATCCCTGTACAAGTCACTGGCATATGTCACCATGCCTGTCACAGGTGAACATATGCCAGCCACATATACTTCCCAGGGAGTGAGGGGCACACCTACAACACCACAGCCTGTCCAAACTGTATCCTAGGGCATGTAAGGCTGCATTACCTATTCCGTGTATGGGGGTGAACATGTTGTTCTGTGGGTGTCACTTGGGGGCAGCCACCCCCAGGCTGTGCACGTGTTTATGGGGACAGAATCCTTGGTGTTTCGTGTACATGACCACTGTGATGTGCAACTGTTCATATCTGAGCATGTGGCATGGTCACAGTTCACGGTGGTGTATGTGTATGTCATGTCACATACCCCCTGAGTCCCATGTGGGACGTTATGTTCAACCCAGGGTGACCCATTGGCACAATGGTGATGGTCCTCCACAGTCTGTGTGCATGTTGTGTTTACAATGTCTCTGATTTCATGTGCACAATGGGAGGCAGTCTCCACATCCACGTTGTTTGTGCATGGACTTTGATGTTGTGCGTGTGTGTGTCACAGACGTCCATGTCTGTCCTGCCGAGGCAACAGGGACCACTACCTGTGGGGGTCATGGTTGTTTTGCTGTGGTGTATACATGATACACCATGTCATGCCAGTGTCCATGTGGCAATACAGGGTCCCTGGGAATCTACCTGTCGTTGAGCTGTGATGCCTGGGGCACATCAGTCCTCACATGTCACTGTGGGGTGTGTTTGTTATTTGGCAGCAGGAGATGGGAACTGGGACACGGCCTCATGGTATCCAATGGCACGACCTGGGACTTATTGATGCCACTTGTTGAACTGTGATGTTAGATATTGGCCATGTATGTGCCATACATATCCGTACGGAACTGCACACATCATGTACTTGTGCCTCATTATGATGTATCATGTGATGTTGAGTGTGTTCAATGCCACATATGTGGGGTGACTGACAATCTTGCTTTCTTCACCTATGCACTGCAGGGCACCAGCTGTCCATAGACCATTCCCTGACCTGGCAACGATGGTGGAACGTGACAGCATCCGACGGTACCGCTTCACCAGGCAGCTGATTGAGGATTTGGCAGTGCGCTTGGCACCACATTTGCAACCTGGCCGTCCGTACCCTACAGCGCTGACCCCCAAGGTGAAGGTGATGGCAGCCCTACACTTCTTTGCCACCGGTACCTTTCAACACACTCTGGCGACTGCTGGTGGGATGTCACAGACCATGTTCAGCCGTGTGCTCCGGGATGTTTTGGAGGCTATGTTGATATACCTGAACCAGTACATCTATTTCCCTAGACTCCAACGACTCACTGGCGTGAAGAGTGACTTCTATGCCCTGGGGAGGATGCCGCATGTCATTGGCTCCATTGATGGGACACATGTGGCTTTGGATCCACCATAGGCCCAAGAGCAGGCCTACCGTAACCGCAAACACTACCACTCGGTCAATGCACTGGTGGTCTGTCTTGCAGATATGAGCATCACACACGTGTGTGCCCGTTTCCCTGGTTCTGCACACGATGCCTACGTGATGAGGAGTAGTCGCATCCCGAGGATGATGGCACAGATGCGGAACCAGCGTGCCTGGCTTGTTGGTGTGTACTGACTTTGTACCATTGTGTGTGTTCTGCTATGTAGTGTTCCACCCTCTTTTCCAACTCTGCTAATGTGCAATTGTCTGTATGTAGGTGACTCCGGATACCCCAACATGCCGTGGTTGCTGACGCCCCTCAGGAACCCTGTGACACCAGCCCAGATGCGCTACAATGAGGCACATGGTCGGACCAGGAGAGTGATTGAGCGGACATTTGGTCTCCTGAAGAGCCGCTTCCGCTGCCTCGACAAGACAGGAGGGTCCCTCCCATATGCCCCAGCAAAGGTGTGCAAGATTATCATCGTCTGCTGCATGCTCCACAACCTGGCAGTGCGGAAGGAGTTGCCTCTCATCCTGGATGACGATGACCAACGTCCGCCACCTGTGGAGGATCCTGGCCTGGACCACGATGCCAGTGATGATGATGATGGTGATGTCCGCACACAGCTCATCACCAACTTCTTCAGCTGAATGTGAGTATCCAGAGATGGCATGTCAATGATGTGAGTTTGCATGATATGTGTTGGTGGTGCTCTGGTGCTGTTTGAGTGTGTCCATGGGCTACATGTCTGTATGCGTGTAGCGATGTGTCCTTACAGGTAGTCTGTACTCCCCAACAGTGTTGACATGCTAACTTGGTTCTGGGTGGGCATCTTGTAACATGTATTGTGCATGAGTATTGCAGTTCTGTCCTGTTCTTCAGTGCTTTTGACTGTGTGTCATTTCTGTCCTTCACAGGGTACTTTCAGAGTCGTTTGGTCAACTGTGATCCCCAACACCGTGATTCGACTTCCCGGGTGGTAGCTGTTGTGTCCCTACAGGTGATGTGCACCACACCCATGGACTTCCTTCCTTCTACACTTGTTGACTGTGTGCCCGCTGCCAGGTGGGATTACCTTGCATCTGTGGTGGTTACAACATGTTGCAAATGTGTAATAAACCTGTGCTTCACTTTGTGATGTGCGTTGTCTGTGGTCACACATCTGACTGACATTTGCTTACTGCACCAGTGGGCTAGTTAACACAGACTGTGAATAGGTGTTGGGTCTGTGCAATGCAACGTATTTCCTGGCAACATCAGTGTAGGCGATGAGTCAGATGTCCATGGTGTGTATGTGTTGTGTAGCCCTGGTGGTGTGCCTCCCCCATATGTGTGACGTCGCCATGACTCACATGCCGGTGTTGTACTTGCTGTAGCAGTTAGCATGCACAGTGTCATTTCCCCGATCATCATCGCAACTTCTGAGACAACATAGGAATCACAACAGAGGCAAGTATGGTGTATAAGTGAGTTTATTGACATACATGTGTGAGTATAGTGCACAGGTTGTTGGGTGCTGTACATTGTGATTGTGATCCAAAGTTCCTAGATAATTTGGAAGTCCTGGTAGCAGAAATGTCCAGAGTAAAGTCCACAGTAATCAGAGACATTGGTCCAACTTGAGCTCCCCATGTCATGTGGGAGAGTTGTGTTGCAGTCAACAGGGTGAACAGTTTGCGCACAAAGGTTATTCTCCAGAACAGGTTTTGGCTTCCTGGGGGTTGCACATGGCCATCGGCCTCTCACTTGCCCCTCCTCGGACGGCCCCTCTTCTTTGGGGGGGACCCTCAAGTGCAGGCTGCTGCGGTGCAGGGGACTCTCCGCCAGAGTCATCCGCCCTCCCTGTGGCAGTTGCAGTTGTTTCAGCACCAGATGTTGTGGGCACACAGGGAGGTGTTGACTGGTTGCTGCTCATCTGGCGGAGGCATTGTAATATGTCCCTATGCACCGCCGTCATCTCTTGCAGTGTGTCCCACTTGGACTCCACGCGGGACATGTGTGAGTCCAAGCGGGCATGATGGGCAGCCTGCTGCTGTTTAATGTCCCTGAGGAGCCCCACTACCTGGCTGAACTCTCCGGTGCTGGACTGGTACGCATCGGCTATGCGTGCCAGTTGTGGGTCATCATGCAGTCCAGACCCCTCTGTGAGCAGCGACCTATGTCTCCCACCCCTCCCACCACCCCTGGCGACACGTGCAGTACCTGAGGTGGCAGGCACAGGTGACCCTGGGCCACCTTGTGGGTTGTTGGTGGTGGTGGTGTCCATGGCCCCACGTTGGTCCAGGGTCCCTGTGCTGGTGGTGGTGCTGCTCCTTGGTCTGTCCATGTCGGCAGGGGTGGTATGTGTGTTGACAGTCGTTGGAGGGGTGGGTGCAGGGGGTGCAGCTGGTGGTCCTGCTGGTGCTGCATGATGACTTGCTCCGGAGGTGCCAGGTAAGTCTTCTTCATCCGAGGAGGGCAGAGGCTGTTCCACACCAGTGAGCTCCGTATCCTCTTGAGCCTGGGACGAGGACTCCTCAGCATCTGCTGCTGTGTCCCCATCATCACCTGTTTTTGGGAGACACACACAATGTATGTTATGTTTCTGCAGGCATCAATGGTTGACACACCTGACAGTTGTGACTGTGCCTCTGGATGCGGGCCTGTACATTGCATTGTCCTAAGTTGTCACAGTCAGGGGTTGATATTGGTGTAGCACATTGTCCTGCATTATTTGGGCATTTCTATGTGAATGTTGGGGTGTGTACATGGTCTGCATTGGTTGTATTTGGTTGTCATCCGCTCCTCCTTCCCACCCAGCCAGATATTCCACCATGGAAGGTGCTTCCATTGCAGGGAGTGCAAGTTGTCTTTCAGGATGTCAGTCAGTGGTGTCCTGCTGTTGGTTGGTGCACAGTTGCCAGCAGGGCCTTGTGCTCCCCACAGCAGTAGCCAGTGTCAGCCATCTTGTCAGTTGTTTTCCACTCCCTGTGATGTGCGCATGGTTCAGGGTGGTGTTGATGGGACAGTTGTGGGGGTGACCAATATCTGTGGCTACCACTCCCATCATGCTATTGCCTCCACCCCACTTCCCAGCATGCCCATACTTACTTGCTTTTGGGTGGACTTCAGTGTGTGTGAGTGTGAGAGCAATGGCAAGATGGCTGACAGTGGTGTCCTGCTGTTGGTTGTTGCACAGTTGCCAGCAGGGCCTTGTGCTCCCCACAGCAGTGCCCAGTGTCAGCCATCTTGTCAGTTGTTTTCCACTCCCTGTGATGTGCGCATGGTTCAGGGTGGTGTTGATGGGACAGTTGTGGGGGTGACCAATATCTGTGGCTACCACTCCCATCATGCTATTGCCTCCACCCCACTTCCCAGCATGCCCATACTTACTTGCTTTTGGGTGGACTTCAGTGTGTGTGAGTGTGAGAGCAATGGCAAGATGGCTGACAGTGGTGTCCTGCTGTTGGTTGGTGCACAGTTGCCAGCAGGGCCTTGTGCTCCCCCCAGCAGTAGCCAGTGTCAGCCATCTTGTGAGTCCTTTTCCACTCCCTGTGATGTGAGCATGGTTGAGAGTGGTGTTGATGGGCCAATTGTGAGGGTGAGCAATATCTGTGCCTACAACTCCCATCATGCTATTGCCTCCACCCCCCTTCCCAGCATGCCCATACTTCCTTCCTTTTGACTCTGCTTCCCTGTGGGGTGGGCTGCCTGTGCTGACAGGATGGCTGGGAGTGTTGTCCGGGCAGTTGTTTGGCTAAATGTCCCAGGAGTGTCCCTGTGCTTCACACAGCATGACCCAGGGTGGTGGTTCTTTGTGGGACCTTGAGTTAGGATGTGAGGCATTGCATTCCGCCAGGTGGGTTCTGTGGAGTATGTGTTGAGGGGGTGTGTGAGGGGAGGTGCTTGTGACTATGGTCAGTGCTGTGAGTCCTCCTTCCCACCCAGCCAGATATCCCACCATGGACCGTGCTTCCATTGCAGGGAGTGCAAGTTGTCTTTCAGGATGTCAGTCAGTGGTGTCCTGCTGTTGGTTGGTGCACAGTTGCCAGCAGGGCCTTGTGCTCCCCACAGCAGTAGCCAGTGTCAGCCATCTTGGGAGTCCTTTTCCACTCCCTGTGATGTGAGCATGGTTGAGAGTGGTGTTGATGGGCCAATTGTGAGGGTGACCAATATCTGTGCCTACAACTCCCATCATGCTATTGCCTCCACCCCCCTTCCCAGCATGCCCATACTTCCTTCCTTTTGACTCTGCTTCCCTGTGGGGCGGGCTGCCTGTGCTGACAGGATGGCTGGGAGTGTTGTCCGGGCAGTTGTTTGGCTAAATGTCCCAGGAGTGTCCCTGTGCTTCACACAGCATGACCCAGGGTGGTGGTTCTTTGTGGGATCTTGAGTTAGGATGTGAGGCATTGCATTCCGCCAGGTGTGTTCTGTGGAGTTTGTGTTGAGGGGGTGTGTGAGGGGAGGTGCTTGTGACTATGGTCAGTGCTGTGAGTCCTCCTTCCCACCCAGCCAGATGTCCCACCATGGACCGTGCTTCCATTGCAGGGAGTGCAAGTTGTCTTTCAGGATGTCAGTCAGTGGTGTCCTGCTGTTGGTTGTTGCACAGTTGCCAGCAGGGCCTTGTGCTCCCCACAGCAGTAGCCAGTGTCAGCCATCTTGTGAGTCCTTTTCCACTCCCTGTGATGTGAGCATGGTTGAGAGTGGTGTTGATGGGCCAATTGTGAGGGTGAGCAATATCTGTGCCTACAACTCCCATCATGCTATTGGCTACACTGACTTGCCCAGCATACACATATTTCCTTTCTTTCAGTGGGCTTCACTGTGTGGTGGTGTTGTAGTGGTGGCTACTTGTCTGGATGTGTTTGTCAGTTATATTTGTGCCACTGCCTAGCTGTAGTTGTAGTTGTGTTTGTACATGTGATGACACAGTTAAATGTCACTTTGTGATGGCATGTGTTGTGTTTCTCTGAGTGACATACACATTTTGGGATGATTCTGTTCTGGTTGCTGTGTATTTGCTAAGAGTGCATGGTTTGACTCTCCCCTTGACAGTGATGTGTGTGTGTAGTCGCAGAATATTGTGTACATTTGTTGTGTACTCACCAGGCTCTGGGATGTTTTCTAGTCCATAGACGCTCACTGGTGGTAGGATGGCCCGCACCTTCTCCTCCCAGGGCCTGAGGTATACTGGCTTGGCAGGAGGGCCACTGCCGGTGTGTTGGCTCAAGATGTAGTCCTTCTTCAACAGCTCCTTCACCCTCCTGCGCACGTCATACCACCTGTTCTGGATGTCTGTCTTTGTGCGCAAACATGGTGATTGTGCGTTCACCCTGTCGACGATCCTCTCCCACATCTTTGTTTTCTGTGACATGGGTGTCTGTTGGACCAGTGTACCAAAGAGCTGTGGCTCTACCCTGAGGATCTCATCTACCAGAACTTCCAATCCACTATCTAGGAACTTGTGATTCTTCTTTGGGGGCATGGTGATGGGTGGTGATGGTGAGTGATGTGTGTGTTGGTGTGCAGGTGAAGGTGTGTGAGTGTGTGTTTTGCTAGGTGTATGTGAGGTTTCTATTTGTTGTGGTGCTGATGGTGTGTGGCTTGTGTGATGGATGAGCTGTGGGTGTGTGGTTCCTGTCTGTTGAGTGCTGGCAGGTAATTTGAATTTGCAAAGGATCATGGTAGGGATTTGTGTCTTTTATATGGGTGGAGTTGTGGGTGTGTCTTTGTTCCCTGCCCCTCCCCCCCACTATTTATTGGCTTTGTAATTGCTTGTTTGGCCTTTTTTTTGTGTATTTTCCCTTTGTACTTTTCGTGCATGTAGGAGACGTTCTTGTGACCGAGTCGGACCCTGCAGTTGTCTCGTACGGGCTTGTCCGTTTCGTTCACGCTGTGTTTGTGCTGTTTTCTATGCTGCGTACGCGTCGGTCGCAGTGTTTTGGGTTGCTTCGGCTCGCAGTTTTGTATGCGTGTTGGTCGTACGACTTGTCCTCCGTGCGACTCGGTCGTGTTTTCCATGCCTTGCATCGTACTTGGCGGGTGGGAGTCCGCGGGTACGTCTCGTTCGGTTTTGTTCCGGGTGCGAGTCGGTCGGTTCGAATCGCGTGTTTTTCCGGCCGGATTGCTGTTTTCCGCGCGGCTCGGTCGTTCGGCTTGTGTTCCGTACGAGTCGGTCGGGTTTTGCTCGCTTCTCATCGTACTTGGCGGGTCGGGCTGCACCGGTACGTGTCGGTCGGAATGTATTCCGGCTCCGAGTCGGTCGGTACGTTTTCCGGCCGGAATCGGAATCGGCCCCTTAGTGTTAAATGCTGTCTCCCATTCATCACCTTCCTGTGTTCAGAGCAGCTTATAGGCACAACAAGATCTAAGTTTGTGAAATATTTTGCAGATTGTAGTTGATCTAATAACACAAAGTTGAGAGGTAATATATACCTGTTTTAATGGTTATTGTTGGAAGCCGGAGTCCCACTCCTGCACCACTGTCACCAAATGCGAGACCCGGGACTCCTCACTCAACGTTAGGCCAAGTAAGGACACCGTTTGAGATAGCCCTGCTCACCCCCTTAGTAGCTTGGCATGAGCAGCCAGGCCTATCTCCAAGGCACGAGTGTACAGTATGTGCAACCACACTCACAACAACCCACTGGTGACACCACAAATGGACTCCACACGAGTTTGATAAAACGAGTATAAACTTTATGTAAAAAGATATACGATCAGACCACACGATACATAAGCCAACATATAATAAAGGGTAATATTCGTTCCGGCTGGTTGGTAGGTTCAAATCCCAACCACCGCTTTCAAAATGCTATGCTGGTCGCAATGCTAGAATCACACACGTTGCAATGGACAAACAATAGTGCGCTGCGTAACGATACAATCCTGTGCTGGGCAAAGGAGAAATAATACAATGCGTAACGATACACCCCGGTACCTTGCAATGGGAGAAATAATGCAATGCGTACCGCTACAATCATGTACTGCGCAATGAAGGAATAATGCAATGCGTCACACCCCAATCACGTACTTTGCAATGAAGAAATAATGCAATGCGCACCGCTACAATCATGTACTTTGCAATGAAGGAATAATGCAATGCGTAGCTACAATCATGTACTTTGCAATGAAGAAATAATGCAATGCGGGCTGCTACAATCCTGTACTTTGCAATGGAGAAATAATGCAATGCGTAGCGCTACAATCGTGTACTTCGTTATGCAGAAATAATGTCAGGCGTCATAAGACAGTCCGGCAGTTCGTTAGCAGCAATATTGGCAATGTGTATTACGACAGTCAGCCTCTTCGATAACAGTTGCCCCCCACACGTATCAACGATGACATAAAGTACAGCTTCTCACTCTGGCCCCAGTACTGCCACTCCTCAACGCAATACGGGCCCCAATCTGAGCAGAAGCAAAGGCTCACGTCCCCAGAAGGACTGAGAGGCCGAGAGAGTGTCCCTCTGAGCCCGCACCCCACCCAGGCAATGATCCACGTTACCTGGGGGGCGCGACCCCACTCTCCTCTCCTCCTTCAGCGAACTGGGCCTTCCGTGTAGAACTTTCTCAATGGGCCTCAGCGGCTCGACCTGGCAGCTCAGCTCCTCCGGGGCTGCCGGTCCGGGCCGCGACTGTTAGGAAGGTCTCAGGCGGCCGCAGGGCACACGTACCCCACGCCCCTGAGATTACGTTACTCCGGGTGCACGTTCACCACAGCACCCTCCGGGTCTCTTCTGGCATGAAGCCACACACACAACGCTGATGGGACTTCTCGTCGACTCCGAGTGCACGTTCACCAGGCACTCCTTCCTGCGGTCTCAGTTGGCACCAAGACACGCACACCGCGTTGCAGAGACTCACTTTCTTCCGGTGCACACGATGATCAGCCGATCACCTCCACAGTCCCAGGTTGCACCAAAGCACGCACACTGCTTCACTGAGACTTACTCCAACTCCGGTGCCCCGATATCCAGGCGCTCTTCACCAACGCCTTCGGCCGCACCCCGACACGCTCACCGTGTCCGAGCCTCACTTCTCCTCCGGTGCACTCGATGACCAGGCGCTCTTCACCAGCGCCTCCGGTGCACCCCGACACGCACCCTGCGCGTCCGAGACTCACTCCACTTCCGATGCACACGTTGACCAGGCGCTCCTCACCAACGCCTCCTGTGACACCACGACACGCACCCTGCGCGTCCGAGACTCACTTCACCTCCGATGCACCCGCTGACCAGGCGCTCTTCACCAGCGCCTGCGGTGCACCACGACACGCACCCTGCGCGTCCGAGTCTCACGTCACCTCCGATGCACACGCTGACCAGGCGCTCTTCACCAACGCCTGCGGTGGACCACGACACGCACCCAGCGCGTCCGAGACTCACTTCACCTTCGAGGCACACGTTGACCAGGCGCTCTTAACCCACGCCTCCTGTGCACCACGACACGCACCCAGCGCGTCCGAGTCTCACTTCTCCTCCGTGTGTCCAAGATCACAGGGCACACCTTCCGAGGGTCTCAAGCTGCCACAACACGCGCCCACCGCGTCGCTTGAAACTTCTCCGGAAACTTTTATGTTCCTGTGTTTCCAAACAGGGAGCCAGCTCACCTCGGGCCCTTGGGGTAACAAGACACAGCACAAAGCACAGTCTTCTTCAAGCAGGGGGACCCAGCGCACACAGCACAGTCCCAACAGCCTCTTCCTTGGTTAAAACAGCAAACTGCAGACCAGCCCCAGATCACGAAGCAAGGGTTGGTCCTTCCCAGCAGTCTCTTCAGTTGTTCCTTCCTTAGCAGAGGTTCCTCTTGACCACGAAATGGGTCCAAGCCTTTTCAGTCTCAATCCATTTCTATTCCAACGTTCAGGGGTCTCAGCTCTCATAGTTATACCCCTAAATGTCTTTGAAGTTCGTTGTGCTCAGGGGTCCCTGACCCCTGCCTAAATCAGTTCTGGGTGTCTCCCTCCCAGTGTCACCTTTCTCCCTTTGATACTGGGGGTCTGGATCCTTAATCACTCAGCAGGAGATGGGTCAATTGTTTTATAGCCGCAACCCAGGCCTCTTCACCTCCCGGTGCTTTTCCTCGCCTACTCTCCAGATGCAGGTCAGCCTGGTGCCATCTCAACCCCTCCCTGGGTCAAGACCTCCCCCAGCTCCTCTCCCCTCTCAGATCCAGACAGTCAATCCACATTCAGCAGAGACACACAGAAATGCTTAAAGCACAAAACTCAGCCACTTTCTAAAAGAGTGGCTTCTGAACACACAGTGACAAAACCACTTTCATAGAAAGATGTGTTATGACGCTGTGAGTTCATACATACTAAACTTCACCTCTCCATTTTAAACTTATGGGAAACTAGGCTAACAAACACAATACCCAGCCTCCCCCATTCTGTCCTATGGGCAGGATGGCCTTTCACCAGTGAAAAACGAAATGGAGTGTTTTTCACTGTCAGGACATAACACACACCTCAGTATATGTCCTGCCTTTTACTTACACTGCACCCTGCCCAGGGGTTACCCGGGACCTACCACAGGGGTGCCCACTGTGTACGCAAAAGGGAAAGTAAGGCCTGACAAGTGGTTGCACTTGTCAGGACAACATGCTAACTTAGCAAACTGCGCGCAGGCCCTACACTGCAGGCCTGAGTTCCCTTCTCCGCGCACCTTTGCATTACTAGCCCTGGCACACACAGTGCACATCACTAGGGACTTTACTAGTAAGGCAACATACCAATCATGGCCAACCAATTACCATTACACTTTACACAGGGAACACTTGTACTTTGACACTGATCAGCAGTGGCAAAGTACCCAAAGCATCTAAAAGCAAAGGAGGTAGAGGCAAAAAGTCAGGGGTAATCACGCCAAGATATGCCAGGTCTAACACGCGTCCCCTCCAGCCGAAAAGTGGGGGAACTACCCACCCTCATGGGAGTTCTCATCACTAAGGCGGAAAAATCTGGACAGACCATCAGCATTGGCGTGTTCTGTTCCCGGACGGTGTTCCACCGTGAAGTCCATCCCCTGTAGGGAGATGGACCACCTCAACAGCTTTGGGTTCTCACCCCTCATCTGCATCAACCATCTGAGGGGCCGGTGGTCGGTCTGAACCAAGAAGTGGGTCCCAAACAAGTAGGGCCTCAGCTTCTTCAGCGCCCAGACCACAGCAAAAGCCTCCCTTTCAATTGCACTCCACCTCTGTTCCCTGGGAAGTAGCCTTCTGCTAATGAAAGCTACGGGTTGGTCCAAGCCCTCGTTGTTCAATTGTGAGAGTACTGCTCCCACCCCATGCTCTGAAGCATCTGTCTGCACTATAAACTCTCTGGAGAAATCCGGCGCCCGTAACACGGGTGCGGTGCACATGGCAGTTTTCAGGGCATCAAAGGCGGTCTGGCAGGCATCAGTCCAGACCACCTTCTTGGGCTGTTTCTTGGACGTCAGTTCTGTCAAGGGAGCAACGATGGTGCCATACCCCTTCACGAACCGTCTGTAATACCCAGTGAGTCCTAGAAAGGCCCTCACTCCTGTCTGGGTCTTGGGGGGTTCCCCAGCCAGGATGGTATCAATCTTTGCCTGTAGGGGCGCCACCTGGCCGCTCCCCACCAGGTGTCCCAAGTACACCACGGAACCCTGCCCTATCTGGCACTTACTTGCCTTGATAGTTAGGCCCGCCCTCTGCAAGGCCTTCAATACTTCACAGAGGTGTTGCAAATGTTCCTCCCAACCGGAGCTGAACACTGCAATGTCGTCCAGGTAAGCGGCGCTGAATTCCTCCAGCCCACTCAGCACCTGGTTAACCAGTCTCTGGAAGTTGGCAGGGGCGTTCTTCAACCCAAAGGGCATAACCCTGAACTGGTAGTGCCCCTCTGGTGTTGAGAACGCTGACCTCTCCTTGGCCCCCTCAGTCAAGGCAATCGGCCAGTACCCAGATGTCAAATCAAATGTACTGAGGTACCGGGCAGCTCCCAGCCGATCCACAAGCTCATCAGCTCTGGGGATGGGGTGCGCATCAGTCTTAGTGACCGCATTGAGCCCACGGTAATCCACACAGAACCGAAGTTCGGGAGTGGCACCCGGCGCAGCAGCTTTTGGCACAAGGACCACTGGGCTGGCCCAGGGGCTGCTGGATGGCTCAATCACCCCTAGCGCCAGCATCTTGGAAACCTCCTCCTTGATGCTGGCCCTGACCTTATCAGCTACCCTGTAAAATGTTTGTTTTACAGGCAGACTGTCTCCAGTGTCCACATCATGGACGCACCAATGGGTGACTCCTGGGGTCAGGGAGAACAGGGAGGCGAACTGACCCAATACCTGGCGACAGTCCCTCCGCTGTTCCGGGGTCAGGGTAGGCGAGAGGTACACCCCATCCACTGACCCATCCTTCTCCTTGGCTGACAGGAGGTCAGGAAGAGGTTCACTCTCCTCTTCCACCCCGTCATCTGTAGCCAAGAGCATGGTCACCTCAGACCTCTCAAAGTGTGGTTTGAGGCGGTTCACATGGAGAACCCTCAAAGGATTCCTAGGAGACCGTAAGTCCACCAGGTAGGTCACTTCGCTCCTGCGCTCCACCACCTCATAAGGCCCAGTCCACTTGTCCTGGAGCGCACAAGGCTCCACTGGCGCCATCACCCACACTTTCTGCCCAGGTTGAAACTCGACCAGAGTGGCATTCTGGTCGTACCACCGTTTCATATCCTATGGCTGGCTTCCAGGGTCGCCTGAGCGAGCTGCCTGAAATGCCTAGTATGGTTACTGAAGGCCAGCATGTAGCTGTATACATCCTGGGGGGTTTACTAGGAGCCTTCTCCCAGCCCTCCTTCACCAAACTCAAGGGTCCTCTGACCGGGTGCCCATACAGGAGCTCAAAGGGACTGAACCCCAATGACTTCTGTGGCACCTCCCTATATGCAAACAGCAGGCATGGCAAGAGGACATCCCACTTACGCCTCATGGGTTCCTCCAGACCCATAATCATGCCCTTCAAGGTCCGGTTAAACCTCTCAACCAGACCATTACCCTGGGGGTGGTAAGGTGTGGTGAACTTATAAGTTACACCGCACTCCTTCCACAGAGATTTCATATACCTCGATATGAAATTAGTACCCCTGTCGGACACCACCTCTCTGGGGAACCCCACACGGGAGAAAATCCCCATCAGTGCACGGCCCACCACGGGGGCTGTCACCGTCCGGAGAGGGATGGCTTCCGGGTACCGGGTGGCATGGTCCACCAAGACCAGGATGAACCTGTTGCCCATGGCCGTCTTGGGATCCAGAGGCCCCACAATGTCAATGCCCACCCTCTCAAAGGGTGTGCTGACTACAGGGAAAGGTTGGAGGGGAGCCTTTCGCTTCCTTCCACTCTTACCACTCGCCTGACAAGTCTGACAGGTCCTGCAATGAGTATCAGAACTCTTGCGCATCTGGGGCCAGTAGAAGTGGGTGACAAGCCGCTCAAAGGTCTTGTCCTGCCCCAAATGTCCCGCCAAAGGTACATCATGAGCCAACCCCAATAGGAAGGCTCTGAAGCGCTGGGGTACCACCAGCGCCCGGGCTGACCCAGGCTCAGCCACCTTTGGCTCACTATACAGGAGATCGTTCTCCCAGTAAATCAAGTGTGATCCCGACTGATCACCTGCTGCCTGGTTTGCTGCCTGCTGCCGCAAACCTACAAGAGAAGGGCACTTCTTCTGTTCCTCACAGAATTCCTCCCTGGAGGGCCCCCCTTCCTGCTGCCATTCGGTCAGCCCGGGTAGGTCCCCCAGTTCAGCCACTTGTTCCCCCGTAGGCTCCAGGGCATCCCCCTCAAAGGGTCCCTCCTCCTGGACCGTGGGAACTGTGGTGGCCGGTTTCCCGCGCCCCCTGCCTCTTCTCTTCCTGGCAGGCACCTGGGCCACTGTTTCAGGCCCCAGGTTCTCTTGAATACCTTTACTGGCTACCATAGACCGAGTGGTCACACACGCCCACTCAGGTAGACCCAACATCTCCAAATGCGCCTGGCGCTCCACCTCCTTCCAGGGGGAACTCTCCAGGTCATTCCCTAGCAGACAGTCTACAGGCATGGACGGACTTACAACAACCTTCAAGGAACCTGAGACCCCTCCCCATTCAAAGGGAACCAGCGCCACCTTGCAGAGGCGCACTGAATTGTCTGCTGACATTACAGGGTGAAGCACATCGGGAATTACTTGCTCTTCAGACACCCACTGACACCTGACAGATGTCAAACTGGCTCCGGTGTCTCTCAGAGCCTCCACCCTCCGTCCATTGATGGTCACCCACTGCCTGTACTTTTTAGTGTTCTCAGGCAGAGGGATTTCCTGGACCATCTCTCGATCTCCTAAGGAGACCAGGGTCATAACTGCTTGCTCCTCCCTATTCCAAGGACTCAATTCCTCCCCCAATGCTACACTCACTAAACCAGGTGTTGGAGCACCAGTGGGTGCAGATTACTTTTTGGGGCATTTAGGGGAAATATGACCCACTTCTTTACAGAAGTAACAAGTAGGAGGACCTCGGGGCTCCTTCTTGCCCTTGACAGCCCAGGCCCTCTTGGCTTTGGGGGACTGGGACCCTTTCTTGGGGGAACTACCTTGGGGCCCTTTAGAGGACTCCTTGTGGTTACCCTTGTCCTCCCCCACCTTCGGCGGGGGACCCTGCATACTCTTGGTAGTGGTACTCCCAATCCCCTTGTGGACCCGGGTACTAGTCCAGTGGTCCGCCTCCTCAGCAAGCTTACTGGGATCAGTCAGCTTACTATCCAATAGATGCTGGCGCAGCTCTGGAACACACAGACTACTCAAGTGCTCCCAACTGATTAAATTGCATAAGCCCTTAAAATCATTGACCTTGCTGCCCAGCATCCAACCATCCAGTGCCCGTGTGTACTCATTCACACATTCTACCCAAGTACGGGATTCTAGTTTCTTGGAGGTCCTGAACTTCTGCCGGTATTGTTCAGGAGTGAGCCCATACCGGAGGCATAAAGCCTCCCTCATGTTGGCATAGGTCAGGGTTCCCGCCCTCTCTAAAGGTGATAGAACGTCCCTCCCCGAAGCCTCAAAGTGTTTCCATAGGCCCGCCCCCAATGCTTTTCAGGCACCTCATTCATCCTTAGTGCGATCTCATATGCCGTGAACCACGCATAAATGTCATCACCCCTCTGGTAATCTCGCACTAAATCCTTGGGAATGTACACCTTCCCGACTGGCACTGGTGGTGCGCTGCCACCATTCGAACTGAGCTCGGCTTGTCTACCCTTAATGTCCAGTTTCCTCATGCTTAACTCATGAGCGAAGAGAATCCGTTTCTCTTCCAACGCGAGAGCATTCCTGCTCTCCTCTGCTTGAGTTTTAAGTTTTAACACCTCCAACTCATGCAGTCTGACCCTTTGGTTTTCCTCCAACTCCTCTGGTGAAAAACTCCTCCCTGAATGGCTACTACCAGCCCCTGTGGCTGGTCCCTCCACTGGCAAATCCTGTGGACCAAATCCATTCCCTGGGTCATCCCCATCCACCTCAACATCACCCGCCTCCTGAGCCTCTTTGGCTTCCCACCAGGCCCTCAAGGCCACTTGCAGCTCCTCCTTCTTGGCGCTACCCTTCATGGGACGTCCCAAAGCTCTGCAGAATTTCCTCAACTGATCAGCCTTGTAGGTAAACAATGCCTCAATGTTAAACTCTAATTCTGCAGCCGCAGCCTCACCAGCTATCTGGCTCCCCTCCTGAGACATGATGTGTGGTTTAAAGGTTACTCAACAATAGAACCAACAATTCAAAACAATATGTTGTTGCGTCGTGGTCTGCGATCAATTTATGATTTACACCAATTACTGTGAGTGGTTTTGCACACACACGTTTCAATTACGTTAGGATCGTATCCCACCGCTCTGCCGCCAAATGTTGGAAGCCGGAGTCCCCGTCCCGCACCACTGTCACCAAATGCGAGACCCGGGACTCCTCACTCAACGTTAGGCCAAGTAAGGACACCGTTTGAGATAGCCCTGCTCACCCCCTTAGTAGCTTGGCACGAGCAGCCAGGCCTATCTCCAAGACACGAGTGTACAGTATGTGCAACCACACTCACAACAACCCACTGGTGACACCACAAATGGACTCCACACGAGTTTGATGAAACGAGTATAAACTTTATGTAAAAAGATATACGATCAGACCACACGATACATAAGCCAACATGTAATAGAGGGTAATATTCGTTCCGGCTGGTTGGTAGGTTCAAATCCCAACCACCGCTTTCAAAAGGCTATGCTGGTCGCAATGCTAGAATCACACACGTTGCAATGGACAAACAATAGTGCGCTGCGTAACGATACAATCCTGTGCTGGGCAAAGGAGAAATAATACAATGCGTAACGATACACCCCGGTACCTTGCAATGGGAGAAATAATGCAATATGTACCGCTACAATCATGTACTGCGCAATGAAGGAATAATGCAATGCGTCACACCCCAATCACATACTTTGCAATGAAGAAATAATGCAATGTGCGCCGCTACAATCATGTACTTTGCAATGAAGGAATAATGCAAGGTGTAGCTACAATCATGTACTTTGCAATGAAGAAATAATGCAATGCGGGCCGCTACAATCCTGTACTTTGCAATGGAGAAATAATGCAAAGCGTAGCGCTACAATCGTGTACTTCGTTATGCAGAAATAATGTCAGGCGTCATAAGACAGTCCGGCAGTTCGTTAGCAGCAATATTGGCAATGTGTATTACGACAGTCAGCCTCTTCGATAACAGTTGCCCCCCCACACGTATCAACGATGACATAAAGTGCAGCTTCTCACTCTGGCCCCAGTACTGCCACTCCTGAACGCAGTACGGGCCCCAATCTGAGCCGAAGCAAAGGCTCACGTCACCAGAAGCACTGAGAGGCCGAGAGAGTGTCCCTCCGAGCCCGCACCCCGCCCAGGCAGTGATCCACGTTACCTTGGGGGCGCGACCCCACTCTCCTCTCCTCGTTAAGCGAACTGGGCCTTCCGTGTAGAACTTTCTCAATGGGCCTCAGCGGCTCGGCCTGGCAGCTCAGCTCCTCCGGGGCTGCCGGTCCAGGCCGCGACTGTTAGGAAGGTCTCAGGCGGCCGCAGGGCACACGTACCCCACGCCCCTGAGATTACGTTACTCCGGGTGCACATTCACCACAGCACCCTCCGGGTCTCCTCTGGCACGAAGCCACACACACAACGCTGATGGGACTTCACGTCGACTCCGAGTGCACGTTCACCAGGCACTCCTTCCTGCGGTCTCAGTTGGCACCAAGACATGCACACCGCGTTGCAGAGACTCAGTTTCTTCCGGTGCACACGATGATCAACCGATCACCTCCACAGTCCCAGGTTGCACCAAAGCACGCATACTGCTTCACTGAGACTTACTCCAACTCCGGTGCCCCGATATCCAGGCCGTCGTCACCAACGCCTTCGGCCGCACCCCGACACGCTCACCGTGTATGAGCCTCACTTCTCCTCCGGTGCACTCGATGACCAGGCGCTCTTCACCAGCGCCTCCTGTGCACCCCGACACGCACCCTGCGTGTCCGAGACTCACTTCACTTCCGATGCACACGTTGACCAGGCGCTCCTCACCAACGCCTCCGGTGCACCACGACACGTATCCTGCGCATCCGAGACTCCCTTCACCTCCGATGCACCCGCTGACCAGGCGCTCTTCACCAGCGCCTGCGATGCACCACGACACGCACCCTGCACATCCGAGTCTCACTTCACCTTCGATGCACACGTTGACCAGGCGCTCTTCACCAATACCTCCTGTGCACCACGACACGCACCCAGCGCGTCCGAGACTCACTTCACCTTCGATGCACACGTTGACCAGGCGCTCTTCACCAACGCCTCCTGTGCACCACGACATGCACCCAGCGCGTCCGAGACTCACTTCACCTCCGATGCACCCGCTGACCAGGCGTTCTTCACCAGCACCTGCGGTGCACCATGACACGCACCCTGTGCGTCCGAGTCTCACGTCACCTCCGATGCACACGCTGACCAGGCGTTCTTCACCAACGCCTGCGGTGCACCACGACACGCACCCAGCGCGTCTGAGACTCACTTCACCTTCGATGCACACGTTGACCAGGCGCTCTTCACCAACGCCTCCTGTGCACCACGACACGCACCCAGCGCGTCCAATTCTCACTTCTCCTCCGTGTGTCCAAGATCACAGGGCACACCTTCCGAGGGTCTCAAGCTGCCACAACACGCGCCCACCGCGTCGCTTGAAACTTCTCTGGAAACTTTTATGTTCCTGTGTTTCCAAACAGGGAGCCAGCTCACCTCGGGCCCTTGGGGTAACAAGACAAAGCACAAAGCACAGTCTTCTTCAAGCAGGGGGACCCAGCGCACACAGCACAGTCCCAACAGCCTCTTCCTTGGTTAAAACAGCAAACTGCAGACCAGCCCCAGATCACGAAGCATGGGTCGGTCCTTCCCAGCAGTCTCTTCAGTTGTTCTTTCCTTAGCTGAGGTTCCTCTTGACCACGAAATGGGTCCAAGCCTTTTCAGTCTCAATCCATTTCTATTCCAACGTTCAGGGGTCTCAGCTCTCATAGTTATACCCCTAAATGCCTTTGAAGTTCATTGTGCTCAGGGGTCCCTGACCCCTGCCTAAATCAGTTCTGGGTGTCTCCCTCCCAGTGTCATCTTTCTCCCTTTGATACTGGAGGTCTGGATCCTTAATCACTCAGCAGGAGATGGGTCAATTGTTTTATAGCCGCAACCCAGGCCTCTTCACCTCCCGGTGCTTTTCCTCGCCTACTCTCCAGATGCAGGTCAGCCTGGTGCCATCTCAACCCCTCCCTGGGTCAAGACCTCCCCCAGCTCCTCTTCCCTCTCAGATCCAGACAGTCAATCCACATTCAGCAGAGACACACAGAAATGCTTAAAGCACAAAACTCAGCCACTTTCTAAAAGAGTGGCTTCTGAACACACAGTGACAAAACCACTTTCATAGAAAGATGTGTTATGACGCTGTGAGTTCATACATACTAAACTTCACCTCTCCATTTTAAACTGATGGGAAACTAGGCTAACAAACACAATACCCAGCCTCCCCGATTCTGTCCTATGGGCAGGATGGCCATTCACCAGTGAAAAACGAAATGGAGTGTTTTTCACTGTCAGGACATAACACACACCTCAGTATATGTCCTGCCTTTTACTTACACTGCACCCTGCCCAGGGGCTACCCGGGACCTACCACAGGGGTGCCCACTGTGTACGCAAAAGGGAAAGTAAGACCTGACAAGTGGTTGCACTTGTCAGGACAACATGCTAACTTAGCAAACTGCGCGCAGGCCCTACACAGCAGGCCTGAGTTCCCTTCTCCGCGCACCTTTGCATTACTAGCCCTGGCACACACAGTGCACATCACTAGGGACTTTACTGGTAAGGCAACATACCAATCATGGCCAACCAATTACCATTACACTTTACACAGGGAACCCTTGTACTTTGACACTGATCAGCAGTGGCAAAGTACCCAAAGCATCTAAAAGCAAAGGAGGTAGAGGCAAAAAGTCAGGGGTAATCACGTCAAGATATGCCAGGTCTAACAGTTATATAGTTCAATTCTCTGTAGTCTATGCCTGGGAGCAGTTTGCAAGGGGCTTACCTACAGAAAATGTGGAATCTCTTGCTGATGAAGTAGAGTGTTGTATAAACCCTCTAGCCAGGTTTTTCTGTATGTAGTTCTGAAATTCTTTCTAATCTCTGCCAGTGAAGGCATATATGTAACCATGAGAATCTTGGTATTTGAAAATAAACCTAAAGCATAGTCATAGGGCTCATGTCGTGGTACTTTTTCTGCATCTTTCTCACAGAAAACATCTGAAAACCCCTCATAGGCTTGAGGTAAGTGAGAGCCTTTTATTTTTACAGCTTCAGTACTGGTCATAGTCATCATCTTGGGAAAACAATGTAGGCAAGGAAAAAGTTGATGTCTCTGTGAGCCAATAGATAGCAGCATTATGTCATCAAAGCTAAGTAGTGCCAAATGCTATGGTAAATAAAGAGACAGAGAGTACATAAAAGGTAATAGATTCTAGATGCCCCACAATGGAAGTAATGATGATGATCTTGGTTGTTTTTTAGGTCCTGTCTCCTGATTTTAAGGGTGGCCCATCAGGTACAGCTTGTGACCTCTTATGTGATTTAATACCATGTTGTAGTGGAATTGATTAGTCCATAAAATTACCCGTGGCCCAACAGTCGATGAGAATCCAGTACTTGTATAGCGCACGAATCACCCCCGAAGGGGTATCTCGGCGCTGGGGGCCGTTGGGAAAATTAAGCGAGCTATTGCCCAGAGTCGCATGGTGCTGGGCAGACCCCTGCTGCCGGAGCCAGGGATCGAACCGTGATCCCCAGCATCCAGCGTCAGTCGCCCTGGCCGCAGCGCCACACCTCTCCCCGACAGATACAGAGAGTGCTCCATATGGCAATGAGAGAATCATTGCCACATAAAAATGATACGATCTTCAAGCAGGTCTCCCTGTGAATCACTTGGTGTTTAAGGGCAAGTGTTGGAGTTTTCTGGCTAATGAGATGCACAGCTGAACAAAGTGCACTAACTTACCACAATTTGATTTTTTTTCGATGTTCCTTTTCCTCAGAACTAAGCCCTCTTCTGATGAAATCAATCTGTATTGATGCTTCTGTCTTGAGGCCCATGGCCTGCCTGGCTACGTTGGTGCAGGCCTGGCTGCCATGATGATTTTTTGCGCACGTTACTCTTAAACTGTTGTTCTGTCGCCCTCTGCTACTGCCAAGTTATTTTACAACTGTCTGCATTTTCTGTTTCTCACCTTTTCTCCTATTCCCTTTTGGGCTCAGTCTGAACAACAGTTACAAGGTCGAATAACAAATCCCTGGTTCCTACTGATTTGGCCCGTCCCTCGCACCTAGACATAACACCATGTACAGCTGCCATTGAGAAAATAGTGTGCTTTTAATAATGCGGTCGCCTGCTCTAGGGAGCACTTGGAGACGAACTTTCCAGAGAGAGGAGCTGTGATTGTCTGCTGATGTAGTTTTGCATCTAGAGACTGAGGTATGGGGGTTCGCTAGTCAAAGCCCAAAGGTCTTCTAATATCATAATAAACTGGCTTCCAGCACGGGGAGGGTGGTAATGTTAGTTAGACATATATCCACTGCTTTATGAGATGCTTTCCCCGTTCGTATTCTATGGAGTAGTAACTATGCTGCTTATATTATTCCTATGTATTATGCTATTAGTACTGACACGTGTACTGTATCTTAGAGCACGTAAGTTGAAATAAATATTTTGAACTATACAGTGTCTCTTCTTACGCATGTTGTGGACAGGTACGAGTGTGACGAAAGAGTGTTCTTGCCTCTGCGAGTCCTGAGTGAGAGAGAGATACCGTGTTCTAGGTTGTCTAATCATTGGTACATTAGTGCTAATGGGACGCTAAGGCTAGTTGGGTTGGGGTTTTGGGTGCTAAGGTCTATGGTTGGCTCACCACTATATTCCAAGGTCCTATTATCCTGTGCATAGCTCTGTATGTGCAGAAACCTTATGACATGGCGCGACCAACGAGTGGGGCAGCTTACTTGCGAGACGCTTGAGTAGTACTTGTGCTTGTCCACAAACCCCTCACGTGTGTGCCCTCAGGCCTATACGGAGACGAAAATTTCACCCGCACCCCTAAGGAGCCCATTGCGTCCTTGTAAGCCTTAGAGGCAAACGCCGGACCTTGGTCAGAATGGAAGGTGCCGCATGCGCATGTGATATACAGCGTGTAATTAAAGGGATTTTTTGGGAAAATCTGACCTCTTCATATGACATTTTGTTAGCAGAGGCGGATTGGCCACCCCCATTCGTTCTTGCTGCACGTAGAGGGAGGAGGTAATCCTTCCGAGCTTTCTCGACATGTCCCAAAAGACAAAGCGGAGGCTCTAGCAGCAGAGTGGGCTGTGTCCCTGGCTCCAGCGTTATTCCGCAATCACGTGGGTTGGGACGAAGATTCTCCCCCCCATGAAATACCTTTGCGGTCACTACCGCAGCCACAACCCCAATATCCCATAAAACGTGAAGCCAAAGGCCACGTTTCCGAAATTCTGACTCAGTTGGAATATCAGGGAGTAATTGAACCCTGTGTATCACCTATGAACAACCCCCTTTTCGCGGTTTCTAAACCCGATGGATCGTACCGCTTAGTATTGGATTACCAGCATTTGAACTCACATTGTCGGACCTTCGCGGTGCAAAATACCCATAGTTCGGCGCTTGTAGACAGTCTTGTTCGTAAAAAATATAAAACGACACTTGACCTTTCAAATGGATTCTACACGCACAACTTAGCCCCGGAAAGTGGCCAATGGTGTGCTTTTACTTCCGGTGGTAAAATGTTCAAATTCAGGCGTCTTCCTATGGGCTACAAAAATAGTCCAGGCGTGTTCGCCGCTCGTGTTGTCTCTTTGTTAGACGGCATTGATCCAGACGCCTGTTCGTATGTGGATGACATTTATCTGACGGACGACGAATTGTTTCCGCATCTGACCCGAGTAGACCGCATTATTCTTGAATTCGCGGTTCAGGGATACAAAATTAACTTTGCCAAATCTCATATTGCTGAATTTACCGTTTTGTTCTTGGGCTATGAGCTCAACAATGAAGGTAAGGGTTTAGCCCCCCATTTTCTGGAGAAATGTGCACTTCTGTGCCCTCCTACTAATCTGAAGAAGCTTCAGTCTTTGCTGGGTTTTCTGAACTTCGGACGTACATATATTCCCGAATACGCCCAGCGTATTAAGCCACTGTATGCCTTGATACAACCTACTTATTCGAAGTCTTGCTGGCTTCCGGAGCATACCTCCATTCTGCAGTCTTTGCAAACAGACCTTCTTGAGTCTAAATACCTTTTGACACGTGATAACCACACAAACTTGGTGATTAGAATCATCCCAGGGGCAGTGGGTTTCACGTACTTAACCTTTAATGAAGGTGATACAGTACCCATCGCATACAAGTCACATCTGTACACCTCTGCAGAAATGCGGTTCTCATCTGTGGAGAAAGTGCTAACAGCAGTGCAAATGGCGATCCTGAAGGAGCGCGCACTGGCACAGGGAAAACGCATTTTGGTGGTAACACCATATCCTGCTCTAGAGGCAGTGACCAAAGCAAGTGTACCGAACTCTAAAGCTTTGCACCCCAGTTGGATTCAATGGGCAACATCTTTGACGTCTCCGGATGTCACTTACATTTTTGACTCTTCTCTTCAGACTCAGGAGTTTTTACAGTATGAATTCTTTCATCCTCCTCCTTTGTCTTTATTGCCGCTTGAGGATTACGACTGTGTGATCTACACCGATGGTTCGGCACAACCGGCCACGGGTTCCAAGCATGCTTATTCAGCCGCATGTGCTATTGTCGCAGGTACGTTTGTGAACGGAAAGTTCAAATCCACTGTGGTGCATACACAGACACTCGGGGATAGTACCGCACAATTGGCCGAGTTGCGTGCATTGGTGCTTGCTCTTGAGTTCGTAAATCCTGATGTGACCACTTTAATTGTGTGCGATTCTTACTACTGTGTTCAATCATACAATGACAATCTGTTCTTTTGGTCGCAAAATGACTATAGAGACGCTAAAGGCAACACAATCAAGCATAAAATGCTTTGGGTTAGAGTGGCAGAATTACAAAGACGTCTGCCACTCACACAGGTGGTACACACCTTAGGCCATCAGCGAGTGGGCGCACACGCTGTTGGTAACAGTCTGGCGGATGAAGCTGCCAGATCAGCAGTACTCACGTGTTCAGTAGCAGCAGTTACTAGATCCATGTCTAAAATAGACACTGATATCTTGGCAGCTATTGCTGCAACAAAAGAAGGAATGAATTACCCTAGAGGTTTCCCTTCTAAATATTCTTACCAAATAGGTCCCGATCAGGCTCCTTATGTAACAATACCTGACGTTGGGGTTTGGCTGATCCCCAACGCGGATCGCAGACTTTCCTTAATGGCAGCGGCACACGAAGGCATGGCTTCGGCTCATGCTGGTGTGTCTGCGACAATTTCCATTTTGCAGCAGCGTTACTGGTGGCGGGGATTATATAAAGATACACGTACTTATGTGCTTTCCTGTGACGTTTGTCAACAGATCAAGCCTTCAACAGTCACAAGACCACCGCAGACCTCGCTTGCAATTTCAAACAGACCCTTTGGGTGTGTTTACTTGGATCACTGCGGTCCATTTTCTTCAGACACTGCCTATAAATATATCTTAGTGGCAGTGGACTCGTGCACACGGTTCATCTGGGTCTGGCCACAACGGAGTGCTGACGCTCGAAATGTCATAAGGGATTTGCGAGTCTTTGTGGGAATTTTCGCATGCGGCACCTTCCATTCTGACCAAGGTCCGGCGTTTGCCTCTAAGGCTTACAAGGACGCAATGGGCTCCTTAGGGGTGCGGGTGAAATTTTCGTCTCCGTATAGGCCTGAGGGCAACTCTATCGTTGAACGAATGAACCGTGACTTAAAGCAATCCTTGACAGCTAGAGTTATAGGTACTGGCAGGAACTGGCTGGCCCACTTGTATACTGTTCAGCGTGCACTTAATAATCTCCCTAGAAGGCCTCTGGGTGGGCGGACCCCTTACGAAATGCTCTTTGGCATACGAATGTTTGTGCCTGACCTTGATGGTCTAGACATGGCGGCGCAATCCGCCAAGTTTGATGTAGATAACCATTCTACTATGTTACAGGACTTACAAGAAGCCCGAGACAAACTTGCAATTGCACATTTGCCTTCAGCCACAGACCCTGCTCTGCAGATTCCGGTTGCCGGCTGGCTTCCGAAGATTGGCGACCTGGTACGAGAGAAGGTGGAGAACAAAAAGAATTCGGCCCCTCTTTTCGTGCACCGGTTCCAGTCCTGGGCTTGAAGGGAACACGTACAGTCATCTTACCACCGCTTCCCGGTCGCAAGGAAAACAGATACATCTCAGTGGAAAATGTCAAGCTACAACATCTGGCCGATCCTGAATAGTGTCACACCAGCGGTCTCTTGTCCTGCCATTTATCGGACATGTATCCGCGGCACGCCTGCACGAACAGTCACTGATGTTACCATGGAGATGGTCGATTTGCCTGAAAATATATTTGAACCCCCTGCATCCCCCTGCATTGATGAGGACGAATATACTTATCCCGCCACAGAGTCGGTGGCACACCAACCAACAACGCCACTGAGCCCGACACGTTATTCCTTTGACTCGGATTCCAACTCATCAAAGGCCCCGTCCAAGTTTAGTCTTTTTGTATCCTGGTTTAGAGACAATTTTTTGATTCCACCTTGGACATATATTTGGATGGTACTTTTCTTGATTTTTTTGTTCATGTCCATTGGCTTTGTCACGGTGTTTTTTCTACTCATCAATGGTCACTATTTACCTGAACGCTTTGCTGTGAACAGTGTGGCTGGGACTTTGGCTCCACATTCCTCTTCACACATCATGAAGCGTGACCACACATTTGTGAACATTTCAGCGTTTCCAGTTGCAGATGGCATCGTATGGGATGCGGTAAACTTTCAAATCCATGGCCCGACGGAAATTATTAATGTACCAAATGTCCTTCGAGTCTCGATGGGTGATGTAGTAAAAAGTAATATTCATTCTGATGATTGGGATGTGCATGCCGTTGAAGCATTGTTTGCTGATTTAAAATATTATGCTTCCTTTAATGCTGAGGACTTGTATATGAATTCTGCGAATTATGCCGATTTGTATTGCTACCAGCATTGGGGCAATCATTTTCTCCACAAACCGAGTGCACTACGTAGCCCTGTTACTTACACCCAATGGGAACATTGTCCAAACCCCATACCAGGTAGTTCCCAGACTCTTCGAAATAAATTCACCTATTTTACTGATTTCAATCGATCGAACCCTGGGTCCTATTATTTTAAATTAAGAACCCCATTGACTCAAAAAATAATGTTGACCCACACTAAATTACTTTATTCGGGTTCCTTTTTGAGCGCCTTGGCGGTGGGTGGTTATGAGTATTGGAAAGACACAGTAGATTTAAAATCAATCTGGGGTTCGAAGCCATGGCAGGTGCAAGGCACTGAGGCGTTGCACCGCGCTTGCCTTATCCCAGCCCAAATTATGTTTTTGAATGCTTCCATTTATCAGACCACGTGTTGGGGGTTGTCTTCCGTTAAACAACTAAACGCGCCAGCCATCCCATTCTTGTCGAGTTCGCCAAATGACAGTTTACGATTTAATATGTCCCTTTTACAGTTACAGGCTCAGTTCCAAAATAATTCCTTTAACGTTTCTGCACTGATACAGTCACCCTGGTTGGCATGGCCCATATCATCAAATGCATGCCAGCTGCGTTTCCATGGCACAGTTCCTGGCTACATACAGGACAAGCCTGATCCAAGATTTACTGCAACTCGTACTGTCACCACGTATTCGGTTGGTAAATTATGTAAACAATGGTTACAACATTCGTCCTTAGACTCTGTTAAGAAACATTTGTCTCTCCTATCAGGCACTATTGATTTATCTGACTTTATCTTGGGACCTCGTGGTCCCCGACCGAAGAGGTTCATTTATGAAGCGTATAATGAACTCTGGAAGCTGTCACAAATGGAAGCTGCTTCCCGCCTTCGGGAAATAGACCAAGCAAATTTGGAAAAGGTGCTTGCTGTTGTTGACAATAGTATAAATACCCTGTCTTCCCGCATTTACACATTAGAGAATATTGTATCCTCTGTTGTTGATATTGTACAAGATGATGTCTCTATGTTGTATCATGGTCAGAATCAGTTACGCTCAGTGATGCAGTTTGCCTGGACTTTACAAACCCTTAAATTAGGTAAAGTTCCTTGGAATCTCTTGAACACCACTGCCCTTTTTCTGCCTTTTAATTTGACGGAAAAACAGCAGTTCATGTCCATGAAAGATGCATCTTACACCTTGTTACATATCGAGAAAGTTGATCCTTTACCATTCTCTGTAGCGGAACTAGATTCTGCGGTGTGGCTAGTTCATGGGGTTATCGCTTTACCTTTTTCCCTGTTTGAATTTAGCTCGTGCATGAAACATTATCCTGTGGGCCGTTTCCAGCCTTTGGGTAGTGCTTTCCTGCATGAACTCTGGTCCTTGCCTTTCATGTATAAATGCCTTAGAGACGGCAAGGAAGTGTTTCTCACGGGGAGTCTTGTGATTCAACTGTGGGTCATTCGCTTATTTGTAAACATATTAAATTGCACGGGGCTTGTAGCGTTTCAGTTCCGAATCTGGCATGTGTGCTAAAGGGTATTCCTGCTCCTGCTATTTCTCCTACTTTTACTTTGCTTACTAACGGTAGCTATTTGCTTTTAAATAACGAAGACTGTTGTGGCCTACAAGCTGGCATTCCGTATATTGTTACGGTCTCACACAGAGTTGTCTGCTGCAAGAATGTGCTTTTTCCTCCCCCTCACGACATCGTTGATAACTCTATTTGGCCTTCCATTCCTACCATGGAGGCAGATTTCAATAAGTTGAGCAGAATAAAGGCCCTATTATTGAATAAGGAGGTTATGCTCACATCCGCCCGGGAGACATTCATTCTCCAGGTGGCTAGTACCCACAGTGAAATACAGGCCCTTTTGAACACTGACCTCCCCCAACATTTTGGGGAGTTGATTCATCGTATTTTTAATGCATCAAACACCGAGGGTCTGGTGCACTTTTTTAAACTTGTGGGGTCTGGCCTGGTGTCCACCTTCCAAACTATTTTCGGTGTGATACCGGCATTCATACATTCTATTTTTTCTAGCGTCTTTGGTGGCTTCCCATTAATCCTCGCTTTGGCGGCTGGTGTCTTGCTGTTGGTCTGTTTTCTGCGCAATGGCTGCACACCACTGGGCCCTTCTCGATCCCGAACGCCTCCAACTGCTCCGTGAGCGACTTCTGGTTGGCTTCGATGTTCTGCCCTTGGCAACTATCAGTGTGTCCTACACCCTTTCCTTTCGCTTTGCGTATTTCACTTGCGTGCAACCTGTGATGTCTTGCATCCGGTGTCCGTTCACATGGACCATGGATTATTGCCTCTCCAATTCGTCATTGTCTGTTCCGGATTTTGTCCAGTTGGTGGGTCCCTTAGAGGCCCATGAACGGGACTGTTCCGCTGCTGGCTTTATGATGCGTGCGGCTGCACTGGGGATTTTGGCACAATGGGATATCTGGGCGGCTGCTCAGAATCTCCTACAACAAAGTTATATTGAATATCACGCAAGCTGTCCCGCATTGCTTCTAGATGCTCCATCCTCTGAGGAACATTCATGCAGCTTTGATCTGTTGGACTGGATGGCGTCTACGTTTTTTGACGATTCCAATGATGTCCTCTTGGACGGTATAGCTTTTTTCTGCTTTTCCACGTTTTTGGATTAATTTGCCGTTCACTGTCGGTGGATTGCCTCGTTTCTGCTCAGGTGTTTGGAACTCTGTCTGCATTTTCGATGGACTGTCCAGGGGAGGGTGTCTTGTGGCTCATGGCCTGCCTGGCTACGTTGGCGCAGGCCTGGCTGCCATGATGACTTTTTGCGCACGTTACTCTTAAACTGTTGTTCTGTCGCCCTCTGCTACTGCCAAGTTATTTTACAACTGTCTGCATTTTCTGTTTCTCACCTTTTCTCCTATTCCCTTTTGGGCTCAGTCTGAACAACAGTTACAAGGTCGAATAACAAATCCCTGGTTCCTACTGATTTGGCCCGTCCCTCGCACCTAGACATAACACCATGTACAGCTGCCATTGAGAAAATAGTGTGCTTTTAATAATGCGGTCGCCTGCTCTAGAGAGCACTTGGAGACGAACTTTCCAGAGAGAAGAGCTGTGATTGTATGCTGATGTAGTTTTGCATCTAGAGACTGAGGTATGGGGGTTCGCTAGTCAAAGCCCAAAGGTCTTCTATTATCATAATAAACTGGCTTCCAGCACGGGGAGGGTGGTAATGTTAGTTAGACATATATCCACTGCTTTATGAGATGCTTTCCCCGTTCGTATTCTATGGAGTAGTAACTATGCTGATTATATTATTCATATGTATTATGCTATTAGTACTGACACGTGTACTGTATCTTAGAGCACGTAAGTTGAAATAAATATTTTGAACTATACAGTGTCTCTTCTTACGCATGTTGTGGACAGGTACGAGTGTGACGAAAGAGTGTTCTTGCCTCTGCGAGTCCTGGGTGAGAGAGAGATACCGTGTTCTAGGTTGTCTAATCATTGGTACATTAGTGCTAATGGGACGCTAAGGCTAGTTGGGTTGGGGTTTTGGGTGCTAAGGTCTATGGTTGGCTCACCACTATATTCCAAGGTCCTATTATCCTGTGCATAGCTCTGTATGTGCAGAAACCTTATGACACTTCCACTGATCATCCAGTGACTGGAGGTGAAGAGACACTTGTAGATGTTGAAGGACTAATGAACACATTGAGCACCAAACATCTTGCCTCTGTTCTTTCGTGGGGATAGCTAATTGCTGGTCCATCTGCAGAAAAAAATCAATAAGAGCAGCTATAGTAGTTAGAGTGTTAAGTACTGTGGACACACATCTTTGGGATCCTCTCTCAATCCGTAGCAGAAAGATGAAGCAGCTGCTTCATTAAATCACGAAACCTCAGGCAAATCCTTTTTCAACTGAGTGCTGGGCATGGGCCTTTTTGCAGGGTATCCCCAAACTTTTTGCCTTCTTTCTTCTATTTTTCTAACCTGTTTATGTTGGTTTTAGGACTCTGGCCACTGTACCACTACCAACTAATACTAAAATGCATATGCTGTCTGTCTAAATTGTATTGGTGATTGGTTTATCCATGATTAGCATATTTGATTTACTAGTAAGTCCATCGTAAAGTGTACCAGGTGTACCCAGGGCCTCTAAATCAAATCCTACTAGTGGGCCTCGGCACTGATTGTGCCACCCACATGAGTAGCCTTGCAAACATGTCTCAGACTTGCCACTGCAGTGTCTGTGGGTGCAATTTCAAACTGCCATTTCGACCTGGCAAGTGCACCCACTTGCCAGGCCCAAAACGTCCCTTTTACTAAATGTAAGTCACCCCTCAGGTAGGTCCAAGGCAGTCCCATGGGCAGGGTGCAGTGTATTTAAAAGGCAGGGCATGTACTGGTGTGTTCTTCATGTCTTAAAAGTGAAATGCTGCTAATTTTGTTTTTCACTATTGCAAGGACTATCTCAGCCATAGGGAAACATGGGGATTGCCTTGATATTTCAAGGCAATCCCCATGTTTTAAGTGTAATTTCCCAGAGGAAGTAGAGATAGATTTGGAGTTTGGGGGTCTCTGAACTCACAATTTAAAACACATCTTTTGGTGAAGTTGGTTTTTAATTTGCGCGTTTGAAAATGCCACTTTTAGAAAGTGAGCGTTTTCTTGCTTAATCATTCTGTGCCTCTGCCTGTCTGTAGAATACACTTCTGGCTTGGCTGACAGTTGGGCTCTTGTGCATTCACTCTAGACAGTCACACAAAGGGAGCTGAGGTGTGCCTTGTGTATCCTGATGGCCCATCACCATGCTGATGGGCCTTTGCGAGATAGAGTGGTGGGAGGATGTGCCACTGACACCTTAATAGGGCTGTGCCTGTCCTCACACAAAGCTTTCTCCACCCCCTTGTAGTGTGTCTGGAGCCAGGTCAGGGAAAGGCAGGGTCTTCTGCACCACCAAGACTTTCCTTTGAAATTTGCGTACTTCAAAGGCAGAAAGTATTGCATCTCTGACACCAAAAAATTAGAACACTACTGGGCTGAGGACATTCTGCTGGGAAGAAGAGCTGGAGAAGCTGTCAGGAGGGACTGCCACTTTGCCATTTGCTTTGCTGTTTTGGCCTGCTGCTTTGCTGCTTTGTCCTGAGAGTGAAAGGACTGGACTTTATTTTTGGTCTCCTGCTTCCAAGGTTCCCCAAGGGCTTGAGATGAGCTTGCCTCCTGTTAGGAAGTCTCAGGGCTATCAAAGACTTCACCTGCCAGAGCCTGGGCTCTTCTGCTAAGAGCCCTGACTTGCCAAGTGGTGCCGCATCCAGTTCCTGGGCCCTTGGAAGTGTTATCTGGTGATCTTATGGAGAAAATCCATGCATTGACTCCTAGCGCCTGTTTTATCAATGCTCTGGTGAAAAAGATCAACGCATCACTGCTGCCTACCCCAAAGTGTGGTCCCCACTCAATGCATCAGCCACGGCTTTTGCTGCAGGCCCCAGCTTGCCATCACAGCAGAAACATCACTGCAGCGTGAGTTCCGAGCACCATGTCACCAACCCCTGTGGTACCCGCTCCGACTCCGATACAATGCGTACTTTGCAGCTGTGAAATTGACTCAGCACCTGCTTAGCTGCTGTAGCAACTACGCAGCGCGTCTGGATTTTTAACACATTGTCCTTGGGTGCAATTTTCATCAATATCGCGCCGCAGTATGGAACCGAGACCGTGTGTCTGGAAGCCGACGCATCACCTACCCTGCCAGTAATGAACCTATGCACCACCTCCCGTGCCAGTTAGGAAGCAACAAATCACCTCCCCTGCCTAGCAGTTAGGAACCTACGCATTACCTCCCCTGCCAGTAAGGAACCGATGCATCGCTTTGCTTTTCCGGTGCCTCACATCCCCTGCACCTTGCACCATCTTTGATTTTTGATGCATTTAAGGTACTTTGGGCTAAAACGAACGCATCAATTGATTTCTATGGACTAAACTTACTTAACCTTTTAACCCCTTCGCTTCTAGGCCTTTCCCCCCCCCTGTGCTAAGCCTTTTTTTGGCTATTTGGGGTAGTTCGCGCTTAGGCCTCTGTAACTTTTTGACCACATAAGGTATCCACGCCAAATTTGCGTCCTTTTTTTCCAACATCATGGGAATTCTAAAGGTACCCAGGGTTTGTGGATTTCCCTGGAGGGGACCAAGAAATGAGCCAAAATACAGCAAAATTGTGTTGTTTTTTTTAAAAATTGGAAAAAAGGGCTACCTATGAAAGCATCTGGTTTTTTTCCCTGCAAATGGTATCAAAAAGGGGTTGTGGTGCTGAAATCACCATCTTCCCAGCTTTCAGGGACAACCAGACTTTTGTCAGAAAACCAACATTTTTTACACAGTTTCGGCATTTTTCTGGGACATAGCCTATTTTTGCTATTTTTTGTGCTTTCAACCTCTTTCCAATTAATGGTAGAAATGGGTATGAAAGCAATAATGGATCCTGGAAAGCTACACATTTTAGAAAAGTAGACAAAATTCTGAATTCAGCCAGGGGTCATTTGTGTAGATCCTTCAAGGTCTCTTCATAGAAACTAACAGTTAAATATAGGAAAAATTGAAAATTAGTTGAAAAAAACAGCCATTTGTGTCAACGTTTTCACCTGTAACTTCTTCTAATTATGACAGTTGTTTGAAAGCAATATACCATTACATCTTCTAGACCTTTCTGGTTGTGGGGATATATAGTACTTGTAGGTTCACCAATAACCCGACGAACCCAGAGCCAAAAACTGAGCAGCGTCTTGCAATGGTTTTTTATTATGTACCGGGTATATAGCAATTAATTTGGGAAAATGTATACATGGAAAAATCGGTATGAAAGACACCTATGTATTTCTGAAATGGGAACAAAATATAGAGTTTAGAAACAGTAGATATTTGCACATTTCCGAAATTGGGAGTACCCATACTAGCATGAGAATTATAGGTCATTTTTCAAAATGACTTCTTTTTTACACATTGTCTTTCATTTGGAAGGCAGAAATGCATCGAAAGCCAATAGGTAATAACAGTTGCTCTACAATTCTGTATTACCCTAAGTCTCCCGATAAAAATGGTACCTCACTTGTGTGGGTAGGCCTTGTGCCCACGACAGGAAATGGCTCAAAACGCAATGTGGACACACGACATTTTCACAATGAAAAATGACCCTTTTTTTGCAAAGTGCCTAGCTGTAGTTTTTGAACCCTAGCTCTGCCGGCACCTAGGGAAACCTAGCAAACCTATACATTTTTGAAAACTAGACACGCAGGGAAATCCAGGATGGAGTGACTTGACTGGCTCTCACCAGGTTCTGTTACCCAGAATCCCTTGCAAACCTAAAAAATTGTCCAAAAAAACACATTTTCCTCACATTTCTGCGGTGAAAAGTTGTGGAATCTGTGTGGATCCACAAAATTCCACCCACCCCGCGTTTCCCAAAGTCTTCCGAGAAAAATGGTACCTCACTTGTGCGGGTAGGCCTAGTGCCCGCGTCAGGAAACGGCCCAAAACGCAACGTGGACACACCACATTTTCACAGTGAAAAATGACCCTTTTTTTGCAAAGTGCCTAGCTGTAGTTTTTGAACCCTAGCTCTGCCGGCGCCTAGGGAAACCTAGCAAACCTATACATTTTTGAAAGCTAGACACCCAGGGGAATCCAGTATGGGGTGACTTGACTGGCTCTCACCAGGTTCTGTTACCCAAAATCCCTTGCAAACCTAAACAATTGTCAAAAAAAACACATTTTCCTCACATTTCTGTGGTGGAAAGTTCTGGAATCTGCGTGGATCCACAAAATTCCACCCACCCCGTATTCCCCAAAGTCTTCCAAGAAAAATGGTACCTCACTTGTGTGGTTGGCCTAGTGCCCGCGACAGGAAACGGCCCAAAACACAAGGTGGACACACCACATTTTCACATTGAAAAATGACCCTTTTTTTGCAAAGTGCCTAGCTGTAGTTTTTGAACCCTAGCTCTGCCGGAACCTAGGGAAACCTAGCAAACCTATACATTTTTGAAAACTAGACACCCAGGGGAATCCAGGATGGGGTGACTTGACTGGCTCTCACCAGGTTCTGTTACCCAGAATCCCTTGCAAACCTAAAAAATTATTTTAAAAAAACACATTTTCCTCACATTTATGTGGTGGAAAGTTCTGGAATCTGCGTGGATCCACAAAATTCCACCCACCCCGTGTTCCCCAAAGTCATCCGAGAAAAATGGTACCTCACTTGTGTGGTTAGGGCTAGTGCCCTCGACAGGAAATGGCCCAAAACGCAACGTGGACACACCACATTTTCACAGTGAAAAATGACCCTGCCAGCACCTAGGGAAACCTAGAAAACCTATACATTTTTGAAAACTAGACACCCGGGGGATGCCAGGGACGTATGGCTTGCGTGGACCACCCAACGTTTTCTTACCCAGAATCTCCTGCAACCCTCAAATTTAGCTGAAAAAATCACTTTTTCCACACATTTTTGTGTGGGAAAGTTGTGGCATCACCGGGCTGACACAAATTTCCTACCATCCAGCGTTTCCCCAGGTCTCCCAATAAAAATGGTGCCTCACTCGTGTGGGAGGCCCAAGTACCCACAACAGGCAAGGGCCCAAAACATATTGAGGCGACATCAAAATTGCCTATCACAAAACGACCTGGGTTTGCAAGGGGGGTCACCTGGGTTTTTGGCCCCGTGCTCGGCGGCCAGCTAGAGAAACCTAGAAAACCTATACATTGTTGAAAACTAGACACCCGGGGGGTTCCACGGAGGTATGACTTGCGTGGATCCCCCAACGTTTTCTTACCCAGAATCCCCTGCAAACCTCAATTTTAGCTGAAAAAATCACTTTTTCCACACATTTTTGTGTGGGAAAGTTGTGGCATCACCGGGCTGACACAAATTTCCTACCACCCAGCATTCCCCCAGGTCTCCAGATAAAAATTGTGCCTCACTCGTGTGGGAGGCCTAAGTACCCGCGACAGGCAAGGGCCCAAAACGTATTGAGGCGACATCAAAATTGTCTATCACAAAACGACCTGGTTTTGCAAGGGGGGTCACCTGGGTTTTTGGCCCCGTGCTCGGCGGCCAGCTAGGGAAACCTACCAAACCCACACATTTCTGAAAACTAGACACCTGGGGGGTTCCAGGGAGGTATGGCTTGCGTGGATCCCCCAACGTTTTCTTACCCAGAATCTCTAGGTTTCTCTAGCTGGCCGCCGAGCACGGGGCCAAAAACCCAGGTGACCCCCCTTGCAAACCCAGGTCGTTTTGTGATAGGCAATTTTGATGTCGCCTCAATATGTTTTGGGCCCTTGCATGTTGTGGGTACTTGGGCCTCCCACACGAGTGAGGCACCATTTTTATTGGGAGACCTGGGGGAACGCTGGGTGGTAGGAAATTTGTGTCAGCCCGGTCATCCTACAACTTTCCCACACAGAAATGTGAGAAACAATTTATTTTTTTCAACAAAATTTGAGGTTTGCAGGGGATTCTGGGTAGGGAAATGTTGGGGGACCCACGCAAGCCATACCTTGCTGGACTCCCCCGGGTGTCTAGTTTTCAGAAATGTGTGGGTTTGGTAGGTTTCCCTAGACGGCCGCTGAGCCCGGGGCCAAAAACTCATGGGACCCCCCTTGCAAAACCAGGTTGTTTTGTGATAGGTAATTTTGATGTCGCCGCAATAGGTTTTGGGCACTTGCCTGTCTCGGGTACTTGACCAACCCACACAAGTGAGGTACCATTTTTCTCAGAAGACTTTGGGGAATGCGGGGTGTGTGGAATTTTGTGGATCCACACAGATTCCAGAACTTTCCACAACAGAAATGTGAGGAAAATGTGGTTTTGTTTACAAATTTTGAGGTTTGCAAGGGATTCTGGGTAACAGAACCTGGTGAGAGCCAGTCAAGTCACCCCATCCTGGATTCCCCTGGGTGTCTAGTTTTAAAAAATGTATAGGTTTGCTAGGTTTCCCTATATGCCGGCTGCGCTAGGGCCCAAACTCCACAGGTAGGCACATTGCTAAAAACAAGTCTGTGCCTAGTGGGCTTTCTGCCGCCCTGAGGGGAAATCGGGGGGGTTACCCCGATATGCCCCCAAGGGGGGCATAAATACTGGCTATGATTTTGGGGGGTGGGGGCATTGGTATGCCCATTCTGGGCAGCCCCCACCCCCACGCATAAAAAAAGCTAGCGTAATCGCTGGCGCCTTGTGGGCTTTCTGCCCCCCGGGGGCAGATCAGGGGCCACTGCCCCCATCCACCCGTCGGGGGGGACATAAAGACTGTGGCACTGTTTTTGGGGAGGTGTGGGCATTGGCATGCCCATTCTGGGTTGACGTCAACCCTGAATAAAAATTAAAAAAATCCTGAGGCCTAGTGGGCTTTCTGCCCCCCGGGCAGATTTGGGGCTATTGCCCCAATATGCCTCTGGGGAGGGGCAGAAAGACTGTGGTAATTGTTTTTGGGGTGGGGCATTATCATGCCCATTCTGGGCAGCCCCCACCCCTACATTATTAAAAAAAAAACTCCCTCGTGCCTAGTGGGCTTTCTGCCCCCCCCGGGGGCAGATCAGGGGCTATTGCCCCCATCTTCCCCTGGGGGGCAGAAAGACTGACATTTCCCATAGGGGGTGGGGGCATTGCCATGCCCTTTTTGGGCAGCCCCCACCCCAACATCCCCAAAAAAAAATCCCTGGTTTCTAATGGGTTTTCTGCCCCCCCAGGGGGGCAGAAAGACTGACATTTCTCTGGGGGGAGGGGTGGGGGCATTGCCATGCCCTTTTTAGGCAGCCCACACCCCAACGTCAATTAAAAAAAGAAATCCCCAGTTTCTAGTGGGCTTTCTGCCCCCGGGGGCAGATTGGGGGCTACTGCCCCATCTGCCCCCTGGGAGGGCAGAAAGACTTACATTTCTCTGGGGGCATTTCCATGCCCTTTTTGGGCAGCCCCCACCCCAACGTCAATAAAAAAAAAATCCCTGGTTTCTTGTGGGCTTTCTGCCACCCGGGGGCCAGATTAGGGGCTACTGCCCCCGTCTGCCCCCTGGGGGGGCAGAAAGACTGACATTTCTCTAGGGGGGTGGGGGCAGTGCCATGCCCTTTTTGGGCAGCCCCCACCCCAACATCAATAAAAAAAAATAATCCCTGGCTTCTAGTGGGCTTTCCGCCCCCCCGGGGGGGCAGATTGGGGGCTACTACCCCCATATGCCCCGCACAGGGGGCAGAAAGACTCACATTTCTCTGGGGAGGTGGGGGCATTACCATGCCCTTTTTGGGCAGCCCCCACCCCAACATCAATAAAGAAAAATAATCCCTGGCTTCTAGTGGGCTTTCAGCCCCCCCCGGGTGGCAGATTGGGGGCTACCGCCCCATCTGCCCCCCAGGGGGGCAGAAAGACTGTGGTGCCCAAACAAATATGGGGGGAGCAAAGGCCCTTGCCCAAGGGGCCGCTCCCCCCTCCCTGGTGTCTAGTGGGTGGATCCCTGCTTGGGGATCGCCCCCCTGGGGTGATCCCCAAGCAGGGATCTACTAGGGAAGGGTACCATTGGAAAGGGGAGATTCTCCCCTTTCCAACAATACCTCTCCCATCTTTTTCGGTGCTCGGGGGGCTGAGATAGCCCCACGAGCACTGAAACACTGTAACTGAAACTAAGTTCCAGTTTCGTTTTCGTTGCAATGATGATAGCGCGCCATGCGTGCGATCGTCATTGCAACAAAATTCAAAAAGAGGCCTGGGGAGGTTGGGGAAGCTCTTCCCCACCTCCCCAGGCAAAAAAAAAAAAAGGGAAATCCCTCTGCTGTCTGCAGCAGAGGGATTTTCTGAGCATGTGCTCATGACGGAATGGTTCCGTCATGAGCACACTAGAACTTGTGCTCATGACGGAACCATTCCGTCATGAGCACTGAAAGGGTTAAAAGGGATATTTTGACTTGCGTATGTTTGATTTTTGTCGTTTTGGTCTTGTTTTATGTAAATAAATATTGACTATTTTTCTCAACTATTGTGGACTCCTTTTGTAGTGTTTTAACTGTGTTACTGTGTGTGTTTTCAAATATTTTACACATAGCCTCTGAGTGCTCGGGAATTGCCTCTGAGTGCTCTGACTGCTCGTGCCAAGATACCAAGGGGGTGAGCAGAGGCTATCTTAGCTGTGTGACTCCCTTACCCTGACTAAAGTGAGGGCCCCTACTTGGACAGGGTTCAAGCCGCTAGAGACCCCATTTCTAACACTGAGTAAGGTAGGATATTAATTCTTGAGAACCTTGCGCTAATGATAGTAATTCCCGATGGGCCTCTTGTTAAGCCTGCCATCTCTACCCCCCAAGAATTAAGTTCTCGATTAGCAAGGACTATTTTTTAGACCAGTGATGTTACCCAGTTCAAGGCATCCTTAGACAAATAAGATAAAATAATGGAGACCTTTACTACAACTGTAGTAAACTACAAAGTTCTTTGCATGTAATGCAGTCAGCATTGTGGAAGAAAGGACAAAACATTTTTGAATCTCCTATATATTTTTCAGGTTGCAAAGTCCTGGGTATTTGAGAATGAATAAGGACTACTCAAAGTTGTGGTATCATTATTCTGAGGAGGAGAGGAAGTTATTGTACCAAACTGATTTATAACTGTTCCTGAAGGGATAAGAGCAGTTTTACTTTAACTGATTAAATTGGTCCAATAATATGGCACTTTCAACCTCTGCATTTCTGAGTTCTCATTGTATATTATCCAGGACTAAGGGTGGCCTCCGTACTACTTGCTGAATCCATCTTTTGGCCTGCCATTCTGTCACAAACGTAGGAGTACTGGAAACCAAGCAGACAGGCTCTAGGCTCCCTGAAGCCTAGGATTCCCTGTAATTATAATAGAAACAGAACCAGTTGAACTCAGGCCTTAGTGAAAACGGGAAACGGAAATGGGAAGGGAGAAAAAATGTAGTAGAGGATGTAATGAGCCTCGATTAACACCTGTAATTAAAAGGTTTTGCACAATCAGACTGTAAATAGGTTTTAAAGGTATAAGCATTCTAGAAAATTAGCAAAGTTATACATACTGTATTCATAATTCATCTCACCACCTGGAGGTTCTGGTACAGCTTCGCCAACAGGGTGAATCTAGCGATTACAGAATTAAAGTAGCTGAATGAGGGAGCGCGCAAGGCATGTAGCAAGAGCATCAACAATTCATGCCTAAGTAGAACTAGTCACATGAATGCAAGAGAGCAACAAATGTGCAAATGGAAGGGAAGCTGGGTGCAAACTAGAACAAGGCACAAGGAAGACCACAAACACATACAGTTGCCAGGTAAACTTCATCTGAAATGTCAGCCCTTATACACGTCTTCCTATCACCTGGAAGCTATAGTCGGTCACCATCTTGGATTGGTATGATTGGTATTCCCTACTCAGTGGGCCTTCAACATCTCAGAGTTGTTAAGACGTCAATTTCTGCATGCATGATTTCCCCCACCTCCATCTCCCAGGAAGCCATAGATGCCAAATCGCCTTTCTATTCTGTGATGCAGCCCTAATTCTCCTGTGCACCCACAATGCCATGAAGTATGTTCAGCTTTGGAAACACTGAATTTCCTAAATTACCTCTCTCAGGCTTGTCCATCAATGCAGTTGGCATTTCAAATATCTGTGTCCCCCATCATATCACCAATCCCGTTTCCATTACCCTGGGCCGTATTACAGACCAACATGACTTCCTGTGGGGCCCTAGCTTTCCTGAAAACCGACTGGGGAGAGGCCTTTTTTGTAAATTGAATTGTACTTTTTATTGCACCAATGATGGTGTCTATTTCAATGTGCTGAGAAAAATGAAAATTAGGTTCTAGCTGTCTTGTGTGAAACCAATGATTGCATTGATGATGTTTCATGCAAAATAATAATTATCATATTGTACATTTTTTATCCCCAAGGTTAGTTTGAGTAGGTTACTAGCACCAAGGTCCTTGCCCACAACGGTAATCTGCAAGATACCATGTAATAAAATACCTACTGACTTTGTTGTAGGTTTTCTTAATAAATGCATCAAACCTATGAAATATGACAGAAATGTTTCCAATGAACCTATATGGCCTTAGTCTTTACCATTGACTTGCCACCACAACTAAGACAAGCCTATTGAACTGTGCATAAACTGGCAACTATAATCATACGGTAATACTGTTCCAAATATGAACAAACTTAAAATTGGCAACACAATATGCAACACTCTCAAAAGGGCCTACCATACATTACCACAGTGAAAATCCTCTATCCCGAGAGGTCTCAGAGAGAATGACCAACATCAAAAACCTTGCGTACTGTGGCAATTTGAGAGATTTAATGTAGCAAAATACCTGCCTATAGCCTGTAATAACAATCGACTCATTAAGGCCTATTGGCTTTAACAAATGATTTTCACAATAAATAAGCCAAACTAAGTGCCTTTATCATAACTTTTAAAAATTAGTTGATCAGGCATATGGCATTGGACATAACTTTTTCCAAGGAACCTATCAGGCCTATTGCCTTTATCTCATTGTCTTGTCACCATAATCAACACAGGTATATTGCATTGAGCATAGCGCTTGGAGCATGTGATTGATGGGAGTGTTACTCTCCATAGGCAAAACCTGTGCAAATGAACCCAGTAATTCTGGGTCCAACAGGTTATTTCCCATTCTGAGGAGTTTAACTCCTGAACCCCATTAACACATAGGGAGTGTCACAGAAGCACTAACCTTATTTGAATGCTTGATCTTGTAAGGGTAACATGGTTGTCCACTAAAGAATAATCCTGCTGACCTCCTGCGTATGCGTGCATGGTATTCAATTGGCGATGCATGGAAACACAAGTGGGAAAAAGGGAACTGGAATGGCACAAGAGAAGAAAACACTCAGCAGGACACTTCTACTTGGACTGTTGACTTTACCCGCCACCACTAATATAGTCAATGTACCGTTCACGGTTCTCCTGTTTAGATTGACTAGAAACATAAAAGAAACCTTTAGTAGTTAAGGTGTCAATAGTAGCAGCACATACTTTGCCATTAAAAACTACCACTACCTACTTTTAAAACCTAATGTGAGTTTGAGGTTTGGTAATCATTTGTTTCTCATGATGGCAGCTGGCGACAACTAAAATACCTTAAAATGGGAAACATGATCATTGAAAATATATGATTATATTCACCTTAGATTGCTCTGTTTCAAAATCAGCATTGATTTTGAGTATCCAATATGTGGTTGGAGAGCTGACAAAATTAGTATTGACTAGTATCTGACAGCTATACAAGAGCACTGAAGTAAAACAGATACTACAAATAGATATCAGACATGTCCAAGTGGATGTTCTTGTTGTATATGGAGCTCATGTCATAGTTTCCGAAAAATGCAGAAATTACGTTATTGACATGCTTTTGGGATTTCTCACTCTTTGGACAAAATTAGTTGAACTACTACCACTTTTGCCTCTGCCATACGTTGGAATAAACAATGGCAGTGCAGGGAAAGATATTCATCAACTCTCCCAGGGTTTCTTTCATTTGATTTGAGAGGGCTACCTCTGTGACTGCTTTCTCTGCAGTTCACAATCATAACAATAGGGTGTTCGCAATTCGAAGTTGGAAGTAGTTGATGCCAATGCCAATATTGTGCACTTTGGGAAACCTGAGATCTTTGTCAATGCTGCAATTTTTGGCATGAGCCCAAAAAACAAAGAAATCGCCCACAATCCAGATGCAAACCATGATGCTGATATCCTAGAGGAACATAGAGGTGTCTGCAGCAGAATGAGAAATGTTCTGGAAAAATATGTAATTTGAAGAGGGAAGAAATCCTTTTATAGTCCTAGGTTTGTGATTGGTTGCTGTTAGTGGGGTGGAACAGTAGGTTAGGTAGCAAGTAACTGCCATTTGTTTTGAGAATTGTGATTGAAAAAGAGGGAGTCTTCAGTATGGTGTTTGCTGCTACTATTTTAAAGTAATTCGCAGAGCCTGAGGACTGGCAATTGAAATCTGTGAAGCCTTCTGTGGAGCACACTATGCTTGGTGAACGTTTGAACCAGAGACAGGCTTGTAACCAGATATTATATTCTTTGCCTAGGAAACAGGTACACAATCGTGGGAGGAGGGTTTGCTTTTGGTTTAATGTGAAACATTATCTGCAATTTTACATGTGGTTTTCCATTTCAGTAGAATTACAATGTACAGATACGTTTAACTATATATTGATAAGTAAAGTTGGAAAATAAAATGTGGCTGGTGGAATGTGTGAAACAAGTGGTGAAGTTATGGTAAATATAACAAAAGAGAAGGTAAGGAAACAGAGTGAATATGAAAGAGACTTTTGTATATGTACTTGACTGTTTTTGAAGTATATATCACCTAGTGAGGTGTTGGGGAGTACTATATGGTGAATATGTTATTATATTGTGCTATTTTGGGACACGAAATGGTGCAACAAATGTTTTTTAATGGTGTTGTATTGGTTCAATGTGGACAGGAACAGTAACATAGTTTTAAAGAGGCTTGTCTATTTGAAAAGTTGAAATGAAGTAATGACACTGAGCAGACTAGAACAGGGTTTAATGTGGGAAACTGCGTATTTTACAAAACGAGCATGATTTTGAATGGAGTGTCAGGGAGCTCTAAAACATTCCATCTGGAGAAATGTTCAATTTCATCTTACATCCTGACAAAGTAATTGGAGCTCAATGCACCTGGAACTCCTGGGAAACTGATTTCAGGAACTGTGAAAAAGAAGGCTTAATATAGGCCTACCAAAAATGACATTCACCTTTAGAAACAGAGCAGAAAGGTCACTTCGCACTATAGTCATGCACTGAATATGACAATGCTGTTTAAGTTTAACATCTGAAGATGTAGAAAGTGCCCTTCATTCCTGAGCAAACTATGTGGAATAGTACGTCAATAACTCGTGAAAACATGCAAATTAAAGTTTGAGATCAATAAATAATTACAGAAAATGATTAAATGTCTAAACAGTTCTAGAGCTTCTAGTGGTATGTATGATGACTGGATTAGGTCCCAAACAAAAATCCAAAGTGAAACTCAAGTAAGTTACCTTTCTTTCCTACATCATCCCTTTGGAAATTAAAAATCAAATAGAGCAGAACACTGTAGGCTTTAGGAATATAAAATGTGTATTCTACAAAGTGACTATGCTTTGAAGTTGGGTGTCAGATAGCCGTAAAATATTCCATCTGGAGTCTTGTTTACTTTCCTTTCTAGATTCCCCAAATAGAAATTGGAAGTGAACGCATGTGGAAGAGGTGAGAGTCCGTCTTTAGAAATGGCACAGAAAACTTTGCACTATAGTCATCCACTGGATATGACTGTGGTGCACAAGTTGCACATCCAAAGGTATAGAAACAACATTCTGACCCTGAGAAAACTGTGTTGGATAGTGTGTTAGTATCTCCTGGAAATATGCAAGATGAAATTTGAGAATAGACAGAAAAATACAGAAAATTATTTAACGTTAAACTTTTTGTGGTTCCTGTGATAACTGCAGTAGGCAAACAAATAGAATCCATACTGAAATAAGAGCTCAATCTATGTGAACCCCTTCAAAACAAAGAGTGTGAAAAGTGTGCTGCTGCTAGACCTACGGAAGAGGTGAGATTTCTCTTTAAAGAGTGGAATGAATAGTTATTTCACATCAGACTCATCCACACAACAAGAGTGAGTTACACAACTGGTACATTTGAAGAAATAGAAACAGTGGTTAAAGTCTGAGAAAACTATGTGGAATAGTCTGTTACTAAGTTCTGAACACACGCCAACTGAAGTTTGAAACTAGGCTAAAAAACTACTGAAAATCATTTAATGTGTAGATAGATCTAGAGCCTAAACATCTTCTAGTCTGCCTGATGATTGGAGTAGATGAAGAAAAGAGAATCCAGAATGATACTAAAGTTGCTCGCCCCTGCTTCCAAACATAGCTATCTGGAACCTCATAATCAAACAGAGCAGCTGAACACAGTCTTAAACATAGGACGTGCTTGTTGTACAAAATTAGTATGGTTTGGGGTTAAGTGTCAGGTAGGTGCAAAATATTGTATCCAAGGACATCTTTACGTTCTTCTCTTACAGCCTGAAAAAGAAATTGAAGCTGAGCAGCGTGGAACCCCTTGGAAACACCCTTCACATAGAGTGAGAAAAGTGGAACACTTACTTCGCTCCTCACTGCTCCACTCAACGTGAGTAAGGTGTACAACTACTAAATCTGTGGAAGTAGAAAGAATGGTTCAAATGAGGAAAGAGAATTTAGACTAAAAATAAAGTAAATCACCCCTGATTCCACACATGGGTGTCTGAAACCTCATACTCAAACAGAGCACAGCAGCACAGGGTTGAAGGTGGAAAAGTGTGTGGTCCAGAAAAACATAGTTTGGAGTGAGGTAGCTCCAAAATATTCTTTCATTAGACATTTTTACATTCCTTTCATATGTCTGAATCCACCTCTTTGGAAACACCATTCACAAAGAGTGTGAAACGTTGGCTGCTGCTAGGGCTACTGAAGTGTTGAAAATAGTCTTTACAAAGTGGAGGGAATAGATACTGTGCACCTCACTCGTTCATTCAAAGTTAGTAAGGCATACACCTACAACATCTGATGAAGTAGAAACAGTGGTTTAAATCTGAAAACTTATGTTGAATAGTTCGTTAGCAACTTACAAGAATGTTCAAACTGAAGTATGAAATTAGGCCTGAAAACTATTAAAAATTATTTAATGTGAAGACAGTTGTAGAGCTTTAAGTTTTTATGGTGTGTGGGATGACTGTAGTAGATGAGAGAAGAGAATCCAGACTAAAAATGAAGAGGCAGATTTACAAGAAACTGATGCATCTCTGCATTATAGCAAAAAACCCTTGCGCCACCATGGATGTGTTGCATCTACAATGCGGCGCACCATGGCTCAAGGATTGACAGATGCGCCACACATCTGTTGGCGCAAAGGTCACGCATTGCTGGAGTCGTGTCGCAAGCACCACGCAACTCCAGCAGTGCTCAGGAAGACCTATACCTATTGTGCTGCATCACTCCTTATGCCTGCTTCATGCAGGCATAAGGTTTTGATGCAGTGATGTCATAGAAGTGGCGCAGTGAAATCTTGTAGATTTCACTGCGTCACTTTTACGAGGCTTTCTTGCGTTGGAACACCTACCCTGCATACATTATACCTGGAGTAGGGCTTTACAACGTGACGCATCTCCGTAGATGCGTCACGTTGCAAATGTCTCACAACGTGGCGCATTGTTTACGCCGCCACTGCATCACAAAAGTGAAGCAACAGCGGCGCAAAAGTGTCGCAAGGGGCTTGTGAATCTGCCTCAAAGTTTCTTGCCCCTGCTTCCAAACATAGGTGTCTGAAACCTCATACCAAAACAGAGCAGCACATGTTTGAAGGAGGGAAAATGCATGTTGGACAAAGTTAGCATGGCTTAGACTCAGATGTCAGGCAGCTGCACAATATTACATCTGGCAACATCTTTACTTTCCTCTCTTACGTTCTGAGAAAGAAATAGGTGTTGAATCTATGTGGAACCGCTTTGGGACACCCTTCACAAAGAATGTGAGAAGTCTGCTGCTGCTGGGTTACTGAATTGGTGATTCAGCTTTACAAAGTTAAGTGAACAGGTACTTTGCACCTTACTCGTTTACTCAATGCGAGTAAGGTATCTAAAGCTCGATGTCTCCAGGTTGCTGAAGAGTGGGTTCCCAGGGCAGTTGTAGACAAAGATGGGAAAGCTTCAAGCAAGCAAAGTCTGAAGCCTGTGCCCAGGGAGGCCTCGACATCAACTGGATGCTGCTCAGAGTCAGTGCCTATGAAGCTCTCTACATTTGGAGATAGAAACTTTTCTGGAAGTCAGATGTCCTTCAGTGGGGCAAACCAGTAAGTCAAGGCAGACCAGCAATTCAACATTGACGGCTGTGGCATTGTACGGTTGTGAGGGATTGAGTTGTTGGTTGAATGGGGTATAAGACCTGGCTTGGTCAAGCAACAGCCACGATCCTTTACAGGGTGGACCACAAAAAGTCACTAAATTAACCTGTGTTTGAACCTGGGTAGCTTGGCACAAAAAACAGTCAGGCTTAACTTAGAAGCAATGTGTAAAATACTTATGCAGCACACAAACAGAATTAAAGTGAAAACACAACACAAGAAAAATCCCAAACCAGTTTAGAAAAATAGAGCAAAGTTTAATAAATTATTTGACCCCAACATGACAAATATTCAATCAGTAGAGCCAGAGTTATGATTTTTCAAAGTTTGTAGTGAAAACTAGCACCTACATTTTCAAAGTGCCAACGGTGGACATCTGGTCACACCAGACTGGATCAAAGTCTAAATATATGGCTGACTACATGGAGCACGGTTCGGACACAAGGCATGGATTGGGCCCAGGCAGTGCTTACCTTCGCACTCCGAAGTGTCCAAGCAGAGAGCGTCGTCGTAGGATAGCCATCATTCAAGCTGAAAATTTCCAGCAGGACGAGGCAGAGGGCTGTAGCCAGAGACAGTTCCACAAGGCCGGATACCCCTTTGGCACAGAACCACTGAAAAGGATTTGCTGATGCGGAGAAGAATGTAATGGGAGACACCACAAAGTAAATTGAATCGGTGATGCACCTCCAGCGGATAGGGAAGCAGTTTGGTCCAGTCTCCTCCTGGTTCTCAGAGTGGCTTTTAGCCTTAAATGCCCTACTTTGGGATTTTGGCTATCTGAGCACTTTTAGCACCACTTCCAAGAGTCCACGACTGGAAGGGCATCACTTGGAGGGTCAGGACTGACTTAGGCTAGGTCCAGGTGCAGGTTCAAGATGGAGGAAGCCTTTTGTGTTCATGTGGCTCTAAACGCTCTAAACAGAAGGCTAACAAACTACCCTTGTGAGTCACTTTAGAGGTCCTGGGACATTTGATGATCCAGTCCTTATACCCAGGCAGAAGGACAACAGGACAGCAGTCCAGCAGAGCAGCAGTCCAGCAGAATGGCAGCCCTTCCAGCAGCAAAACATTCTTTCTTCCTGGCAGAGTATCCACAGGTCCAGAAGTGTACTGTAGAGTTTGTGTCTGAGGTCCCCTTTTTATGCCCTGTTGCCCTCCTTCTGGAAGGTGGGAGCAGCTTCTAGACAGTGGCTTTGAAGTGCATGGAAGGCCTTGACTCCCCTGCCCTGACTTCAAGCTGGCTGCAGTGACAATGTGAGGTTGTTAGGCCCTTTGTGTGAAGGCAGAGCACAGGCTTTTCAGTTGCAAGTGGGGCCATGCTCAACTCCACCCCTACATCCTGCCAGCAGATGACCCATTCAGGCACACCTAATTCCTCTATTGTGTGACTGTCTGGGAGGATTTCACAAAGTCTAACTGTCAGTTACACCTAGTAATGTGACCCAGGCCAGACAACAGGCACAGAATGGCTAAGAGCAGAAAAATGCCAACTTTCTAAATGTGGCATTGGTAAAATTGTAATCAAAAAGCTAGTGTCACCACTAAATAGGGTATTTCTCTATAATTCCAAAGTCACCAAACATCACATAGCTACCAGCTCCCAATTGGAAATTACAGCTTAATAAATGTAATAAATGTAATAAGGAATCTCCAATCTTATCCCATGGGAGGGATAGGCCTCACAGTAGTCGAACACAAATTTAGTTTTTCACTACCAGGACATGTAAAATTTAAACGTGCAACTCCAACCTTTCAATTACATAGCACCCTGACCAATGGACTACCTAGGGCCTACCTTAGGAGTGACTTATATGTAATAGAAGGGGAGTTTATGGCTTGGCAAGGGGGTTTTAACCCCTTCGCTGCTGGGCCTTTCCCCCTAACCCTGGGCGTAGTTCGCGTAGTAGCGCTACGCGTAGCTACGCGAATTGCACTTCGCACTACGCGAGCTACGCGTAGCACTACGCGAACTGCGTAGTGCGGTAGGAAATGCTGTTCGCAATGATTGCACAGTGCCGGATGCTTGTCCGCACTGTGCAATCATGGCAAACGGCATCTTGCAAAGTGCAAGCGGTCGTTTTCTGCCGCTCGAGTAGATTTGTACTCGAGCGGCAGTTTTCTCAACGCGGACTGGTAGTTTCTCATCGCGAGCGGCCGCGAGCATACGCGACCACTCGCAATGAGAAACCTGACCTCCCCGCGTTGAGAATCTCGCCGGGAGGTTTATTTTCCATGCTCGCGATCGGCAACTTGATGTTGCTGATCGCGAACGAGGAAAATGTCTCGCCGGGATGTCATTTTGCTCGCTCGCGGTCGCCAACTTGACGTTGAGGACCGCGAGCAAGCAAAAAACGCCCGCTACGCTACGCGTTTTTGCACTGTGCTACGTGCAATTCGCGTAGCGCGTAGTTGCGCAAGCTACGCAAACTACGCGAGCGTAGCGTAGTTTTCCGCCCAGGCCTACCTAGCATGCTAAACCTTTTTTTGAGCAATTTGGGGTAGTTGGTGCTTAGGTCTCCATAACTTTTTTCCGCAGTTTGTGTCCTTTTTTTCCAACAAAGGTACACAGGTTTTGTGGATTTCCCTGGAGGAGACTGAGAAAATAGCCAGAATATATCAAAATTTAGGGTTTTTGGGGAAAAATAGGAAAAAAGTACTCCACAAAAAGCTTCTGTTTTGTCCCCCTAAAAGTGACATCAACAAAAGGCTTGCTGCGCTACGTTTACCATTTTCCCAGTTTTCAGGAACATGCAGAGCTGAATCAAAAAACAATCTTGTTACCACAGTTTGGCATTTTTCAAAGAAATAGCCTATTTTTCCTAATTGTTGTGCTTTCAACCTACTTCCATTTTGTGATGGAAACCTGGGAGAAACCCATGGGTGATCCAGGAAAGCTATAGATTTCTGAAAGGTAGACTAAATTCTAAATTCAACATGGGGTCATTTGTGTAGATCCTTCAAATTTTTCCCAAAGGAACTAACTGTTGAAATAAACAAATATTGAAAATTAATAGGAAAAAACAGCCATCTGTGACAGTGTTTTCATTTGTAACTTCTTGTCACAATGGCTTATTTCACAAATGCAATATACCATTACATCCACTAGACCTTTCTGGTTGCGGGTATATAAAGGGCTTGTAGGCTCTCCAAGACCTCGAGGAACCCAGAGCCAACTACTGACATGCACCTTACAATGGCTTTTATTTGTCTACTGGGTATAGAACAATTCATATGATAAAATATAACGTGTGAAACAAGGGTATTAAAGAAACCTATGCATTCCTGAAATAGACACCAGATACAGAGTTTATGAGCAGTGGTTATTTTCACATCTCTGAATTTGTGGGTACCCATACTACCATGTGATTCAGAGGACATTTATCAAAATGTCTTCTTTCTTACACACAGCCTTACATTTGGAAGGCACAAATGCAGAGAAATACAATTGGTAATAACAAATGTTATACTACTCTGTATTCCCACATAAATCCTGATAATAATGGTACCTCATATGTGTGACTAGTCCTAGTGCCTGTGACAGCAAGGAGCCCTAAACACAATATGGATGCATCACTTTTTTCCACTGAAAACGGACCCTTTTTTCATTGTGGCTAGCTGTGGATTTGGGCCCTAGCTCAGCAGGCACCTAGCGAAACTTTTGACAGTTCTGGAATCTGCGGGGAGCCAAACATGTCCTACCACCCATCATTCACCCACATCTCCCAAACAAATGATACCTCATTTGTGTGGGTAGGCCTAGTGCCCACAACAGGAAAAGTCCCAAAACAAAACATGGGAACATCACATTTTCCACTGAAAACTGGCACTTTTTATGCAATGCAGCTAGCTGTGGGTTTTGGGCCCTAGTTCGTCTGGCACCAAGGAAAACCTAGCAAACCTGCACATGTTTTTAAAACTAGGCCCCAAGCAAATTCAGGATGGGGTGGCATGTGTGGCTCTCACCAGGTTGTCTTACATGGCAGCCCTTGCAAGCCTGAAAGTTTAACTAAAATAACACATTTCCCTCACATTTCTGTGATAGAAAGTTCTGGATTCTGCAAGGAACCACTAATTGCCAACCACCTATCATTTTCCCACACCTCCCAATAAAAACAGTACCTCACTTCAGTGGGTAGGGACAGTGTCCGCAACAGGAAAAGCCCCAAAACACAACTTGGACACATCACCTACCACCTACCATTCCCCCATGTCTCCCGATAAAAATGGTTCCTCACTTGTGTGTGTAGGCCTAGTGCCCACAACAGAAAAGTTCCCAAAATACAATGAGGAGAATCAACATTTCCTGTCACAAAATTTTTCTAATTTATTAATGGGGGTAGTGGTGATTTTTTGGACGGGCATCAAGAGCCAGCCAGGGATACTTACCAAACCCAGACATTTCTGGAACTAAACATCCAGGGGAGCCCATGGTGGTATGCCCTGCGTGAATCCCACAAATATTTCCTACCCACAATTCCCTGCAAACCTCAAGCTTTGCCTAAAATTTCACATTTTGCTTGCATTTCTTTGATGTAAATTTCTGGAATTAGTAGGAATCCACAAAACTCATACCACCCAGCGTTCTCCCACTTGTACCAATAAAAATGCTAACTCACTTGTGTAGCTTGGCCTAGTACACGTGAGAGGCATGCATCAAATTAAGGTCAATGGGAGTCTTGCGGAGCGACTCTTATTGACCCTGGTTTGATTTGTGGCTGTCGGGGGCACTAGGCTAAGTCACACAAGTGGGATGCGTTTTTATCGATACAAGTGGGGGAATGCTGAGTGATAGGAATTTTGTGGACCCCTGAGGTTTCCGGAAGTTTACGTCACAGAAATGCAAGGAAATTTTTGTAAGGCATTGTGTATAAGAAAATGTCATGGGATCCACACAAGACACACCATCTTGGACTATCCTAGATGTTTAATTTTCAGAAATGGCTAGCTTTGGCAGGTTTCCCCAGGTGGCAACTGAATTGAGCCCGAAAAGTGCATCTATTCAGCAAAGAAGTAGGACTGTGAGAAATCAGGACCTGTTTGCAGTATCCCCCTACTTTGTGCCCCCATTTTGACTACTAGGTGCTGCTTTTCTGACTCTGATTGTGCCCTGGGCTCTGCTAACCAGATCGATGGCGTGTGCTCTGATTAAAAGTACATGGTTAGGTATAATTACAATTGGCAATGACAGACACCTGTAAGTCCCTAGTATATAATAAGGCAAGGGGGATTCAAACTACCTATAAGTCCGTAGTACATAATAGGGCAGGGAGGTTTAGAGGCCCTGTTGATTTCTTGCACTGGAGTGTGCACTACTGTGGTGCTTGCTGTCATTTTAAAAGCCAACCTGGCCTTGCAGGCTGCTTTTAAATTTAAATTATATGCAAATTTGACTTTGGAATTAAAGGTACGCCCAAAGTAGTAATCTACCTTATTGTTACATATAAGTCACCACTGAGGTCTCCCTAGGTGCCCCAGGGGTAGGGTGCCTTGTAACTATAAGCAGGTACATTTTAAAAGATGTTTTATGAGCCCTGGCGAGGGAAGAACTGCCAATTCCGTTTTCCCCATTGTAGTGAATGGCTCCTAGGCTAACATTGTAATACTTTATTCAAGTATAAATATTGATAGGAGTCATGTAGAAATATACTTCTAGGTTTCAATTAATAGTGAAGATAAATCCAACAATTTGCCACTGTTTTATTTATAATAACTATGACAGAAAAAAGTTCTTAAACGTTCTTTTCTGTGAGCCAAAATCCAACCTTTCAACTTCTCTCTCCTGATTCTCACTGACCATGTCATGAGTGGTGTAATATGTGAGGTCATAAGCAGTGCATTGCAGGGGCACAGGTTATAGTTAGCTTTGCTAATTTTAACTGCTGAACTTCTCTGCTTTTGTACGAGTAAAAATTCAGCCTAACTATAATGTCCCTGTAACCTTTGTTTTTTTCAGTGAATTTCTAAGGTTTTTTAAATTATATTTCATAACTATAATGGCCCTGTAACCTTTGTTTTTTTCAGTGAATTTCTAAGGGTTTTTTTAATTATATTTCCTAATTATAACAGCGCTTTCACCTTTGGTTTTTTCAGTGAATTTCTATAGTTTTTTAAGTAGCAATGGTGTTTGCAGAGTGGTGGGGAAAGGGGGCAGGGCCTCTGACCAGTTCTCAGGAATGCCTGTGTGTAGGACTAAGTACCAGGAGGGCTTCTTGGTTCCCAAGGCCCCTTAGCATCCAAGAGAACTTCATTCCCCAACCAGTAGTGTGCCAGGAGGCACGTTTGCAGAGTGGTGGAGAAATCACATCCTTAATGATTGCACAGGTAGTGCCTGTGTGATTCTATGAGTGCAATTGCCAAGGACACACTGTGAATACCGGGTGTTTTTGACAAAGTGTAAAACACATATAAAGACATATTTTCCATAAAGTTTCAGTGTAGCTATTTAGTAAGATACAAAAATAATTTTTCCCTTTGTATTCATTTGTCAAAATAACAACATCAAAAATGCATTTCCCTTCTTCACAGCAACACCGGAGGTCGCAAGGATATCAGCAGTCACGAATTCAAATGACACAGTGTAAAACAGATATATAAACATATTTTACACAAAGTTTGAGTCTAGCTGTTTAGTAACATAATGGTTTGACTTTATTTTAACAACACATTTGACAAAATCAACAATTTCAAAAATTAACTTTCCATATCAAACTCACGAATAGAACATTACTACCAAATACCCATCAAACTACCCTTTTTACCCGAACTCATAAGAAATCAAAAACTGCTGCAAAACTATTACAATGCACAATCTGTGACAAGACCCTCTCTAGAGGAACGAACACAAATATTCATGTGGGATGATGTCCATGTTCTATCATCTTAAAACCTAACATAGAAAACGTCTCCAACTAGCATTCAAGTAGAGAGAAGCTGGTGGACAATCTACATCAGTGGCAGCAACAACAATTCCTAGCCAGAAAGTCCCTTCAGAGGTGCAGACTACTACAACAGATATGCCACCGCACTCTACGCACACGCCTCCACGACGCAGGGATCCGAGACAAGGCCCTGGAATGGGCCACCTCCTTCCTCGCCGGCAGAACCCAGAGAGTCCGCCTCCCACCATTCCGATCCGAAGCCTCCGAGATCATCTGCGGCGTACCCCAGGGATCGTCCCTCAGCCCAACACTGTTCAACATCTACATGGCCCCGCTCACACGCATCGCCAGACAGCATGACCTCAACATAATCTCCTACGCCGACGACACCCAACTGATCCTCTCCCTCACCAAGGACCCCTCGCCGCCAAATCCAACCTCCATGAAGGGATGAAGGCCGTCGCCGAATGGATGAAGATCAGCCGACTAAAACTGAACACGGAGAAGACAGAGGTTCTCATCCTCGGCTCCAACCCCTCAGCCTGGGACGACTCCTGGTGGCCAACAACGCTGGGAGCAGCCCCGACACCCACCGACCACGCACACAACCTGAGAGTCATCCTCGACTCAACGCTCTCCATGGCCAAGCAAGTCAACGCAGTCTCATCCTCCTGCTTCAACACCCTCCGCATGCTTCGCAAGATCTACAGGTGGATCCCGACAGACACGAGAAGAACAGTCACCCAGGCCCTCGTCAGCAGCAGACTCGACTACGGGAACGCCCTCTACGCGGGAGCCCCGGCCAAGCTCATCAAGCGACTGCAACGCATACAAATCGCCTCCGCACGCCTGATCCTCGATGTACCACGCCACAGCCACATCACCCCCCACCTGAGGAACCTGCACTGGCTCCCCGTCGACAGGAGAATCTCCTTCAAACTCCTCATCCACGCACACAAGGCACTCCACAAGACTGGCCCAGCCTACCTCAACAGATGACTCCTCTTCTACATCCCCAACCGCCAACTCCGCTCCGCCGACCTCTCCCTCGCCACCGTCCCTCGCATTCGAAGAACCACCACCGGCGGCAGATCCTTCTCCCACCTCGCCGCCAAGACCTGGAACACCCTTCCACTAAGCCTACGACAGACCCAAGACCTGCTGACCTTCAGGAGGCTACTCAAGACCTGGTTGTTCGACCAGTAGCAGCACCCCCCCTCTTTTTCTCCCCCAGCGCCTTGAGACCCTCGCGGGTAAGTAGTGCGCTTTACAAATTCTGTGATTGATTGATTGATTGATATGGCTCCAGAATTTTCAAGAATGGACACGTATTGCATGGACTGTAGTGTTGCTATAACTGCTGGTGAGCAGTGTGTTACAGCTATTCATAATGCTGCAAAAAATCACACATGCTAATTTTTTCCCCTTTTATATTTTTTGCACATTTCTCTGTACACATTTTTCGAATTCCTCTTGTCCTAGTTGCAATTTTTATTACCATAAAACAGAACACATTTTTTACAACTTTACAAAACCACTAAAAAAACAAAACCAAAACAGAAAATCATGTCACCAGGAAATAAAGGAATATCCTTGGATAATACACTTTTCAACTAAAACAATAAGAGCACTCCCATTTATCTATCTTGAACTTTCTTTAAGAGGAGTTCATAGTGAGCAGATTTGCGCAATGCACAATATGTCACAAGACATTGTAAAGGTGTACAAATAAAAAATATTCTTGCAGGACTACGTCCATGCTTTACCATCTAAAAACATACCAAAGCAATAGTGTAAAAGCTGCAAGAAGGCAACGCAAGACTGAAGGAACCTTAACTTCAATAGCAGCCACAACAACACCTGGTCAGAGAGTCCCTTCAGAAGCCCAATCTCAACTTTGGGCTCCATAGTTTTGCTGGATGGCATCATACTGCATGGATTGTGGATTTGTAGTGAGTGCTGGATAGCAGTCCATAATGGTCCTTCGTAATGCTGCAAAGAATCATAAATGTTGATTTTTTTTATTTTTGGCCCTTCATAATTTTTCTACATTAGCAGGCATTTTATTATCTTAAATGTGTATCTAATATCTATGTGTTGTTCATTTTATTATCTTCCAATTTATTGTAACACTACTTACATGTTACTTGCCATATGGACAACTCAAAGTGTTTCTCTACAAATAAATGCACAGCTAACTTTTGCCAGTTATCATTATTTACTTTTTCACTTTTTAAATATGTCAAAAGTCTGTGTTAAAATCTTCTAGTGAGTGCATCGACAACATATTCAAACATACTCTGTTTTTTAAGACCACACTGTGTTAAATTTTGTAATCTCTTCTTCAAAATTATCAACTGTAATATCTGTGTCTCATTCTGCAACTCCTCCTCTTAACAACTTCTCATTTTCCCTAGAATCCTGCTCAGGACTAAAGAAATGAAACTGCACATCACCACAAACCTTTCATACGTCTGCCACAGTATCATGCAAAAGTGCTCTGTTCATTTCTCAAAAACATAAAGCAGGAGTTTTCACATAGTACAGCCTCCTAACTAAAGTTTGCATTGTTGAGTAGTATACAGCTCACATCCTGAAATGATGAAAGGTGCTTTGGCATGTTTTGTTTGATAAACAAGCTAGTGAGTGTCCCTGCAAATTTGTATGCTTTCTAATCTTGCAAGGATCCAATCCTTGTAAAATACTTATTTTCTGTTTTAAACTTCGCCTAGGAAAGATATGTAGAAATGTGCTTAAAATATCAATGGATTGCTGTTGAATACTACAAACACTACTACAATTCGATTTCTATACAGGGGCCTGACTCCGCCTTCCTTGTAGCTGTTCTCCAATAACCTGTTCTACATTTTTAGGTACCATCACCTCCCTCGCTATATGAGTGCCATTCTTCATTTCATAACATCGTCCTCTGTAATCAATAGCATGAACTAATCTATTATCCTGGACATCGCTTTCTTCTTTAAAGAAAGACTCTGTACTAAAAGTATGTGTGCATTCTCGACTAAAAACTGTAAAAAAAGTTACTTCTATTCACTAATCTTTTTTTCTGGTTTTGTCTCCTCGTGCACAACATCATTTTGTCAACAGTCTTTATTCTATTTATAATCAAAATAAAAAGCATCACCTTCAAAGCAAAGGCATTATCAACTATTCTCTCAACTCCTTCTTTCTGTTTCTCTGCATGTCACCGTCTTCTATCCTTCATGTTTCTCAGTAGATTTATAACTACTCTACTATGAAACCTCTTGGCTCTGATTTCCTTAAACTGCTTCTGTCTCCTGGTTAAGGTGTATGCTTCTTTGTTACATTCTTTCCTGTTCTTGTTATATAGCATTTGTCCATTGTTACTCTTTCTCATAGTTTGAATTTTATTTTCATTATTTTATAATCTTTGGAAATGTCCACATATATTTTTAAGAAATTACTTTGTCCTCTTACCAATAGCTCTTTTTTCGTTCACCACTTTTTCTTCATTTTGCCCCCTTTGAGTCTCAGTTCTGCATAGATACTGTAGTTGCTTCTGTTCCTTTTTCCTCCGAGCTTTTGTATACAATCTGTCTGTAATTATGCAGATATTGTTCTGTAAAATAAAAACTATATTTGAATTTATTTTCTAGCCAATGGGCCAACTACTTTACTACTGGCTTACACATAATACAACAATAGTTTTTATGTTATGTTGCAGTTTTAAATCTACAAATCAACCTACCTAAACCCAAACCAAAACAGAAAACAATTTATTACTTACCTTTTAATATTATAGCACCCTCTCCTACAACACAACTGCACCATATCTCAGTTCTCACTTATACATGGTAAAATGCCACTTTATCCCTGATGTACTCAATTTTAAAATAAACATCAACCAAAGTGTAAAGGGACATACAGTGTCTCAATACTGTAAATCTATACACAAAACATAAGAGCTATTTATGTGCCTCTCTACCACTGTGTCACTGGCACATTCTGTGTTTCAATACTTTTCTGCTTAGATATGTCAGATTAAAATTTTGAGAAACACTGCATTGAAAATCTGCACATTAAACTGTATCACAGCATATAGCTCACTAATTCTTCACAGTACATGCAAACAGTGTGTGACAGGTTACATATATAATTCACCAGATGGTTCTAAAAGAGTATATATTCCTCACTTAAACGTGTAAATATATGTGTTTCTGCTTGGGTACAACAATACTTCCTGGATGATTGAGTGAGTGCATAGATAGTGCCTAGGTGATTCCCTCAGAATATAGGTAGTGCCTGCATGATTCCCTGAGTATGTAGGAACTACATCAGTGGTTCCATATCTGCATATGTAGTGTCTGTGTATTCACATGACTATATTGCTACTATCTGGGTGATTGGATGAACGCATTGGTTTTGCCTGGTTAGTTCAATGAGTACATAATTAGTGCCTGTGTGATTGGAAAAGTGCATGTGTAGTGCCTGGGTGATTGAATAACTCTAGATTTCACACGTGATAAAAAAAGTGCATACATGGCTCTCTAAGGGCATACATTGCTTTGTTATTTGGCGTGCACATGCATCAATACGTTTCTAAAACTGAATACAATAATTCTCACTTTTTCAAAGCACAAAACCTTTTCTTAATGGCATACCTACATCATTTTGCAAATATTTCTTGTCTCTTTAAAGCATACATTCAGCATTTCTCAAAGAAAAGTTAGACGTCAAGTGAAGCTATCACAAGAACTCTCAAGAAACATTCTGCACTGTTAACCCTCCTCAATTTTAAACATAGCATGTTTAAAGAAATACACCACCCTCACCATATACATGAATTTTTCAACAGCCTTAAAGAACATAGATCACCATATAAACATATATGTGATTTTTAATTAGATATACACCTTCAGGCCTTCTTTCCAAAAACATATAGTTCTCTGCATCTTTAAGTAAACTCAAGAGACTCGCCCTACATATAACTATCTGCAACCAGAAAAACCATATCTCACCATCTAAACATATGCAGACCAGTTATATAAGTTAAAAACCACATTGACTAACACTTCCTAATACATACCTAACAAGTATTACTACTTTATAATTTATATACAGGCACAGCACATTTTCTTATGTTTTATTCATGATTACACTACTCCTGTTTAATAATGTGACTAAAAGTACTACAGTTCCCAGAATGCAAATAACATATATCTGTTTATTCTGCACATGATGCGTAGACATTTAAAACATTGTCATTTTAAAAGGCTTTGCTCATGGTAACTTTCAACAGTACTAACATCTAAACACATACCCTCTGCCAGATATAGTTCATCTGCTATAATTTTTTCACATCACTGTGATATTCCTTTTAATCAAACTCCAATATATATCTTTATTTCTAATGTACATTGATTAAATATGTAAAAAGTTATATATATACCAGTGAATTGAGTTTGTAGATTATATTGTTGTTTTAGCTCTTTCTGGATAGTTTTGACACTGTTAAGAGTTGTAAAAATTATGTAAAAGAATGGTGCACCCTTCTCATAGAAATCAACTATAAAATGGCAACTTCTTCAACTTTCCTCTCTATGACCAGGAAAAAGGCAGCCGATGAAATCATGTCTTTCATTTTAGACTACTGCATCTCCACTTTTGAATGGTTAGCATCTGTTAACCCTATCCCTCTCTTTCAAAACAAGGTTCCTGTTGCCGCGTGTCCACAATGTTTTCACGATCATCGCTGCATAATCACACACAAAAGACCAGGAGGGGGGCATGGCCAAGATGGCGGCAGAGTAGGAGGTGCCTGCTCGCCGATCCGGTCCTTCACCTGGGCCCCAGCTCAACAGCACCCGGGGAGGGAAGAAATATCGCCGACACCCCCTGCGAAGACCCTGCGGCAGTCTGGGCTGGGAGGCAGCGAGGAGGAGAGGTGCAGGCTTCGAAGGGTTCCAGCCTCCCGCTCTCGAGTCTCTGTGCCTTCGGGTCAATTGGCCGGAGGCTAGCGCACATCATCTGGCTGGAGCCTGCGCGGGCTCGCGCACTCAGTCTGGGGAGTGCTGAGCAGCGGCAGACCCAGGCCACAGTGTGCAGGGAACTCCGGCGAGGCGGAGCGAGCCCTGCGGCGAGATCGAGCCTGGAGAGCAGGAGAAGTGGGCCGGCACTGCCCAAGACCCGTAGCCCCCCTTGGGGGAAAGAAGTGGACCCCTTGAGCCCCAGGATACCAGTGTCTGGCCTGCAGGAGGGTGAGGCCTGAAGGAGGTGAGCCGGGCTGAGCAGGGGACGGAGAGGGGAAGGGGGGCCCTCCTCTCCCTCGGCATCCCGATCCCCAGCCAGTGCAGCTACGCAAGGCCGGGGGCCGCGGGGGCCTGTGACCGCCAGCCGCAGAGCCTGAGGGGGAAGCTTATAGCGGCAGGAGCCGGCGCACGGGGCGGGTGCCCTGAACATTGGCCATGGAGTGGGCTGCAGGGCCCACTCCTCTGAGCTACAGCACCGCGTTTCCCCCCCAGATATGCAGCGGGAGGCGGCGGAGTGCAGGGAAGGCCTTTTAGGCCCGAGGACACTGGTGGCCGGCCCCGGGGGCGTGAGTCAACACATAGCCCCGTGAAAGGCCCCAGAGCACATCTGCTGTCCCTGAAGGCCTAGGGAGATATAGCACAGACAGGCCAGGCTCACAACTGCCGGCGCACCCGGGAGCAGGAAGACTGGTGCAGCAGGCCCTGAGATAGTCGGGGGTAGCCCCCCGTGTGCTTGCCAGGGTCGACTGTCGGGCAATGACCGGGAGACCAGAGCAAGCAAGCGGGACGGCCCGCAACTATTGCGCCCTCCAAGAGAGCAGATAGAGCACGGCGAGGGGGGAAGACTGCCTACGCAGGCCCTGAGACTTTTGCAGCCTAGCTTTGGTGTAGTGCACAGTTGGATGGTGCTGTGACGGATTGCTCTGAGGAACTCAGAGTGTGAGCGGGGTCCCCGTTTCTCCCTTTCTTAACTCAGCTGCTCTTGACCCTGAGCTCTGAAACCAAAGTCCAGATTACCGACATAAGAGGAGGTGGAGTGACTCTCAGCCATGTCGGCCAACAAAGTGAAGAAGGAGCGTTCAGTAAAGGATCTCCTCCTTAAACCCAGCGCTGGAGGGGCCACGGCAGCCCCGTCCCCGAGTGGATACTCAGTAGACCACGAACAGGGAGATGCTGAAGGCCCTGTCACGCGCACCTTTCTTGAATCCTTGTTCACCTCTCTGAAAGAAGAATTCCACGCCATGAAGAAAGAGATATCCCTGGAACTCAGGGAATTGCAAAGGGACATAGACTCAGTTGGCGAAAGAGTGGACACGCTGGAGACACAGGCCTTGACGAGGGATGAAGAGATTGACCAGCTTCAACAGGAGGTCCTCCGCCTTCAAGACCAGCAACTGGACCTTCAGGCCCACGCGGAGGACCTTGAGAACCGCTCCTGATGGAACAACATAAAAATTCGAGCAGTCCCTCAGGGAGCGGAGGGCAGGACATAGAGGCCTTCATGGAAGAACTCTTCCGATTTATCTTGGGAGCCCCCCACGGAGCAGCGGATCAAATTGGATCGGACCCATTGAGTTGGGCCTAAGAGACCGGCGACAGCTCCCCCCCTGGACATTCTAATGTGCGTCCACGACTTTCAGCTAAAAGAACGGATTCTCCGCGAAGCACGCGACAAGCACCCTATAGACTTTCGTTCATCCAGGCCCCTCCTGTACCAGGACTTAGCCGCATCCACCCTGCAAAAAAGAAGGAAGTTCAGGCCGATCACAACATTCTTGTGCTCCAAAGACATTTCATATTCCTGGGGGCACCCCTTCCGGATAATTTTTAAGTGGGACGGCAAGCTCCGTCAGCTTCACTCACTGCAGGAAGCCAAAACACTGATCAATCTGCCCGAAGACGACGGGGGGGGCTTCAACGCAGGACGACACCGGAGGACGATGCACCGGAGCAGAGAGATGGTGACGGATGGGAAGGTACCCGCTGCACCTCCGACCAGACCCCGAGACAATGGCCAAAGAAAGGAAAGCAGTCCTTGCAACACTAGAAGAGAACTCAACTGCCGCAGAGTGAAGACCGCAACGAACTGACACTTTGGGGGCAAGGGGAAGAAGTGGTGCACCTCCCTGTCTTTGAAATTGGGGCTCGGGTGGGATGGGGGCGGCGTAATGGGTCCTGCTGAACATCTCACGTCTCACCATGGGATTTGCAATCCAGGACAATCATGGACTTCGTAAGTTACCGATTAGTTTTGTATGTTCTGTTCTTGGGGTTATGGGGTTCCCTCCTCCTCCTTCTAAATATGCAAGAGCTTGGAGATACATATGTAAGGGCGACCATTGGGTACTCCGGGTGGACACGAACATGGCTATTCCCAGGTTGGGGTTGGGTTTGGGTTCACGGTTCCTTTATGCACATTCCGACATCCACTACTATGGCAGCGGACATTCAAATTTTATCGCTTAATGTAAAAGGCCTCAATAGCCCAATCAAGAAGCGAGCAGTCCTGTTGTTCCTAGAAAACTCAGACACCCACATTTGCCTCCTTCAGGAGACGCACCTCCTGGCAAAGGACACTCATAGATTATGGCTAGGCCATTCCCTCACCAGTTGTTTTCATCTCATTCCTCTAAGACAGCAGGGGTGGCTATTCTGGTCCCTGCTAGGTTCCAGGGTAAAATTGGCCTTAAACAAGCCGAGATCAAGGGCAGACTTTTAGCATACACCTTCACACTGTGGCAGCTTTCTTTCACAATAGCTACAGTCTATGTCCCCAATGCCGGACAGGAGGGGTTCCTCCGAGACGCGATTCACGAACTGTCCGGCTCCTCTGACAGATCATTACGTCTGGGGGGGACTTTAATTTGGCCTTCGACAACAAACTGGATAGATTATGTCAGCGCTCAGGGCAGACTGGGGCCCTCACTAAGAGAGGGAGGCAACTACTATCCGAGGCAGGGCTCACAGATGTTTGGTGGTTACACCACCAGTCCTCCAGAGAGTACACATTCTACGCGCACTCCCACAAAATGTACACTAGAATAGATTACATTCTGACATCGGACACACTGACACAACAGACGCAAAAGGTGGAGATCCTCCCATGCATCCAGTCTAACCACTCAGCGGTGTGTATATCTCTGTCTCTTCCCCACTATGGCTCGTTTCGTCACCTTTGGCGCCTCAGAGAGACGATGTTGCAGCGTCTCTCCGTAATTAAGCAGATCACCAAAGCTATAACTGACTACCTTGCCATCAACGTCACTCCAGATACACTGATTGCAATTCTGTGGGACGCCCTGAAGGCGATGGTCATGGGGGAGTTTCTAGCGATATACGCAGCCGATAATAAGACCAGGAGAGAGAAAAGAGAGCAGCTCTCGAATGCAGTCATAGAATTAGAGCGCATCCACCAGAGAACAGGTGCACCTAGGGTCTGAAAACAACTCAAAGCAGCGAGAGCCCAGTTGGCAGGCCTCGATATAGATAGGGCAGAATACACTGCTCTCCGACTTCGACATGCCTTTTACGTGGGGAGGATTGAAGTGGGAGGCTCTTAGCCAATAGATTACGGGCGCAGAGGCAGACATCTAACATCTCCATGGTAATAGACCAGCTCGGACAGGAGCAGAACACCGATCAGGGCATTGCAGAGACATTTAGGCAGTTTTACGCATCCCTTTATGGGTCTCAGAATTTACCTGAGGAGGGCTCAGTTCGATATTTACAGGGGGCGAACACTGCCAAACTAGTCCCGAACCAAGTTGAAGACCTCGAATCCCCAATCAGGCTGGAGGAAGTTATCTCTGCCATATCTAAATTAAAACCGCATAAATCACCGTGTCCGGTCGGATTTTCTTCTACTTTTTTTTAAAACCTTTTGCGCTACATTGGCCTTGTTGCTGGTGAGGGTATACAACTTGATTGGGGCATCCACCCCCATTCCACCATCGATGTTTGAGGCATTGGTGACAGTAATTCCTAAAGCAGGTAAGGACAAATGACATTGCGCATCATATCGCCCTATTTCCCTCCTCAATGTAGACCTCAAAATCTTCACTGGGATTTTGGCACAGAGGCTCTCCCCTCACCTACCGGGGTTGATAGACCCTGATCAGCCGGGTTTTGTCCCTGGGCGTCAGTGTTCCGACAACACAAAACGGCTCTTGCACTTAGTAGACAAATCTGAAAGCTTCAATGTTGAGCGCATGATACTCTCTGTTCACGCTGAGAAAGCGTTCGACAGGGTTCACTGGCCGTATCTCAAGGCAACCCTACTCCACTTCGGCCTGCCACAGCGTTTTATCGAATGGGTGCTAGGCAGCTACACTAATCCCTCCGCCTCGGTGCGGGTGAACGGTCTCATTTCAAGCACCTTCCCCATCCAACAAGGAACAAAACAGGGGTGCCCACTGTCGCTACTCTTGTTCGCCTTGTACATGGAGCCCATGGCTCAGCAGGTACGGGACGACCCCTTAATTTCAGGGGTGCAATTCGGGGGCGAAGAGCATAAAATTAGCCTCTATGCCGACGACGTGGTGGCCACCTTGGAGAAACCCGAGCGTCAGGCTTCAAGGTCAACGTGCATAAGTCCCAAGCCCTCAACTTATCTCTCAGCCCTGATACCCTGGGAGTGCTTCAGCAGTCACATCAAATTCACTGGGCGCAGGACACAATTCCCTACCTGGGTTTGCAGCTCACGGCCAGTATCCAGAAAACTAATTCACTGAATTACACGACGGTGCTGCGGCACGTGAGAGACTGTCTTCGTAAGTGGAGGCCCCACTTGCTGTTGTGGTTGGGCCGTATTGTAGCAATAAGAACGACCATACTCCCTAAGACAATATACTTATTCCAGACACTCCCACTAGTTCCCCCTTTGGGCACACTACACTCACTACAGAGGGACCTAGAGCGCTTTATATGGCGAGACCAGCGGCCTAGACTGCATAGGAAGTTAAGTTACAGAGACCTTACTGAGGGAGGACTGGGAGTCCTCAATCTGCATGCCTATTGGTGGGCGGTTCAGCTGAGACCGCTGGTAGAGTGGTCTCGCACGGAGTCCGAGAAACACTGGTTGTTCATGAACAGGGCTCTAGCCAGGCCGCCCCTGTGGGGTGTCACCTTCCCCTTACTAAAGCTGCCGGACCCCAGAACTTATACCTTTCTAAGGTGACCAACTCCACCCTACTAGCTTGGGACAGGGTGGCCGGCTCCCGGGGGCTCACATCCTTTCCATCCCCAATTACACCTATAGTTAACAATCCAGACTTTACACCAGGGCTGGACTCGTCAGGGTTCATACACTGGACTAGGGAAGGCCAGCACTCAATAGGACATCTCTTCGACACGACAAGCCCTCTGACTTTCTCTGATTTTCGTACGGAGCATGTCCTCCCGGAGACCGAACGCTATCGCTACTTACAGATCCGGCATTGGGTGATGCATCCAGAGATGTGGGAAGGTGCAGAACGACCCCTCACACCTTTCGAGACGTGGCTACTCACGAGGCACACAGACGCTCGCCTAACGTCAGACTTGTACAAATTCATTAAGTTCGACCCTGGCACTGGGAAATCTCCCAGTCAGCTGCGATGGGAAGGGGAACTGGGCAGATCATTGTCGCAGAAAGAATGGTCAGACAAATATTAGAGAGCCCGTCACACAGCGCGTAATGTAGTAAACATTGAAACGGCCATGAAAATAGCCACCTACTGGTACCTAACTTCCCCTCGACTTCACAGAGGTAACCCATCACGAAGTCCTCAATGTTGGAGGGCATGTGGCTCGCTGGGCACTCTGACCCACCTGTTATGGGAATGTCCCCATTTGGCGGGCTAATGGAAGCAGATACTAGATGACATTGATTCTCATTTCGATACCCAAATTCCCTGTTTCCCAACTTACACTCTTCTGGGTCTCTCCAAACCAATCACCTTCCCACTCAGGGCACGGAGAGGCAGACAAATGGCACTAGCATTGGGGGCGGCCCTACAAAACATCCTCTCCCACTGGGGTACTACAACCACTCCGACTCGCCTGGGATGGCTCCATAGAATGTGGGGTATACTTGGGATGGAGAAAATTTCTTTGTCACTCACGAACCCTGGTGCTTCCTTTCAAGACTTGTGGGAACCCTTCTTAAAACTGTTGACCTCGGAGTTTACAGAACTTAGCTGCCCGAAATACTTGAGACTACTTCGACTGGTGGATCCACCTCAAAAGGCAGCGCTAGATGAACATGCACAACATAAAGCCCAAATCCACCAGGGATAATCGACCAATGAAGAGACTGAAAGAACATTGTACTTGCTTGAGCCTTTTGACAGGAGGGGGAGGTGGGTGTGGAGAGGGGGCTTTCTTCATGTTTCTTAGTTTCTTGTCTTTCAACTGCAGCAGTCCTCTTGGTAGACTATACAACAATAAGTACGGCACATGTTTATTCTTTGTATGTCGTTTAATTGAATTGAAAACCAATAAAAGAAATCTAAACATAAAAAAAACCAGGAGTCCAAACCGATATTTAGCTTCAGTTTTTTTTAAAAATTGAAATACTGAACAACAGTTTATTACATAGTCCTGATTTGGAAATTAAAGTTTGCCATTACTTAAATTTTGGCATAACTCCTCAACTTTAAAAAAAATGTTTTGTCTCTTTAACACCCTTCCCCCCAATACACTCTTAGCTCAGTGTACCTAGCAACCCAGTGGAACCAGTAGGTCACAAGTTCACAGCACATTATAGAAAGAACATGCTTCTTCCAAATAAGATACACCAGGTGTGATTTACTCCAGAGATTCAAAAGCATATCCATGTCAATATTACATTTCTTTCTTTAAACAACCGCCAATATTAGGACTTGTTGCTAAAGCATCCGACACACAACCTACATTTAATTCACTTTCCTGCTGACAGCATCCAATAAAATATATATATTTTTTTAAATAAAAAAACACCTTTCTTTTGAACTGCTTTTCATTTGGAAAACTACTTCATTGAGCTCCATCCTTCTCCTGACTGCTATTGCTTCTTCTCTTCAAAATGCTTAGAGTGTGGATTGTGAGCCACAGCTATGTCTATTGGGCTAAAGAGGCTGCAAAAAGAGAGGTATTGACAGGGACTTGGGTTTGCCAGATGTGGAGATTATTTGGTTTGGCCAGACAGGTTTAAAGTGTCATCAGTTACTGGCTTTGGTTAAATCCATTGTGGATTGCCGAGCTCCTCACCTCATGATTGTGCACTGTGGTGGCAATGACATAGGCACATTGACTGGGGTAGGGCTGGAAATCCTAATGAAAGATACCTTTGCAGAACTAATGTCGCTTTTCCCTCACACTTTCTTGGTGTACTCTAATATATGCCAAAGATAGAAATGGAAGTGGTCTAAGAAATTCTGTCCACTGATTAACAAAGTCAGGAAAAATGTTAATAAAACTGTTTCTGCTTTCCTCAGAGACAATAGTATGGACTCTATCTACAACAACAACCTGCATTTTAACATGCCTGGAATCTTTAGAAGTGATGGAGTTCACTTTACAGATGAAGGGAACAGGGTGTTTCTAAGTAACCTGAAACTCTGCATACAGTCTTATCTGTAACTGTCTTATACACACTCTCAACGCAGAGGCTCTTGTCAGAGCCACCCAAGAGCCCCAAATATTGTTCATTTTCTTGTTAAATGACTTTTAGAAATTTGCGACGACATTGCAATGTTCGCGATCATGCCGCGAAACTGCAAAACAAAAGCAGACATTCAACTACCACCACCATATTAAAAAAGTTTAACTAAAAAAATTCATTCTAAGTATTACAATACACACATTACTAACTACATCACTGCTTAAAAAACATGTTTGTAAACATATTTTTCTGGTAAGTTTTTTAATATACTGTGTTTGAACCCTACTTTCTGTCTTCACAATGACGCCGATAGTCGCTGTGCCATCTATAACTGCGACGATCGTGCCTTTTTTCAAGAGGTGTAAAACACATATATGCACACATTTTACAGTATTTTAGACACTAGGGGTTTATTACTGCACTGTTTAAAGTCATATTTTTATAGGTAGTTTGTCTAAAAACAATTGTTTAGTCCAATTTTCTGTTTTTGCGATTACTCTTACAGTCGCGATGAGGTCGGTAACCGCGACGATCGTGCCTTTTTTTATAATGTGTAAAACACATACATGCGCACCTTTTACAGTATTTTTGACACTAGGGGTTTATTAGTGCACTGTTTAAAATCATATTTTTCCAGGGAGTTTGTATAAAGACCAATTTTTAAACCGATTTTCTGTTTTCACGGTGATGCCGGGTGCCGCAATGATATCGCAATGATATCGGTAGCCGCGATCACTGCGAATACGTCGCAAAATGACAAAACAAAAGCACACATTCATAATTAGGTATAAAGAAAGTAGGTATTATTTAGAAATGATTAGTAAATAGATGTTTGATTGGGTCTGGTAAATAGAAAAAAATGTAAAAGAGAATTGGATATGCTACTAAACAGCTAGACTCAAACTTTATGTAAAACATGTCTATACATGTGTTTTACACTTTGTCAAAAACATGCGGTATTCGCTGTGTGTCCTCAACAATCGCGACTTTGTCGAGAAAAACTAAAATATCTTGAAATAAGATGATTGATGTACTGTTTAAATAAGTAGATGACAAATAGAACAATAAGTGGTGCTCCTTGGATATGTAATGTTCAATATCTAATTATAGAAAAAAATAAAAGTACGTTATATTAATGAAATAGAATTAGAAAACCTTCGAAATTCACTGAAAAAACCAAAGGTTACAGGGATGTTATAATTAGGGAATAGATTTTGAAAAACCATAGAAATTCACAGAAAACACCAAAGATTATAGGGATTTTATAGTTAGGAAATAGAATTAAAAAAGACTTCACCTGTACAAAACCAGAGAAATTCAGCAGTTATAGTTAGCTGAACTAACTATAACTCATGCACCAGCAATGCACTGCTTATGACCTCACATATTACATCACTCATGACATGGTCAGTGACATCACTGATGGCATCACTGACCATCCAAACTATATAACCCTGTAACCTTTGTTTTTTTCAGTGAAAAAAAAATATATATATATATATATATATATATATATATATATATATATATATATATATATATATATATATATATATAAATATATATGTAAATATATATAATGTTTGTGTATGTTTAAAATATATTTACACATGCATAAAAACATAAGAATGTGCATGTGTATAAATATATATATATATTTTCACTGGAAAAGCCAAAGGTTACCGGAAAGTTATAGTTAGGATCAGATTTCACTTGTGCAAAACCATAGAAATTCAGCAGTTATAGTTACCTGAGCTAACTATAAGGTACACCCCCGCAGTTGACCTCACATATTACATCACTCATGACAGGGTCACTGACATCACTGATGACATCACCGATGGCATCTCAAATGACATCACTGATGATATCACTGATGACATGATCGAGTGTAAGTGTTTTTAAGAGCTTATGGGTGTTAAACATATATACCAACCTACTATAAAAGTTAAATTAGTATACTAGGTGTACTACTACTGAGTGATACTACTAACATATTATGTGAGTGGCTGTGTGACTGTATGTATCCTTGTGTGTATGGTGTGTAAGTGGCTGTATAGGTATATAAGTGGGTGTGTGAGTAACTGTGTGGTGAGTGAGATGCTGTGTGAGTGGTGGTATTGGTAGGTGAGTGGGTGTGTGCAGTGGCTGTAAGGGTGAGTTAGTGGCTGTGTGAGTGGCTCTATGTGTGGGTAAGTGGGTATGCTGTGACTGTATGGGTGAGTGAGCGGGTATCTGAATGGTTGCATGAGTGAGTGACTTGGTGTGTAAGTGGCTGTATGGGTGGGTGAGTGGCTGTTTGATTGGGTGTTTGGTCAAGTGAGTTGTGTGTGAGTGACTATTGGAGAGTAAGGGGTCGATTCCGATTCGGGCCGGAAATTTCCCCGACCGAGCCGGACCCGGAGAGATTTCCGACCGAATCGGACCCGTGCAGTCCGACCGAACGAGTCCGATGCGTCCGTATGTTATCGGACACGAGTCGGTCGGACTCCCATTGAACTCAATGGGAGCCGGTCGTACAACGCGTACGCGGGCTCCCATTGCCTCAATGGGTGCGAGGCGGACAAGGGCGCCCCTACAGCGAGTACGCCGCGAAGCGCTTCGCGGCGTACACGCACAGGTAGGGGGACCCTTGGGTCCCCCTGTGTGCGCCTCGCACGGGTGCGCGTACAGGGGGTCCGACACGGACCCCCAAAGTACGGCTCCGACAGCGAGTTCGAGTCGGACGGCGCGAGTCGGTCGGAGCGGTCGAGGTGCGCATCGTGCTTACCCGGCCGGAAAACGTCTCCATTGCGCGGTGCGAGTCGGGTCCGACCGAGTCGGTCGGAGCGGTACGGTCCGGGTACGAGTCGGTCGGAGCGGTCGGGTCGCCCGGACGAGTCGGTCGGCGAGCTCGCATCGTACTCGCTCGGCCGGACCAGCGTACGGTTCGGTCGGGTAACAGGCTTTCGCATGGCTTTTTTCCCGACCGAATGGTATTGGGTGCGCCTCCGACCGAGATCGGAATCGGCCCCTAAGTGTCTGCATGAATGGCTGTATGGGTGAATGAGTGGATGTGTGAGTGCTTGTATGGATGTGTGAGTGCTTGTATGGATGTGTGAATGGGTTTGTAAGTGATTGTGTGTGTGTATGTGAGTGAGTGAGTGCTTGTATGGGTGAGTGAGTGGCTGTGTTGAGAGGCTGTATGGGTGAGTGGGTGTGTGAGTGATTCTGTGGATGATATTATCAGTGATGTCATCAGGGATGTCACGGACCATGTCATGAGTGGTGTAATATGTGAGGTCATAAACAGTGCATTACGGCGTCGTAAGTTAAGTTAGCAGATGTAACTATAACTGCTGAATTTCACTGGTTTTGTACGAGTGAAATCTGAGCATAACTATAACATCCCTGCAACCTTTGTTTTTTTCAATGAATTTCTAGGGTTTTTTAATTCTATTTCCTAACTATAATGTCCCTTTAACCTTAGGCTTGTTAAGTGATTTTGTAAGGCTTTTTAAATTCTATTTCCTAACTTCCCTGTAATGGATGTCTGTATTGATCTATGAATCAGTGAATAGCTGTGTAAGTACTGGTATGGGTGTGAGAATGGGTTTGAGAATGGCAGTGTGGAAGTTGGAGTGGGTGTATGAAATGTTATATGGGGTGTGTCATCACTGATGTCACTGACCATGTCATGAGTGATCTAATATGTGAGGTCATAAGCAGGGCATTGCGGGGCGCAAGTTATAGTTAGCTCAGTTAACTATAACTGCTGAATTTCACTGGTTTTGTACAAGTGAAACATGAGCCTAACTATAACATCCCTGTAACCTTAGGTTTTTTCAGTGAATTTCTAAGGCATTTTTGTATTCCATTTCCTAACTATAACGTCCCTGTAACCTTTTTTCTTTTTTTCAGTGAATTTCTATGGTTTTAAGTAGTAGTCACATTTGCAGAGTGGTGGAGAAAGGAGACTGGGCCTCTGACCAGTTCTCGGGAATCCCACAGTGTAGGATGTACAGGAGGTACCAGGAAGGCTTCTTGGCCCCCAAGGTCCCTCAGGAGTAAAGTGGACTTCATCCCCCAACCAGTAGTCCACCATGAGCCATGTTTGCAGAGGGGTGGAGAAAGGGGGCTTGGCCTCCGAAGGCCTCTTAGCAATCCCGCTGCGTGGGACTTACTGGAGATAACAGGAGATGTAGTTGGTCCCCAAGGACATCCTTGGAGGCCAACTACCCCACCTGTTACCTCCAGTAAGTCCCACACAGTGAGATTGCTGACGCCACGTAGGAGGCCACACCCCGTTTACCTACCACTCTGCAAGCGCGCTTCTTGGAGCACTGCTGGTTGGGGAAAGAAGTCCACTTTAGTTCTGAGGTATGTTTGCAGAGTGATGGAGATAGAGGGTGTGGCCTCTAACCACCTCTCAGCAATCCCACTGTGTGGGGCTTACTGGAGGTAACAGGAGGTCTTGTTGGCCCCTAAGGACCCTCAGCAGCCAAGGCGGCTTCATCCCCAAACCAGCAGCATGCCAAGAGGTGCATTTGCAGACTGGTGGAGAAAGGGGGCAAGGCCTCCAGCGAGTTACCTTCTTTTTTTTTTCTTTTTTAGGAAGGCGGCTGTGTGGCCCCCCTTCCCTGGCCCATTTTGAGCACCAGTGACCCCATTCCCCAGGGCCTCCCCTTATTATATATTTTTTATTTTTTAAAAAGGGAGGGGGGCCACATGTCTTTCCTCCTGGGTCGATTTTGGCCCTGGGGACCCCATTCGCAGGGACCCGGCCTTTTATTCTTTTTTATAGTTGAAAGGGAGGGGGCCCGAGCGGCCTCCCTCCCTGGCCATTTTCAGCCCCGGGGATCACATCCCCCGGAGCCTGCCCCTTTTTTTATTTTTATTTAATTTAAAAAGGGAGGGGGCTGCGCGGCCCCCCTCCTGGGTTATTTTCGGCCCTGGCGACCCCATCCTCCGGGCTGCCTCTCTTTTTTAAATTATTTTCTTTTTAAAAACAAGGGACAGGGCCAATTTTGTCTCCGGGGACCCCATCCCCGGGGCCCAGCCTGTAGTGGTGGTGCCCTGGTCTCACCTAGGGCACCCACTTTTGAGATGTTGGGGACCACAGGGGGAGCCTCAAGGCCCCGTGGCCCCTGCCAGCTCCCTACCTCCTGCGGGAGCCCGCATTGATTTGAGACCCACTGAGCTGCTGAACATGCAGCTTCCTCGATCTCAAAGCAATGTCTGTTTCCCTGCTCGCTTGACAGCAGGCAAGGAAACAGACATGCTCTGCTTTCAGCAAGTAAGAGCATTTTCTGCTCTCACTTCTTTAAAGCAAAGCTGAGTTTACTATTTCATAGAGGGAGTGGTGCTCCCGCCATGCCATAGCAAACTGCAATGTCCCGGGGGTAGGCATATTGCTGGAGCCGGCTCTGGGAGGTGGCGGTACCCAGGGCCATGTAGGGCTGCATGAGAGGGGCCATGCGGCCTCCCTCCTTTCTTCTTTTAGGGCCCGCCCCGGGGAGGTGGCGATCTCCAGGGCTCAGAATGGCCCAGGAGGAGGGGCCATGCGGCCCCTCTCCCATGTTAGAGTTACACCCCGGGGAGGTGGTGGCCCCGGGACAAAGGGGAACTCAATGACCCCCAATATTATTGTAATTAGCCCCGGAGAGGTGACAGTCCCCGGAGCAAGGGGATCTGCAAGGCCCCCCCCACATTTTTTAAATTAGCCAGCGGAGGTGGCAGTCCCCGGGGCTGCGTGCGGGCACTGGGCCCGCCCACATAATTTAAAGTGCCTCTGGGAAGTGGCGGTCCCCGGGGCTTTGATAAGCCCTAGGAGGGGGGCCCTGTGCACCTCCTTCTATATTTATCATATGCCCCAGGGCATGGCCCCCCCTCTAGCTTTTTTTTCTATTTTGCCGCAGAGTCACAGATCCACCTCTCGAGCACTGCAAAACATTTTTTTAAATGATTTTTACCCTCGGTGGAGTCCCGGAGGGGCCCCCCGACCGTATCCGGGGTGTCAGGGTGTTCCTACCCTGCCCCATTTTCATTATTTTTTACTTGTTTCTGGGACTCAGCTTCAAGCCGGGTCCCAAGATGGCTGCCAACACTTCCTGGTTGAAGTTTTGGCAGCCAATCAAGTTTTATTAGGATCGTGTCCTGAGATATTTATATTTTTCGAAGTTAGATATCTCAAAAACTACTAAACGGATTTACAGCAAAACACATAAAGCATGCTATCTGGACTAACATCTAGCTTTCTGCTAAATTTGGTGTAATTTCCATTCTGCAGTTCGGGCTATAGTCGTGTTCAAACAATGAAAAGTCCCCATAGACATTACATGGGGGAAATGTATTTTGGGACCCCCCTTTTTTCTCAGCCCCCGCTTGACGGATCACCCCAAAACTTTCAACACAGCAGCTGAACCAAAGCATGGAAGTTTTGTGAAAATTACATGGAGATTTGTCAAGCGGCGCCACCGTTATTGGCAAAACAAAATCTGCTTTTCCTAATGAATCTTTGGTCCTAACTATAGCTACCTGCTGGCAAACGCCAGTAGGTAATATAGATATATATAGATATATATTGATATAGATATATATAGATATATGATGATATATATTTATATATATATATGTATAAATAAACAATATATACTTACCTTATTGTATTGTATTGTACGGTAATTGCATTTATATAGCGCTTACTACCCCTGATGAGGTGTCAAAGCTCTTTTTCAGCGAGTAGCACGTTACTCTGGAACCCGTAAAGGATTAGTGGTGAATTAGTATAGTGAAATATGAAAGTAATTTGAGTGGATGGCATGTTAGTCATGTTAGAGTGGATTGAAAAGGAATAGTGGAGGGATAGAAGAGGGAAGGAGGGATAGAAGAGGGCAGGGTCTAGAATTAATTTTTTTTTGGGAGTTCATAGCAGCAGGAGGGGGTTTGGGATGAGTAAATGAGAGGGGGAAGCGCCAGAGGGAAGGGTTTAGAAAGGCTTGTTTGGGAGATCTGAATAGTAAAAGAGGTATGAGATGATGCAACGAGGGGTAGGGGTGGGAAGAGTCTAGAAAGGGTTATCTTGGTGATCATAGTAGTGGTATGGGGTTTGTGATGAATGAAAGAGTGGAGGTAGAGGATATATTGATAGAGGTATAGGGTGAGAAATAGGGTATTGCATTGGAAAGAGTAGTAAAATTAGGTTTGAAATGAGTCAGAGAGTTCAGATAGAGGATATATTGAGAGTGGTATAGGGTGAGATATAGGGTAGTGCATTGGATATGCTGAATTAGAAGAAAAGTAAAAATAATTATAGATGCATAAGTACATGGAAGGTATAACCTTCCTTATGCATATGTATATACATATATATATATATATATATATATATATATATATATATATATATATATATATATATATATATATATATATATATATATATATATATATATTATATATATATATATATATATATATATATTATATATATATATGCATAAGGAAGGTAATATATGTAGATTAAAGATGAATTTAATAAAACTGTGGCTTTCAAGTGTTGTCATACTTTAAATTAATGTATTTGTTTTTATTTTTGTAATTCAATAGTGAGGCAATTGTAGATAAATAGTTATGATAAAAGATTTACTTATTTATGCAGTCACTTATATACATGTTAAAGACATAGAATAATGTAACTATAAGTAATAAGTACATTTGTTAAGCAGAGCTAAGGAAAATCTATATTTTTAAAAACAATTATTATACACGATTATACAAAGCAATATACATATGTAGGTACATATCTATAGCCCAAATAAATGCTCATATACAGAGGGATATGCTGTATATTTATGTTTGCGTATGATGGTTATGTGGGGAAAAGCCAATTCTTGAGTAGTTTTCTGAAGATAATGTGGTTATCTGTCGATCTTATGTTGGGGGTAAAGAGTTCCATAGTTTGGCTGCTTGAACAGAGAAGAATGTGACACCCATGTTTTTTTTCTTGTACAGTGTGATTTTGAGGCAAGGGGTCACTCTAGAGCGAAGGTTTCTTTGTTGAATGTATTTGGTGATTTTATTCCTGATGAAGAGCGGTCCCGGTCCATTTATCACTTTGTGGGTGATACAAAGCAGCTTCAACGTGGATCTTCTGGCAACCGGTAACTAATGCAGGGCTTTCAAGGCAGCGGGGATGTGGTCTTGTGGTTTTAAATGTAAGAGTAGTCTGGCAGCCGAGTTCTGAATCCATTGTAGTCTTTTCATAATCGTTAAAGGTGATCCATGGTAGGGGCTATTGGCATAATCGAGTTTGACAGAACAAGAGAAATGGTAGCCTGGACCTTGTGTGGAAATCCCAGATGGGGGAAAATTTGTCGCAGAGTTTTTATAGTAACAAAGCTTGATATTGCTAGTTTGTTCACTTGGGCATTCATTGATAGCTTGGAGTCCATGGTCATTGTGAGAAGTTGGCCTGGTATATGCTGTTCACTAGTTAAAGTGGACACCTTGCACCAGTACAATTCGACTCTTATGGTAGGTAGGTTTAAGACAACCTTTATAGAAAGCTATCCTAGTGGTAGCTGTGGAGAGCAGCCTTCAGGCTAAGTCTTGGAGGAATGTAAAGCAGCTTGTTTTACCACACAATCTCTTGAATCACCAAATGAAAAGACACCACACAGGTATATATATCAAATATATATGTATTTATTACTAAACAACTCTCTACTAATCTCTTGTGAGATTAGAAGACAGGAACATATGCATAAATCAACGTTTCACAATAAATTAAGCACAAATATGGCTGGGGCCCTAGGGGCGTACCAGACCATATACTAAAAAGAGACTTAAGAACAACGACTTGCAAGGAGACAAGGCCCAGGGCCTTCAGAAGTGTTGGGGCCTCACGAAACCACCCAAGGCAGGTAAGTAAAGGACCCACGGGGGACGCGTGCAGTGAGAGAACACAGGCGCGGGTCGCCGTAGACTTCAATGGGGCAAGTCGCGGTTGGAAATTAAGAGTTTAAGGGCACTTCGGGAGTAGCTACAAGCAAGTCACTTACAGGGTAAGTAGTTCTAGGGCCAACACCCACAGGAGCACCGTAGGGCTGGAGTTACCTCACCCAGGGAAGCCGGGTGCATAGGTGTCCTTTGGTGTCGGTCGCGGCATCGTTTTCAATGGGAGCCAAAGAAGACTTGCTGCTTGTGAAGACAGGAGAAGTGTCCGGTGGAATCCAAGCCTGGATTCAGAAGAAGGAAGACCTGAAAGCAGAGGGGACAGTGTTCAAAGTCACTTGGCAGTGACCTGGGGCAAGGAAGATGAATGCCCACCGTCGTCGACAGATTCAGGTTGTTCATGGGTGTCTTGACTCTTCAGCCATGAGGTTCAGGAGGCGTCGAGGACAACCAGGAGCTGGATTCAGCATGTCCCACAAAGTCTGCAGCTTACTGCAGTCTTGGCGACCCGATTGGAGCCAACAAGCCTTGGTAGCAGCAAGTCTTGTGGAAAGCGTAAAAAGTCAATGGTGCAGACCAGCAAGGTCTGGGGAACTCACCCAGCAAAGGTAAGTCAGGGCAGGCCTGGAGCAACCAGGGGAGCCCTTTGGTTCTGTGGAAAAGTCTTCAGGGGACCCACAAGTTGGCTGGCAAGGGATTGTAAAGACGCCTCAGGAGGATTCCTTCAACAGGGGCCCACGGTCACTCGAGACGGGGTAGGCCTCTGATCTTCGGAGGGATTCCTGCTAGAGGCTAGGACCACACGTGTTCCAAAGCACAGGTTCGTAGAACGTCGTGAAGGGGTTGCACCCGACAATAGTGTACAGTACACAGGGACTGCGGTTCCTCATCACTCGTGGGGTCCACTGGCCTCAGCTTCACTGGGGACTCACGATGGCCTTGGAGAAGTCAGGAAATCCTCGTCTTGGGCTGCAGGGACCTCGGGCTCCAGCGGGAGCAGCGTAGTTTGTGACCGTCGTTGTAGTTTTTGGTGCCTGCCAAGCAGGGGAGTCACTCCTTGACTCCAAGGGAGATTCTTCAGTCTTCCAGAGGTAGTGGAACGTCGAAGGTCCAGGATTCTTCTTCAGAGCGTCATCCAGGGGTATCTAGTTTGCAATGCACAGGTTCCCCCTCTTATACTAAAAGGAAGGGAGGGACTAGCTCTATGACCCCACCTATGGGAGGGTCAGGGAAGTGGGTGGCTACACCCACTTCCCTTTGTCCAGTTTCGCGCCAGAGCAGGGGCAGGTTGCCCCTGAGCTGGTTTGAACTGGCATATGCACAGAGGAGCCTTCTGCTCTCCCAGTGCAGGACTTCAAAGCACTCTAGGAGTGCACCCACCCAGCCCCAATACACTAAACCCTGTCTGGGAGGTGGTCACACCTCCCTGGTACAGGATACCTATTGTTGGGCTTCCTCCACTGCGAGTTTCGGTCATCAGCAGGAGGGCAGCCCCGTGTCTGTGACTGGTGGCATCCATTTTGTGATGCCAGGGCTCTTCAGGATTCTACCGCGTTTGCACAGTAGGTACATGTCTATCCCTCTAGAAGGGTGGAATGCTACCCCCGCCACCAGAACTGGCGGGGGGGGTAGTATTCCAAGATGTTTGACACCAAACACGACATGTTTCCGTGCAGCCATCCCAAAGTTAGCATTTAACGCTAGGTTATAATGCACTTAAGAGTATATGGTCAGGCTGCACTACAAACAGCCTCAGAGAAGGGTCTCCGAATGCTGCAGAGGGCTCTGCTCATGCAGGGGCACCCTCTCACATAGGAACCAAGCACTCTGCCTTCAGGATTGATAAGGCCTGCCATAGGAGTGACTTATAGGTTTATATGTGTGTATCTATGTAGTGATATAGGTAGCCTATATCACAGTAAGGAGTGCATGCACCACCTTACCCAGGCTGCAGTAGCAGACCTGTGGTGTCAGATTTAGTCTGCTTCCCAGGGGTGGCATAATACATGCTTCAGCCCCTGGTAGGCCTGTGAAGTACCTATGCCCTTGGCACCTAAGGTACCATATACTAGGGACTCATAAGGTACCACAGTATCCAATCACTAGTGCACCTAGAGTGCACTCCAAGTCGTTAGAGAGAACAGAGAGGCTGGGGCCCTGATTGGCAGGGTCCCAGCCTGACTATAGCCAGAAACCAGTGTAAACATCAGAAAAAAAGTGGGGGCAACATAAGAGGCAGATCCTACTCTCCTACACAACCCCCCAAACGCAGGGACACTAAACTAACCTTGACCAGTTGAGTCTTCGTGCTCTAAGTGGAAATACCTTGAGAGTCCATCTGCATTGGCATGTTGGGTCCCAGGCCTATGTTCCACTGTATAGTCCATCCCCTGTAGGGAAATGGACCACCTCAAAAGTTTTGGGTTTTCACCTTTCATCTGTTTAAGCCATAGGAGGGGCTTGTGGTCAGTCTGAACTATGAAGTGAGTGCCAAACAAGTATGGCCTCAGCTTCTTCAGGGCCCACACCACAGCAAAGGCCTCCCTCTCTATAGCTGACCAACGTTTCTCTCTATGGGTCAGCTTCCTGCTAATAAAAGCTACTGGCTGGTCTTGACCTTCATCATTCAGTTGAGACAGTACAGCTCCCACACCCAGCTCAGAAGCATCTGTTTGGACAATGAACTTTTTGGTGTAGTCTGGACTCTGTAAGATGGGGGCAGTGCACATGGCCTGCTTTAGGTCTTCAAATGCCTTCTGACAGCTAGCTGTCCACTGAACCTTTTTTGGCATATTCTTTGAGGTCAGATCATTCAAGGGGGTCACTATAGATCCATATCCCTTCACAAACCTCCTATAGAACCCAGTCAGGCCTAAGAAGGCTCTCACCTGTGTCTGGGTGGTTGGAGCAACCCATTCCATTATGGTTTGGATTTTACTCTGTAAAGGCTGAACCTGGCCTCCACCCACAAGGTGGCCCAGGTATACAACCTGACTCTGCCCTATCTGGCACTTAGTGGCCTTGATAGTGAGGCCTGCTTTCTGCAGAGCCTCCAAAACATTTCTGAGGTGGACCAGGTGATCCTGCCAGGAGGAACTAAAGACAGCAATATCATCTAGATAAGCTGAGCAATAAGTTTCCATCCCTGCCAGAACTTTGTTCACCAACCTCTGAAAAGTGGCAGGTGCATTTTTCAATCCAAAGGGCATCACCACAAAGTGGTAGTGCCCACCAGGGGTCGAAAATGCTGTTTTGGCTTTTGCATCATCAGCTAACCTGATCTGCCAGTAGCCAGCTGTTAGGTCAAATGTACTCAGATGCTTGGCTGAGGCCAAAGTATCAATCAGGTCATCTGCCCTTGGTATGGGATAGGCATCAGTCCTGGTGACTGCTTTGAGGCCTCTGTAGTCTACACAAAACCTCATTTCTTTCTTACCACCCTGGGTATGAGGCTTGGGTACTAGGACTACTGGGCTAGCCCAAGGGCTATCTGAAGGCTCAATCACACCTAACTCCAACATTTTCTGGACTTCAGTCCTGATACAGTCCCTGACATGGTCAGGTTGCCTGTAGATTTTACTCTTGACAGGCAGACTGTCCCCAGTGTCCACCTCATGGGTGCACCAGGTAGTCTGACTAGGGGTCAGGCTAAACATATGTCTGTACTGCTGCAGAACTTGTCTGCACTCAGTTTGCTGATGGTCAGTGAGGCTGCTTGCCAAAGCAACACCATCTACTGACCCATCATCAGGGTTCTGTGAGAGCAGGTCAGGGAGAGGGTCACTCTCCTCCTCCTGTTCCTCATCAGTTGCCATGAGCAAGCCCATGTCAGCCCTGTCAACATATGGCTTTAATCTGTTGACATGGAGCACCCTCAGGGGGCTCCTGGGAGTTCCAAGATTCACCAGATAGGTGACTTCTCCCTTTTGCTCAACTATTGTATGGGGGCCACTCCATTTGTCTTGGAGGGCTGCTGGGGCCACAGGCTCCAACACCCACACCTTCTGTCCTGGCTGGTACACAGTCAGCACAGCCTTTGGTCATGCCAAGCTTTTTGTAATTCTTGGCTGGCCTCCAGGTTTTTGGTTGCCTTTTTCATGTATTCGGCCATCCTGGAGCGGAGACCAAGTACATAGTCCATCACATCTTGTTTGGGGGTTTGAGAGGTAACTCCCAGCCCTCTTTTACCAAACATAATGGACCTCTTACAGGATGCCCAAACAGAAGCTCAAATGGGCTGTAACCAACCCCCTTCTGTGGAACCTCTCTGTATGCAAACAACAGGCAGGGAAGAAGAAGGTCCCATTTCCGCCTAAGCTTCTCTGGGAGTCCTTTAATCATTCCCTTCAGGGTTTTGTTGAAACGTTCAACCAACCCATTGCATTGTGGGTGATAGGGGTGGTGAACTTATAAGTTACACCACACTCCTTCCACATTGCTTTCAAATATCCTGACATGAAGTTTGTAGCTCTGTCAGAGATGACTCCTTTGGGAAACCCACTCTGGAGAAAACTCCAATGAGGGCTCTTGCCACCACAGGGGCTGTGGTGGTCCTCAGGGGAATTGCCTCTGGGTACCTGGTGGCATGATCCACTACCACCAGGATAAATCTGTGCCCAGATGCAGTTTGAGGGTCAAGGGGACCAACAATGTCAATCCCTACCCTTTCAAAGGGCACCCCCACCACAGGTAGTGGTATCAGGGGGCCTTTGTGGTGCCACCTGCCTTGCCACTGGCTTGGCATGTGACACAGGAGCGACAAAACTCCTTTGTGTCCTCTGACATATGTGGCCAATGAAAATGTGGAACAAGCCTGTCCCAGGTCTTGTTTTGGCCCAAGTGACCTGCTAAAGGGATATCATGTGCTAGGGTCAAGAGGAACCCCCTAAACTTCTGAGGTATTACCAACCTCCTGGTGGCTCCAGGGGCTGGATCTCTACCCTCAGAATATAGGAGTCCCTCATCCCAATAAACTTTATGGGACCCTCTAGCACTCCCAGCAGCCTCAGCAGCAGCCTGCTGTCTGAGGGGGTTCAAGAGAGGGGCAGCACTGTTGCTCCTTACTCAGATCTTCCCTAGAAGGGCCCCCTGCCCCCAAGAACTCAACCTGATCAGGCTCAAGTTCCTCTGGGATCTGCTCCTCCTCCCTTAAGAGGGGAATCAGTGATCTGAGACAGAGGGGAAGGCACTGCCTTAACCCTACTGCTCCTCTTCTTGGGAAGCATCTGGTCCATGGTTTCAGGATCCAGAGCTGGTTCAGTGTCATGCATTTTGGCCTGTGACCTGGTCACAGCAAATACCTTTGCAGGGATGCCCAGCATCTCAGCATGAGTCCATAACTCTACTTCAGACCAGGCTGAAGTTTCTAGATCATTGCCCAATAGACATTCTACAGGGAGGTCTGCACTGACTACAACCTTCTTGAGGCCAGTTACCCCTCCCCAGGAGAAATTCACAACTGCCAGACTATGGTTGGTCCTGACATTGCTTGCATTGGTCACCTGGTACATTTCGCCCAGGATGATCTGTCCAGGGTCCACAAGATCCCCTGCCACCATGGTGACACTAGCACCTGTGTCCCTAAATGCCAAAGCCTGTTTGCCATTTATTACAGGCTGCTGTTTGTATTTGCCCAGATTACTGGGGCTCACCAGGAAGGACATGTCAATGTCTCCATCACAAATCAGCATTGCCTGAGTGGGTACTCTGACTAGGCCAGAGTCCACTTCAGAACCCAGGGTCAACCCTACTACACCCTTATTCTGAGTACCACCTCCACCAGTAGCTGAACTAGGGGGAACAGTTGCCTTAGGGGCAGGAGTGGTGGTGGTTTGGTCTTTGGACGTGTTACAATCAGAAGTCCAGTGCCCTTTCTGTTTACAGAATTTGCACCAGGGCTTCTTTTGGCCTTTTCCCTTGTTGGATTGTGACTCCCCACCAGATGCAGATTTTTGGGGCCCTTGTGAAGATTTCTGGTCTTTTGACTTATCCCCACTTTTCTCAGAGCCCTTAGAATCCTGCTTCTTTGTGTCACCCCCTTGGTTCTGGGTTTTCTGCCTCACCCTGGTTCTGACCCACTTGTCTGCCTTCTTTCCCAATTCTTGGGGAGAGGTCAGATCTGAGTCCACCAGGTATTGATGCAACAACTGGTTCTGGCAATTATTAAGGATCTGTTCTCTCATCATTAGATTATACAATCCCTTGAAATCAGTAACCCTACTGCCAACCAGCCAACCCTCCAGAGCCTTGGTTGCACAATCTACAAAGTCAGTCCAGTCCTGAGTCTGTGCCTTCTGGGTGTCTCTGAACTTTAACCTGTACTGCTCAGTGGTTAAGCCAAACCCATCTATCAGTGCACTCTTCAGGATTTCATAGTCATCAGCATCCTCTTCTCTAACAGTGAGGAGCTTGTCTCTATCTTTATCTGAAAAGGAGAGCCACAAGATTGCTGCCCATTGCTTTTGGGGGACCTGTTGTACTCTACAGGCCCTTTCCATAGCAGTTACCCACTTATGGATATCATCCCCACTCTGGTAGGGAGGAACAACCTTCCTCAGGTTCCTAGGGTCTGGAATATATTCTCTGCCTCTAGGGATACTGTTGCTGCCACCAGGGGTTTCAAACCCCTCTTTTCTAGAAGCTCTCTGGAGCTCCAGGGCTTTCTTATCTAATGCCAACTGCTTGGTTTTGAGGGCAAATCTTGCTTCCTCATACTGCAGCAGTTTGTACATTCTGTCAGAGGAGGTCTCTCTTCTTGGAAAGTAGGAGTTCCTCGGGTAGACAGATTCTCTGCCAAAGTGATAGGAGTGTTCAGATTCCCTAGAAAGGGACCTAGGCCTCACCTCCACTATGTCAGTTCTCTTAGGGAGAATTCCTCTGTCCTGTTCAGATCCCTTGGGACCTGGCCCTACAATCACAGAGTCTTGGTCAGCCAGATGTTCATCATCTGACCCAGACACTGTAATTGACCCACCCACTGATTCAGACCCATTAGCTCCTAGAGCTAATCTAAGATGATCTGCTGTCAGCGGATCTATCAGGTGTAGTGTGGAGGGACTCTGTCCTAGCTTCAGGTGCCTTGCAGCACACATGGCTCTCAAGTCAGAGAAAGCCATGTCCTTATACTGAGGCTGAGTGGATCCACTGGGTCCACCCTTTAAGGACATTCTAGTGTTGTGCAGTGTTGTACTACCTACACTAGTTTGTGGCCTACTGATACTAGCTTGAGCTGTAGAAAGGGTGTGCTATCCCTTGGCACACAGCTCTAAGTTCAGTAGAACTTATTGATACTAAGCTTGACTTTATATGTACCTTGAGTACCTATAGTGGTTTTCAGTTAGTAATTCAAATAGAGATTTTCTGGTAAAACAATAGCAAGCTGGAATCCCACCGCTGCCATCAATGTGAGAAGTTGGCCTGGTATATGCTGTTCACTAGTTAAAGTGGACACCTTGCACCAGTACAATTCGACTCTTATGGTAGGTAGGTTTAAGACAACCTTTATAGAAAGCTATCCTAGTGGTAGCTGTGGAGAGCAGCCTTCAGGCTAAGTCTTGGAGGAATGTAAAGCAGCTTGTTTTACCACACAATCTCTTGAATCACCAAATGAAAAGACACCACACAGGTATATATATCAAATATATATGTATTTATTACTAAACAACTCTCTACTAATCTCTTGTGAGATTAGAAGACAGGAACATATGCATAAATCAACGTTTCACAATAAATTAAGCACAAATATGGCTGGGGCCCTAGGGGCGTACCAGACCATATACTAAAAAGAGACTTAAGAACAACGACTTGCAAGGAGACAAGGCCCAGGGCCTTCAGAAGTGTTGGGGCCTCACGAAACCACCCAAGGCAGGTAAGTAAAGGACCCACGGGGGACGCGTGCAGTGAGAGAACACAGGCGCGGGTCGCCGTAGACTTCAATGGGGCAAGTCGCGGTTGGAAATTAAGAGTTTAAGGGCACTTCGGGAGTAGCTACAAGCAAGTCACTTACAGGGTAAGTAGTTCTAGGGCCAACACCCACAGGAGCACCATAGGGCTGGAGTTACCTCACCCAGGGAAGCCGGGTGCATAGGTGTCCTTTGGTGTCGGTCGCGGCATCGTTTTCAATGGGAGCCAAAGAAGACTTGCTGCTTGTGAAGACAGGAGAAGTGTCCGGTGGAATCCAAGCCTGGATTCGGAAGAAGGAAGACCTGAAAGCAGAGGGGACAGTGTTCAAAGTCACTTGGCAGTGACCTGGGGCAAGGAAGATGAATGCCCACCGTCGTCGACAGATTCAGGTTGTTCATGGGTGTCTTGACTCTTCAGCCATGAGGTTCAGGAGGCGTCGAGGACAACCAGGAGCTGGATTCAGCATGTCCCACAAAGTCTGCAGCTGACTGCAGTCTTGGCGACCCGATTGGAGCCAACAAGCCTTGGTAGCAGCAAGTCTTGTGGAAAGCGTAAAAAGTCAATGGTGCAGACCAGCAAGGTCCGGAGAACTCACCCAGCAAAGGTAAGTCAGGGCAGGCCTGGAGCAACCAGGGGAGCCCTTTGGTTCTGTGAAAAAGTCTTCATGGGACCCACAAGCCGGCTGGCAAGGGATCGCAAAGACGCCTCGGGAGGATTCCTTCAACAGGGGCCCACGGTCACTCGGGATGGGGTAGGCCTCTGATCTTCAGAGGGATTCTTTCTAGAGGCTAGGACCACATGTGGTCCAAAGCACAGGTTCGTAGAACGTCGTGAAGGGGTTGCACCTGACAATAGTGCACGGTACCCAGGGACTGCGGTTCCTCGTCACTCGTGGGGTCCACTGGCCTCAGCTTCGCTGGGGACTCACGATGGCCTTGGAGAAATCAGGAAATCCTCGTCTTGGGCTGCAGGGACCTCGGGCTCCGGCGGGAGCGGCATAGTTTGCGACCGTCAGTGTAGTTTTTGGTGCCTGCCAAGCAGGGGAGTCACTCCTTGACTCCAAGGGAGATTCTTCAGTCTTCCAGAGGTAGTGGAATGTCGAAGGTCCAGTATTCTTCTTCAGAGCGTCGTCCAGGGGTATCTAGTTTGCAATGCACAGGTTCCCCCTCTTATACTAAAAGTAAGGGAGGGACTAGCTCTATGACCCCACCTATGGGAGGGTCAGGGGAGTGGGTGGCTACACCCACTTCCCTTTGTCCAGTTTTGCACCAGAGCAGGGGCAGGTAGCCCCTGAGCTGGTTTGAACTGGCATATGCACAGAGGAGCCTTCTGCTCCCCCAGTGCAGGACTTCAAAGCACTCTAGGAGTGCACCCACCCAGCCCCAATACAATAAACCCTGTCTGGGAGGTGGTCACACCTCCCTGGGACAGGATACCTATTGTTGGGCTTCCTCCACTGCGAGTTTCGGTCATCAGCAGGAGGGCAGCCCCGTGTCTGTGACTGGTGGCATCCATTTTGTGATGCCAGGGCTCTTCAGGATTCTACCGCATTTGCACAGTAGGTACATGTCTATCCCTCTAGAATGGTGGAATGCTACCCCCGCCACCAGAACTGGCGGGGGGGTAGTATTCCAAGATGTTTGACACCAAACACGACATGTTTCCGTGCAGCCATCCCAAAGTTAGCATTTAACGCTAGGTTATAATGCACTTAAGAGTATATGGTCAGGCTGCACTACAAACAGCCTCAGAGAAGGGTCTCCGAATGCTGCAGAGTGGCTCTGCTCATGCAGGGGCACCCTCTCACATAGGAACCAAGCACTCTGCCTTCAGGATTGATAAGGCCTGCCATAGGAGTGACTTATAGGTTTATATGTGTGTATCTATCTAGTGATATAGGTAGCCTATATCACAGTAAGGAGTGCATGCACCACCTTACCCAGGCTGCAGTAGCAGACCTGTGGTGTCAGATTTAGTCTGCTTCCCAGGGGTGGCATAATACATGCTTCAGCCCCTGGTAGGCCTGTGAAGTACCTATGCCCTTGGCACCTAAGGTACCATATACTAGGGACTCATAAGGTACCACAGTATCCAATCACTAGTGCACCTAGAGTGCACTCCAAGTCGTTTAGAGAGAACAGAGAGGTTGGGGCACTGATTGGCAGGGTCCCAGCCTGACTATAGCCAGAAACCAGTGTAAACATCAGAAAAAAAGTGGGGGCAACATAAGAAGCAGGTCCTACTCTCCTACACAACCCCCCAAACGCAGGGACACTAAACTAACCTTGACCAGTTGAGTCTTCGTGCTCTAAGTGGAAATACCTTGAGAGTCCATCTGCATTGGCATGTTGGGTCCCAGGCCTATGTTCCACTGTATAGTCCATCCCCTGTAGGGAAATGGACCACCTCAAAAGTTTTGGGTTTTCACCTTTCATCTGTTTAAGCCATAGGAGGGGCTTGTGGTCAGTCTGAACTATGAAGTGAGTGCCAAACAAGTATGGCCTCAGCTTCTTCAGGGCCCACACCACAGCAAAGGCCTCCCTCTCTATAGCTGACCAACGTTTCTCTCTATGGGTCAGCCTCCTGCTAATAAAAGCTACTGGCTGGTCTTGACCTTCATCATTCAGTTGAGACAGTACAGCTCCCACACCCAGCTCAGAAGCATCTGTTTGGACAATGAACTTTTTGGTGTAGTCTGGACTCTGTAAGATGGGGGCAGTGCACATGGCCTGCTTTAGGTCTTCAAATGCCTTCTGACAGCTAGCTGTCCACTGAACCTTTTTTGGCATTTTCTTTGAGGTCAGATCATTCAAGGGGGTCACTATAGATCCATATCCTTTCACAAACCTCCTATAGTACCCAGTCAGGCCTAAGAAGGCTCTCACCTGGGTCTGGGTGGTTGGAGCAACCCATTCCATTATGGTTTGGATTTTACTCTGTAAAGGCTGAACCTGGCCTCCACCCACAAGGTGGCCCAGGTATACAACCTGACTCTGCCCTATCTGGCACTTAGTGGCCTTGATAGTGAGGCCTGCTTTCTGCAGAGCCTCCAAAACATTTCTGAGGTGGACCAGGTGATCCTGCCAGGAGGAACTAAAGACAGCAATATCATCTAGATAAGCTGAGCAATAAGTTTCCATCCCTGCCAGAACTTTGTTCACCAACCTCTGAAAAGTGGCAGGTGCATTTTTCAATCCAAAGGGCATCACCACAAAGTGGTAGTGCCCACCAGGGGTCGAAAATGCTGTTTTGGCTTTTGCATCATCAGCTAACCTGATCTGCCAGTAGCCAGCTGTTAGGTCAAATGTACTCAGATGCTTGGCTGAGGCCAAAGTATCAATCAGGTCAACTGCCCTTGGTATGGGATAGGCATCAGTCCTGGTGACTGCTTTGAGGCCTCTGTAGTCTACACAAAACCTCATTTCTTTCTTACCACCCTGGGTATGAGGCTTGGGTACTAGGACTACTGGGCTAGCCCAAGGGCTATCTGAAGGCTCAATCACACCTAACTCCAACATTTTCTGGACTTCAGTCCTGATACAGTCCCTGACATGGTCAGGTTGCCTGTAGATTTTACTCTTGACAGGCAGACTGTCCCCAGTGTCCACCTCATCGGTGCACCAGGTAGTCTGACTAGGGGTCAGGCTAAACATATGTCTGTACTGCTGCAGAACTTGTCTGCACTCAGTTTGCTGATGGTCAGTGAGGCTGCTTGCCAAAGCAACACCATCTACTGACCCATCATCAGGGTTCTGTGAGAGCAGGTCAGGGAGAGGGTCACTCTCCTCCTCCTGTTCCTCATCAGTTGCCATGAGCAAGCCCATGTCAGCCCTGTCAACATATGGCTTTAATCTGTTGACATGGAGCACCCTCAGGGGGCTCCTGGGAGTTCCAAGATTCACCAGATAGGTGACTTCTCCCTTTTGCTCAACTATTGTATGGGGGCCACTCCATTTGTCTTGGAGGGCTGCTGGGGCCACAGGCTCCAACACCCACACCTTCTGTCCTGGCTGGTACACAGTCAGCACAGCCTTTGGTCATGCCAAGCTTTTTGTAATTCTTGGCTGGCCTCCAGGTTTTTGGTTGCCTTTTTCATGTATTCGGCCATCCTGGAGCGGAGACCAAGTACATAGTCCATCACATCTTGTTTGGGGGTTTGAGAGGTAACTCCCAGCCCTCTTTTACCAAACATAATGGACCTCTTACAGGATGCCCAAACAGAAGCTCAAATGGGCTGTAACCAACCCCCTTCTGTGGAACCTCTCTGTATGCAAACAACAGGCAGGGAAGAAGAAGGTCCCATTTCCGCCTAAGCTTCTCTGGAAGTCCTTTAATCATTCCCTTCAGGGTTTTGTTGAAACGTTCAACCAACCCATTGCATTGTGGGTGATAGGGGTGGTGAACTTATAAGTTACACCACACTCCTTCCACATTGCTTTCAAATATCCTGACATGAAGTTTGTACCTCTGTCAGAGATGACCTCCTTTGGGAAACCCACTCTGGAGAAAACTCCAATGAGGGCTCTTGCCACCACAGGGGCTGTGGTGGTCCTCAGAGGAATTGCCTCTGGGTACCTGGTGGCATGATCCACTACCACCAGGATAAATCTGTGCCCAGATGCAGTTTGAGGGTCAAGGGGACCAACAATGTCAATCCCTACCCTTTCAAAGGGCACCCCCACCACAGGTAGTGGTATCAGGGGGCCTTTGTGGTGCCACCTGCCTTGCCACTGGCTTGGCATGTGACACAGGAGCGACAAAACTCCTTTGTGTCCTCTGACATATTTGGCCAATGAAAATGTGGAACAAGCCTGTCCCAGGTCTTGTTTTGGCCCAAGTGACCTGCTAAAGGGATATCATGTGCTAGGGTCAAGAGGAACCCCTAAACTTCTGAGGTATTACCAACCTCCTGGTGGCTCCAGGGGCTGGATCTCTACCCTCAGAATATAGGAGTCCCTCATCCCAATAAACTTTATGGGACCCTCTAGCACTCCCAGCAGCCTCAGCAGCAGCCTGCTGTCTGAGGGGTTCAAGAGAGGGGCAGCACTGTTGCTCCTTACTCAGATCTTCCCTAGAAGGGCTCCCTGCCCCCAAGAACTCAACCTGATCAGGCTCAAGTTCCTCTGGGATCTGCTCCTCCTCCCTTAAGAGGGGAATCAGTGATCTGAGACAGAGGGGAAGGCACTGCCTTAACCCTACTGCTCCTCTTCTTGGGAAGCATCTGGTCCATGGTTTCAGGATCCAGAGCTGGTTCAGTGTCATGCATTTTGGCCTGTGACCTGGTCACAGCAAATACCTTTGCAGGGATGCCCAGCATCTCAGCATGAGTCCATAACTCTACTTCAGACCAGGCTGAAGTTTCTAGATCATTGCCCAATAGACATTCTACAGGGAGGTCTGCACTGACTACAACCTTCTTGAGGCCAGTTACCCCTCCCCAGGAGAAATTCACAACTGCCAGACTATGGTTGGTCCTGACATTGCTTGCATTGGTCACCTGGTACATTTCGCCCAGGATGATCTGTCCAGGGTCCACAAGATCCCCTGCCACCATGGTGACACTAGCACCTGTGTCCCTAAATGCCAAAGCCTGTTTGCCATTTATTACAGGCTGCTGTTTGTATTTGCCCAGATTACTGGGGCTCACCAGGAAGGACATGTCAATGTCTCCATCACAAATCAGCATTGCCTGAGTGGGTACTCTGACTAGGCCAGAGTGCACTTCAGAACCCAGGGTCAACCCTACTACACCCTTATTCTGAGTACCACCTCCACCAGTAGCTGAACTAGGGGGAACAGTTGCCTTAGGGGCAGGAGTGGTGGTGGTTTGGTCTTTGGACTTGTTACAATCAGAAGTCCAGTGCCCTTTCTGTTTACAGAATTTGCACCAGGGCTTCTTTTGGCCTTTTCCCTTGTTGGATTGTGACTCCCCACCAGATGCAGATTTTTGGGCCCTTGTGAAGACTTCTGGTCTTTTGACTTATCCCCACTTTTCTCAGAGCCCTTAGAATCCTGCTTCTTTGTGTCACCCCCTTGGTTCTGGGTTTTCTGCCTCACCCTGGTTCTGACCCACTTGTCTGCCTTCTTTCCCAATTCTTGGGGAGAGGTCAGATCTGAGTCCACCAGGTATTGATGCAACAACTGGTTCTGGCAATTATTAAGGATCTGTTCTCTCATCATTAGATTATACAATCCCTTGAAATCAGTAACCCTACTGCCAACCAGCCAACCCTCCAGAGCCTTGGTTGCACAATCTACAAAGTCAGTCCATTCCTGAGTCTGTGCCTTCTGGGTGTCTCTGAACTTCAACCTGTACTGCTCAGTGGTTAAGCCAAACCCATCTATCAGTGCACTCTTCAGGACTTCATAGTCATCAGCATCCTCTTCTCTAACAGTGAGGAGCTTGTCTCTACCTATCTGAAAAGGAGAGCCACAAGATTGCTGCCCACTGCTTTTGGGGGACCTGTTGTACTCTACAGGCCCTTTCCATAGCAGTTACCCACTTATGGATATCATCCCCACTCTGGTAGGGAGGAACAACCTTGCTCAGGTTCCTATGGTCTGGAATATATTCTCTGCCTCTAGGGACACTGTTGCTGCCACCAGGGGGTTCAAACCCCTCTTTTCTAGAAGCTCTCTGGAGCTCCAGGGCTTCCTTATCTAATGCCAACTGCTTGGTTTTGAGGGCAAATCTCGCTTCCTCATACTGCAGCAGTTTGTACATTCTGTCAGAGGAGGTCTCTCTTCTTGGAAAGTAGGAGTTCCTCGGGTAGACAGATTATCTGCCAGAGTGATAGGAGTGTTCAGATTCCCTAGAAAGGGACCTAGGCCTCACCTCCACTATGTCAGTTCTCTTAGGGAGAATTCCTCTGTCCTGTTCAGATCCCTTGGGACCTGGCCCTACAATCACAGAGTCTTGGTCAGCCAGATGTTCATCATCTGACCCAGACACTGTAATTGACCCACCCACTGATTCAGACCCATTAGCTCCTAGAGCTAATCTAAGATCATCTGCTGTCAGCGGATCTATCAGGTGTACTGTGGAGGGACTCTGTCCTAGCTTCAGGTGCCTTGCAGCACACATGGCTCTCAAGTCAGAGAAAGCCATGTCCTTATACTGAGGCTGAGTGGATCCACTGGGTCCACCCTTTAAGGACATTCTAGTGTTGTGCAGTGTTGTACTACCTACACTAGTTTGTGGCCTACTGATACTAGCTTGAGCTGTAGAAAGGGTGTGCTATCCCTTGGCACACAGCACTAAGTTCAGTAGAACTTATTGATACTAAGCTTGACTTTATATGTACCTTGAGTACCTATAGTGGTTTTCAGTTAGTAATTCAAATAGAGATTTTCTGGTAAAACAATAGCAAGCTGGAATCCCACCGCTGCCATCAATGTGAGAAGTTGGCCTGGTATATGCTGTTCACTAGTTAAAGTGGACACCTTGCACCAGTACAATTCGACTCTTATGGTAGGTAGGTTTAAGACAACCTTTATAGAAAGCTATCCTAGTGGTAGCTGTGGAGAGCAGCCTTCAGGCTAAGTCTTGGAGGAATGTAAAGCAGCTTGTTTTACCACACAATCTCTTGAATCACCAAATAAAAAGACACCACACAGGTATATATATCAAATATATATGTATTTATTACTAAACAACTCTCTACTAATCTCTTGTGAGATTAGAAGACAGGAACATATGCATAAATCAACGTTTCACAATAAATTAAGCACAAATATGGCTGGGGCCCTAGGGGCGTACCAGACCATATACTAAAAAAGAGACTTAAGAACAACGACTTGCAAGGAGACAAGGCCCAGGGCCTTCAGAAGTGTTGGGGCCTCACGAAACCACCCAAGGCAGGTAAGTAAAGGACCCATGGGGGACGCGTGCAGTGAGAGAACACAGGCGCGGGTCGCCGTAGACTTCAATGGGGCAAGTCGCGGTTGGAAATTAAGAGTTTAAGGGCACTTCGGGAGTAGCTACAAGCAAGTCACTTACAGGGTAAGTAGTTCTAGGGCCAACACCCACAGGAGCACCATAGTGCTGGAGTTACCTCACCCAGGGAAGCCGGGTGCATAGGTGTCCTTTGGTGTCGGTCGCGGCGTCGTTTTCAATGGGAGCCAAAGAAGACTTGCTGCTTGTGAAGACAGAAGAAGTGTCCGGTGGAATCCAAGCCTGGATTCAGAAGAAGGAAGACCTGAAAGCAGAGGGGACAGTGTTCAAAGTCACTTGGCAGTGACCTGGGGCAAGGAAGATGAATGCCCACCGTCGTCGACAGATTCAGGTTGTTCACGGGTGTCTGAACTCTTCGGCCATGAGGTCCAGGAGGCGTCGAGGACAACCAGGAGCTGGATTCAGCATGTCCCACGAAGTCTGCAGCTGACTGCAGTGTCAGCGACCCGATTGGAGCCAACAAGCCTTGGTAGCAGCAAGTCTTGTGGAAAGCGTAAAAAGTCAATGGTGCAGACCAGCAAGGTCTGGGGAACTCACCCAGCGAAGGTAAGTCAGGGCAGGCCTGGAGCAACCAGGGGAGCCCTTTGGTTCTGTGGAAAAGTCTTCATGGGACCCACAAGCTGGCTGGCAAGGGATCGCAAAGACGCCTTGGGAGGATTCCTTCAACAGGGGCCCACGGTCACTCGGGACGGGGTAGGCCTCTGATCTTCAGAGAGATTCTTGCTAGAGGCTGAGACCACACGTGGTCCAAAGCACAGATTCGTAGAACGTCGTGAAGGGGTTGCACCTGACAATAGTGCACGGTACCCAGGGACTGCGGTTACTCATCACTCGTGGGGTCCACTGGCCTCAGCTTCGCTGGAGACTCACGATGGCCTTGGAGAAGTCAGGAAATCCTCATCTTGGGCTGCAGGGACCTCGGGCTCCGGCGGGAGCGGCATAGTTTGCGACCGTCATTGTAGTTTTTGGTGCCTGCCAAGCAGGGGAGTCACTCCTTGACTCCAAGGGAGATTCTTCAGTCTTCCAGAGGGAGTGGAACATCGAAGGTCCAGGGTTCTTCTTCAGAGCGTCGTCCAGGGGTATCTAGTTTGCAATGCACAGGTTCCCCCTCTTATACTAAAAGGAAGGGAGGGACTAGCTCTATGACCCCACCTATGGGAGGGTCAGGGGAGTGGGTGGCTACACCCACTTCCCTTTGTCCAGTTTCGTGCCAGAGCAGGGGCAGGTAGCCCCTGAGCTGGTTTGAACTGGCATATGCACAGAGGAGCCTTCTGCTCCCCCAGTGCAGGACTTCAAAGCACTCTAGGAGTGCACCCACCCAGCCCCAATACACTAAACCCTGTCTGGGAGGTGGTCACACCTCCCTGGGACAGGATACCTATTGTTGGGCTTCCTCCACTGCAAGTTTCGGTCATCAGCAGGAGGGCAGCCCCGTGTCTGTGACTGGTGGCATCCATTTTGTGATGCCAGGGCTCTTCAGGATTCTACCGTGTTTGCACAGTAGGTACATGTCTATCCCTCTAGAAGGGTGGAATGCTACCCCCGCCGCCAGAACTGGCGGGGGGTAGTATTCCAAGATGTTTGACCCCAAACACGACATGTTTCCGTGCAGCCATCCCAAAGTTAGCATTTAACGCTAGGTTATAATGCGCTTAAGAGTATATGGTTAGGCTGCACTACAAACAGCCTCAGAGAAGGGTCTCCGAATGCTGCAGAGGGGCTCTGCTCATGCAGGGGCACCCTCTCACATAGGAACCAAGCACTCTGCCTTCAGGATTGATAAGGCCTGCCATAGGAGTGACTTATAGGTTTATATGTGTGTATCTATGTAGTGATATAGGTAGCCTATATCACAGTAAGGGGTGCATGCACCACCTTACCCAGGCTGCAGTAGCAGACCTGTGGTGTCAGATTTAGTCTGCTTCTCAGGGGTGGCATAATACATGCTTCAGCCCCTGGTAGGCCTGTGAAGTACCTATGCCCTTGGCACCTTAGGTACCATATACTAGGGGCTCATAAGGTACCACAGTATCCAATCACTAGTGCACCTAGAGTGCACTCCAAGTCGTTTAGAGAGAACAGAGAGGCTGGGGCCCTGATTGGCAGGGTCCCAGCCTGACTATAGCCAGAAACCAGTGTAAACATCAGAAAAAAAGTGGGGGCAACATAAGAGGCAGATCCTACTCTCCTACAGTCATTCTGAGGTTTCTTACTTCCTTCAGTACTTTAGACGGGGTTCCCAGATCATCAGGCCAGGTGGAAAGTGGGTCATAATTTTTTCCAATCTCCTCATGTGAGTATTTCTGTTTTGGAAGAATTCAATTTGAGATGGCTCCACATCATCCATTGATCCACGGCTCTGAGACAGCTGAAAATTGGTGAGTTTCCAATGTCTTGGGGCATTCCAGTTGAAGGAGTATTTGCGTGGCTGTACTGTTTGTTGAGTCACTTGAGCTGGACTCTGTTTTTATCTACGTTACATGAAAATGGAATAAAAGAAAGAAAAAACTGAAGAACTTTGTGTCTGGATACAGACTCTTTTTATTGATTAACTTTTGCTGTATGGTGCACCTGTGCTTTTGTTTTGAATTGTTAGGCTCCTTCGGGAACAAGCACTGTGACGGTGGGTGCTATTCAGTGTGCACATGGATCCCAATTTGTATTGAAGGGATAAGATTAAGGGAGTGAAATTAGGTTAGGTGCTGGTAACTTGAAGGTACCACTGTTAGTTCTATTTTTTGAGTATTTGCGTGTCATCTGCATAGTTATAGCATGTGAGGTGAAACTGATTGATCAGTGCCGGTAATGACTCCATGTAGATGTTGAAAAGCATGGGTGAGATGATAGAGCCTTGAGCGACCCCTGCTTTTGTGAAGCATGGTTTGGACGAGAAAGGGGGGTATGGATGACATTAGTTCTGTTGTGAAGGTAGGATGTGGTCCAGTCGAGAGCAGTCCCCTCTATGCCGGCTTCGTAGATTCTTTGTATCAGAGTGTCATGGTCAACCGTGTCAAAGGCAGTTGAGAGGTCCAAGAGAAGTAGCACAGCAACCCAGTTGCAGTCAACTGTGTTCTTAAGGTCATCCCAGATAGCAATAAGGGCAGATTCTGTGTCTCTTCCTGGACGGACTAACGTTTGGAAGTCTGAAAGTATGGCATTCTGTTCAATGAACTGTGACATCTGGGCGAATGCTGCTCTTTCTATCAGTTTGCCCAGAAAAGGTCCATTTGTAATCGGTCTGTAGTTGTCGAGGTTCAGTGGGTCCAGGTTTGTTTTATTCAGTAATGGGCGTATATATGACTTTTTGAGTTCTTCTGGAAATATTCCGTAGTTAAGGAATTGTTGATGATTCTTCTTAGTGGTGTGGCAGCAGAGGTTGTTAGAAGAATTGTCTTGAACATTTGTGATGGACAGGGGTCAGAAGGACTGGCGGCAGGCCTGCTCGCTTTGACCAGGTCCATAAATTCATTGCGTGAAATTTCTTGGAAGGAATGGAGAGGCTGGGTTAGAATACTCTTTGATTGTTGTTTTGGGAAGGGGTCGGTGCTAGTGCCTTTTCTTTGTTTTAGGTATGAGTCCAACGTGTCTGCTTTGGCCGTGTAATGATTTCCCAGTTTGTCTGTGAAATCTTGAGTAACGGGATGAGCTCCATCTAGGCAATTTGCTTTATGAAATTCTGTGAGAATTTTGTAGAATTCTTTATAAGCACATTTAGCATTTTGAAATCTGTCCGAACAGTACCTATTCTTAGATTTTCTGAGAGCTGACTTGTATAATCTGTTAGGTTTCTGTAGGCAAAGTTTGTCTTGATTGGTGTTTGTTTTGAGCCAGGCACATTGCAGCTTTCTAATTTGTTGTTTTATCTCTTTTATCCCTGTACTTCTCCAAGGTGCCTGTTTTCTTTTGTTCTGTTGTGTCATTTTTAGTGGTATTAGGATATTAAAAGCTTCCTGTAGCCACTCATATAGTTTTTTAACATAATTTATTGTGTCTAGATGTGTACTGGATGTTAGTTGTGTTTCTAAGTGTATTTTAAATTTCAGTTTGTTCCACGGTCAATAGTGGATGCACATCAGGTAGTTTTAGGTGCATTGCCTTGTGTTGTTTTATGTTGGAAAGCAAGTTATTGTGGTCTGACCATGTGACTGGAGTCATTGTTTGAAATGTAACTAGTTCTGTATTAGCAAAAATGACATCTAGGATGAGTCCAGCAATGAGTGTGGGTTTGTGGATGATCTGATGCAGGTTCAGTGCGTCTAGGCCAGTGATGATTATTTTCAGATGGGGCATGTTGGGTTTGTCAAACCAAATGTTGAGGTCACCAAGAATGCATAGATTGGAGTGTAGTGTTATCAGGTTTGAAACCATGTCTAGAAGTGTATCTGGGAAAGTTGCATTGCTAGGTGGAGATCTGTAAAGGAATAGGAAGTTACAGGAGGAAGATAGTGTACGGTTAAATCTGGTGAAAAGGGCCTCACATCCTGTATGGAGACGTCGTCAGCTTTAGTGATATGTAACATTTGCCTGAACACAACAGCTAAGCCACCTCCTCTTTTGCCTATATGATTTTTGTGTGATAGTTTGATAGCCTGGAGGAACGGCTTCATGCAGGATTGGAGCCATATCATATCCCAACCATGATTGAGTGATGAAGAGTTAGTATTTGTGTCTGTGAGAAGGTCGTAGATGTGATGTTTGTTTTTAGAGAGTGTTCAAGCATTTATTAGTAGACAGTTTAGAGAATGTGCTGTGGCGATAGTTTGACTTTGTTTTGTAGAAAAGTGAGCTGTGTTTTGTGGTCTTCTAGCAGGTGTCGCCTAGTGTTGATATTAGCTGTATGAGGATAGAAATCGTGAAGCTGTTCTGTATCGTGTTCCTCGTCCAGCAGGCTAAGAAGGTGTTTTGATGGGTCTGCTTGTATAGGTGGTGGAGACAGTGTTTGAGGGTGAGTTGGTGAGTTGTGTTGTTTTTATAATGTAACCTTGTTGTGCAGTAGATATGGAGTGAAGCTGTAAGGAGTGGCATGTTGCTTATTTTGTTTGCGTCTGTTTAGGGTGGAAGGTGTATGAGTTAAGGGTAGTGATGCAGCATGTGGGTCATGTAGGAAGGTTCTAAATTGTCCAATGGATGAGAGGCGGTTAAAAGAGAGTTGCTGTGTTGCTGTATACGTGTTAGGTGTGGGGGAATAGAGAAAGCTTGGCATTGGAGTTTGTTTATGGTGTGTATCATTTATGTAGTCTGGAAGGTGGGCGTATGTTTGTAGTATGTGACCGAAAGTGTTATGAGGTGTTGCACGTGAGAGATTTTGTTGTGCTGGTTTGTGTGTTATGTTTTGTTTTTGAGGAGTGGTGAAAGGAGGTGCTGATGTATTTGTTTTCTGAGAAGGGTTTGTTTGTAGAGTATTCTTTGTGAGTGGAAGTTGTATGGTAAAGGAGTGGTGTGGTGTTTGTGAGTAGAGTGTATGTTGTGTGTAAGAGGGCATGAACTGGAGTTGAGTGTTTGTGTTAGATTTGATTGCTGCAAGAGATAATAAGTGTGATGCAGTGGAGTGTAAGTGTTGTGCGGTTGTGTTATTGTGGTAAAAAGAAGAGGAGGGTGTTGGTGGCTGAAAACATGAAAGGCTTAGTACAGGTTTGTTAGTGACAAAAAGGGGTCTGTTAGGAGTAATTAGAGCAAGAAGTGTGTCTGGATGGGATTGAGTTAAGTATGGTGTGGATTTGGGTTGTGTTAGTGATGAGTGGATTGGTTAGTGGTATAGGATAGAGTTGTGTGTTGTTTGTAAGTGATGGTTCAAATGTGTGGTAGCTGGGATAGAAGATTGTATAGGTTTGATTTTGGGGGTGTTGTAGTGGGTGCTGAGACATTGGACTTTGTCTTGGGTTAGTCTGTAGTAAATGAGTGGAATACATGTGCTGTGAGTGTGTTGATCTGGCTGTGGATGGTGTAGGGTGGGTGCTGGTGTATGTAAAATTGGGCAGCATTTTTGCCCTAGTCCTGACCAGTCTCGAACAGGCAGCTGCCCTTGTCCTCTCAGCCCTTAGCCGTGACTCCCGGGCTGAGATGCCCTGAACCAGCTTAAATAGCCTAGCGGTCAGGTGACCCCTTCGACCAATGGAAACCCTAGCCCTAATCCTAACCAATCAAACACCAGCCCTAAGCCCTAGGACCAATAGCAGACCAGTCTCTTGTAGCCAACACAGCCATGGTCCCAGAAGCCAATCAGGCACGAAACCCCAAGCCCTATGTCCAATAGAAATCCTAGTCCCAACCCTAGTCCTAGTATCCAATCAGGCACAAAACCCCAAACCCTACGTCCAATAGAAACCCTAGCCCCAACCCTAGTCTTAGTAGCCAATCAGGCATGAAACCCTAAGCCTTATGTCCAATAGAAACCCTAACCCCAGCCTTAGTCCCAACCCTAGTCCCAGTAGACAATCAGGCATGAAACCCTAAGCACTATGGCCAATAGAAACCCTAACCCCAGGAACCAATCGGAAGCCCTAAACCTATCCACCAGTCAGATCACTAACCTGAAGCCCCACAACTAATATAACCGCTGACGCAGGAACCAATCGGCACTCTCAAATACCCAACCAATGAGAACACTAACACTAATCCAATAGAAACACCGGATACAGCCACCAATCAGTGCACACATGTAGCATCCAATAGCCGCCTATATAAGGTGCCTGCAACCTCATGCAATGTTTTCTGGGCAGGGGGCTGGAAGCTGCTCCTCAATTCAGAATCTCCTAGGAGGCAGACAGGCTCAATTCACACTCTGGAGTTCTGCAGGTAAGGGGCTAAAAACGTTGTCCTTATACAATACTGCTTTTCCAACACTTAACTCTCCTGGCCAGAAAACGAGTGTTACAATCCCTTAAAACACAGCTTAAACATCTAACAGCAGATTACTGCAGTATCAGAGCACCCTCTGTTCAGTCTCTGATGTATAATATCTCTGTTTCTAGAGGAGGGGGGTTTAATCTGGTTTCACTCACTTGATAAGACAAAATGGGAGCTGGGTGTGGATTGCTTAACACACAGATCTGAGCACAGATCAAGGGAGAAACTAGGAGGGACAATCAGGTAGTCATGGCCATTTGCAAATACAACAGATTTTGGGCTGCAAAGCCCACAATGCAATAGGTAAAAGGAAACAGACACAGGCAATTTAAAACTTCAAAATTCTAGACAAAACAGGTGGAAAAGGATGCAATTGCGGGCAGGTAAAAATTTCAATTTTTTTAATTTGTAACAATACTAGCAAAAACAGTTGAAAATGATGCAATTATGGGTAAAGGAAAATAGCTTCTAAATTTTAGGAAAGAGACAGCACAAGTCTGACTTCTTACCACCTCCTAGTCCTTGGTTCACTGCAATCTTGGGCACAGGGAAACTGCAGCTCACAAAATGGAGGTGAATGTTTTGAGGTTCACCCAACAAGCCCTTAAGGGGCCTAGGTAGGTGTGAGAGGAGGGCTCAGGGTTGCTTGGGAGCTAGGGAGCCAATTACCAATATTTGGAGCTTATGGAGAAACCCAGACAGACCAAGGTAGTAATTACTGTTTTAATGTCCCTTTAGCATTTCTGTTTTGATTTTGCATTTATTAGCCAGTCATCTAGCTATGGGTATACATGTATTCCCTTCCTTCTTAGGTATGCTGCGACTGCAGCTAGACACTTCGCAAAGATACGTGGTGCTGACTTTATGCCACATGAGAGTACTGTGAATTGGTAGTATATCGTGTCTAGTACAAATCTGAGGTATCTAGAGTCTTTGTTATATAGGGATATGTAGACAGGTGCCCTTTATATCTAAGGTAGAAATACAATCTCCTTGTCTTAGAAGGGGGATAACTCCTTGTAGTCTTCTCTTTTGCCCCTTCCTCATGCCCGAAAGGGCTGCCTGGTAGGGTGTTGCCACTGCTGATATGCGGACTGTTGTGTGGATTGTTGTGAACTGCCTTGCGGCTGTTGCTGCTGCCCTGGTCTGAAAGGCACTCTCTGCCTGTGGCCTTCGGGTTGTATTTCCTCCCTTTCTGAAAGAGCCTCTGTATTGTAGAGCCCCCATTGCTTTGGCCGTTTCATTGCCTTTTTTAACTATTGTAAGGACTCATCCACTGCCTAGCAGAACAGGGCTTCTCCTGTTGTTTATGGAGACTTGTACCTTTAGTTTAAAACCTGACACTCTTAACCAGCATGTCACCTTAGTGTTGTACCAGTGAATCCTTGTCTGCAGCATCCAGGGGTCATTTCAGGCATGTGTTGGCTATGTTTCGACCCTCCTGCATGACTGCCTTGGCCCTCTTTTTGTAATCCTCTGGTAGGTGTTGCATGAGGGTACTCCATCTTTTCCCATTGTTGATGGCCGTGTCTATTCAGCAATGCATTTGAGTTGGCGATTTGTCATTCTGTTGCAGCCTCCCTCTCCATCTTCCTTCCTACCATGTCAAGTCTCTTGCTCTCCTTTTTGGTGGTGGTCCTGTGGAGGTGTGGGCATTGTTATACCTTTTTGCTGTGGCTACAATTATTGAGTCAGCCAGTGCATTTCCCTGTTTATACTTTGGGCCTTGAGTTGAAGGTTTGTATTTTCTTTTCAACACTTGGCGTTACTGCCTTTGCAGTGGCAGGTTCTCGAAATGCCTCCTTTACCTGATCCAATTTGCTGGGCAGCATTGGTAGATACAAGTTCCCCTTGTTGGCCGGCATTAGTGTTTCCAGGAGGAAACAAGAATCTCCCTTCTCTTCTTCCAGTTGTACTCCATAGATTTCAGCAGGCCCTCTTGATGAGGTTGTTGTAGATGCAGAGGTCATCTGGTGGTGATGGCCTCGAAGGGTAGGTGTCCACTCCTCCTTCGGGGGAATCTGTGTAGAGTTTGTTCTACAACTCTTCATCGAACCCTACTGCCCCTTCGGCATCCTCTGGTTCGTAGAACTCCTTGAGTTCTTTATGGGCTCTGGTGTGGCTGGAACCTCCAAGGCAGACTGGTCATCTACGACGTCGTATGTTTTGTCAGCATCCAAAAATCCCTTAAGGAGTCGAACTCCTTCCTTTGCAGTAGTGCTGTCACCTCGGCCTTGAGCCTTTTCGACCTCCTGCGTCGTCGGTTTGGTGTTGAACGTCAGTGAAGGTCTTTTCTTGGGTGTTGACACTTCTCCCGATGCCAAAGGTTTGGTGCTTTTCTTCGCTCCCTCTCAAGCGGGTGGGATCAGAGAGGGTTTTAACAGCGTTTTGCCTGCATCAGTATTCCGTGGTCGGGATCCATGGGCATCTTTCGATTTTGGTTGGCCTTCAATTGACGTTCGCTTTGGTGACGAGGCTGCTTTGTGGGACCTTTTGTCTGAGGATTTCGGGACAGGGCCTTTTGGCGGCTTGATTATCTTGTGGGGTTTTTTTTCAGCATCCCTCACTGACTTCTATGCCGCCTGTTTCCACTTGGCATCCATGTGTGTTTTGACGTACTCTTCGCTGTGCATTATCCCGGCTTCCTCTACGTCATTGCTGCAGAGACCAATGCTCTTCAGTAATACCTGTGCTCTCTGGATGGTCATGGTGTAGTGTTCTAGCCTCTGTCTTTGGCGTACTTTTAAGGTCTTTGGTATGAACGTGGCACAGGCCTTGCAGTCCTCGTCTTGTGGTCCTTCGGGAGACAGAGGTTACAGACTTTGTGGGGGTGTCTCTGCGCAAACGTATGGTGGCAGTTGGGGCAGAATTTAAAGGGGGTCTTTTCCATGTGCCCTACCTGCCCTCATTCTCCGACCACAAGGCTGGTCTGGCGGGGTCCCCGTCTGGAGTATCAGAGAAGGGTCCCCCTCTCTCTCGTCCTCCTATCACGGTCTTCGACAAATCTGTTGATTTTCTTCAAACTTTGTGTTTTTTAAAAACAATTTTGGAGCTCCTTCATTGATTCCAGACCCAACTGCAGAAAAAGTAATCTGAAGATGGTGACTACACACAGGAACATCCGGGGCGCAGTCTGATGTCATACAAGGGATGGGCATACTACCAAATGGTTGTCGACAACGCCCATGAAAAGAAAAAAAGAAAAGAAAAGAGAATTACGGACCTGACAACTAGATGGCGGAATAATGCAAAGCATGTGAATCCGGAAAAGGATTCATGCTGCAAAACCAAGCTAAACCTGGCTGAAGAGCCCTAACAATGGTGAATCCAGTCCTGGGTTGCTTGTGTTCCTATACAGGGAGCACCTGGCCTGTTCTCATGAGGAGCAAAGTCAGGACTGATTTGCATATGGCTGGGTCCAAACTGAGGTGGTATGGTGGGCAAAAGACGATGGATTGGGATACCGCACAGAGTTACTGTCAGTAGCTGAGATAAATGTAAGCATTCCACCCATCACCTTGTTGTTTTTACTATGGAATACAGAGCCCATAACCATGCTTCCCCCCACAATACTGTAATAGAGCCAAATACCTGATCCTGAGGGAGTTCATGTGTCCCAGCTCTGACCCCAAGCAAGAGATGTGACACTAGTTTGAGCAATGCCTCTACTGGAGTAAAACAAGAAATAAAAGACAGACATGCAATGATGGCATGCGCTGGGCTTCATGACCTCCATAATACCTCCATGTCAGAGGCCCTCTTTCTTTTCGGGATAAAGCAATATCAAGAAAGAAAAATCAAGGATAATAAAAATTCAGCAAGAAAAATAAGACAATTCCAACAAATAGAATACTTTGTGTGGGAAAATGGGCTTCTGTTGCAGTACCACCACCCCCCCCCCCTTCTTGCCTGGCTTTTGACGCAACTTTGACTGTAGAGTACTGGGTCCCAGCTGTCTAATATTTTACATTTAAAACACATATGCCTTTACCATTCATGCTTTTACAACAAAATTCTTTGTAAAGGCATGCGTGGTAAAGGCATATGAGTTGTAAATTCCTGTGTGTTGAAGGTTATGCGTGGTAACGGTACCTGCGTGGTAACAATAGTGTTGTAAAGGTACTGCATGGTAGTGGTCCTGTTGTAATGGCTGTTTCCCGCCACATTCAGCAAGCATGAAGAATTGAGACTGTGGACTGGTGTCCTTCTTTTCCCACTCATGGGGAATTAACTAATACAATAAGCCACAGTAACAGGGTAAGTGAACCAATGAGTTGAATACAGGGACCACTGGGGAAGGCCCCTGATGCCTCAAATGTATGCACAAAAAGCAAAGCGCTGACTCGAACACAGCCACTTATTAAACTGAAAACAGATAACGATGAAAAGTATTAGGAAATTAATATGCCCAAGATGGCCGACAGGTGAGGAGCTCTGGCCGGGAGCTCCCGACGAGGGATGGCCTTTTTGGCGTTAATCCCCCGATATCTACCTCCTACCCGGACCCCTTTACTCACCTAGGGTCATGCTTCGACTGCGGTCCTCGTCCCTCCAATCTCCGGCTTTGTGGCTCAAGATCCTCAGGTGAAGGCGTGATCAAGGTCCCGACCGCGGAGACCGAGCCATCTTGGCCGATGTCCGGTGGAGCTGCTTGATCGGCTATAGGGGAGACTGGCTCCGGCTTTTGCCGCCTCAGCCGTCACCTACCCAGCTGGACTTCGGGCACAGCTCTCCTCGTCTTCTCCGCTGTGTCGCTTTCTTCCCCTGCCTCCCTGATGCGATACCAGGATAAAGTGGATCTTCTTTCTTACTGGATGGCTGCTGGAGTTATGGCGGAGGATCTCTCTCTTCTCCGACCGTAGCCTGACTTTCCGGAACTGAGTCGCAGTTTCCTGGCGTCCCGCTGCACAGGAACGTGAACCGACGTGAACGCAGCAAAGATTACCACACGATGCTGCTGTACTGCACCATTGAACCCGCTTTCCTTTTTCTCCGAGTTGCTCGCCCTCCTGGCTCAGCAACTGCCTTCCTCTTCTGAGACGATTGTCTCAACGCCCGTGCTGACGTCCCCGGAATTGGAGGACCCCGAGAGTGATCTGCGTCCCTTTACCCTTTCTCCCTCCCTAACCGATGGCTGCATTCCCCATTCATCTCCGCTTTTGGGGTAGGTTCTTTAATGCTGGCTTCTTATTCGGACATTTGTCGACCAGCGATCCCGCCATCTTGTCCAGGCAGTTTTTGGGGTCTTTGTCCTGGCTCCTCCATTTTGCGGATCCGAAGGTCCCCCTGATTGTTCCTCGCCACAGGTCAGCGCCCTTTACCGCCAGATTGTCAATTCGCCCTTTGTTGACCCCCTCTGAGCCTCCGGTCTTGTATGACTTACTTACTCTAACTTTATTGGTATCCACTGAAGTTTTCATCGCCATGACCGGTCTTCCTAGACTCGAAATGTATTCCTACCCCCTTGCTTTTCCCCCTCTACCTTCTGTGCTTCTCAGGACTTGTCTTCCATGTTATTTTTGGCACCATCAACGGATGTTATTTATTTAACACTGTCTTTCTTTTATGCTTTGTTATGCTCTTGAAACTACTGTAACTATGTAACACTGTTCTTTTGTAAACATTATTCCTCATGTAAAGCGCTCTGATACCTCCAGGTCTAGCCAGCGCTATATAAAACTTCTCAAATAAAATAAATAAATAAATAAATAAAATAAATATGAAAAAAAAGAATAAAATGCTTATTCTATTTTCTGCGTAAGCTAAGCATATATCTGTGTTACAGGGATACAGAAAAACAGGTAGTTCTATTGGTTGCTTTTACCTTTTGGATTCTGTGGGGGGTAAGGCTTAGGGTAGGCACCAGGTTAAAGATGCGTTCCTAGAGGCTTATTTACAAGCCCCTTGCGCCACCCGTACGTCACTTTTCCCATGTTAAAAATGACGCAAAGGTAGCGCATGGGGCTTGTAAATAAGCCCCCTGGTATTTTTTTATATATTTTTTTTGCTAGAGCAATAACAAAATGTTTATTGGGCGAGACAGAGCTCACTCTTTAGGGACTAGGACGAGGAATATGGATGAGGAAGTACTGACAGCGCTGGACAGGTCTTTTATCCCACAAGGCATTTCCTCGGTCGGCTCGGGCCCTTGGAGGCTGGTTTTGAAAGCCTATGGCCGCCCCTGGTGTCTCTATCACTTTCCCCAGCTCCCCAGGTTAATTCCATCAGGCTTCAAGAGCAAGAGAAGGAGATGAAGGAAGGGAGAAGGTAGAGAGAAAGTGAGAAGAAAGTAGATAGAGAGAGAATGGATAGATGAGCTAAGCTAAAACAACAGGAACATCAGCTAGTGTATTGTGCAGGACTGGACAGGCCTTTTATTCCACAAGGCATTTTGGTGCTTTTGTCACTTACTGCACCTTCCTGAATCCCCCGCTTTCGCAGCTATAGCAGGGGTGGAGTTCTTCATGTGCCAATTCTGCCTGTAACTCTGCAGACAAAGACTCAGAACATGAAAGGGGGGTGCATGAGTGAGCGAATGAAAGTATGAATGGATGGATGGATGGGAATGTGAAGGAAAGGGTGGGCGATGGCTGAATGAAAGGGTAAATGGGTAGATAGATGGATGAGTGAAAGGATGGATGTAAGGATGGATGAATGAATGAATGAATGAAAGGATGGATAAGTGAGAGGGTGGATGGATGTATAAATGAGTGGCTGGAGGAATAAGTGGAAGAATGGATGGATGAATGAAAGGAAGGGTGGATGGATGAATGGATAAAAGGGTTGATGGATGTGTGAATGGATAAGGAGTGGAAGTATATATGCATGAGGGAGTGAAAGTATGGATGGCTGAGTGAAAGTATGGATGGATCGATGGATGGATGGATCAATGGATTAACAGTATTGATGAATGGACATTGGTTAAGGGTGGATCGATGGATGAGCTGGGGCGTCATGCACTCCCAACTTTAGCACCTACAGTGGGGATGAAGTTCTTGATAGGAGTCTTCTGTCTGCAACTTCAGAGACAAAGGTGAGTGAGTGATAGGATGGATGGATATATGGATGTGAGTGAGTGAAAAGGTGGAAGGATAGGTGAGTGACAGGATGGATGGGGAGATTGATGAATGAATGAAAGGATGGATGTAAGGATGGATTAGTGAAAGAATGGATGGATGAGTGAAAGGGAGGGAGGTGGATGGGTGAAAGAATGGATGATGGATTGATGGATGAAAGGAAGAATGGATGGATAAGTGAGAGGGACGGTGGATGGGTGGAAGGAAGAACGGGTGGATGGATGGATAAGTGAAAGGATAGAAGAGTGATGAGAGAAAGGATGGATGGATGACTGATTGGAAGGATGGCTGGGATGTGTGAAAGGGATGATGGAGGGATGGATGGAATGAAAGGGTGGGTGGATGGATGAGAGAAAGGATGGATCAATGAGTGAAAGAATGGATGGATGAGAGAAAGGCTGGATGAGTGAAAGAATGGTTTGATGAGTGTAAGGGAGGGTGGATTAATGGATGTAAGAATGGTTGAAAGGATGAGTGAAAGAATGGATGGATGAGTGAAAGATGGGTGAATGGATGGACAGATGAGTGAAAACATGGATGGATGAGTGAGCGAATGGATGGATGGATGGATAGATAGATAGATGGATGGATGGATGGATGGAGTGAAATGGTGGATGGATGAGCGAAAGGATGGATAGATGAATAACTGAAAGAATGGATGAGTGAAAGGATGCATGGAGAGAGAGATAGGTGAAAACATAGATGGATGGATGGGTGATGGATGGATGGGGTTAATGGATAGGGTTAGAGATGGATAGGTTTGGATATGGATGGGAGGACGGATGGAATGGCGAAAGATTGAATGATGGATGAAAGAAGGAATGGATGATTGAATGTAAAGGTGAAATGATAGATCAGCAGGTGGATGGAAGGTTGAAAGGGTGAATGGATGGATGCTTGGATAAAAGAGAAAAGAGGGTTCTTCTTGGGAGGGTTGTGATGATTCACTTCATTTGCTTGGTGCCATTAGAGCTTTGGTTTAAAGTTGTGGGATTTACATTTTATGGCCACTCTCTTGCTCCCCGAGTTTAAGTGCAAGAGGCATGGGGAGTGTTAGACCTGGCATCATTGGCGTGGGTTTCCTCTTTATTTTTTGCCGTGCCCTCCTGTGTTTTTGCTGTGTGTTGGACTCCGTTTTGCTGGTCTAGATGCTTTGGGCACTTTGCTACTGCTGTTCAGTGCCAAAGTGCAAGTGCTCCCTTTGTAAATTATTGTTATGGATTGGTGTTTCCATGATTGGCATATTTGATTTACTAGTCAGTCAGTCCCTAGTACAGTGCACTGTGTGTGCCCAGGGCCTGTAAATCAAATGCTGCTAGTAGGCTTGCAGCACGCATTGTGCCACCTACATAAGCAGCCTGTAAATGTAACTCAGGCCTGCCATTGCAGTGCCTGTGGGCACTCTAGTACTGCCATGTCAACTTGGCAAGAGCACACACTTGCCAGGCCCTAACCTTTGCTTTTCTTACATGTTAGTCATCCCTAAGGTTGGCCCAAGGTACCCCTGTGGGCAGGGTGCAATGTATGTAAAAGATAGGACATGCCCTGATGTGTGTGGCATGTCCTGATAGTGAATTACTGCCAATTTCGTTTTTCACTATTGCAAGGCTACCTGTTCCCATAGGATAGAATGGGAGGGTTTACTTATAATATCTTATAAACATAACTACCCCTGGGAACAAGGTAGGAAAATAAAGTTTAGTATGCCTGAACTCAGAATGTTAAAATGCATCTTTTAGTGAGGGTGAATTTTACATTCTGTGTTTGAAAATACCACTTTTAGAAAGTAGGTATTTTCTTGCTTAGCCATCCAGTGTGCCTCTGCTAGGATGTGGATTGACTGTCTGGGTTTGGAGTGTCAGGGGCTGGAGAGGTGCAGTGGCTTCAGAGGCATTCCAGTTGAAGGAGTATTTGCGTGTCATCTGCATAGTTATAGCATGTGAGGTAAAACTGATTGATCAGTGCCGGTAATGACTCCATGTAGATGTTGAAAAGCATGGGTGAGATGATAGAGCCTTGAGGGACCCTGGCTTTTGTGAAGCATGATTTGGACGAGTAAGGGGGGTATGGATGACATTAGTTCTGTTGTGAAGGTAGGATGTGGTCCAGTCAAGAGCAGCCCCCTCTATGCCGGCTTCGTAGATTCTTTGTATCAGAGTGTCATGGTAAACCGTGTCAAAGGCAGTTGAGAGGTCCAAGAGAAGTAGCACAGCAACCCAGTTGCGGTCAACTGTGTTCTTAAGGTCATCCCAGATGGCAACGAGGGCAGATTCTGTGCCTCTTCCTGGACGGAATCCCGTTTGGAAGTCTGAAAGTATGGCATTCTCTTCACTGAACTGTGACATCTGGGCGAATGCTGCTCTTTCTATCAGTTTGCCCAGAAAAGGTCCATTTGTAATCGGTCTGTAGTTGTCGGGGTTCAGCAGGTCCAGGTTTGTTTTCTTCAGTAATGTGCATATGTATGACTTTTTGAGTTCTTCTGGATATATTCCGTAGTTAAGGAATTGTTGATGATTCTTCTTAGTCGTGTGGCAGCAGAGGTTGTTAGAAGAATTGTCTTGAAAGTTTGTGATGGACAGGGGTCAGAAGGACTGGCGGCAGGCCTGCTCGCTTTGACCAGATCCATAAATTCATTGTGTGAAATTTGTTGGAAGGAATCGAGAGGCTGGGTTAGAGTATTCTTTGATTGTTGTTTTGTGAAGGGGTCAGTGCTGGTGCCTTTTCTTTGTTTTAAGTATGAGTCCAACGTGTCTGCTTTGGCCGTGTATTGATTTCTCAGTTTGTCTGTGAAATCTTGAGTAACGGGATGAGCTCCTTCTAGGCAATTTGCTTTATGAAATTCTGTGAGAATTTTGTAGAATTCTTTATAAGCACATTTGGCATTTTGAAATCTGTCTAAATAGTACCTTTTCTTAACTTTTTTGATAGCTGACTTGTATAATCTGTTAGGTTTCTGTAGGCAAAGTTTGTCTTGATTGGTGTTTGTTTTGAGCCAGGCACATTGCAGCTTTCTGATTTGTTGTTTTATCTCTTTTATCCCGGTACTTCTCCAAGGTGCCTGTTTTCTTTTGTTCTGTTGTGTCGTTTTTAGTGGTATTAGGGTATTAAAAGCTTCCTGTAGACACTCATATAGTTTTTTAACAGAATTTATTGTGTCTAGATGTGTACTGGATGTTAGTTGTGTTTCTAAGTGTTTTTTACATTTGAGTTTGTTCGACGGTCAATAGGTGGATGCACATCAGGTGGTTTTAGGTGCATTGCTTTGTGTTGTTTTATGTTGGAAAGCATGCAAATTGTGGTCTGACCATGTGACTGGAGTCATTGTTTGAAATGTAACTAGTTCTGTGTTAGCAAAAATGACATCTAGGATGAGTCCAGCAATGAGTGTGGGTTTGTGGACAATCTGATGCAGGTTCAGTGTGTCTAGGCCAGCGATGATTATTTTCAGATGGGGCATGTTGGGTTTGTCAAACCAAATGTTGAGGTCACCAAGAATGCATAGGTTGGAGTGTAGTGTTATCAGGTTTGAAACCATGTCTAGAAATGTGTCTGGGAAAGTTGCATTGCTAGGTGGAGATCTGTAAAGGAATAGGAAGTTACAGGAAGAAGATAGTGTAGGGTTATATCTGGTGAAAAGGGCCTCACATCCTATATGGAGACGTCGTCAGCTTTAGTGATATGTAATATTTGGCTGAACACAGCAGCTAAGCCACCTCCTCTTTTGCCTATACGATTTTTGTGTGATAGTTTGATAGTCTGGAGGAACGGCTTCATGCAGGATTGGAGCCATATCATATCCCAACCATGATTGAGCGATGAAGAGTAAGTATTTGTGTCTGTGAGAAGGTCGTAGATGTGATGTTTGTTTTTAGAGACTGATCGAGCATTTATTAGTAGACAGTTTATAGAATGTGCTGTGGTGATAGTGTGACTTTGTTTTGTAGAAATGTGAGCAGTATTGTGTGGTCTTGTAGCAGGTGTCTCCTTAGTGTTGACATTAGCTGTATAAGGATAGCAATCGTGTAGCTGTTCTGTATCGTGTTCCTCGTCCATGCAGTTTGATGGGTCTGCATGTATAGGTGGTGGAGACAGTGTTTGAGAGTGAGTTGGTGAGTTGTGTTGTTTTTGTAATGTAACCTTGTTGTGCAGTAGACATGGAGTGAAGCTGTAAGGAGTGGCATGTTGCTTATTTAATTTGCGTCTGTTTAGGGTGGAAGGTGTATGAGTTAAGGGTGGTGGTGCAGCATGTGGGTCATGTAGTAATGTTCTAAATTGTCCAATGGATCAGAGGCGGTTAAAAGAGAGTTGCTGTGTTGCTGTATACGTGTTAGGTGTGGGGGAATAGAGAAAGCTTGGCATTGGAGTTTGTTTATGGTGTGTATCATTTATGTAGTCTGGAAGGTGGGCGTATGTTTGTAGTATGTGACAGAAAGTGTTATGAGGTGTTGCACGTAAGAGATTTTGTTGTGCTGGCATGTGTGTTATGTTTTGTTTTTGAGGAGTGGTGAAAGGAGGTGCTGATGTATTTGTTTTCTGAGAAGGGGTTGTTTGTAGAGTATTCTTTGTGAGTGGAAGTTGTATGGTAAAGGGGTGGTGTTGTGTTTGTGAGTAGAGTGTATGTTGTGTGTAAGAGGGGATGAACTGGAGTTAAGAGTGTTTTTGATAGATTTGATTGCTGCAAGAGATAATAAGTGTGATGCAGTGGCATGTAAGTGTTGTGCGGTTGTGTTATTGTGGTAAAAAGAAGAGGAGGGTGTTGGTGGCTGAAAAAATGAAAGGCTTAGTACAGGTTTGTTAGTGACAAAAAGAGGTCTGTTAGCAGTAATTAGAGCAAGATGTGTGTGTCTGGATGGGATAGAGTTAAGTATGGTGTGGATTTGGGTTGTGTTAGTGATGAGTGGATTGGTTATTGGTATAGGATAGAGTTGTGTGTTGTTTGTAAGTGATGGTGCAAATGTGTGGTAGCTGGGATAGAAGATTGTATGGGTTTGATTTTGGGGGTTTTGTAGTGGGTGCTGAGAAATTTCAACTTTGTCTTGGGTTATTTTGTAGTAAATGAGTGGAATATATGTGCTATGAGTGCGTTGATCTGGTTGTGGATGGTGTAGGGTGGGTGCTGGTGTATGTAACATTGGGCAGCATTTTTGCCCTAGTCCTGACCAGTCTCGAACAGGCAGCTGCCCTTGACCTCTCAGCCCTTAGCCATGACTCCCGGGCTGAGACGCTCTGAACCCTCAGCTTAAATAGCCCTAGTAGTCCGGTGACCCCTTCGACCAATGGAAACCCTAGCCCTAATCCTAACCAATCAAACACCAGCCCTAAGCCCTAGGACCAATAGGAGACCAGCCTCTTATACCCAACACAGCCATAGTCCCAGAAGCCAATCAGGCACGAAATCCTAAACCCTATGTCCAATAGAAATACTAGTCCCAACCCTAATCCCAACCCTAGTCCTATTAGCCAATCAGGCACAAAACCCTAAACCCTACGTTCAATTGAAACCCTAGCCCCAGCCCTAGTCCCAACCCTAGTCCCAGTAGCCAATCAGGCATGAAACCCTAAGCCTTATGTCCAATAGAAACCCTAACCCCAGCCTTAGTCCCAACCCTAGTCCCAGTAGACAATCAGGCACGAAACTCTAAGCACTATGTCCAATAAAAACCCTAACCCCAGGAACCAATCAGAAACCCTAAACCTATCCACCAATCAGATCACTAACCTGAAGCCCTACTACCAATATAACCGCTGACGCAGGAACCAATCGGCACTCTCAAATACCCAACCAATGAGAACACTAACACTAATCCAATAGAAACACCAGATACAGCCACCAATCAGTGCACACATGTAGCATCCAATAGCAGCCTATATAAGGTGCCTACAACCTCAGGCAATGTTTGCTGGGCAGGGGGCTGGAAGCTGCTCCTCAATTCAGAATCTCCTAGGAAACAGACAGGCTCAATTCACACTCTGGAGTTCTGCAGGTAAGGGGCTAAAAACATTGTCCTCCTACAATACTGCTTTTCCAACACTTAGCTCTCCTGGCCAGAAAACGAGTGTTACAATCCCTTAAAAAACAGCTTAAACATCTAATAGCAGATTACTGCAGTCTCAGAGCACCCTCTGTTCAGTCTCTGATGTATAATATCTCTGTTTCTAGAGGAGGGGGGTTTAATCTGGTTTCACTCACTTGCTAAGACAAAATGGGAGCTGGGTGTGGATTGCTTAACACACAGATCTGAGCACAGATCAAGGGAGAAACTAAGAGGGAAAATCAGGTAGTCATGGGCAATTGCAAATACAACAGATTTTGGGCTGCAAAGCCCACAATGCAATAGGTAAAAAGAAACAGTCACAGGCAAGTTAAAACTTCAAAATTCTAGACAAAACAGGTGAAAAATGATGCAATTGCGGGCAGGTAAAAATGTAAATTTTTAAACTGTATCAACCACTAGCAAAACAGTTGAAAATGATGCAATCATGGATAAAGGAAAATAGCTTTTTTAATTTAAGGAAAGAGACAGCACAAGTCTGACTTCTTACCACCTCCTGGTACTTGGTTCACTGCAATCTTGGGCACAGGGAAACTGCAGCTCACAAAATGGAGGTGAATGTTTTGGGGTTCACCCAACAAGCCCTTAAGGGGCCTGGGTAGGTGTGAGAGGAGGGCTCAGGGTGGCTTGGGAGCTAGGGAGCCAATTACCAAGATTTGTAGTGTATGGAGAAACCCAGACAGACCAAGGTAGTAATTTCTGTTTTAATGTCCCTTTAGCATTTCTGTTTTGATTTTGCCTTTACTAGCCAGTCGTCTAGCTATGGGTATACATGTATTCCCTTCCTTCTTAGGTATGCTGCAACTGCAGCTAGACACTTCACAAAGATACGTGGTGCTGACTTTATGCCACATGGAAGTACTGTGAATTGGTAGTGTATCTTGTCTAGTACAAATCTGAGGTATCTAGAGTCTTTGATTCATAGGGATGTGTAGATAGGTGCCCTTTATATCTAATGTAGAAATACAATCTCCTTGTCTTAGAAGGGGGGTAACTCCTTGTAGTCTTGTCCTTTGCCCCTTCCTCATGCCAGAAAGGGCTGCCTGGTAGGGTGTTGCCACTGCTGATATGCGGACTGTTGTGTGGATTGTTATGCACTGCCTTGCGGCTGTTGCTGCTGCCCTGGTCTGAAAGGCACTCTCTGCCTGTAGGCCTTCGGGTTGTATTTCCTCCCTTTCTGAAAGAGCCTCTGTATTGTAGAGCCTCCATTGCTTTGGCCGTTTCATTGCCTTTTTTATCTGTTGTAAGGACGCATCCACTGCCTAGCAGAACAGGGCTTCTCCGGTTGTTTATGGAGACTTGTACCTTTAGTTTAAAACCCGACACTCTTAACCAGGCATGTCACCTTAGTGTAGTGCCAGTGCATACTTGTCTGCTGGCCGTGTCTGCAGCATCCAGGGGTGATTTCAGGCATGTGTTGGCTATGTTTTGACCCTCTTGCATGACTGCCTTGGCCCTCTTTTTGTAATCCTCTGGTAGGTGTTGCATGAGGGTACTCCATCTTTTACCATTGTTGATGGCCGTGTCTATTCAGCAGTGCATTTGAGTTGGCGATTCGTCATTGTGTTGCAGCCTCCCTCTCCATCTTCCTTCCTACCATGTCAAGTCTCTTGCTCTCCTTTTCTGGTGGTGGGCCTGTGGAGGTGTGGGCATTGTTATGCCTTTTTGCTGTGGCTACAATTATTGAGTCAGCCAGTGCATTTCCCTGTTTATACTTTGGGCCGTGAGTTGATGGTTTGTATTTTCTTTTCAACTCTTGGCGTTACTGCCTTTGCAGTGGCAGGTTCTCGAAATGCCTCCTTTCCCTGATCCAATTTGCTGGGCCGCATTGGCGGATACAAGTTCCCCTAGTTGGCCGGCATTAGTGTTTCCAGGAGGAAACAAGAATCTCCCTTCTCTTCCTCCAGTTGTACTCCATAGATTTCAGCAGGCTCTCTTGATGAGGTTGTTGTAGATGGAGAGTTCTTCTGGTGGTGATGGCCTCGAAGGGTAGGTGTCCACTCCTTCTTCTGGGGAATCTGTGTAGAGTTTGTTCTACAACTCTTCATCGAACCCTACTGCCCCTTCAGCATCCTCTGGTTCGTAGAACCCCTTGAGTTCTGTATGGGCTCTGGTGTTGCTGGAAGCTCCAAGGCAGACTGGTCATCTTCGACGTCGAAGGTTTTGTCAGGATCCAAAAATCCCTTAAGGAGTCGAACTCCTTCCTTTGCAGTAGTGCTGTCATTTCGGCCTTGAGCCTTTTCGACCTCCTGCATCTTCGGTTTGGTGTCGAGCGTCAGTGAAGGTCTTTTCTTGGGTGTTGACACTTCTCCCGTCGCCAAAGGTTTGGTGCTTCTCTTCGCTCCCTCTCAAGCGGGTGGGATCAGAGAGGGCTTCAACAGCGTTTTGCTTGCATCAGTATTCCGTGGTCGGGATCCATGGGCATCTTTCGATTCTAGCTGGCCTTCAGTCGACGTTCGCTTTGGTGATGAGGCTGCTTTGTGGGACCTTTTGTCTGAGGATTTCGGGACAGGGCCTTTTGGCGGCTTGATTATCTTGTGGGTTTTCTTTTCAGCATCCTTCACTGACTTCTATGCCGCCTGTTTCCACTCGGCATCCATGTGTGTTTTGACGTACTCTTCGCTGTGCATTATCTCGGCTTCCTATACGTCATTGCTGCAGAGACCAATGTTCTTCAGTAATACCTGTGCTCTCTGGATGGTCATGGTGTAGTGTTCTAGCCTCTGTCTTCGGCGTACTCTTAAGGTCTTTGGTATGAATGCGGCACAGGTCTTGCAGTCCTCCTCTTGTGGTCCTTCGGGAGACAGAGGTTACAGACTTTCTGGGGGTCTCTCTGCGCAAACTTATGGTGACAGTTGGGGCAGAATTTAAATGGGGTCTTTTCCATGTACCCTGCCTTCCCTCATTCTCCAACCACATGGCTGGTTCCGGCGGGGTCCCCCGTCTGGAGAAACAGATCTGTTGATTTTCTTCAAACTTTGTGTTTTTCAAAAACAGTTTTGGAGCTCCTTCATTTTGGACTCATATGCAGAAAAAGTAATCTGAAGATGGTGACTACACACAGTAACATCCGGGGCGCAGTCTGATGTCATACAAGGGATGGGCATACTACCAAAGGTTGTCGGCAACGCCCATGAAAAGAAAAAAAGAAAAGAAAAGAGAATTACGGACCTGACAACTAGATGGCGGAATAATGCAAAGCATGTGAATCCGGAAAAGGATTCATGCTGGAAAACCAAGCTAAACCTGGCTGAAGAGCCCTAACAAGGGCGAAACCAGTCCTGGGTTGCTTGTGTTCCTATACAGGGAGGACCTGGCCTGTTCCCATGAGGAGCAAGGTCAGGACTGATTTGCATATGGCTGGGTCCAAACTGAGGTGGTATGGTGGGCGAAAGACGATGGATTGGGATACGGCCCAGAGTGACTGTCAGTAGCTGAGATAAATTTAAGCATTCCACCCATCACCTTGTTGTTTTTAGTATGGAATGCAGAGCATATAACCATGCTTCCTCCCACAATACTGCAATAGAGCCAAATACCTGATCCTGAGGGCGTTGATATGTCCCAACTCTGACCCCAAGCAAGAGATGTGACACTAGTTTGAGCGATGCCTCTACTGGAGTAAAACAAGAAAATAAAAGACAGACATGCAATGATGGCATGCACTGGGCTTCATGACCTCCATAACACCAGCCATGTCAGAGACCCTCTTTCTTTTCAGGATAGAGCAATATCAAGAAATGAGAGAAAAAAAATCAAGCATAATAAAAATTCAGCAAGAAAAATAAGACAATTCCAACAAATAGAATACTTTGTGTGGGAAAATGGGGTTCTGTTGCAGTACCCCCCCCCCACACTTCTTGCCTGGCTTTTGATGCAACTTTGACTGTAGAGTACTGGGTCCCAGCTGTCTAATATTTTACATTTAAAACACATATGCCTTTACCATTCATGCTTTTACAACAAAATTCGTTGTAAAGGCATGCGAGGTAAAGGCATATGCATTGTAAATTCCTGTGTGGTGAAGGTTATGCGTGGGAACGGTACCTGCGTGGTAACAATTGTGTTGTAAAGGTACTGCATGGTAGTGGTCGTGTTGTAATGTCTGTTTCCCGCCACATTCAGCATGCATGGAGAATTGAGACTGTGGACTGGTGTCCTTCTTTTCCCACTCATGGGGAATTAACTAATACAATAAGCCACAGTAACAGGGTAAGTGAACCAATGAGTTGAATACAGGGACCGCTGGGGAAGGCCCCTGATGCCTCAAATGTATGCACAAAAAGCAAAGCGCTGACTCGAACACAGCCAAGTATTAAACACAAAACATATAACTATGAAAAGTATTAGGAAATTAATACAAAAAAAAAAGAATAAAATGCTTACTCTATTTTCTGCGTAGGGTAGGCATATATCTGTGTTACAGGGATACAGGTAGTTTTATTGGTTGCTTAGGGTAAGGCTTAGGGTAGGCTCCAGGTTAAAGATGCGTTCCTAGTAATTTTTTATATATTTTTTTTGCTAGTGCAATAACAAAATATCTATTGGGCGAGACAGAGCTCACTCTTTAGGGACTAGGACGAGGAATATGGATGAGGAAGTACTGACAGCGCCGGGCAGGTTTTTTATCCCACAAGGCATTTCCCCAGTCGGCTCGGGCCCTCGGAGGCTGGTTTTGAAAGCCTATAGCCGCCCTTGGTGTCTCTATCACTTTACCCAGCTCCCCAGGTTAATTCCATCAGGCTTCAAGAGTAAAAAAAGGAAATGAAGGAAGGGAGAAGGTAGAGAGAAAGTGAGAAGAGAGTAGATAGAGAGAGAATGGATAAATGAGCTAAGCTAAAACAACAGGAACATCAGCTAGTGTATTGTGCAGGACTGGACAGGCCTTTTATTCGACCAGGCATTTTTCTGGTGGACTGGGGCCATTAGAGGCTTGTATTAAAACCCCAAGGTTGCTCCTGGTGCCTTTGTCACTTACTGCACCTTCCTGAATCCCCCGCTTTAGCAGCTACAGCAAGGGTGGAGTTCTGCATGGGCCTATTCTGCCTGCAACTCTGCAGACAAAGACTCAGAACATGAAAGGGGGGTGCATGAGTGAGCGAATGAAAGTATGGATGGATGGATGGGAATGTGAAGGAAAGGGTGGACGATGGTTGAATGAAAGGGTAAATGGGTAGATGGATGGATGAGTGAAAGGATGGATGTAAGGATGGATGAGTGAATGAAAGGATGGATAAGTGAGAGGGTGGATGGATGTATAAATGAGTGGCTGGAGGAATAAGTAGAAGAATGGATGGATGAATGAAAGGGAGGGTGGATGAATGGATAAAAGGGTGGATGGATGGATGGATGGATGGATGTGTGAATGGATGTGGACTGGAAGTATGGATACATGAGTGAGTGAAAGTATGGATGGCTGAGTGAAAGTATGGATGGATGGATCGATGGATGGATCAATGGATTAACAGAATTGATGAATGGACATTGATTAAAGGGTGGATCAATGGATGAGCTGGGGCGTCATGCACCCCTAACTTTAGCACCTACAGTGGGGATGAAGTTCTTGATAGGCGTCTTCTGTCTGCAACTTCAGAGACAAAGGTGAGTGAGTAATAGGATGGATGGATATATGGATGTGAGTAAGTGAAAAGGTGGATGGATAGGTGAGTGACAGGATGGATTGGGAGATTGATGAATGAATGAATGAAAGGATGGATGTAAGGATGGATTAGTGAAAGAATGGATGGATGAGTGAAAGGGAGGGAGGTGGATGGATGGATTAATGGATGAAAGGAAGAATGGATTGATGAGTGATTGGAAGGATGGATGGGATGTATGAAAGGGATGATGGAGGGATGGATGGAATGAAAGGGTGGGTGGATGGATGAGAGAAAGGATGGATCAATGAGTGAAAGGATGGATGAGAGAAAGGCTGGATGAGTGAAAGAATGGTTTGATGAGTGTAAGGGAGGGTGGATTAATGGATGTAAGGATGGTTGAAAGGATGAGTGAAAGAATGGATGGATGAGTGAAAGGGAGGGTGAATGGATGGACAGATGAGTGAAAACGTGGATGGATGAGTGAGCGAATGGATGGGTGGATGGATGGATAGATAGATGGATGGATGGATGGAGTGAAACGGTGGATGGATGAGCGAAAGGATGGATAGATGAATAACGGAAAGGATGGATGAGTGAAAGGATGGATGGAGAGAGAGAGATAGGTGAAAACATGGATGGATGGATGGATGGATGATGGATGGATGATGGATGGATGGATGGATGGATGGATGGATGGGGTTGATGGATAGGGTTGGAGATGGATAGGTTTGGATATGGATGGGAGGACGGATGGAATGGTGAAAGATTGAATGATGGATGAAAGAAGGAATGGATGATTGAATGTAAAGGGGAAATGATAGATCAGCAGGTGGATGGAAGGTTGAAAGGGTGAATGGATGGATGCTTGGATGAAAGAGAAAAGAGGGCTCTTCTTGGGAGGGTTGTGATGATTTGCTTCATTTTCTTGGTGCCATTAGAGCTTTGGTTTAAAGTGGGGGGTAGTTACATTTTATGGCCACTCTCTTGCTCCCCGAGTTTAAGTGCAAGAGGCATGGGGAGTGTTAGACCTGGCATCATTGGCGTGTGTTTCCCCTGTATTTTTTGCCTTGCCCTCCTGTGTTTTTGCTATGTGTTGGACTCCGTTTTGCAGGTCTAGATGCTTTGGGCACTTTGCTACTGCTGTTCAGTGCCAAAGTGCAAGTGCTCTCTTTGTAAATTATTGTTATGGATCGGTGTTTCGATGATTGGCATATTTGATTTACAAGTCAGTCCCTAGTACAGTGCACTGTGTGTGCCCAGGGCCTGTAAATCAAATGCTGCTAGTAGGCTTGCAGCACGCATTGTGCCACCTACATAAGCAGCCTGTAAATGTAACGCATGCCTGCCATTGCAGTGCCTGTGGGCAATCTAGTACTGCCATGTCGACTTGGCAAGTGCACCCACTTGCCAGGCCCTAACCTTCCCTTTTCTTACATGTTAGTCACCCCAAGGTAGGCCCAAGGTACCCCTGTGGGCAGGGTGCAATGTATGTAAAAGGTAGGACATGCCCTGATGTGTGTGGCATGTCCTGATAGTGAATTACTGCCAATTTTGTTTTTCACTATTGCAAGGCTACCTGTTCCCATAGGATAGAGTGGGGGGTTACTTATAACATCTTATAAATATAACTACCCCTGGGAACAAGGTAGGAAAATAAAGTTTAGTATGCCTGAACTCAGAATGTTAAAATGCATCTTTTAGTGAGGGTGAATTTTACATTCTGTGTTTGAAAATGCCACTTTTAGAGGTAGGTATTTTCTTGCTTAGCCATCCAGTGTGCCTCTATCAGGATGTGGATTGACTGTCTGGGTTTGGAGTGTCAGGGGATGGGGAGGTGCAGTGGCTCCAGAGAGTCTGATGAGTCAGGGCTGGGCTGAATAGACCTGGGCTGCATATAGAGTAGGGGGAGGAGATTTCCTTTCACCTGAATGGGCCTGGTCTGCCTTCCACAATGCTGTCTCTACCTCCTGCCAGGAAGCTACACCAGAGAGGACAGAACTGGTTTTGACCAAGCACAGGGCTTCTCTGCCACCAGAGAACAAAGGATTTTGTAGTATAAATATTGGGGCCCAGACCCTAGAATTTTAGATCACTTCTGGGAATCAAGAGAAACCTTTGCCAAGGAGAAGCTGAGGAGGAATACTGCCCCTGTTCAGTTTGGTGTCTGGGGTTGGCCTGCAGTGGCTACTTGCTGCCAACGAAAGGAGAAAGGACTTTGCTGTTTGCTGTGTCCCCTGCTTGAGGAAGATCTCCACGGGCTTGAAACTGAGCTTGCCTCCTGTTCTGAAGTCTCAGGGGCACAAAGACTTCACCACCAGCTCCCCTGAACTTCCTTGCTGGGAGTTCTGACCTGCAAAGTGGTGCCTGCTGTTGTTTTGGACCTCTAGAGACTGTTTTCCGCTGGGAGCTGGAAAATCAACACAACACCGAGAAGCGTGACGCATCCGTATCTGTTTCCGACGCATCACCAAAGAAACCGTTGCAGCGCCTGCCGTGGCTCGAGAAATCGTGGCACGCCGCATCGAATGCAACGATCTCCGAAGTCCGAGATCACCAGACCAATTCCGACGCAAGCCCTGCTGTGTGGCTGTAAGAATCCACGCTTCGTCCCGGATCATCGCATCACATCGAGGAACCAAGGGCCATATGTATCAAAGTTTGTGTTTGGGATTCTCAAATAGCGAATTTTTGAGAATCGCTATTTGAGAATCGCAAACGAGATGTATGTAAGATTCGCAAGAAAATTTGCGAATCCTTCATATTCCTTAATTGCGATTCGCAAATTGCGAATCGCAGTTAAGAAACCCTCCCCATTCATTCCTATGGGCCTAGAGGCCCATAGGAATGAATGGGAGGACATTCTCAATTTGCGATTAGCAATTAGAGAATCGCAAATTGAGAATGCAATTTCAAGGTTGCAAGGGTGTCCAAAGGACACCCTGTTGCACCCCTGAAATGAGCATGGGTGCACATGTGGCGCACATACATGCCCAAAGGGCATGTATGTGCGCCACATGCCACTTTGAAAAATGCAAATAAATGTATTTCTCAAAGAAATCGCAAGTTACCACCAACCTGTAGTTGGTGGTAATTTGCGATTCCTTAAGCCATAATCGCACAACTTAGGTGCTTCATACATTTCATTTAAGGAATCGCAATTTGAGATTCCTTAAATGCATTCGCAAAATAGAGAATCGCAATTTTTGCGATTCTATATTTTGCGAATGCCTTTTGGGATGATACATCCCAAAAGGCTTGTTCCCGTTCGCAAACGGGCCGATTTGGGCTTGATACATATGGCCCCAAGTCTGTTGCATCGTTGGGGGATGCAGTAAGAAACCGACGCACCACCTCCCCACACAGTAAGAAACCGATGCATCACCTCCTCTCCAGGAAGGAACCGACCCATCACCTCCCCTGCGCAGCAGTAAGAAACCGATGCATTACCTCTCCCAGAGCAAGAAACCGACGCATCACCTCCCCCGGAGCAAGGAACCGACACATCACCTTCCCTGACTGTAAGGAACCGACGCATTTTTTTGTTTGTGTGCTTGACGCATCCAAGCTACTTTGTGTGAAAAGTGTTGCATCTGCAATTTGCTTTGAGCTGAACTATTTCTACCATTAGAAAGTCATATTTTTATTTTTGAATTGTGGATTTTTGTTGTTTTGGGTCTTGTTTGGTTTAGACAAAGATTACTTATTTTTCTAAACTGGTGTGGTGTCCATTTGTAGTGTTTTCACTGTATTATTGTATGTGTTCACAAATGCTTCACACACTGCCTCTGAGATAAGCCTGTCTGCTCGTGCCAAGCTACCAAGGGGGTGAGCAGGGGTTATTTTAGAAGCGTATCCCCCCTACCCTGACTAGAAGCAAGGGTCCCTATTTGGACAAATGTACCTACCTCTGCCAACTAAAGACCCCCATTTCTAACAGGAAGGATTCAAGAAAGAGAAAGGGTAGAGAGAAAGAGATCAGAGAGGGAGAAGAGAGAAGGAGAGTGAGAGAATGTATGGATGGAAAGAGAGAGATTGCTCGAGGAGACAAGCAGTGCAGGGCCGATTTGATAAACCCCTTTCTAAGTCCAAAACTCGCACGTGAGCAGGATTCCTGGATACTAAAGTCATTGGCTGCTGCCCTTTGCAGTGATTGCCTGAACTTTTTCTCAATAGTTATACCACCCACATTACAGAACTAATAAAAAGAAACAGTACAACATGTACTTATCAAATGATATCACACTCACTATCCGTGACTGAAAATTTAAGTACAGCCTGCATTACAAATCGAAAGACAGCTGGCTCGGAGCACGTTGCCAGTCACTAACAAAGGTCAGGCTTTTGAATTACATCATAGCCCATGAGAGTGTTCTGCTGACCAGCTGCTTTTCTTAGTACTGTACATGATTTAAGTGCACAAAAATTCTAAAATGATAGTTATCGAAGTTATACAAATGTCGATCAAATGTTCATTTTCCATTGACAATCATTACGAAACACGTCCATTTGAGCACTTCTCTTAAGCACTACAATTAGCCAATCTATGGATCTGGAGAATCAAAGGAATATCTAATTGATGATTGCAGGTGATAGGTTTTATAATTACAAGGGATGAGTTACGTGCATTGCATCGGTGACCGAGCATTTTTGGCACTGAGGGCCGAGCAGTTTCGCACTGCATTTTGCACCGACTGAACCAATGCACAATGGCATTTTTACCAGCAGAAAATGTTTTTGTACCGGTCAGGCGTGTATATGCTCGTTCAAAATTCCCGATCACGAGAGAAAATGGCAAAGTCACAGGCTGGGTCGGAGTGAGACAGAAAATAAGCCAGGACCCCAATTGATGAATTAGAAAAAAATGTGGCCCACGTTTGCAAATTCAGCAATTATAAACTTGTGAAGACACGCCTAGTCATTATTTTGCAAGGTGTGGAAGACTGCAAGGATCTGAGCTTGCTACAGGTAATGTTTGTTTAAATATCCGGGGAAATCATGAGTGAAAAACGGCCAAGCAGAGAGTAAAACAGGCCTACAAACAGCCTGTGAGACCAGCCGGTAAGCCATGCCCGATTGCCCTCTAGGTCAGTCCGACCCTGGACTCCATTTGGCCGCAGCGCTATTCATGTATTCTGGAATCTATCAGTCTAATAAAACTGGAAATAGACTGGCCTGCCATGGCAACACGACTCGAGAGTACTGTTAACCAGTGCTTTAAATGGGCCGGCACTTTTAATGCTGCACTTCGCCTTCCTTCCTTACCCTAGGCGTTCTCTGGACAGTAGTGGGTTTTTGATAAATAGGTAGTTCAAAGGAACAGCTCGTGTCTTACTGTTAAAAAATCTAGGTGAAATACTGAATTGATTATGCCCTTGACAGCCAATGAAACATAGAGACCAGTCACATGTAGCTGTTTTATTTCTTTTGAAAGAGTGCTGGAGAACGAGAGACATTTATCTTCTCTCAGAATGGCTAAAAAGATGAGGTTGGCCTGTCCTGTGAGAGTTGTGTTATTGTGTGTCTTCCTGAGCACGGTGGAGTCCTATGCACAGGTATGTTTCCTAGACATTGTTGGATCATTTCCAATTAGATGCCTGGGCCCCAAATAGTCGGTGCGAGAGGCCTGGCCATCTGCAAAAAGGTAAGCTTCCCATTGTGCTGGCGGGGTAGTTTCGCTGAAAGGACTTCCATCGAAATGGAGGGAGCACTTTCGCAAAATTGCAGTCCAGGAAGGCCTCTGATTTTTTTCGAAAACAAAACCATTTATGGTTGGAGTGCTATCACTGTGTGTTGGGGCTTTTCTTTTGCAACGGTTTTTTAAGACTGGAAAACATCCAACAATATAGACACAGCTTCAATCGTCAATACAGACGTCAGTATGCCATCATAGGTCAACATCGTCACAGTAAGCAAGAGGATTCAGGCGGTTCTTAATTTGAAGAAAAAAAATAAGAGCCTGTGACACAGTATTTTTCAAAAGGCAGATGCAAGTTTCCCTACCCAATGCAGCTACCAGCGCTGTGAAATTCCATAACAAACGCTAGCTACTAACCAGGGCTTTAAGTGGGATGAAAAAACTGGGGGAGGGTGGGCGGGCTCAAGGGGGGGGTCTCTCAAACGGGCGTGGCCGATATATTTAAAGGCGTGGCTTAAAACAGTAAACTAAAAATCTGAGCGTTGTGATGGGTTTCGCCCGACTGGAATTTTGCTGCTTCTGTTTATATATATACACACAAATACGCTCACGCGCGCACACACCCACACACACACACACACACACGCACACCAAGTAACATTACACATACAGCAAGCCAGGACTATTGGCTTTGTCAATGGCTACGAAGTTGCATATGATAAAAAAAAAGCAGCAAATATGGCTCCGTTGCACATAATATTGAAAATGGTTCCGTTCAGAAATGATGAGACTGAAAGTACTATTAACGAGTCTCTTTGAAGTTACATCAAAGGCAGTAAAGGGTGGTACTGCTGCAGAGGTAAGATTTTTTTTCCATCGAGGTTGAGCGCAAAAACGGAGAGCCCGATAGGGACCCTTCTCAGCACTTGTTTTTTAGAACTACTGGTGCTGAGCACGGGCTGGACCCAGCCCAATTACAGCCCTGCCCTAAGCTATAACAATGGACTGGGTGTGCTGGTGCTATTGTTTTTAAAAGTATATTGAATTTGTAAACAATCTGCTGACGTGCTCTGCTAAAAAATAGGCGGACAGCTTCACCATGAGGTTGATGGTCATGAATAAGTGGCAGTATTAAGATTTAAGATGTCGGTGCCCAACAAAGGAAAACAACGGCACAAATTAAGCATTGGCCACTCAGTGAGGAGTTGGGCATGTATGAACCAGTACAGAAAATAAATGGAGTACAGAAACCTATACGTAGTGTAGAGTTCACTTTGACAGGGATGGGGGGACTGTATGTCGGGCCGGAGGGCTGAATGACGTGGAGCTTGAGCAAGCTTTTAGATTATATCTGAAAGAAAGTGCGCTCAACCCCAGCCTTGTTCTCGTAGAATGAGCTCCCAAACATTGTTAAATGAAAGTTGTTGGTCCCATATTTCGTATATTACTCATTCACAGTGGGCAATGTGAAGCAGTTCTGTGAGCCTTTCACAAGGGAGTAGACAGAAAATTAAAATATCCCTCCCTTTGAACCTAAGCTCTTATGGCATCAAGCAAGTGAAGCAAGTCATTGTAACCCTACAGAGAAGAGCATTCTTGTCTCGTCTATCCAAGCATCTATCATCTCATCCTTTCATCTGTCCATCCACCCACTGATATCCGTCATTTCACCTTTACATTTTGTTATCCATTCATTCTTTAATCCGTCAGTGAGTCTTTCACCACTCTGTCCGTCCATCCATCTGCCCGCCCATTCATATCCAAACCTATCCATCCATCTCCAAACCTATCCTTCAAACCTATCCATCGCTCCATCCGCCCTTTCACTTATCCATCCACCCAAACTTTCACTCCGTCCATCCATCCATCCATCTATCCATCCCCACTTTCCCACATCCATCCATCCTTTCACTCAGCCGTCCATCCATTTACCCTTTCACTCATCCATTTATCCACCCTTTCTGCCATCCATCCATTCACCCTTACTCATCAGTCCATCCTTGCACATTCCTTTTTACTGATCCAACCATTCTTTCACTCATCGTTCCTTACACCCATACTTTCACTCACTCATTCATCCATCCATTCTTTCTTCCTTTCACTGACCCAACCACCCATTCATGTTAATTTTGAGCCTTTATCTTCCAAGCTGCAGACAGACGAGGACCATCAATAACTCAACCCCCACTGTAGCGGCTAAAGTGGGGTGCTCATGACGTCCCTGGCTATTCATCAGATACGTCACCAGATATGTGCGAGTGTGGGAAGACAGCCCAGGAAATGTTCAAGGTAGCATGTAGAAACGATAGGGATACTGCTAGCCACTATATTCGATCATTGTCCTTCAAATATGCCTGCAGGGAAGGACAATCTCATAAGATATGTAGTAAGCTGCATGGATCCTGGTCGCACATCTAGAAGTATGAATGAGTCAGTAAGCCAGCTTTAAACAACCCGTACTGATTATGTAAAATTTTGAATCAAAGACATTTCAGCTTGGGTTCACTCAGACCCCTGTTGTTAGAAATTGAGTTTCTGGTTGGCAGAGGTATGGGGGAAATGACATCCCTATCAGATTAATGGGAATGGTTCTTTCAGAACAATTTAAGAAGTGGAGAATCCTGTCCAAGCAGGAACCATAATCCTAGTCAGGGTAAGTTACAAGCACACCCTAAATTAACCTGTGCTCACCCCCTGGTAGCTTGGCACATAGCAGTAAGGCCTAACTTAAGAGGCAACGTGTAAAGTATTTGAGCAACACTTCAAACAGTAAAATAGTGAAAACACAACACAAAAAGATGCCATACTTGGTTAGAAAATAGAGCTTAATTTAATGAACAAAACAAGACCAAAACAAAATAAATCCAATAAGTAGAACTGGAGTTATGATTTTTATAGACTAAACTGAAATGTAGATCTTAAAAGCATAAAGGGCAAACTGGGGCTATTTGGTCGCGCTAGACTAGGTCAGATCCAAAAGTTCGGGCCAATCTTGATGGCGTTAGAGTGGGATACAGGGACTAGCCTTGGCCCAATATGAAGAATCTTGGTTGCATCGTTGTTGAAGATGGGAAGCGAGGTGCAGGCAAGACGATGCATCGTCATTGAAAATGAGATGTAAAGTGCAGGTGAGGCGATGCATCGTTGTCGATCCACCAAGGAAGGTGCTGGGTCAGATCCGAGTCATGCAATGGCGATGAGGCATCGAGAATGGAGTTGATGCGCAGCGCAATCGGCGATGCATCGGAGTAGATCCTTGCAACAGTGGTGAAAGGTCCATAGTGAAGGAGATGCGCCGGTTCCAAGTCCTTTGCATTTACTGCGATGCGTGAATTCTGCTGGAGCAGCACTTTAAACCAACTTCCAAAGGCCTGGAACTGGGTTGGGACCACTTGGCAGGGCAGGCTCACAGATGGCAGAGTCCAGGTGCTGTAGCAGGTGAGTTGGAAGTCTTTTTTGTCCCTGAGACTTCAATCAGGAGGCAAGCTCTTGAAGTCACTCTGGTTCTGGGTTCAAGTGATGTGGGTCCAGTACTTCTCACCCAGGTAAGGAGGGGAGCAGGCAGCAGATCAGCACAGCAAGAAAGCTAGATAGCAGCAGTTCAGCAGAGTGGCAGTCCTTCAGCAGCACAGCAGCCCTTTTCCCTAGCAGAGTATCCACAGGTCCAGAAGTGTACTGAAGTGGTAGGGTCAGAAGTCCAGTTATTATACCTAGTGGTGCCTTTGAAGTGAGGGAGACTTCAAAGAAAGGCTTTGAAGTGCACAGAGGTCCTTCCTTCCTGCCCTGGCTCTGGACTCACAACATGGGGTTAAGCTGTCCTTTGTGTGGCGACAGGACACAGCCCATCCAGGTGTAAGTGTGAGGCTGTGCCCAGCTCCTCCCTCCCATTCTACCATGATGGCCCATCAAGTCACACCTCAGCTCCCATTTTGTGTGGCTCTTTAGAGGGAAAACACAAAGCCCAGCTGTCACCCAACCCAGACAGGCTGCAGGCACACAGGACTGAGAGTGGGAAAATGACAACTTTCTAAAAGTGGCATTTTTAAAATTGTAATAATAAATCCAGCTTTGCCATTAAAGAGGATTTATCATTAAAATTCCATAGATACTAAACATGACAGATCCAGCTCCTCTCAATTAGGAATTACAGCTTATTAAATGTAAGAAGGAATCCCTAATGTCATCCTATGAGAGGGATAGGCCTTGTAAAAGTGAAAAACGAATTTAAGTGTTTTTCACTACCAAGACACACAAAACTTAAGAGGAGGACTACTCCTCTCATAGGTTAGCATTGGGGATTCCCTTATACACTTTTAAGTGGTAGTTTCTGATAAGAAACGAGTAGCTTTTACATGTTTGATAAATCCTCCTTACTTGTGAAGTTGGATTTCACATTGCTATTTTAGAAATGCCACTTTTAGAAAGTAAACACAAGGAGATGATGGATGCATATAGCTGTGTCTGAACTGGGGTGGTGAACTGAGCTAAAGAACGATGATGGATTCAACCCAGATCTGTGACTGGGGGTGAGTGTCTGAAAAGTTTCAGCGCTCCGTCCATCATCTCATTGCGTTTGCTTTGTTCGCCCTAAGTTGGCAGGGAATGCCCAGACGTGGGTCCCTTGCTCACTTTGCCACTGGATTCAAGCTAGCCTGGCTGATGAGGGCTGTTAGCCCAAAACCGGTCCCAGGATGCTTGTTTCCGGTCCAGGGAAGACATGGCTTGGAAGTTCGGGCTGGACTGTTCCCATGAGGCACAGGGTCAAGACTGATTTGCATATAGCTGTGTCTGAACTGGGGTGGCGAAGTGAGCTAAAGAACGATGAAGGATTCAACCCAGATCTGTGACTTGGGGTGAGTGTCTGAAAAATGTCAGCGCTCCGTCCATCATCTCCTTGTGTTTACTTTTAGAAAGTGGACATTTCTCTGTGCTTATAACTCTGTGTGCTTTGCAGCCTGTTTCCAATACACGTCTGGGCTGGGTGACAGCTTCACTTTGTGCATTCCCTCTAGACAGCCATGAACACAGGAAGGTGAGGCTCATCTGCATTCTGAGCTGTCATTTGCATTCTGATGTGTTCTTCCTGGGCAGGGAGGAATGGGAGGGGCTGACACTTAAACTTCAATAGGTAGTGTCCTGTCCACGCACAAAAGAGTGCTTACTGCCCCCCACAGGTAGTCTGGCAGACAGCACTGGGTTGAAAGGGGATCCTTGTGCACTTAAGAGAGTTCCGTTGAAGTCACCCCCTACATCAAATGCACTTTTGGGTATAAGTACTGGGTCTCTGTCTCCCTAAAATTGGACACTTCTGGATCTTGAACTGAACCTCTGTCGGAAGGACTGCTGTGCTGCTTAATGAACTCAATTGGACTGCTTTTCTGGAAGGACCGCTTTTCTGCTTGTTACCCTGCTGCCTGCTGCTCCTTGACTCTGCTGGAAGGACTCTGCCTTCCCTCCAAGTGATCTCCAAGGGCTTGCTGGCTTGCCTCCTGTTTTCTGAAGTCTCTGGCATACAAAAGACTTCCTACAATTCTGCTGGTGGACTCTGCATTCTGTGAGTCTTACCCTTGCCTTAGGTTCTACCTCCAAGCTCTGGGCCTCAGAAATGAGTTCCAGCAGCTGTCTTCATCCCCTACAGCTCCTGGGCCACTGAAATCAAGCTTTTGGGCTCTTTGCAACCGCAAATGGGCCAGTTCGTACTGGGACTGCACCACTCACTCTAAGAATCAGTGCGAGCCGCCACAACATTGTCTCCTCACAGAGCAAGCATCGCTGACCGTGAGGCCCCGTCTGCCATCCGCCCAGCTGACTCTTGGCACCCACAGGATTATTGCTAGCAATGCTCTACTTGCTCCCGGCGACCGTCTCCCTCGTGAACGAGGTTCTTGGCTCAGCTTGTGAAGTTAAAACTTCAGCAGGACCTGCTTGGAGCTATATCTGACTCGCTCCTCATCGTGCCAGCCTGACCTTTGCATTTGCCCCGGTCTATGGTGACCTAAAGTGACCTTTTAGCGCTATTGAGTCCTAAGCACTGTTTTTGATTTATTCTTTAAAAATTAATAACTCCAGTTGTACTGATTGGATTTTTGTTGTTTTGGTCTTGTTTTATTAATAAAACTATAATATATAAATTATACCTGGAGTTTTATACCTGGAGTCTTTTTGTGGTGAATTCATTGTGTTACTGTGTGTGTGTGTGTGTGTGTTGCACAAATGCATTGCACATTGCCTTTATAGATAAGCCTGACTGCTCTGTGCCAAGCTACCAGAGGGTGAGCACAGGTTATCTTATTGTGTATCTACCTTACCCTGACTAGAGTTGTAGTTCCTGCCTGGCCTGGGTGTATACCTCAGCTAACCAGGAATTCCTTTTCTAACACAGGCTCTGCAATGTCAGGCCTGAGACATGTTTAAAGGGCTACTTGAGTGGGTCACACAATCAATGTTGCAGACCCACTAGTAGCATAAAATTTACAGGCCCTTAGCACATGTAGTGCTCTTTACTAGGGACTTATAAGTAAATTAAATGTGGGAATTGTGGATACACCAATGATACCATGTTTTAGGGAGAGGGCCCAGGCACTTTAGCACTGGTTAGCAGTGGTAAAGTGCTCAGAGTCCTAAAGCCAACCAAAATGAATTCAGCAAAAAAGGGTGGAAGAAGGTAACACGTTTGGGGGGGAGGGGAGGGTGTGACCCTGGAGAAAGGGCCATTTCCAACACAGGGGAACTGCAAGTTGGCACATGTGGCATCTCACATTTTTTTGGTGGATGACCCATGCCTCCCAATTGCTAAATCATCCTATATGCATCCTTCCCTGGTGTTTGTTTTCCTCCTTATAACTTAGTGAATTTTGTACTTATTTATAAGCCATCTTTTGCTTCATTAATGCCAGTATTTTCCCTTGAAAATCCTTACCCATGCTCTACCCTTACATTTCAGTTTCAATATTCTCCAAATTGTAGATGTTTCACTTTAGCTACTTTTTTTATAAGTCATCCTCTACAAAGAACTGTTTTGTCACAAAAATTTGATATTTGTTTTTCCGCAGCTGCTGTTCAGAATGGCCACAATGGATAGTCCTGGATCAAGTCCATACTGTTTTCTGTGTCAACCAACCCAGGATGCAACCAGTAGGATGTCCCAGGCTCTTAAGATGTTACTACAGTGGGAATGGAGGCCTTCCGATGGAAGAAGCTGGGGTAGTGCAACTAAATCGGCAGTTGGGTGCATACCAAGGTCTATATAAAGGGTGGGGTACTTATTGTAGGACTTAAGGAAGTGTGGGGCTTTTGGGGCATAGATGGTTTTTTGAGTGTTTATAGTGGTGTTAAGACTGCTTAGTGACCAGACACTTACCAGGACTGAAAGAGGTGCTGGGTTTTCTGTGGACCAGGATAGGAGTTGAGGTCGTGAATATACAGTTTTGTTAAATTATAGATTTACTTCTGACATTTTAAATTTAGGCCTACCATCCCCTGTGTATGCAGAATTCCTGTCTAAAATGGGCATTGGGATAGCCCTAAAAATCATGGCTGAGTCCAAAGGTAAAACTGAAAGCTCATTTAATTTACTGTGTCTCCAGGTGCTTTTACGAATAGGGACAGGCAGGTAAAAGATTTTCAATATAAATGGAACCAATGTTTTTAAGAATCTCTTGCATTGTAAGTGAGAGCACTTACAGTAAGTGTTAAGATTTAGGAGCGGAACCTTAGGTTTGCCAGAGCACAATATAATTTGGTTCAGGGTGGTTGTCTTGCTTCTGACAGTCCCCAACAGATCCCTTAGTATATAATTCCCTTTAAACCCTTTGTGTATGTCATGACCCAATCATACAGAAACAATGACAGTGCAAGTGAAAAAACTGAGATTTAGTAAGTGGAGATTGTGGAGGAAAATGCAGCTGAGGCTGAGTCTCAGGGGAGGATCTTCCAGGTCAGGGGGAAATTACATCCCTATCAGATTAATGGGAATGGTTCTTTCAGAACAATTTAAGAAGTGGAGAATCGGGGGCAAATTGTCTCTCAGCAGCTTAATTGCATGGTTTCCCTTTGATCAGTTTTCACACTGTTTAATAATTCTTGCACCTTTGTTTTGTTCTCCCATATGCTCTTGTGTTCCTTCCTCTTGTTAGTACTTACCTGGATGAAAGCTCCTGTGTCAATGTCAGACCGTCTTTCAGTACTCCTTCAGCCTGTAGCGACGCCTTGCTCTATAGCATCTCATGGTGCGCCTGACCTTCGGGAAAGTCTCCAGGTACTTTCTGTGTTTGTTACCAGTCTTTTTGCATATATGTAATAATAATCATATATATATATATCTATTTCATCATTCTGTCTTGAGGGGCAGGACAACCAAGCACTTTACCAGTCTGAGGCATTCATGCCACAGAGCTGTGACATCTTCAGCCCGGTAAAGTTCAGCTCAGACAGCCAGACACCTGCGCATTTAGCCCAAGTACATCGCCTGGCTGCCTGACCTGAACATGAAGAGGGGGGGAAGGGCTCTCTGTCCTTACGGATGGGACACCGCTGGTTCGGGCATAGGTCGACTCAATCTCAATGGTTCTAGCAGGAGGGAACTTACACTCCTTAGGTAGCGACTACCACCTGAGATAGTGAGATTGTGGGCTAGCTACTCAGATGTGTCATAGTGTAGGGATTTGTGAGTCAGGAATGCTATTTTAAGACGGATCCTTGATTTGTAAGGGAGTCATTGGAGAAATTTGAGAGAGGGTGTGATTTTGTTTGAAACACTCGTTCCATTATTAGTCTTGCTGAGGTACTGAGGGTTGCTTTTAGTGGTGCTAGTCGCGCTTTTGGTAGTTCTGTTAAGGTCACACTTTCAAAGCATAGTCTGGATATGACTAGGGATTGTGCTGCTATCTTGAAATCTGTTGTTGGGATGAATGGTTTCATCTTCTTTAGGAGGCTGAGTTAGAGAAAAGCACTGAGTGTGGATGAATTAATGTGGGTTTGCACGTTAAGGTTTTTGTGAAGTGTTATCCACAGGGAGTTTGTTAATTTGATGATGAGGGGGTTGCATTCAAATGTATCTAGGTGGCTGAGCAACACTTATACGGGGGGAGTTGTTGGGGTGAGCGATAACTAGGAATTCAGTTTTAAGATCGTTCAGTTTGAGGTATGTAGATAATTTTTTAGTTTTTGATTATTTAAAATCTTACAATAGATTTAAAAAAAAATCATATTATAGCAGGTACATTTAGAGTAAAAACAATTTAGGATTAAAACATACTTATTATACAAATTGAAAATTTCCACGTTTTAAAATATTGCTAATCTGAGTAGTGCAGAACTTATTGTACAGATTAAACACGTCCTATGCGTTCTCCTTGATCAAATCATCGGGGGTTAATCTCTTTTTTATTATTAGTATAAATTTTACAAATGCAGAGTTCAAAACTATGTCGTTTGATTTTAGACACCTTATAAGTGCTTGTCTGCAAGTCCGAATTCCACGAATATTAAAATGCCACTTGTTAGACCTGGCACCATTGGCGTGGGTCTCCCCTGCATTTTTGCTTTGCCTCCTGTGTTTTTGCTGTATGTTGGACTCCGTTTGGCTGGTCTAGATGTTTTGGGCACTTTGCCACTGCTGATCAGTGACAAAGTGCAAGTGTTCCCTTTGTAAATTACTGTTATGGATTAGTGACTCCATGATTGGCATATTTGATTTACTTGTCAGACCCTAGTAGAGTGCACTGTGTGTGCCCAGGGCCTGTAAATCAAATGCTGCTACTGGGATGTAGCACTGATTGTGCCACCCACAGAGCAGCCTGTAAAATGTAACTCTGGCCTGCCATTGCAGAGCCTGTGTGCAGTCTGGGACTGCCATGTCGACTTGGCAAGTGCACACACTTGCCAGTCCCTAAACCTTCCCTTTTCTACATATTAGTCACCCTTAAGGAAGGCCAAAGGTACCCCTGTGGGCAGGGTGCATTGTATTTGAAAGGTAGGACATGCTCTGATGTGTGTGGCATGTCCTGATAGTGAAATACTGCCAATTTCGTTTTTCACTATTGCAAGGCTACCTATTCCCATTGGACAGAATGGGGAGTTTGTTTATAACATCTTATAAACATAACTGGCCCTGGGAACAAGGTAGAAAAATAAAGTTTAGTATGCCTGAACTCAGAATGTTAAAATGCATCTTTTAGTGAGGGTGATTTTTACATTCTGTGTTTGAAAATACCACTTTTAGAAAGTAGGTATTTTCTTGCCTAACCATCCAGTGTGCCTCTGCTAGGTTTGTGTATTGCATGTCTGGCTTTTGGATGACAGGGACTGGAGAGGGGCAGCGGCTCCAGAAGTCTGATCAGCCCAGCCCTGAATAGAAATGGGCTGCATTTAGAATAGGGGGAGGAGATTTCCTTTCACCTGAATGGGCCTGGTCTGCCTTCAACAATGCTGTCTCCACCTCCTGCCAGGAAGCTGCACCAGTGAGGACAGAACTGGTTTTGGCTGGGTACAGACACTCTCTGCCTTCAGAGAACAAAGGATTCTGTGGTATAAATATTGGGGCCCAGACCCCAGAACTTTAGATCACTTCTGGGAAATCAAGAGGAACCTTTGCCAAGGAAAAGAGCCGGAGAAGCTGAGGAGGAATACTGCCCCTGTGCTGTTTGCTGTCTGGGGTTGGCCTGCAGTGGCTACTTGCTGCCAAGGAAAAGAGAAAAGGACTTTGCTGTTTGCTTTGCCACCTGCTTGAAGAAAAAGATCTCCAAGGGCTTGAAACTGAGCTTGCCTCCTGTTCTGAAGTCTCAGGGACACAAAGACTTCATCCCTTCTGTCTCTCTGCATCTGCTGTTTCAGCTGCCACAGAAGGAAATTGCAACACTGACGCCGGCGAGCGACGCCGTAACCTGCACCGAAGCCGTGGGCACCGTTCGTGAAGAGCGCGACGCACCACCCCAACTTGCACCGTAGGCCTGACGCCGTGCCGCATCGACTCCGAAGCCGACAGCGAGGCCGCTGCCTGCACCAGAGCCGAGGACACTGCTCATGACGTCCACGACACAACGTCCTGACTCGCACCGCAGCCCTGACTTCACCGACGGTGGTGCTTTATCAACGCGGAGCCGATCCTCGATGTGGGTGACACCTGAATCCATCGACATCGCACCGTCATAAGGAACCGCCGCCTCGCCACCATTGTGAAGTCACCTCCCCGACAGAGTAAGGAACAGACGTCTCACCTCCCCTGCACCACAGTAAGGAACAGAGGCTTCACCTTCCCTGGGGTCGTAAGGAACCGACGCCGCCCGGCGCCAACGAAGCATCACCTCCCCGACGCCGTGCATCGTCTTTGCTTTCATCAAATCTAAAGTACTGTTCTTTGTGGGTCTGCTTGACTCTGTGCCCGCGCACCTCGCGGTCGGCGCTGTACTTAGGGATTTTCATCTGTCACGACGTCGTAATGACTCCAGGCGGAGTTATTTGTTGTATTAACACAAGACACGAAGGGTATGGGGCATCGATAACTGCACCTATCCACTAGTTGGGTTAAAGTAATTCTTCTTCTGGGTGCCAAGGACCTGAGGCGCAATACCCCTACGCCCCCTATGGAGAACTCACAGAATTTTTAGACAAACAAAGGGATCCGGCACTCCACTCAATAATATAACATATTAAAAGTAACAAATTTTTTAGATCCAATCAGCAGGAGTTATTTGTTGCTAGAAACTTTATTTGAGTGAATAACCTATTTTTAAGGATATCTTGATAGCTGTATTGTGGATTTTTGTCGTTTGGTCTTGTTTTGGTTTAGATAAAGATTACTTATTTTTCTAAACTGGTGTGGTATCCATTTGTAGTGTTTTCACTGTATTACTGTATATGTTCACAAATGCTTTACACACTGCCTCTGAGATAAGCCTGTCTGCTCGTGCCTAGCTACCAAGGGGGTGAGCAGGGGTTAATTTAGAAGTGTATCCCCCTTACCCTGACTAGAAGCAAGGGTCCCTATTTGGACAAAGGTACCTACCTCTGCCAACTAGAGACCCCCATTTATAACACCACTTAAGTGTCTTTCTTCTTTCTTCCTTCAATTTTGAACATATGCAAAGCAAATGGATAATGTTCTCTTCTCCTGTATTACATAATCTGCAGGGGATTCGTTCTGTTGTACACAGCCATGACATTGCGTGACACGACCATGGGAAAAGGCCAAATCGTGCTTTTAAAAAGATATTTTTCAGCTTTAAGGACCAGGGTGTTTCTAAATATAATTGTGCCTTAACGGATTTGTACTCATTCATTAGTACCCATGCATGCGTTCTTTTTGCAAGGGATTCTTTATCTTTATGCAACAATAGTTGTTTCGTTATTTTATTAATAGTTTTTAAAAAAGATTCCATAGTTATAGGCATATCCCAAATTGCATGTGCTGAGTATTCATCTAGGGCAACTTGTAAAAACTTCTAAGATTGAGATTTCCGGTTTGTTTGTATATCCTCAAATAACAATTTGCACAATTAGTTAGAGTTATCTTTTTACATTTTTTCCCACACTTTTATAAATTGGCCTTTCCTAGCAATTGGCTGATTCGATAGTCCAAATTCTAATCTAATTTGGACAGATGATTCATTATGTGAAAGGTGGCAAAGTGATTTGAAGATTTTAGTCACTGCATTATTAATGGTTATAGCATCTGTACCACACAGTGCTTCACTACCGTATGTATGACTTGGTAATAATTTTGCAGATACCACTTTTAGGAGCAGGAGATAACTAGGTCCCCCTAAGGACTTTTGCAAAGTTCAAAATGCTGTCAACAAGGTATTAGTTCTCCTTTGCATATCAACCTTATGTGGGTGGAATGATCCTTGGTCATCAACAAGTACTCCCAAATATTTATATGTTCTTACTTGCTCTAATTGACAGCCTTGAAGATACCATTTGTGCTTATACTTTGTCACTGTGTTTTTGCTAACTTCCATTATTTTTGTCTATTTCTCATTTATAACCATACCATTTGCTAGTGAGTAACTTGATATCCTATTAATCAGACGTTGGAACCCTACCTTTGTTTGACTTAATAAGATAACATCGTCTGCATATAATAGGTTTGATATATGACTACCAGCTAATTTTGGTGGATAAGCATTTACCTCATCCATGGCTTGTGATAAATCTGATAAAAACAAGTTAAAAAGGCAAGGGGCAAGTGCACGTCCTTGCTTTAAGCCCGTGTCTGTTGGAATTTTTTTGAGACACAGGAACCATCACCTAGTCGTACTCTAACCCAAGTATTTGAATATAGTAATTGGATCGGTTTCAGAAGGGAAGATGGTATTCCTTTCTTCTTCAGCTTTTCCCAATGTAGCTGCCTATGCACACAATCAAAGGCCGATTTAAAATCGCCGAAACATAGATATAATAGTTGCTTCTTTAGTAGGTATTTGTCTATTAAAACTGACAAGACTAATATATATGTTGCAGTTCCCAAACCTTGAATAAAACCTGTTTGATTCAGCAGAATTTTCTGCTTTTCAGCAGCCCATGTAGATAGTCTAGATAGTAGAACTCCTGCAAAAAGTTTGGCATCTGTGTCTTGTAAAGTAATTAATCGATAGTTACCGGGGATTGCCCAGTCTCCTTTCTTGTGAATAGGTGATATTAACGAGCCCTTGACTCAATGGCATTCTTGAATACTTTCGTAAGATATTCTGCCCAAAGAGCAGGATTTTCTTTGTATATGGCAAATGGAATCCCGTTAGGGCCCGGGGCCCCATCTTTTTGTTTACGAAGAGGTTTACATACTTGATCTTCAGTTATATCTAGGTCTTTTCCCAAATTCATTTTTTCCATTCCTATACCATTAAACGAGTTATCTTTTTGTGAAATTACCAGGTTACTATTAAGGTGCTTTGTTAAGGATCCTATCCAAACAGCTTCATTTAGTGTAGACAATACAGCCATTTTGCTAGCTCTTGATAGTCCATTTATCAGTTTCCAGAAATCTCTTGAGTTGTTCTTTTTACTTGTGTACAATGCTTTCGTCCAGAGTGTTTATTTTGCCTGTGTTTTTTTCTTCCCAAACTAGCCTTCTTTAATCATAATTAATACTTTTTATTTTGAAACGTATAGCTGTATTGTCTTGATATTTTTTTATCTGTCTTATTAACCTGTTACGGGTTCTTTTTAGAGTACGAGTTACATATGATAGTTTGATTTATCTCTTGCTTCAGCTTGATTACTAGGTTGATGTTTGTCATAAGGTTTTGATGCGTAGGTGGCAATTAATTTTTTTATAAAAAGCACCCAACTTTCTATTACAGTTACAAAGTCTTCGTCAAAGCTTTCCTTTACCAATTTGAGTGCCATTATGCTAGTAGAGACTTTGGACTCTTCTTGGTAGAGACTTTGGACTCTTCTTTCCAATACAGTCTCCTATAATTGACTGCTTTTGTTTCTCCAGGTAAAGTAATACATGTTTTATGTTTTCTATATAGGAACTGCAAGTCCAGTATTTGTTGACCATGATCACTGCCATTTGTTTTGTTAATCTGAAATGTTACTATCTTCTGGAATAGATTCAAAGATACTATTGTGTAATCGATTATTGATTTAGGACCATGTGAGTTGTATGTCCATGCTGGAGGTGTATCTTGTTCAGTCTGAGGTATTTTTGTGACATCCAGGATTGAGTTTGCACTGGGGTATCATTGAGAGGGATAATATCTTCAGGGAGGATACCTTTAAGTATAGTTGTGTGTCATCCGAATACATGTGGTAGGAAAGGTTAGCTTGTTTTAGGATCTTCACCAGCAGTTCCATGTAAAGGTTGAATAGCATGGTGGAGATCATGGATCTTTGAGGGATTCCAAGTCTAACCGGGGACACTTAAGAAAGTGAGCTACCCAATTTGATTACAATTTGTGATTTTGTAGACAGGAGGCAATGCTTAATTTGTGCCGGTGTTTGCCGGAGTTAGGCACCACCACTTGTTTCTTGACTCTGCACATATTTATGATAGTCTACCATGTGTCTATTTTTAAACATCAGCAGATGATTTATCCTTGCAAAATATATAGACAATAATAATACTAGTGCCTCCAGGCCATGCTTACAGCTGTTGATGACCTGGAACAGTCAATATTGTCACATTTACAGGAGTGTGATTGTAAGTAGGTAGTATTGGTACTGGCATTTGGCAGGAAGAGTAGGTGGTGAAAACTGTAGTATCCTCCTGAGAAATATCTTGGGCTTGGTACTTATTTTTCCACAAATTATGGGCTGATAGAAGGTGAATCCTCATAGTATGTTTCCTGACAGCCATTTCTTGCGTTCAACCACATCCAGAAGATAGCTGTGTTTGACCGTGCCAAATGCTGAGGAATGATCGAGCAGGATAAGTAGGCAGGAGTTGTTCTGGTCCAGAAGTGTTTTGTCTATGACTTGAAAATAGCTGTCTCTGTGTTGTGTCCTGGTCTAAAACCAGATTAGAACTTGTTGGGAAAGTTCAAGTCTTCAATGTGCAGACAAAGTTGGTTGTGTACACACTTCTCCAATAGTTTTGCAAGGAAGCAAATGCTTGATACTGGCTGAAAATTATTTAAATCTGTCTGGTCTGCATCTCGTGCAATCTTAAAGCAGTCTGGGATAGTGCGTTGAGTTAGTGATGAGTTACAGTCTTTGTCCAGAAGGGGAGGGAGATGATTGAAGTCCTTTGTGGTTGTCAATGGGATCGGGTAATTCAAGTGCAAGGTTGGTTTAATCTATGCTATATACTTTATGACCTCATATTGGTTGAGGGTTTTGAATTTCCACCAAATAGCCTAGTTTTTGGTCATTTTGGAAAAGGTGGTTGTTTGAACTCTATCAGTGATTGCCGGTTCTCGTTGCGGGAGTGTAAGTCTAAACATCTCTGCTCTATGTAACTTTATTGACAATGGAGAGCATTTTGGGTTCTGTGCGAAGTAGAAGTGTTTCCCTGCATCAAATATGTTCCATATAAACCATGAAAATGTCTATATAAGATCTAGCAGGTTTCATGGATGGATATGTAACTGCTGTGCAAAGATGTTTGGGGAGGGGTATTTATTCACTTGGGTTGGATGTGGTGAGTCTGGGCTTCTGTGTAGTGTACTGATGTGGCCAACTGCACACTGGATAGTGTTATAGCGAGTAAACAGCAAAATAGTGTTGCTGCGCAGAAGAGAAAAGTTGGACTAAAGAAAAATATGGTGTGATCCATGGTATATTCCAGTGGCTGAGCCACATCAGGTATTACTGCATGCATTAAATACTGAAAAACAGTACGTTATGATATACCTCAGTTTATAAGTGACAGCAATGGTCAATCTGTGGTTTAAAGGTCACACGTTAGTGTGCCACATTAGTATGGGCAAGTTTAATCTCTTCAGCATTGCAGCATGGTAGCATCATCTGCTCAAGGATAGCCAGATGGAGTCTGGTGAGCTAGATGGAGTCTTGATTCTTAAAAGTAGTAACAGGAGTGACACAGAACCGGAGAAATGAACTGTAAATGCAAACATTAGAACACTTTACCACTTGGTCAATCAGATAGTATGTGAAGTGCCCACCAATAAAACTTTCATAGAGTACGTACATCATTTAAATACAATGCTTTCAAGCAGAATCAATTACATAGTCTGCCCCTTGAGAGTAAAGCATATGTCATCACCATTGTGCTTGTATAGAGCATAAGTAATGACAGAGAACATGTTTAAGGTTGGTCCCCATATAACTGTGTAGTGAAATGATTAACGCCTACTAGGTGCAGTTACAAGGCCTGAATAGAATTGAGTATGCTATTTTGTTCTCAACATATGAGGGAATATACTCCTTTGTTGAAGAATGCTAAGGAGATCACTTATAGCTTAGCAGTCTGGTCAGCAAACCACGGAGACGGCTGGGGCCCATTTAGGCCAGTCAGGCATCAGTCACACTCTTTGATTTAGAGTTCCCTGACATTGATGGTTAAATTGAAAACAATTATGACCCATCATTTCATGGCCGTCTGGCAAGATTTTTTTCCTTTTCAGACAAAACCCCAAAGTTGGGTTTGTTTATGAAAAACTGGGAGTCAGTGGTAGGATTTCATGAAAAGGCTATATGTGGTTTCTCCTATTCAGGTTCAAGTAGAGTCTTTGGGGCCGATTCCGATTCGGGCCGGAAATCTCTCCGACCGAGCCGGACTCGGAGAGATTTCCGACCGAATCGGACCCTAGCAGCCCGACCGAACGAGTACGATGCGCACGTATGCTATCGGACTCGATTCGGTCGGACTCCATTGAAGTCAATGGGAGCCTGTCGTACAACGCGTACGCGGGCTCCCATTGACTCAATGGGTGCGAGGCGAACAGGGGCGCCCCTACAGCGTGTACGCGGCGAAGCGACTCGCGCCGTACACGCACAGGTAGGGGGACCCATGGGTCCCCCCTGTGTGCGACTCGCGCAGCTACGCGTACAGGGGGGTCCGACACGGACCCCCAAAGTACAGCTCCGACTGCTCCTTCGAGCCGGACGGCGCGAGTTGGACGGACTGCTCGCGGCGCGCATCGTACTTGCCCGGCCGGGGAACGTCTCCATTGCGCGGTGCGAGGCGTGTCCGAGCGAGTCAGTCGGAGTGGTCGGCTTTCGTGTACGAGTCGGTCGGTGCGGTTGGGTCTTGCGAACGAGTCGGTCGGAGTTTTCGCATCGTACTCGCTCGCCCGGACGCACGTACGAATCGGTCGGGAAACAGGGCTCCGAATCGGATCCGGTAAAGCCGAATCCGATTCGGAGCCCTACCGGCCGAGATCGGAATCGGCCCCTTTGTCTCATTACAGAGCCTCCGCATCCTAACAAGGAGATTTTTAGGACTGTAGTGTATACTATGTTGCAATAGTCTAGTCTTGCTGCCACCAGGACTCTTGTCTACTCCACCCCATAGTCCAGTTGGGGGAGGTTGAGGAACAGGGTAATTAGGAAGACAACTAATAACATATATTTGAAATTGTGAAAGGAGCAACTAATGACTCCTAATGTCATTGTACAATCATTTCTCTAGAATCAGCTGATTAACTTGCTTATTTTATGTCTGTTCTTGGGTAATGCTCTCAGACACATTCCAAGGAAAGTGTGGATCATGGTTGCATGCTACTTCTGTGGTGTAGGACTGGGTTATTTGGGATTAGATTAAGCTGTTCTATTTTAACTAACAATGGTGTCAGAAATTAGATTGTTAATTTGAGAGAATGTACTATTATCAACACAATAAACATCATTAGGTTAGGTCAGAATGCATTTATAAGAGAAACCCCGCTCAACCCCTGGTAGCACTTGCCCAAGCAATAGTCAATCCCCCAGAGAAAAGCATGTTAAATTCAAGCAGTACCATATAATTGTAAGTCAAGAAAACTACACAATACAATTCCCAAACCAATATAGAAAAATACAAAACTAAAGTTTAAATGTGCAAAAAGCCAATAAAATGTTGAAAGTCTGTAAGGGTAGCCAGGCATATGAATTCTCAAAGTTTTAAGCCAAAAAATGGCTAACAAAATCAAAGCGGTAAATGAAAGTCTCAGATGCCATTTCAGGCTGACCACAATTGTGGGGGGGGGGAGGGGGAAGGGCAGGTAAGCAATGAGGCCAGATCAGGCACAGTTTTTAAAAGAGTAAATTCTCCAAGTTCTCCAGCAGGGGAGGGCAGGAAGCTGATGGCAGTGATAGTCACTTGAAGTCATATGCATCAACGTCGTCAAGCTCTCACTGCAAGTTTCAGATTTGGCCCCAAAAGCACCGAGTGGGACAAAGCAGGATTTTATATCCAATGAGGTTCAATGCTGCTAGGGTAAATTTGCTGCCTCACCCTTGCCCAAGGGTTAAACTTACTTTTTGGTTTCTTGAAATCCTCCAGCAGTGCATGCCTGGAGGCTCCACGAGGCAGGATTCCTTCACAGCAAGGTTCCCTTGAAACCTTTTTCTTCATGGAGAAAAGCTCTTAGTAGAACAAACCTGGATATATTAATTCCCCAGCTGCAACCTCCACTTGGAAGCTTTACCAGCTTGTCCTGGCTCTCCAGTATTAGGAAAAATGTGTTCATACTTCTGGGACAGCTCTCAGGTCCACAAGGCAGGGTTCTTGGGTTCTAGGCATCAGGCCTCTCTCTATACAGGGTTCATGCAGAGTCCAGTTCAAAGAGGGCAACTGGGCCTTCTTGGAGTCAGCAGTCGTTATGCCTTTTGTGTTCCAGTAGCAGCAACAGGATGGCAAACACTTGACTCTTAGAGTGCAGTTTAAGTCCCTGGGTACCAACCTGAGTCAAGGGCCATAGGGTCTTCTTTCTTTTGGCAGTCAGACAGACAGGCAGAGTCTTCTTTCTTCAAAAGCTTCCTCTCAGGCCCAGTAATGTTTTGAGGGGGTGGTGTGAGGTGCCAGTCATTCTGTCCACTAGCCAGTCGCTGGAGAATCCCCCATAGCCAGTCCTGGCAATCTACCAATCACATTCCAACCTTCTTTTGCAGCACTTCCTCTCAGTTTACTACAAATACTCTCACAGTTCCTTTTCCAAAATTACCCTAGTCTTCCTATAGCTGCAGATGCTCTTGCCACTCCACTATGGAGATGAGATTCCCCTCATCTTGCAGTGCTAGAAATGATTATCCACCCTGCTGGAAGCATGGGCAGAAAGTATAGTGAAGCTCTGGGCATGAATGGTTCCTGACAACTACATCTACACTTCAACGGAATAGCTGCCCTTGGTATTGCCAATTGTTCCTGTCATTCTCTAAGGCTAATCCCTGCCAAACGGCTACATTTAATCCAACTGCAGCCTTCTTGCTGAAGTCATTTGTTTCCAGGTGGTGAGTCGTTAACAGCCCGCCAAGTCTAAGTCCAAGTCTAAAGCCAGCAAAACAACACAGAAAAAAAGTGGAACTAATAAGACAATTGTCCTTTATTACAAAGGGGCACCATGAAAACAGTAGAGAAGCAGATAGCCAGACACAAACGGTGCAGATAATAGATTTTAAGGCTCACTGGTGAATAGAGATGGGGAAAGAAAGACAGAGAAAGGCATGACTGAGGAACGCAAGGTAGAAACCAGAAGGAGAGTGAGCGAGAAAGGTAGACAAACATAACCTGTTTTACATATAATGTGCGTTGCCACATGCTTGAAGAAAGTGTCACTGGAAGAGAGGCAGGGATGAAGAGACAGAGAGAATATTAGTGTGAGCTCAAGTGACATAGCAAGACAAGTGGCGAGATGAACTGAGAAAAGCCAAAATAAGAGTCCAGATGAATTCATATGCACACTTGGGAAAATAAGGATGTGAGAGGCTGAGTATGGATGATAAAGACTAATAAGAGAAACACTAATACAGAAAGAGACAGAGTAATGACGGAATTAGAAAAAGAAAGATAGTATTAGAGAGATATGTATTGAAAGATTAGAAATACATTAGATGCTTTATTCTGCACTGAGGTCATCGGTTCATTGGCACAACTGGGAATTAAGCAGCGTCTGACTTGCAAGAGATGGAACTGTAGGTCTTCAGTCACATGCTCCACCTCTAAATGAAGTATTCTGCTGAGAAGCTCTTACTAGATTCTCTCATTTTCTCTTACACACTCTTTCACACCCTTTCACACAAATAAATCAGAAAAGAGAATTTGGGCATTTCAGGAGGAACTAACGCTATGAAGTACCTAAAGAATATTGGTCTAGTCAGTCTTATTCCTAGAAGGAAAGTTTGAATGTTGTCAATGAACCTAGGAGCTGGGATGCATTGTACAACTAATAATATGCATTTCATGCTCTTGAGTCTCCAAATATTTTTTTAACATCTGTACTGTGAGAAATCAGGACCTGTTTGCAGTGTCTCCCTACTTTTTGCACCCATTTTGACTACTAGATGCTGATTTTCTGACTGTGATTGTGCACTGGGCTCTGCTAACCAGACCAAGGGCCTGTGCTCTGATTAAAAGTAGTAATTAGGTATAATTACAATTGTTACAGACAGACCCCTGTAAGGCCCTAGTATATAATAAGGCAAGGGGGATTCAAGCTACCTATAAGTCCCTAGTATATGATAGGGCAGGGAGGCCCAGTAGATCTCCTGCACTGAAGTGTGCACTGCTGTCATTGTAAAGGCAGCCCTGTTTTGCAGACTGTCTTTAAAATTAAATTATATGCAAATTTGACTTTGGAATTATTTTTACATATAAGTCACCCCTTAGGTCTCCCCTAGGTGCCCCAGTGGTAGCTTACCATGTAACTAAAAGCAGGGACATTATAAAATATGTTTTATAAGTCCTGGTGAGGGGAAAACTGCCAAATTCATTTTTCCCCATTGTAGATAACTAGCGCCATAGGCTAACATTGGAATATTTTATTTAAGTATAAATATTGACAGGAGCGAGGTGATAATGTCATTCAAGGACCTAAAATGATAGTTATGATACATTCGACAACTTGCCACTGTTAGATTTATAAATAACTATCACAGAAAAGAGGTTGTTAAACTTTCTTTTCTGTAAGCCAAATTTCAGCCTTCCAGCTGACCTTTCCTGATTAGCTAGCCTCTGCCAGGCGGATTCAAGCTGTCCTAATGAGGTGTGAAATGGGCTCCTAGAGATGCAATGGATTTCTTGTGGGTGGAGAACTGCAGCTGCAGAAGCAAATGGTAGGATGAGGAAGGGCTGGCCAAACTGGTCTTCAAAGGGAGAATGACACTTACGGAGAGCATAGGCTCACCCCCACATTTGCAACCCAACCACACTGAAGCCCCAGTAATTAGATTATGGAGAAGGATGGAAGGGCAGTATGAAGGAATCTTAGCCTGATCTAACCTCAGTGGAGAGAATTTCTCCATGTTGGATTTTGAAAGAATAGTGCTTTCTGGGACAAGAATATGCCACACTTTGGAGGAAGTGGTCATACACTTGAGTGGCACCCTACATCCCATTGGTTAGGGGTGCCTCCCTGCTTGACGCCCAGGAATACAGCATACATAAGGAAGAGTTGCCAAGTAACTCAGATCTGCTGCATGAAAGTATAAGGAGAAGATGGACTGCCCTGCTGGAAACCTGTTCTGCACCTCAAAGGATTGCATTCAAAAGGATTGCACCTAGCTGCACACTTGGAACTACAGCCCTAAGGACTTTGCCTTGCTTCAGAAAGTGGAAGGAGTGTGCTCCCTGAAAGCAACAGGTTAAAAGAACTCACCTGCGCCATCTCCACCAAGAAGTCCTCAGCCTGGAGTGCATCCCGTGGATGTTTAAGGATCTAACCAAGTGCATTGTGGGAATTGTACTCCCAACATCTCAGGGACCCGCTCAGAGATTCTAGACCTTTGGATTGGTGTTTTGGACACTTTGAACCCACAAGAGAAACTTCAGGAAGAAGTTCCAGAAGTTTGGAGCAACTTGTGTGAAAAGCTCCATAAGTAGGCCAGGTGCATTGTGGGGGTTGTAGTCCCAGACCCCAAGAGGCAAACAAGAGCATCTGAGTCCTTGGTTGATGCTGTGGGCCACATTCCTTCTGCATCAAAAATTACTTCTGGAAGTTCGTGTAAAAAGCTCTTGACTTTGTCCCGATCTAGCACCACCTTTTTTTAACTCTTTGAGCGCTATTTGCTTCTAAGTGCTAGTTTTACTTTTAATCTTTAAAAATTCATATCTCTGGTTCCCTACATTGGATGTTTGTTGTTTTGGTGTCTATTTGTTCATAATAATATAATCTATTGTTATAAATTGGTGTTGTGTCTCACTTATTTAATGTATTCGTGTTTTTAAATGCTTTACACACCTGTCTCCTATGTTAAGCCTGCATGCTCGTTGCCAGCTACCAAGGGTTGAGCAAGGGAATAATTTATTGAGACCTAGACTGAACCTTTTATTGTGTTTGTGGCCTTATTACTAGTGGTAGGTCCCTACTTATCACTACTAATAAACCACTTTCCAACACGTACACATACCCTGCATATATATTATGGACATGGATATATAATAATGGGCTTATCTGCCTGGTATCAAATGTCCTTGACTATATAGTACTGTCTCCCTACTCATTTCACTCATTAATAGGGGCCTTTCAAATTTCGCCCAACTTTTCCAGGCCTAATGCTTAAAGTTTAAAAAGTCATTGCTGTGTAAAGGGTGATACCTGCAGTAAACTAACATCTTCCAGTTGGATTTTGTGTATGTAACTTGTGTTTGTACTATAAATCCCATCCATATGTTGTCCATGCAGTAACCACTTTAAAATATAATATTATGGACACTCTTCAGTGATCAGCAGTCAAAAGCCTGAGCATCTGCAGGAGATCAAATGTGACTTAAATACAATAAATTGCCAATAGCTCTGAAAGTATTAAATGATAACTGTGAAAATTCATTACTGTAGCAGGTACTTTAATGGAAAATGGATTTTGCTTTGAAACATCCTTGAAATGTATTTCTGTTGAACAAATACCAGCAGTGCCAGGTGGGTGACAACCTGTCATAATGGTGAACATTAATGACAAAAGTTCAACAACAATATTATATGCATATCTTAATGGAAAGAAGGACGAAATGAAGAACTTCTCTGATGTGTCACAGAATGAGCACTCATCTCAAATTCAATACCGAAGCAACCATCAAGTTGTACTCCCATGTTCTTGATAGAGACAGTGGACTGGTAAGCTGACCAAAGAGAGATGAAGGGGCCGATTCCGATTCAGGCCGGAAATCTCTCCGACCGAGCCAGACCCGGAGAGATTTCCGACCGAATCGGACCCGTGCAGCCCGACCGAACGAGTACGATGCGTCCGTATGCTATCGTACTCGAGTCGGTCGGACTCCCATTGAAGTCAATGGGAGCCAATCGTACAACGCGTACGCGGGCTCCCATTGCCTCAATGGGTTCAAGTCGAACAAGGGTGCCCCCTATAGCGGGTACGCGGCGAAGCGACTCGCACCGTACATGCACAGGTAGGGGGGACCCATGGGTCCCCCCTGTGTGCGACTCGCGCGGCTACGCGTACAGGGGGGTCCGACACGGACCCCCGAAGTACGGCTCCGACTGCTCTTTCGAGCCGGACGGCGCGTGTCGGTCGGACTGCTTGCGGAGCGCATCTTACTTACCCGGCCGGGGAATGTCTCCATTGCGCGGTGCGAGTCGTGTCCGAGCGAGTCGGTCGGTGCGGTTCGACCCGGGAACGAGTCGGTCGGAGCGGTTGGGACGCCCGAACGAGTCGGTCGGCGATTTCGTATCGTACTCGCTCGTCCGGACGCGCGTACGGATCGGTCGGGAAATAGGGCTCCGAATCAGATCCGGTTAAGCCGAATCCGATTCGGAGCCCTACCGGCCGAGATCGGAATCGGCCCCTAAATGTCTGTTAATAAAGAAGGTTTAACGGGGCGTAGTTTTGGTGCCGTTCCAAGATGGCTTGACCGCCCGAGGCTCCGTTGGACCGGGGAATCCTCCTCTCGACAGACCATTCCAGCGCTCGCCGAGGAACGAGACTCACGGCGTCTCTCCCTCAAGCAGTGGTGAGTCGCTGGAGCTGTTCATAATAATGCTGCACTGATGTTTAGGGCCATAAGGGCCCCGGGGGATTTTTCCTCACAGTGAAGCCGCACCCGCCATTTTGAAAGGCGAGCGGGGCTCCTTTCCTAACAAGACAAATGTTCTTTATAATACTGCGCTCATGCTACCTAAATAACCCTAACTGGACTAAATTCGCACTTCTACACAGCGCACTTATTTTTTTCAGCTTTTTGTGCTGTTGGCATGTCTATCTACAAGGAAAATATGATTAATGTATTTTGGAATCCTTTTCACTCATGGTGATTCTTTTCTGTGAAAAGTCTCTTCACAATGTGATAGTTAAATCAATAATTCTTCATTACATGGGATTCAGTCATTGTTTTGGAATTTGCATTAACCCCTTGTGTGCGCGGCCGATTTTCGCCCTGTGCGGGGCGTTTCATTGAGTGGGCGGGTTCATGACGAGCTCAGCTCGTCATGCGCACACGAGCACCGCGCAGCATGACGAGCTGAGCTCGTCATGAGCATAGAAAGGGTTAAAATGCTATTTGATAGAGAGTTCGACCCTGCGGTTCTCTGACGTACTCCTGTGTGCTTCACTCTTCAAGAGCTGTGGTTTTCTTCCCCTCACTCAGGATTTACCTCTTGCATGCAACTTACGCAGGGTTGTACAAAACCTTTTATTATATGGGGAGATTAAGAAACCTTAAACTTTCAGCTTCCACTAAACATACCACGCACTCAGACTCAGACTCTACTCACAACGGCACGGTGATAATCCTCTTCATAAACCTGACCTCACATCAGGCGCCATTCCAAAATCGTAGCTTCCAAGCAAGATATCTGTGTCTTCCACAAAGCGTCCAAAAAAAGATCCTCCGTCTCCAGTACACTCCTCTACAGCTTCCATGGATATAATTCTTGAAGAAATTCGTGTCTTGAAACCCTTCATGGAGGAAACTAATAAAACTCTGCAACATTTGGACGACAAATGGTCCTTATTGGAATCACGGGTACTGGCTGTGGAACAAAAAATGGAAGCTCCTTAATCTACATGCTCGCGTATCTCTTCTCTAGAATCAGAAATAACTCTCCTTAAAAAGCACGCTGAAGATTTGGAAAATCGTAACCGCAGGAACAACCTCCGCATTTATGGTCTCCCTGAAACTATGGAGGGTTCCAATCCAACAGTTTATTTTCAGACTTTTTTGCCCAAGCTTCTGGATATGTCTGCTTCTACTTCACTTAACATCCAACGGGCTCATAGACTTGGTTCCAGGGTCTCAGCAAAACCAGATGGAGTCATCATGTTCTTCCTGCAATATACCAACCTCCTTCAAGTCTTGTCGGTTGTCAAGTCCAAAAAACAAAATTATTGGGAGGCCACCGACTATTTTTCACTCCGGATGTAGTTAAAGTCACTGCTGACCGTCGGAAAAAATTCCTTGATCTACGTCCTCAGCTAAGATCTATAAATGCCAGATATGGACTAATCCATCTGTGTCTTTTCAAGGTCACTTATAAGGAGAAGTCTATCACTTTTGAGGAACCAACTGCATTGCAGGAATTTCTTCAGCAACATGGAGCAGATGTCATGGACACCTCAAAGTCTACCTGATTGTTATCCTGTTTCATCTTTCAGGGCTGTTTTCCTATCTGTGTAATTCATTGAATGTTGTTTCGTTCTTGTTTTGATTTTGTATAATGCTCACGCACTAGTCTTTTGTCGCTCTTTTCTCTTTTTCTCTTTTCTCTCTTCTATAAAAGTATTTTACTCATATTGTCCCTTTTGTTCCAAATACAGGTGTATTTTTTCGCTTCCCGTCCTCCATATGGTCTCCTCTATGTGTTAATATCCTTACCCATCCAAGGTTGCCCTGCCGTCTGGTGGAGTTCGAGTGCGGTCGTCGTCGTCTTCTGGTGTCGCCATCCCCACTTCGTCTTTGTGTTTTGTAGGTATGTTCCTCAGTCGTCATTTGTATGACCTGTACTGTCTTTTTGTCCCATGTTTTATCTCCTCTTTCCTGGTGTTTTCCTCAATGGCTCCTTTCTACTATTTTCTCCTTCCTAGTATCTACTTTATCACTCCTTCTTTCATGTTTCCTCTCATTAAACAAACGCCTTATTTCTTTCACTTTTTTCACTCATTTCTGTTTTTTCCTGATTTCATGTTCAATACTGTAAGTATATTGATTGTTCATGTTCCTATTTTCATGTTACATTCCGGGTTACTACATGGAATATTAAAGGGTTAGGTAATCCTATAAAAAGGCAATGGGTGTTATCCCATCTAGCTAAATTAAAAACCGATATTGCTATGCTTCAGGAATCACATCTTTCTGAATCTGAAGCATCCAAGTTGAAGAAATGTTGGGTGGGCAATGTGTTTAATTCTCCTGCTTTAGGTAAGAAAAATGGGGTTCTGATTTTATGCCATAAAAAATTACATGTATCAGTTGTTCATCAAGAATCTGATGTTGAAGGTTGATGGGTTATTGTTAAGTTACTTATAGATAAGATACCTCTAGTTATTTTTTATGTATATGGTCCCACCTCTGTTGATAAGGTTTTCTGGATAAAAGTATCTGACAAACTACTTTTAGATGATGATGACTACATTATATTTGTCAGAGACTGTAACCAAATTCACGATCCCATATTAGACAGACACTCAACAGGGAAGTTTGTTCTCTCTAAAATGGACTCACCATTTACTTCCACAATACGACATAAATTTCAAGTCGATATATGGCGACTCTGCCATCCAGATCTTCAGGAGTACAGTTTTTATTCAGCCCCACATCACTCAAAATCCCGTATTGATTATCTCTTTCTGAGCAAGTCTTTGGCTCAACATGCTATTCAATCTGAAATTGGATCAATTTTAATCTCAAATCATGCCCCAGTATATGTTGATATAGACCTTATCCCTTTTTCCCCGCATTCAGGTGGATGACGCTTTAACAATTCACTACTCTTAGACCCTAAATTCAGCCTACAATTCAGCTCCTTTGTCTCTGAATTTTTTGTTATCAATTCAACACCAGAATCCTCTTTCGTAATGATTTGGGATTCCTTCAAAGCAGCCGCCAGGGGTTTCATAATAAATTTTGTATCACAAAAGAAAAAATCAACTCAATTACTTAATAAAATTAAATAGTTAGAATATACATACTATCATTCCAATGATGAGTCTTCCCTGAAAAATTTCAATGATGTTAAACTCACTTTTAATAGATTATCTACGAAAGCTGCCTCCTCTTTTTTATTGAAAAGCAGTACTCGCTATTATGGAGGTCAAAATAAAATAGGGAGATGGCTGGCTAATTATTTGAAAGTGAGGAAAGACAGAACTAGAATAGAATCTTTACAAGGTCCCATGGGAACTCCTCTGTTTAAAGATAATGATATTTTAAATTAATTTGTTTCCTTTTATTAAGAAATTTATATTCTCCTGAAACACAACCAAAACAGTCTGATCCCTCTACTTATTTTCAGTCCATTGCTTCTCCTCCCTCCCATCACTTTGACTTTGATTCCTTGGGAATCAATATTTCCTTAGTGGAAATTTCCCATGCAGTTTCGGCGTTAAGAAGAGGAAAGGCTCCCGGGCCTGATGGTTTTACTATCGAATTCTATGATCATTTTGCGAAACTCCTTTTACCCAATCTTTTAATTTTATTTAAATCTTTTACCGATAAAGGTTTCTCTCAGGGCACATTCCAAGAAGCCTTGATTTGCTTAATCACAAAAGAAGGTAAACACCACTCTCTCTGCAAGAACTATCGTCCCATCTCCTTGGTCAATACTGACTATAAGATTTTGGCACTATGCATCGATCCTGTCCTACCTGATCTGATAGGTCCTGAACAATCTGATTTTGTTAAGGGAAGATTGGCCTCTGACAATTCTCAAGTCTTTTTCAACGTCCTTAGCAAGGCCTTATCTTTAGATCATCCTATTGCTGCTATCGCTTTGGATGCAGAAAAGGCGTTTAAGAGGATTGGTTGAGATTTTATGTTCCTCGCATTAAAATGGGCTAGATTTCCATCTAAGTTGATTGCTATAATTCTCTATTATAATCAGGTCCCAAAGCCTCAATCTTCATTAATGGTAAAACCTCAGATTATTTTCCATTACTTAGAGGGATATGACAAGAGTGCCCCTTATCACCTCTATTTTTCGTCATAGCGCTGGAACCCTTTTTAGCCAAAATTCGGCAAGATACCAATATTTCATGTTTCCAATTTGGCCCTCATCAGGTTAAAATGTCACTCTACGCTGATGACATTCTCTTAAACTGTTCTAATCCTGTAACCTCTCTCCCCCCTTTTCTTCAACAAGTAACCACATTTTCTCAGCTCTCAGGATATCGACTTTATACTGATAAATGCGAAGTGTTGCCTTTAAATGTTTTATGTCAAAAACATCTTTTCACCCATACTGGCTTTTCATGGCAATCCTCTAAAATAAAATATTTAGGCTTTTGGTTCGCTCCGACAAGTCCTGAAACATTAAAACTAAATTTCGATCACATTACTAAAACATTAAATGATACAATTACACATTGGCATCCTCTTTTTCTCTCTTGGTGGGGCCAAATGGACTCGATTAAAGTGATGCTCACTCCTCTGATACTATATACTATTTCCATGGTTCCGGTTCGCATTCCTGTGTATTATTTTAAGAAAATTGATTCTCTCTTATCAAAATCTCTTAGCTCCTCTCTTACCTTCATCATATCCCTCAATTAACTCTTATCAACAACAATCCATTTGGCATACGAATTAAGAACCGTTCTATATACTGGAAAAATTGGCATTCTAAGGGCTTGCATTGGATTTCTCAGCTTCTACTTGACGATCAACCCCTTTCATTTACTGATCTTCAAACAAACCTTTCTTTACCAGCTTCCTTTAGATCGCAATATGATCTTCTATTTCCTTCCCTCAACGAATATCTTCTTACATTAACAAATACTTCCAACCTCTCTGCAAATTGCATAAAACTTTCTACAATATTGGATACTTCCCCCTCTGCATCCACTATATACAAATCCCTACAATTGCCCCCGGACAGACTCAAATCAAAGACGGAAGTGTCTTGGGAAAAGGACTTATTACATTGTTGGCCAACTAGTACTTGGGATAAGTTGTGGTCTAAGCTTCTTAAAACCTCACGAGCTGTCAATACCACACAAACCATTTACCTTGTTTATCAACGGGTGTTATTCTCTCGAATGACCCTAGCATCTTTCTCACTGGATATGTCCTCTACTTGTTGGTCCTGTCCTTCTCCTACTGCCGATCTAAAACACATGTTATTTCAGTGCCCCCTATGCACCAATTTTGGCAACTGGTTTGGTCCCAAATTAGAAAATCTTTCAAAGTTAAGGTCCCCTTTTCTCTAATAAACATATTTCTAGGTACTCTGTCACCCCAATGGCCTCAGTCACAATCGAGTTTTAAATTGTTAGATCTACTGTTAGCAGTTGCTTTTCATTTAATAACCTCAAATTGGAAACAAGCAGATAAAGTTACTTTTCGATCCTGGTGGAACGCAGTGTGTTTTTATCATAGACTAGACAATAATTATGTTTCCCCTATTTCTTTAGCGATTAAAAGAGATCTTTTATGGCTCCATTAACCACGTACTTATCCTTCTCTGCGTCTTCGATTGTTAAAGTTATTACTCTATCAGATGATGTTCGGAAACCACCTTAACTTCACTCTCTGCCTCCTTTTTCTTAGATGATTAGAAGATATTTGTACTCTTATATTTATATTATGCTACTTTAGTTTTACTTAGTATCCTTCAATGTGTACTCATTTATTATTCTTGCCTTTTGTTCTTATTTTATAAATTATTTACATATTGTTCTTTTCCCCCTGCCCCTTCCCCCTACTGTTTTATAATGTATTTATTCTTCTCTATATACAGCTGGATAGTCATATTCCTCATATATCTTTGTTTTTCATACAACGTTTATGTTAAATATGATTTGTTGTATTTTTTTTACACTGCTGTTCTGTTTATTGTTTCTTTCTTAATAGACTCAAACTTAAAAAATAAATAAAGAAGGTTTAACTAATGAAGGATTCGCGTCCATGATGCATATATTCTCTGATACCATTATTGCTCTTATTATTTGAGCTGTTAATTTTCTTGTTTTTGTCCCGTTTCGAATTGATCTGTTTTTTATATAATAATGTGGACATCTTTATCTATTATCTATTTAATGTCATTTTTGTGATTTATGAGTGCTCACTTGGAGTTCTGACCAGCAAAGTGATAGAAGTAGATTTGTGTCAGAGGTATTTGCTGTGTTAATGCTTGTTTTCTTTGGAGAAGTAATCATGGATTCTTAAAGGGGCCATGCGGTGACTGATATCACAAAAGATCCTAAACGGAAATCCTATTATTGGTGATTGTTATTGACATAGGACTGGGTAAAGAAAACTATTTCTCTTCACTGAATTGACCCTTTATGACATTTAACTACTTACTTCACAGGAATGTGTGACTTTGTTCACTCATTCGATGTCCTCACATGCACAAAAATGGTACTTAGGTATGTTTATATCTGACCAAAGATAAATTTCCTGTCCGCCACATCCATCCCAAACCTCCTTTATGTAAATACCTTTTGAAGTATTCTTTGTGCTGCCTTTGCTAAATATTGTTCAACGTTTCCTACTCATCTTCTATATTTAAAAGAGCATTTAATTAATACAAATAACTGCTTCAAGACCTTAACGTGTCCAAATTCTTTTATGATGCCAAGTGATTGGCATCCTTTATGAAACAAACATTAATCATTTTACCTGCCGACTAGCACACGGCATGATATTCCCATGAATGACAGACAGCTATTGGTTGAGACCTCAAAACTGAATGTTAACATGTCTTTCCTCAAAGCATTGGTATTTGGACCTTCAGCACCTCAGATCATGCAGCCTGGAGCTTTGAAGAGTTTATTTAATAATACTATGTTTGCCAGATGCATTACTTCTGACATAACATTCACTAACTTTGCTTCAAGACGGAGTTATTTCATAGCCTGTTTCCAGTTCTCTTGCGAAGTCCATAGTGAACGCTGAGGCCTCATTATGGAAGAAATATTGCGGATGATAAAGTATCACTCAACCAAGAGTAATGTTCCACTGGATGTTAATCTCATTGGTAATAGAATTATGTGTTACAGTCAGCGATATGGCACATTACAGGTTGTAATTACAATCAGCTGTAAAATAAGGTGTATGGTGACTGCAGCTAACCTCAACCTCAGTTACTGGTGTCTGGTTCTGATTTAAGCCCTATTTAAGACCATCTCACAACCATCATTTTAATAATGTATGTGTTTTTGCAGTAATTTGGATGGTTGTCAGTAATTTGCTTATTACTGCTGATGATGCATTTACCACCAAAAACTATTTTACTGCTGACGGCAACACAGTGGGCATCATATTCCCCTACTCTAATGGATGCAGGCAGCATTTATCAATTTTGGGATTTTTAGTCCCTGTGCCCTCTTAAATTTGCACATGTTTTTACTTATCCCATTCACTGAGATGTAGATTTAATTTTCTACCATTTAATTTTGAGGGTCTTGCAGAAGGCAGCACATAACAGGCCCGGCTCCATTGTCCCTTTCATAAAGATTTAAAATGGGTCTAGCGGTGTGATCCCTTTTGCAGCATCCATCATTTTGCATTGATACGTCATATTTGTGATCTCATGCAAGGCTTTTCTATGAGAGCAGACATCAATCTACCTTCAAGAACATTAGTGTGTTCCCTGCCCTGGGACAACTTTGAATGGAAATAACATACCTGGTTTGATCTAAGCATTGAAATGTTTAACAACAGTCTATTTACATCTTCACCTCTTGTTTGTGTATGTATTGTGATGGAGAGGATTAGGAGCAGCAGCCACTTTGGGCTGGCTCATGATGGTCCCTGACAATTCCAAACCACCCTGAGTAGATCTACTGATTACATAAAAAAAGGAATAACTTTAGAAACTTTCACAAGTCTTCTTCGGTTCCTGTTTCACAGAAGTAAGTGTGGGCTACCTGCACATGTTGAACGAAACACGCCTGCACTGTATGTTTGATTGAAGACAGAGTGAGGAGGGAGATCATTTTACAGTCGGTAATTCTGCCATTTCATGGGGCACTGAACATCATCACTTCCAGCCATGTGAAGTCCCCAGGCTACTGCCTCATGCTGCATTGGCTAAGACTGACTGTTTGTCCAGCACAGCCAATACGCTGGTGAGCAGCCATTGCTGGACAAATAGCCCTTACTACTGTTTTCCCCCATATCTGCCCTGCTCTTCTGTTCCTCGTCACCTCAACGGAAACATTGTCACTGGAAGTCCCATGATTCAGTGAATGTTCTAGTAATATATAAAGTAGTATATCAATTTGGCCTGGTCCAAATGTTAATTATGCCAGATTAATCGGAGTAACTGCGCTAATTTTTCATTATTTAAATTCTTTATTCGGATTACATACACAAAGGTATAATCCATAAAAGCTAAGAAGAAAACCAACACATATTACAATAGAATCCAATATACAATGTCTGCAAGTATCTGTGTTGTGTGTTAAGGATCGTAAAAAGGTTTGATTGAATACTATCACTCTGATACGGGGTGAGGTAAGTTTTAATTGGTAGTTTTTCAACAAGTGCTCTCTGCTCATCATAAGGACTTATGAGCAGGCACTTTAGTTTCTTTATAGAATAATAACCTATCAGCTCAGGGTTCTCGAGGAGAGCCTTATCCATAAAGAAACTAAGAATCTTACTTCTATTTGCTTGCCATGGATTTTTAAGAGCATTATCTAATCCAAGGCAGTCCTTAGTTATGGCCTTAGTGAATGGCAAATCATAAGATGACTGTCATAGTTTGGATAGAGTCCTCTTCAAAGCCTAAACCCATCTCACTATAAAAGAAACGATAGATTGGGGGACTGTCAAAAGCCATCTAAGGAATTCATTTTCCTGTCTTTGTAAAGCAGTGCATCCCGAAAAGCGCCAAATTCCACCCCATATGTAGCTACAGAGAAACATTTGCTTTTGTAAATTGTTAACATTTCCCTGATTGATTTATTACCCAGTTTTGCTGCAACTTCGAACACCCCTTCCTCAGAGCGTTTAAGGTGAGTCTGTCTGGTTTTTATATCCGTTTCCCAATCACCATTAGAGTGGGAATGTACACCCAAATAAGGGAAAGTGTTCACTCTTATAAGTAGAATCCTAATAATTTTATGCATTCGGGCATTGATTTCAGCATGGTCACAAATTATGGTGAAGCATTGCCTTCAGATCCCTGTCCTCCATATATATATAGTAAATTAATTAATAATGTTTTGCAGGCCATTTACGGATGTAGCAAAGGGGACTGCATTGTCCGCATAGAGGAGGATTGGGATATGCCGTGAGCCAACCAAGGGTTAATTAGTGCCAAGGCACTTTGTCCACACCACTAATATTAATTGAAAATAAGAAGGGGGTGAGGATACACCTTTGCCCCATCCCTCCCTTCACCTTAAAGAGTACTGTACATTTTCCTTGAGGACCACATTTGAACTTAGCAGTAAACATTTTATACATGCAAGGAAGGAGGGAAATAAAATCCTTCAGTGCACCCAGGCGTCTTAGCTTCTGCAATAATTTAGCATGGTTGACTAAGTCAAAGGTGCTACTCAGTTCCACAAAAATGAGGTGCAAATGGCTTGGTTTCGCCCTTGTGTATTTGCCTTCCACCAAGTCCAAATTAAGACACAGTTAAATTGTGACCATACGTCTGACTCCACACTGTGCATCTGAAAGGACTAAGGGGCTCATTAGGATGGCGGGCGGACCTGAGTCCGCCCGCCATTCCCGCGGTGTTGGGACCGGCCACCAGACATGCGGCGGTCCCGCACCGCGAATTAGAATGCGACCGCCACCCTGGCGGTCGCATTCCGCATTTTAACATTGCGGCGGGTGCTGCTTACAGCAGCACCCGCCGCAATGTCAAAATCGCATGCCTGGCATGTCACTGCACCACACGGTGCCTGCCACTTGGTGCAGCAACATGTAGGGGGTACCATAGGTACCCCCCAAGTGCACCCCCCCTGGGGGCCCGCATCGGGCCCCCAAAGCCAATCCCCGCCAGCCTTTCCAATGCGGCATCGCCGCCATGGAAAGGCCTTTAACAATCGACATCCTAATATGGCTGGTGGTGCCTGCTAGGCACCGCCACCATATTAAAGCCCCTGCTCCACCCGGCAGGCAATCGTAACGATTGCCTGCTGGCGGAAAAGCGGCGGACGGACTTTCCGTCCGCCGCGATACCCACCGCCATCGTAATATGGCGGGGGGTATTTCACGTTACGATGGCGTAACGGTCGCCACCCCCGCCTCGGCGGTGGCGATCGTTATGCCATCGTAATGAGCCCCAAAGTTTTCTTCTGCCAAAATGTCTAATCACTCCAAAATAATTCTTCCCTGGAGCTTTACTGACAAATCCAGAAGGATATGGGAAGGTAACAATTTGGGTCACTCTCATATACTTTCTGTAAAACTGGGGCAAACATTGACCCTGACAAACTCAAAGAAAAGAATACTGCACCGGCAGCATTTGAAACAATAGTGAGGACCTGTCCAAAAAAATCAAATGGATTTTTATATGATTTATGGAGGCGGCCATCCGGACCTGGTGCCTTTCCTGTGGCAGACTTATGTAGAGCAGAACAGACTTCATTCAAGGTGAAGATCACAGCATTTACTATTGACGATCTGGCTTCACTCTCCTCAACATCAGAAACCCTGTCTTCCTCCTTTGGGTGGAATATTGTGGAGAAAACATCTAACCAGTCATTTGTTAAGACTGACATTTCCTGTGCAGGAGCTGATTTTTCTCTAAAAAATGGCATATTTAACATTTCCCAAGAAAGGGTATTGTCTCTTGTTTCTGTTGCATGAATCAAAATATCCGAACCATCTTGGTTGATTTGGTTTCCTTCTTACCAATGCTTGCTTATATTGATGTCTGCATGTTTGTATTGCAGCACTTTTACGTGGTTTCATACAAATAGTGTCTTTACATTTTTTATGGGCTTGTGATCAAGAATGATCCAACCATCCTTTGTGTGATTAAAACCCTAAGCCGGTCTAGTGAGTGATTAATTCCAGCACAAATCAAATTGTAAGCATGCATCACCTTTCTTTTATTTGTATCGATGTTAAGACTTTGAATGTGACTTTTTATTAGCTTTGTGAGGAAGTTGTCCAGATCAACACTGACCTGTTTTAATCTTGTCCCAGTTTGCCTTTCTGTCACAATATTTTCTACTCTAGCTCTTGGAGATGGAGGTTGCTTAATTTTAGTGTCAGCACTAGAGGGTTGTGGTCACTAATACAATTAAATCTAACTTCTAAATATAGTGGGGATACTAAATGATTGAAGGAAATAAAAAAAGTCAGTTGTGCTAAGTAAGCCCCTGCCTGTGAATGTAGGTAACATACTTTTCATGACACTGCAAGTGCCATGTGCCATTAATAAATTACTCTTAAGTATTAATCTATTCAGAGCCTTCCCTCATTGATTATTTAAAAAATGGGTTGCCCCTCACCCCATATATCTAATCTACATCTACCTTTGTGTTGAAGGCGCTGACCCACAATATGTAAAAAATATCTCACCCCACGTGAAACAAATGTATCTAGTGCCTTCTCCAGATCAGCAACTGTATTAGACCACGCTGTGAGGTGAAGTTGACGTTCTAACTCACCCCCGCCGTGTTATTTATGGTGTCACACAACATGTCATGAGAAATGTAGTATGTGAGGTCATAAGCAGTGCCTGGTGAGGACACAAACTATAGTTTCTTTAGCTAACTGTAACTGGTTAATTTCAGTGATGTTTATAGTGTTTATAATGATCCAGCGGAAACGGTGTAATTTTTATACTCATTCACAATAACTGCATTATATAATGAATAGAAAATGTATTATACCTAAGAGTTTGGGCCAATAGAAACTCAATAACCACTTACAAACATCTGGTCCTCCGATAGATCTTTGGGAGAGCTAATAGGGACTCAGATAAGAAGAGACGGATGCTATTTCCTTCATGAGAACCTATAATGAAGAAAAGCCTAACCAACCATAATAGTCACAGTATGCAATATGTCAAATAATTCACAAATAAAGATAAATTCTGTATACTTATCAAGTCACTTTTATCTAAATATTCAAAATATGAATGGTCAATACACAAAGTACATTTTAAATGTCAATTCTATGTTACTTCAACGTTACAGGCAAAATCACAATAAGAAAATACAGTTCATGGCAAATGCATCATAAATCAATAACAAGTGTGAGAGGAGAGCGAGAGAGACAAAAAGAAATAATACATTGCAATATCAGTATACAATTCACGATTCATACGACCCTAGGATCAATGAACTAATGCACAGCATGCAATAGTCGGAAGTAGCTAACCCTTCAGCCGAAAAGGTATTTGCTTGAGCAACCACACCAGCTGATGAAGTGCAAGGTAATCAGGATAGTTCAGTTCAAGGGAAATTCAAGATTTGGACTGACAGCATGTCACGCCCAAGATTTGCAAGGATAATAGCCAGCCAGAGTAGCATAGAGAGTACAGCAGCAAAAGCCTCTCTTCTCATAGAAGCAGCTCCTGCCGAGTTCTTTTCCCACGGAAATAATTATACCACAAGATGTTCACAATTCCAACCCCAAACCTACACATTTCTGTTGGTTAAGTTCATGAGGTGATCTTTCTCCGAACTGGTTCATCCGGAACTTTTATAATTCAGTACTTTATTAAAATGGATGTTGTCATTACTCCACGGAAGCACGAAAGAAATTGAGACTTCTCGATATCCTCATGCTCGCTTCCACATTAGCTTGCAACATAGTCGACGCAATTATTCATAGAAAGAAATACTCTAACCGTAGAAAGGAAATTCTAGTGATATGCTGTGTACAACTAAACAAATAAATCACCATTTTAGAAATTATGAAGGACAATATACATTCTTCTGAGGCCTACGTTAGGAAAAAAGGAAATAACTCCAGCAGGTTTGAGGCCTTCATAGAGAAACCATAAATCGTTGCTTTTTCTGAAGAATAAAACATACTACTGTTAGGAAAATAGAGAGAATACATAAGAAAATTGATATTGAAAGGTTCATTATTCTAATTCAACTCATAAGTATAATCTAATTTCAACACGTAAACTATTAATAATCAGTTACTTTCTTGTTATGAAAAAGTAAACATAAGGGTCTATTAGGATGTCGTGCGGATCGCCACCGCCCCGCCAACGGTGGCGGGCGGTGGCAATCCGCACGCCATCACAACACAATTTACCCCCCGCCATATTACTATTGCGGGGGGTACAGCGGCGGACGGAAAGTCCGTCCGCCGCTTTTCCACCGGTCGGATTGCCGGCCGGGCGTAAAAGGCACACAATATGATGGCGGTGCCTTGCAGGCACCACCATCCATATTAGTATGCCTGCGGTGGGTATGCCTTTCCATGGTGGAGACTCCGCCATGGAAAGGCATGCGGTAACACTTTGGGGGCCCGTTGCGGGCCCCCGGTTGAGTGGGGGGTGGGTGGCTGCACTTGGGGGTACCATACATTGCCATGCACAAGGTGGCAGGCACCGCGCGGTGCCTGTCACGTTGTGTATGCCAATGCACAACATGCATATTTAACATTGTGGCGGGTGCTGCTTACAGCACCGCCCGCCACAATGTTAAATATGTGGGATGCGACCGCCATGGTGGCGGTCGCATCATAATGGGCACAGCGGGACCGCTGCACCACTGGCGGTAGGTCCCGTTTACCGTTACGGTGGCGGGCGGACAAAGTCCGCCCGCCATCGTAATAGACCCCATAATCATGAAACATTTTACTCTAAGCATTTTTGTAATTATTATTTTTAAAATTCTACTTATGTTTGCTTAGCACATTTATCAAGTTTCTCTCGTGTTATTTTAGTTCCATAAAATCATATATTTTTCTATGCTTTCTGCACGGTAAATATCATTTACAACACATTTATGACAACGAATGCTTTTACCTCGCATACCATTACAACGCATCATACATTACAGTGCTTGGTTTTACCCCGCATGCTATTACAACGCATAGACCATTATAACGCGTCTTTGCTAAGTATAAGGTAAGTTACATTCATTTTGAAATTATTTTATTTATTAAATTTAATTGTTTTTTAAATTATATAGTGAATGAATGTCTATTTATAACATAAATATAAGTAAAAGGGTAATGCTTTAATATAGTGGAAAAAAATTAAAAATACTTTATTATTGAATATTATATTCATTTATTGAAATGTAGTATATATAGAACCAAATGAGAAATAAATAAATATTAATACAGAATTTAAAAATTATAAATTTTAATAGTAATTAATTTTAGGAGTATTATTTTGTAATAAAGTATATAAATTAATTTATACTTGAGTAAAAATAGAAAACTTGAGTATTAACTTAAATTGTAATTTCAGTATTTTGGTATAATTTAAAAAAAAGGGAATTGGATGAATATTCATATAAAAAGATGGAGAATATATTATATATAATATATTAAATAAATTATATAATTATATTATTTAGTGAAATTAGTATGTTATGTGTATTATTTATTAGATTATAGGAAAATTAATAATTTAGTTTAGGAGCATACAAGAATATATAAAAAATATTGGTATTAATGCATGACATTTTTTATAATATTAATATATATTAATTATTAGATTATAGAAAAAGTATTAATTTAGTTTAGGAGCTTCCAAGAATATATAAAAAAAATTGTATTATTGGATGAAATGTTTTAATAATATTAATATATGTATTATAATAATATTTAAAACAAAAGAGAACAAATTAAATATGCATTTATTAATATATGATTAAAAAATGAAAATAAATGTTTATAAGTCAATAAAATTAAGTAAATAAAATATTATTTTAATTTAAATATTTATCATATAGTTTATGTATGTCTTAATTTAATAAATTAATTTTAATATAAAAATATGGTTATTTTTAAAATGTATTCGCTATAAATTTATATGCAAAGAGAATTTTAACAAATGAATAAAGTAAGTGTGATATCAATTTAGTAGTTTATTTAATTTAATTTAAAAAATACACATAATTTAAATGTATTTAAAAAAATAGAAATAATATTTAAAAAATGTATTTCTTAAAAATAAATTAGTAAATGTATTTTTGTTTAATTTTTCAAAGATATTTAAATTAAAAAATTAATTAAAAAATGAAAGCAATTTATTTAAATTATAACATTAGTAAAAAAAAAAAGAGAAAGGGCCCGATTCTGATGGGGTTTGGAAAGCTTCCCGACTGAATGGGTTTGGGAATGGTTTTCAACCGAATCGGATCGGGAGAGTCCAACCGACCGACTACGATACATCCGGATGCTTCCAGATACGATTTGGTTGGACTCCCATTGACTTCAATGGGAGCCTTTGTTCCGGCTGAATGCATAGGCACCCATTGTAGAAAGGGGTGGCTGGGGAAAATCGGGCACCCTGTGGTGGGCACCCCCTGGTGCCTGCCACACTGTGCATGGCTGGTAAGGGAAGACCCATGGGTACCCCCACGGGCCCGATTGGGAAGGCTCCAGGTGCAGGGGGTGCCACTAAGGGCCCGAAAGTCTGATTCCGACTGCCGATTCGAGTCGGACGGCACTATTCGGAAAGGCTGTCCAAATCCAGCATCGTACTCGGTCGTTTGGAAACGCGGCCCATAGAGACATACAATTCTGCTCCGCACGGCTCAGTCATTCCAAATGCCGTCGGATTTGGATCGGGATATTCCTAACGCCTAACTTGCATCGTACTCGGTCGGTTGGAAACCTTTCCAAGTCGGTTGGAAAGACACATTCCCGATCCGATTTGGACAGAGCAAATGCCGTTAGGAGGCCTTCCTAACCACATCAGAATCAGGCCCAAAGATTAATGATTTTACAAAATGTATTTTATTAGTACATTTGAAATTCAGTCAAATCTAAATGTTAATAAAAAATATGAAATGCAGAAAACAGTTTAAAATAATTTATTGCAGTATACAGAATCGTATGAAAAAGAAAGCAGTATGGGGGTGATTATGATGGCGAATGGACTTAAGTCCGTCCGCCATCATCCCGGGAATTGGGAACGCCTGCCCATATGGCGGAGCTCCCGCACATGCAATTATAATGCGACCACCACTGTGGCAGTCGCATCATGGATGTTTACCATTGCGGCGGGTGCTGCTGGCTGCAGCATCCGCCACAATGGCAAAAATGCATGTTGTGAATTTCCCTGCACTACGTGGCAGGCACCACGCGGTGCCTGCCACCTGGTGCAGGGAATTGTAGGGGTGCACCATAGGTGCCCCCCAAGTACACAATACCCATGCCCCTGCACAAAGGGGGACCGCAACGGGCCCCCAAAGTACATCTCCTCCAGCCTTTAAATGGCGGTTGAAGCGCCATTGAAAGGCTGGCTTGATGCAGCATCCTAATGTGGCGGACGGTGCCTGCTAGGCTCTGCCACCATTCTAGGTATGCTGGCCGGGTCCGACAGGCAATCGTAACGATTATTTTTGAAAAGTTTCCCATGTTTTTGCATAGATTCCTATTGGAGAAATTGCCTTTTTTTGTTTTTACAGATGCCGATGACATTAGCGGTTGGGCATTTCTTTATTCACTTCGTCGAGTGACGCGTGCAAGAACGGATAAAAGATAGATCTGCGCAAAGGGTTAGTCACAATTCATTGATATTTTAAAGACAATAGCAGGCTACCTTTAGTGTAAGGATAGAGGAGGGAGGTTTATGGATAGTTTGAAGTGAGTTTAAAAAGATTTGTATGTTATGTTAACGTTGTAATATTCCTATGCAGGTTGCTGTTCTACGCTTACCTCGGGCACGTGTTTTTGAGCTACTTGAATTTAAAAAATAATTTTAAAAATTAGTTATACGTGCCCCTTTGAAAAAAAAAAGGTTGTTTAAATATATTGAATTATAACTGTTTATGTTAAATATCATGCGTAGCGTTTTATTTTTGTATTTAAAATCGGAACGCATTTGCTTTTATGGTTTTTAGGGATGGACCTCAAATTTGGAGCTTTGGATCACATTAGATGGATTTACGACTTGAATCATTAAAAAAAAGTCGAAAGAGAGGATTGCTACGTTGGATTATTTGTTGCAGATTTTGCCTGCAGAGTTTAATTTTTGGGGATTTTTTTTGGGTTGTGAAATTTTTAGGGAGCACAGATTATTCAGCACAATAATGTGCTTTTAAAAATGGCAATGCCAATCTGTGTACATTTTTTATGAGTGATGGTCGGGTCTGGTGAATGGATTCCGGATTAATGGAAAGCAAAATGGAATTTATTTCTGCTGGAGCATCATGGAGGAGACTGGATTTGAACTTATCAGCATGTTCGAATGAAAGAAAACTTCATAAGGTAGGAAAACATTTTCCTTAAAAATTATTGTAAAAAAATAATTGTCAGAAACATGAATTGTTACAAAAAAAAATCTTTTGTAAACAGGCAAGTAACTTTCATTAGGTGTAGGTTTGGATTAGTAGTGTAGGATGTGTGCAATATTATCTAGGTAGTCTGAAGCCACCATCAACAAAAATTGTTGAATTTGTCCCAATAGTCTTTCAGACATTTCTTTAGTTCTTTTAGAAGTGCGTGGGTTCAGACTACCAGACAAAGATTGCGCAGTTCTCATTTCTTGGAAACTTTGCTCCTTCCTCAAAATTTCCGAAAAATGATAAAAGTTGGGGTGTGATTTACCTATAGATTTATTGAAGGAGTTGTGCCATCCCTCTATGGCATTATTGGTTTTTGCTCCACCCTCTAAGCAGGTCGTGTAACAGTTCTAAATTTGGATAGGAAACCTTGGGTTCTTCCTGCGACCCGATCTGCTTAGATGGCCAATCCAAGTGTCCTCGAGGTAATTTAGAATGGGGGCCAAGTTATCCTCATTAGTTACAAAATAATCAGATTCTGTTATTGATGTGTAGTACTCTGCTACACAGTCAGGTGGAAAAAAGCACAATGCAGTGAGTTTTTTTAATTCAAATTGAAGTTTACTGTCAGTTATGTAATCGTCAACTAAGGATGTTTTTTTAATTTTGCGCCAATAAGCCTGAGAAAAGTGAAATAAACATCCTTGAATTTGGGTTTCCGGGTAGGTTTTGGTAATGGTATTAATCATTGATAATTCAAAGTCAATAATTACTTTTATCGGACTTTTGTTTTGTGTTTTAGATTTTATAACTGATAAAAATTCAGTATATAATGAGGATTGTTTATCTGGGAGCAAGCTGTAGACAAAGGGAACTACTGTGTGGTTAATATAGGCATGGATAGTGAATATTTGAGAAAATGGATGGGGCATGGATTTAAACGTGCCATCCATCATCCAAATATCACTACTTTTTTAATTTGAAAAGGTTACAGGGTGTGCTAAAAATAAGAATACGTTTTTGAGGGTTTTTGTTGTCGTATAAGATAACGTTTTCATTAGTTACTTGCCTGTATTTTGCGTTGGATAATTCTCCTTAAATTTGGAATAGTAGGCAAAGAACTAGCAACATGCATAGGAATATGTTGTGAGACCTCCCTCAAATCTGAACCACAGGGTTCATTGGATGTGCATGCAAGCTGTTTCATCTCATTTATATTTTCTCTAATCTCAATCTCCATTGCAGAGGCAGAGTGGTTATGCTCTGTGGTTTTCTCAACAATGTCCCCCAGAATAACCGCTCTGCCTGTGTAATGGGATGAGTAATATTGAACACACCTCCAATGACTCCTGGGTTCAGTAAGTCTATCCTTACAATAAAGGTAGCCTGTGTGAATTTGAAGTCTATTTCCTCTTGCAGATGTTACATATTTTGCTTCTGTGCTTGCTGACAGTGTTAATATGTCTGAAAAAGAAGGGAGAGAAAGATTTTTAGAATGAGAATTATTGATGAAAAATGTTTATACTGTGGAGAGAATGTGGTTAGTTTTTAAAGACAAAAAATAACTCATTTTTGATATTGCAAATATAATTTCATTTGCATTGTAGTGGAAAAAAATATTTAAAATCTGTCTAAAAATCAGGGATTTGTGTCTTCTGACATAATAAAAAATATTGCCTGTATTTCTCAAAATATGTTTCAGATTTGATGGTAAACTTTGTAGGCACCTGTAAAATGAAACATTAAGGGGCATATTAGCAAGAAGAGGCGATAATTACCGCTAACCCAGGTTAGCGGCATTTTTTTTATCACCATCGATCCCTGATAGTTATCGCCATGTTAGCGACGTATTACCAACACGTTGCTAACAGGCGATAGCTTCAGGGATCAGCGGCAAAAATTGCCGCTAACCGCAGAGCGATGGCGATAGGGAAATAGGCGATAGCGGGCGGAATCTAGCGATGAAGCCAATCAGCGATAAAAAAAACGCACGCTAAGCAGCAAGTGTGGAAAAAATAGCCAATCAGTCCACCTCCCATACAAAAGCTGCACAAAAAAAAAGTTCAATGCAGCTTCCAGGGCCAAGTGCAGCACACATCAACAACCCCCTCAAGCCACCCAACATCCTGGATGACCAGGAAGACCGCTGGATGCCTTGCTGGACCTGCGTCAGGTGCCTGGATGCATTGCTGGACCTGCGTCTGGTGCCTGGATGCCTCGCTGGACCTGTGTCTGGTGCCTGGATGCCTCGCTGGACCTGCATATGGTGCCTGGATGCCTTGCTGGACCTGCGTCTGGTACCTGGATGCCTCGCTGGACCTGTGTCTGGTGTCTGGATGCCTCGCTGGACCTGCGTATGGTGCCTGGATGCCTTGCTGGACCTGCGTATGGTGCCTGGATGCCTCGCTGGACCTGCGTCTGTTGCCTGGATGCCTCACTGGACCTGCGCCTGGTGCCTGGATGCCTCGCTGGACCTGCGTATGGTGCCTGGATGCCTTGCTGGAACTGCGTATGGTGCCTGGATGCCTTGCTGGACCTGCGTCTGGTGCCTGCATGCCTCACTGGACCTGCGTCTGGAGCCTGGATTGGGATTTGGAGGAGCCGTGGAGTCGATGAGCCGTGACTGGAGACATTGATGTGCGACGATCACCCGTACCTGGTGGTGAAGTCTGGCAGGTCGCATGGAGACACGTTGCTGACCTGTGTGAGAAGTCCGCCTTGTTCACCTTGGAGCAGTTAATGGTAGAGGCGCTCATGCGCACCAACGTATTGGGGTCCGCACCGAATACTACAATCCACCACTACACCGAGGTGCAGGGAGGGGATCACCAATGGTGGGTGCCATCTCCCTGCATCACAGGACGGATGATGTTGGGCTGGCCGGATGCTCTGGAGGGTGATGCCCCTGTGCTACACCGCACTTGTGTGGTCTGAGCGCTGCAACTACACGCCTAAGGGAGCCCTGCTGCATCAACTGCATTGGGTGGTCCACCAGTGGACAACGCTGTGACTGCTGTACCCAGCCCAGTGAAAGCACACCTGGCTCAGGCTCCTGCTGGCTGAGTCACAGATTTGGAGAGAGTGCATTGGACAGCGCCACGGGGTCAATGTAAAGGTAAGGAGAAGGTGGGATGCGTAGCGCAGGAGGGCCGGGGGAGAGTTGCTCATGCCTATCACATGTAGATGACGCACCCCCAGTGGCGGCTCTACCGCTATGTTGGAAGAGCATTGCCCCACCACCCCAAGCAGTGCAGAAGAGTAACAATCATCACATGATGATAACACAATCAATCAATCACTCAGGGGAATTGTAAGCGTGCCACTCACCCGTGAGGGTCTCAAGGCACTGAGGTGGGGTGCCGCTGATCTGTTAGCTGAAGAGCCAGGTCTTGAGGGTCTTCCTGAAGGTGTACAGGGAGGGGGCACCTCTGATGTCTGCCGGTGCTCGTTCCCGGTATTGGATGCAATGTGGGAGAAGGATCTCCTGCCTGCTCTGTGGATGTGCGGGGTTTCAGACAGTGTGAGGTTGGAAGATTTTTTTTATTTTTTTTTATTACACGTTTTATTTATAAATTTGCCAACAAATATAACAAATTATATGTTTACATATCATCAAGACATTTCACAGGATCCATTTCACATGTAATACATTTCCGTAACACTGTTGTGTATTTCCTATACATTATGCCAATAAAATTTAGTGATAGCTGTACATCTGCTAATTTTATACAATAGTTATCCCTCAGGCGCTAGCATATCAGGGTGGTCTTGTAAGTAAGTGGCTAGTGGTTCCCAGAAATTAGTTGGTTTAGCGGCTGTAGGTAATTCCTCCGCATACAATAGAAGCTTATCTTTACAGTAAATTGAGTCTAATATCCATTGCTTCATAGTGGGGCTCTTCCTTCCGTCCCAATGCATAGCAACTCTCCTCTTCGCTAGAAGCAGTAGGATTGCAGCTAATTTTTCTTTGCAGATTTTAATTGCGTTAAGTGACCTAACAAGCAGAGTTGTAGTGTACATTCCAATTTACAGTTCAAAGTCACATTTATTAGCTGCACTACTTGTTCCCAGAACCTTCTGACTTTCTCGCATTGCCATGCTAGATGCACGAAATCAGCGGCATCTGCCTTACATCGTTTGCATTTGGCATCGTCGCGCAGACCGTGCTTGTGTAACTGTAATGGTGTATGGTATATTTGATGTAGGTATTTCAAGTGTATTATACGTAGGTTACCATTTGGTGTTAATAGTGTAGTTAGTCCACAGCATGTCTGCCATTCCACTTCTGTCAGTGGAACGTCCAATACCTTATTCCAGCGATCCTGCGCCTTCTGTGTACCAGAGCCAATTTCTCTTTGCAAAGTTTTATAAAGCCGAGCCACTATATGTTTATTATCTGCGGCAGTTAGTACTAATTGCAGCGTTGTCAGAGAGGGGGCTCTGTCGGGAACGTGGGGTACAATAACCGAATTGACGCCCGCAGTCTATGGTAGGCAAATCTGAATAGGAGCGTCTGATTGCTTACGTACGTCAAGTCGGTTGGTGTCAGAAATAGGCCATCTGAGTATAAATCACCCATTGTAGTGATACCAATGTGTTCGAATAGTGCCATACTATTCCTTTCTTGCGTCACGGACAGGGCAGGGTGTTGAGCTAGTGGCAAATTAGGCGCGTATAGTGGAGTCTTGCCTGTCATTTGGCCAATACGTTTCCACGCCAAGGACGTTGTGCGTACGGTATTAATTTCTTTTTGTGATAAATGGGGTCTCGTGTGTGGCAAAACGTGTGCTAGGGAGATGGGGTGAGCATCCCCATCCTCTACCGCAAGATGAGGAAGATACTTCACTGGGTGATACCAAAAATACGCATATTGTGCTTGTGCACATAAATAGTATAAATAAAGATCGGGGACTGTGTATCCACCTGCGGTATAATCTAGCGTCATTGTATGCAAGCTTATTCGGACTTGTTTGCCTGCCCATATTAATTTATTCACAAGAGATCGCAGTCGATGAAAGACGGGAGCTGGGGGGTTATAGGGATGTTGATGAATAAGTATAATAATTTAGGAAGGAGAACCATTTTAACTAATGATATTCTGTCTGCCAATGATAATGGTAGGGTGATCCAACGGTCTATTTGGGTTTCTAATTGACCAATTGCCACACCATAATTGCGCTGGATCACTAAGTCAGAGTCTCGGTGTATCCAAATTCCTAAGTATTTTATAGGATCTTCTTGCCAGATCAATGGGAAATCCATTGGCAGGGCTTTGGTATTTGTTGTTAAAGGTATCACTGCTGATTTTGACCAATTTATCTGTAAGCCAGAGTGCCTACCAAATTTTATGTATTCTCTAAGTAGCTTGGAGAGGTTAGTCCCAGGGTCTTTGAGATAGAGTACCATATCATCCGCATATAATGATATAGCAATGGGACGTAGATTAAATTGTAAAGCTGTATCCGCGTATTTCTGACGTACCTTACACGCTAGGGGTTCCAGCGCAATGGCAAATAGTAACGGCGAAAGTGGACAGCCCTGTCGCGTCCCTCTTTGTATTGGGATAATATCTGATATGTGTTTGTTAACTTTTATGCGCGCCGTGGGCTTTGTGTACAATAGTTCGATCCAGTGTATTAGCATTGGTGGTAGGCCTATTCGGTGAAATATAGTAAATAGGTACGTCCACTCTACGGAATCAAAGGCCTTGGCCGCATCCAATAATACGGCCACAGCTTCCAACTCTGGGTTTAGTTGATGCAGTAAAGCAAAGATTGTACGTAAATTATGTGTGGTGGAGCGGGATGGTATAAATCCCGATTGATCCGGTAACACTATAGTAGTCATGAGCGGTTGAAGCCTAGTCGCTATTATCTTTGCTAATATTTTCACGTCAGTATTGATTAATGAAAGTGGTCTGTACGATTCCGCCTTTTCCGGGTTTTTATCCGGTTTAAGCAATGCAACAATGAGGGCTTCCCGGAGTGTTGGTGGGAGTAGTTTGTTATTATATGCTTCGTCATACATTTCTAATAGATATGGGCTAAGTAACTCAGAGTAGGCTTTATAAAATTCTGATGTGTATCCGTCCGGCCCTGGGGTTTTACCATTTGGAAGTGACTTTATGGTTTCTTGTATTTCCTCTATGGTAAGTGGCTGTGCCAGGTATTCCCGCTGGGTGTCCGATAGCCATACCAATGCTATATCGTCCACATAGTCTAGGATCTCTTGTGTGTGTGCTGTATCACGTGTTTTGTATAGTGTGGCATATGTGTCCATAAATGTCTGTAGTATACCGGTCGTGTCATAGTGTTCTATGTCGTGATCATCTATCATTTTGAGTATCACATGTTTCTTATGTTCTATGCGTATTTTCTGCGCGAGTACATGACCTGGTCTACCACCCTCGCCCATCCTGCGTGCGGTATGTCGCCTTGTTAAGTATTTTATTTCAGTATCTGCTAATGCATTATAATTGTCTATTTCAGTTCTTATCGCGGCCAAAATATCTGCTTTACATGTTGTAGCAAATTCTGCTTCCAGTGTTTTAATGCGGCTCTCGCAGCTCGACAGTTGAGTGCGAATGTCTGTCAGGATGCCCGCCGTTGTGCTGATGCAGATACCTCTCAATGTCGCCTTAAAGGCTTCCCACAGTGTGCCCGCACTTTCCACTGATGACTTATTGATGGTAAAATAATCTACTATTGCTGTATGCAACGTGTCGGCATATAGAGGGTCCAATAACGACTTAGCATTGAATCTCCACATAAATGGTGGTGGAACGTATGTGGGAATCTGTACAGTTAATAAGACAGGGTTGTGGTCTGATAATGTTTTCGGCATATGCTGTATCGTTTGAGTCCATGTGCATGCACGCTCCGTTATAAGCCAGTAGTCGATTCTAGACCAGCTATTATGGGCGGCGGATGAATGGGTACCATCTCGTGTAGTAGGATTACGCATGCGCCACACATCTTGTAGTTTAAACTCAGATATGCCATGTTGAAGGACTGCGGCTGCACGCTGATGTTGCTCAGAGGTATTATGTGACCTATCCCATGTATCGTTCAGAGCTACATTCATGTCTCCGCCCCAAAATATTTCTATATCTGGAAATTCCCGAATTCTGGCATGCACTCGCGCAAAAAACTCGGGGTCGTCCACATTCGGACCGTATGTATTAATGAGCCCCACCCTAGTGCCTCGTAATATGCCTACAATAATAACATATCGCCCCTGTGTATCTATTAATGTATGTTCCGTTACAAATTGGGTCCCCTTTTTCACCAGTGTCATTACCCCTCTGGCATACGCAGAGTAGGTTGAGGAGACCACTAGTTCTGCCCATCTTTTCCCAAAGCCCTCGGTTTTATGTTTGAGCAAGTGTGTCTCTTGAATCATGGCTATATCAACATCATGTCTATTTAAATAAGCAAATACCTGTCTGATTTTCCTGGGATTATTGAGCCCTCTTACATTCCATGTCGCTAGCGTTAGAGGCCTAAGCACCATATTATTAATCATTGTCGTAACACCAATAATGCTGAAGTGCAAATTTGGTTATGTTACTCGGTTTAGCTAAGGATATTACTATCTGAGTGCGCAAGATGATCACATTGTCTTTGTATTTGCGTCTATAGAAATGCAATACTTGTTTGATGACTTGATGATACAAGTGTATATTCTGTGATATATTCAATCCCATCCCTCCACCCCACCCTCCCACTACGTCATCCCAATTATGACGGAGACAATTCCCTTTAACAGAAAGAAACATTCCCCAATTGCCCAACTATCCCTACAAAAAAGGGAAGAAAAGACAATTAACTTGGTTGTGGTGCACACAGGGGGCGGGAGCTGCCAGCTGGATACCCTAATGACTGGTGTCCACCAGGGGGTTACTATATGAATATTTAGCGCAATTTCCCACTACATCTATTTTCATGAATAGTGGTCAGGGTATGATGTATACATATTTAACAAAATGAACTTTCCTAGTGTCTTAGTTGTATCTACTGGTAAATCCTGTGTGGGTACATTAGAGTCGCAAAGACCTATTAGAGTCTGTAATACTTATCACCACCGGTCAGCCAAGTCATCACTCGTTGCGTTGCTTGGAGTAAATTGTTCCATACTCAGTGTATAGTAGACGTCTTGCTTATTCCACGTCTGAGGTCACATCATGTTCCTCAGTCAGATTTCTGGGTGATTTCCGGCGCGTAGAATGAGGTCCTCTCTGTTGTAAGTATTTTTGCACATCTTTCGGGTTATTGTATATTACAGTTGTTCCGCCGTCAGATACTTTCAATCTAGCTGGGTATAACATCGCATATTGAATGTTCTGCTCTCTCATTTTCTGCTTCACCGCTACAAACTTTTTCCGCGCTTCTTGTACTTGGGATGTAAAATCGGGGTAGATGGATATGTCCATGCCCTGGTGGTTTAGTTTGCCCAACTCGCGTGCCCTACGAAGCGCCGCATCACGATCTCTGTAATTTAATAATTTGGCAATAATGGGTCTCGGTCGTGCCCCAGTCGGCGGCGCAGGCGCTAAAGCTCTGTGGGCTCTTTCCACAACGAAAACCTCGGAGAAGATCTCTCTACCCATGAGTGTGATAAGTAGTTGTTCCACGTATTTCTCCATGGGCCCTGTGTTGGTTGTTTCCGCTATGCCCATAAGGCGGACGTTGCTGCGCCGAGACCTTGCCTCAAGGTCCTCAGCTTTGGCCATGAGTGCGTCTACATTTTTTTCCATCTTGCTTTGTTTGGTGTCCATCTGATGTTGAGTGTCCTCCACATCTGATATGCGTCTCTCCGCCATATCGATGCGCTCCGTGTGGCGGTCTATGCGTTCTGACATTCGATCAACACGATAGGTCAAATTATCTATTTTACCATCTATGTTGGTCAGTGAATTTTGTATTGCGGCGAACATGGTCCGGACGTCTCCAGACGTCGAGTCACTTGAGGCCGGTGTTGTTTGATGCATCTCCGGGTGACCCTCCGGTACCTGCTCAGGAGGTTTCTTTTGTTGATCAAATGTCAGCTTGGGTTGGCACTTATCAGGGTTCCCCATAGTGCAACAGGTAGTGACAGAGGCAGGGCTCCGCAGCGTCCGCACAGTCCAGCACCAGGACACAGGCACGTACACAGAGACCAGAGATAGTTGCTGGCAGCCAGAGAGGAAGTCTGCAACAGATTAGTGTCGCTTGTGGTGTCGCAGCGGTCGCACTCTGCGCAGCATAAGTCTATGGGTCTTGCACCGTATACTGATGCGTAGTTGAGAATGACCCTGCACAATCCCCGGGGAACAAATCAAGGCGCTGCCACTTGACCACTATTCTTGCGCCATGTCTGAGGTAGTTAACCGTGAACCGTTCCCAAACTATGGAACTCTGCGACATGGGGCACCCCACAGTTCGATCGTGGCAGCAAGCGGGAGCCTCATCCGGTATATCTCGGCAACAATGCAGTGTCCTTGGCCGCCCAGGTATCTGCGCAGTTCCCCCGCTCGACACGTAATGTCGTCCACTCACCGCGACATAGGCCCCGCGGCAGGCGAGGTCATGTGGGGCGGGATGTAGAAGGGGATGTAGAAGGGGTTTGGTTACAGCACTGGTCCTCTCCCTACCGGCCCGCGTTCTGTGGTTATATTCCGTGCATGCGTCGCAGGGGCGTCCCACACTCCATGCGTCCCCGACACACGCCAAGGATCCAGGTCGCAGCAGTCAGAACCGCTCCCGCAAATGGGCCCCTCGCGTGTCTGTACTGTGCAGACGTGTCGTCTCGGGAGTGCATTCACCGTATCGCCCTTACCCCTATCGCTGAGCAGCAGCCGTGGCGGGATTCAAATTGCTCCGGCTGGAGGTGCCGGCTGGAGGTGCCGATTACAGGAGTGAAGGTATGGGCTCCGCTGCCGTAGTGGTTGCCCAGCTTATGGCCTCCGTTCTTACTTGTTTATTCACTGTTTTTGTTGCACCCGGAGGAAGTGGCCTCCTCTTCGGCCTCGCCGTAAGCGTGCCCACGTATCCGCCCTCCCAGCGGCCCTCGCCACCTTCCGGGCTGGGTTCCTTCCGTACGCAGCGGATTGGGCGCAGCTCGGAGAAGGTAGTTTGCAAGCGGTTTTTCCGTAGTTACAGCTCGTTTCCAGGCCTGAGAGTCAGCTCATTGTTTTCACGGCAGATTCCGGTTGTTCATTTCACTATGCAGTTCACCTTTGAAGTGTTGTGGTGCAGGATGGCTTCAGGATAGTTCGAGTAACCGAAGGAGCTCGCTCAGTAAGCGGCCATCTTCGAGCGTGGCTAGCTCCGCCCCCCCGAGGTTGGAAGATTGGATGTCTCATTTGTGTACATGGAATTTGATTCTGTCGTTGAGGTATTTGTTTACGTTGATGTGTAGTCATTTGTAGGCATGAGTGATGATTGTGAAGGTCACTCTTTACACCACGGGGAGACAGTGGAGACTACGTAGCCGTTGGCTGATGTGTTAGTGCCGGGGAATGCCGAGGACGAGTCATGGCGGCGGTGTACTGTAATGTCGGTACTTTGTGGAGTAGGGACTTGTAAATGGCGGCGTAGAGTGCGTGTCCATAGTCCACTCTGCTGGTGATGAGTGCATGGGTGGCTGTCTTCCTTGACTCTGGGGATATCCATTTGAAGGGCTTGCGGAGGATGCGGAGGGTGTTGAAGCAGCTGGAGGTGACGGCGTAGACCTGTCTGCTGATGGTGAGGGATGGGTCGAGTAGGATGCCGAGGTATCTGGCGTGGTCCGAGTGGGTAGGTGGGGTTCTGAGGTTGAAGGCCACCAGGTTTTGTCCCATGCTGAAGGGGTGGTTTCAAGGACAAGGACTTCTGTCTTCACGGTGTTGAGCTTCAGGCAGCTGTTGGTCATCCAGACTGCGACGTCCTGCATTCCTTCCTGGAAGTTCAGTCTGGCGGCGGTGGGGTCTTTGGTGAGGGAGAGGATGAGCTGGGTGTCATCAGCGTAGGTTATGATGTTGGGCCGTGTTGTCGGACGGTGGCGGCGAGGGTGGCCATGTAGATGTTGAATAGGGTCGGGCTCAGAGATGACCTCTGTGGGAGTCCGCATGTGATTCACGTGGGATAGGAGAGGAAGGGTGGCAGTCTGATCCTTTGGCTTCTTCCCAGGAGGAATGATGGGATCCAGTCTAGGGCTGTACCTTGTATGCCGGCGTCGTGTATTCTTGCGACAGGTGTGCGTTGGGAGACGGTGTACAAGGCCGCTGAAAGCTCGAGTGGGATGAGGTTTGTGGAGTGGCCTTGGTCTAAGAGGGTGTGGATGTCGTCTGTGGCGGTGAGTAGGACGGCCTCGTTGCTGTGGCTGGTTCGCAATCTGGATTGTGACGGGTTGAGGATGGCGTTGCCATCAATGAATCGTGTCAGTTTCCTGTTGACTGTTCACTTTGCAACTTTGTGCATGAAGGGGATGTGCAGGATGGGCCGGTATTTCCTGAGGTCGGTGGGGTCAGCTGTGGTCTTTTTGAGCAGGGGCCAGACTTCTGCACCCTTCCAGTCGTCTGTGTAGGTGCCTGTTTTGAAGGTGATGTTGATGGTGCGTTGTAGTTCGTGTGTGATGGCGTCCGTGGCTCCGTGGTAGATGTGAGGAGCGCATGGGTTGGTGGGCGCCCCTGAGTGGATGCCTTTCATGGTTGAGGCGGTGTCTTCGGCTGTGACTGGCGGCCAGGTGGAGATGGTGGGCTGGCTGGTGTGTCCGTGGGCCGGGGTGTCTGTAGACGAGGGTTCCTGGGAGTGTGGAGTTGTGGTTGTTCTGGATCTGGAAGTGCAGGTGTTCGGCGGTGGGGAAGGATTTGCTGGAGGTGGTGAGGCGGAGGGTGGTTTTGGGGGCAAATGCGAGGCCCCCTCCCGGGTGGTTGTGGGGGTCCTTCCTCTGGATCTTGTATCCGTTCGGGATGGCGAGGTTGATGTCGGGTGCGGAGGAGGCGTTGGCCCAGGTCTCTGTGAAGAAGGCGATGTCGGGCGAGAGAGTCGAGTAGGTTCCAGATTTCCACGGCGTGTTTGTGCACGGAGCGCACGCTGAGGAGGATGCATCTTAGGGTGTCGCCAGTGCTGGCATCGGCTGTGTTGGAGTCCGGGCTGGTGATTACGCTCTGGCAGCAGTGGAGGCAGGAGAACTGGCCATGGGTCGTGTTAGCCGAGGCCTGTTGTCAGTCTCTGACTTTTCCAGGGTTGAGTGCATGGAGGGTGGCTGTGCTGTAGCAGTGGGTGGCCCGTGATCCAGGGTCCCTGGCGCTGGTCGTGGTTGGGTTGTGGACGGGTGCAGACGGGCTGGTATTAGGTGCGCCATCTGTGCGTCAGCGGCGCGTGTCCACTGCGCAAACGCGCAGCGTCTGCTATGTATGAGGGGAGGGTGGAGGATCGATCAGCTGGGAGGCGGGAATGGGCGAGGAGAGGGGTGCAGGGCCGCAGGGGCCGCAGGGGCAGCAGCGGCGAGAAGCGGGAATTGGAGGCTCAGAGGAGCCAAAAAATCATTTATAAAGGGGGAACACAAGGGCTAACTAATTGATGTAATCATGCTATGTATCCTCGGGGGGAGGGTGGGTAGGACTGCTCCAAACACGGAGCAGGGCATGGGCGGATTGTCATGCCCACTCAAGTGCGCAACAACTGTTTTTTCGGCCCACTCAGGCTGCCCAATGCAGTCATGCACACTTCCCTGTTCGCAATGCAGGCTGCATTACAGCCTACATGGAGGACATGCCTACCCCTCCGGTCCCGGGCTGCATGACTTGTCCCGTTGCCAATTACCAATCCCACCACTGCATTGCAGCGTTGTGATTGACTCCGGGCAGGGAGCCTGGCTGGCTACTTCCTATTCCTGGAAGCAGACGCAGGAGAGCAGGAGCTAAGAAGACACGGGACCCGGCTTGGAGGTAAGACTTCCCTCAATAAATGTTCACAACACCCGCTCACACACACATCCCCGCGTCCATGCACCATCCAGTGTTCTTTCTGGTGTTTACCACCTCACAGCTGTCCAGACCCCCCCGCACTTCTCACTGTTGTCCACTGTGCACCCATGCACTGCGGGCGTACCACTCGTGTGCCAAAGGCACATACGTAGTTGTGACACATGCCATGACCTCGCATTGCATTCCAATGCATACTAATACTAGGCACATTGCAACAGTAGGGTAGGTGCTGCATGGCGGAGACATCAAGATCACTGTTCCCACTTCAGTGAGTGCAACCCAACACTAACCTTTGCACAACAAAACCTAACATGAACCCTTGAATCCCTTTTAGAACCCCCAGAACACATCGAAAAATCACATTTGAGACAAACGCACACCCCATTTTTCATATTTTACCCCAAAATACACCCCAAATTTCATATTTTACCCCAAAACACACCCCAAATTTCATATTTTACCCCACAACACACCCCAAATGTCATATTTTACCCCAAAATACACCCCACATTTCATATTTTACCCCAAAACACACCCCAAATTTCATATTTTACCCCACAACACACACCAAATTTCATATTTGACCTCAAAAGCACACCCCATTTCTCAAATCTGACCCCCAGAAAAACAACAATTTTCATTTTTGACATCCAAAACACATTCACACATGAAAAAGTTAAAATTACAATGCGTTGTAATCAAATGCGATGTTAAGGCACCCACGTTGTCGGAGTTGCGTTGTTAACGATGTACTGCCTGCATTGTAATGGTCGTCTCCCATGCCAAAGGCAACCCGCAGGCTACGCCGTTTGCGTCCGTCAGCCCCTGGACCGCGCTCAGCACCAAGGAGCATTCTTCTTGGCCACTCCACCGCTACGACGCATGCACCCTCCTCGCCATCAACCCTGGACTCCAGCTCGCCTGCCAGGACTTACCTCTGCTCCGTACCGGACTTCGCCTTCGCCATCACAGACGGCTGCAGTATCACCCGCAAGGAGCACCCCAACAGTCAAGGAGGAGGCATTGCCGTCACCTAAAGGGGCACACTCTGACTGACGACGCACTCTAATGTGCCAAGGGTGACCATGGACCACGTCAACTCCCAGATCCAGACCAAGCCCAAGAACATCCTCTGCGGCACCCTCATGTGCAGGCCCCCCGGGCTGCGGCCCCCCATTCTCCAATCCCATTTAGGACCTCATTGCACCCCAGGGTCTCCCATCCACCAACGACATCCAACTCGGTGCACTCAAGTTCCACCTGGGCAACCCCAGTGACTGAGCACCACCCCCTCCTGGGGAAGGACACCGACATCAGACGCAAGCAGCAAGTCACCTCAACAGGCCACATAGCAGGACACACGGTCGGGCACGTCACCTCTGCCAGCGGGTACTTCAACTACAGCCACAACACCGGACTCTCCTGCACTACCATCATTGGATGAATGACGTCTTCACCTTGTCCACCGGACGCCAGCGCCAACATCGCACCCCGTCGCAGCTGGATCCAGGCCACCGCAGAACGTCTCGTCGACTCCCTCCGCACCAACACTCCACCAATGCTTCCAAACGATGACACCACAGCGCGCAACCACCACTGATGGATCTCCAACATCGCAGACATTCGGCACCCCTCATGAACGGCACTGCGTCAGTACCTTCCGCCTGCCTGATGGCAGGCATGAGGGTGATGCTGTGCCACAGGGATGGGCTGGCCCCATGCATTGCTGGAGTTGCGTCATGGTTGTGACACGACTGCAGCAATGCATGACTTTAGCGCAGACAGATACATCAGGATTCCTGACGTATCTGTCGTTTCTTGCGTCATGGAGCGCTGTCCAGTGAGTACAGCGCATCCATGCTGTTGCAAGGAGGGCTTGATGAGAAGTGTTGCAACGCTGTCTTGTCGCAGCGCATAAACACTTTTCATGTCTGGGGCACAGGAATGCGCACTATCTTAGTGATGGTGCGCATTCCTGCACTATGGGGCAGATTTACAATAACTGGCGCATCCCTGCAGATCAGCATGCGGCAGTTATTTTGCGTGACGTTAGGAACCCCTTGCGCCACCATGGATGTGGCGCAAGGAGAGACAGATGCGTGACGCATCTGTCAGCGTATAGGTGACGCAGTGCTGGGGTCGTGTCGCAAGCGCGATGCTACTCCAGAACTGTTATGGGGCATCCTAAACTTGCACAAGCCTGCTACAAGCAGGCGTAAGGTTTTGACGCAGTGGGGACGTAAAGGTGACTCAGTGAAATCTTGTAGATTTCACTGCGTCACTTTTACGGGGCTTCCTTGCGACGGAACACCCACCCTGCATACATTATACCTGACGCAGGTATAATGTAGCACAGGGCTTTACAACGTGACGCATCTCACTAGATGCGTCACGTTGTAAATCTGTCGCATAGTGGCGCTTTGTTTACGACACCGCTGCATCACATAAGTGGCGCAACGGTGTTGTAAAGATGTCGCAGGGGGATTGTAAATCTGCCCCTATATTTTTGTCGCAGGGCAGCGCTGCAACATTGCTTGCAGCGCAGTCCAGTACCAAAAACATGCATTAGTGTGGGCCCAAGTCTTATCCACATTTTTAAGACCTGCTTTTTTCTGGTCTTAAATTCCTGCAGCTAACAGGCCTTAGCGACACTTTTTTTATTGCTTCGCGGGTCCAAGCCATCCTTGCTAATAGGGCGAAGTGCGGTTAGCGGGCGTTTTTGTGAAGTTTAGAGACAGAACGCCTACCTTGCATGTCATTAGCGATAAATATCGCTGGCATGCAAGGCAATAAAAAAAACGCCCGCTATCGCCAGTAAGCTGTCGCTAACGGCTGTTAGCGACAGCTTGCAAATAGGGCGATAAAAATATTGCCGCTTTAGCGGCAAAAAAGTGCCGTTAGAGCGGCGATGGGCCCTTGATAATATGCCCCTAAGATTTATAGGCTTTAACTGCTAACTCTCACTTTAGTTAGATTAATTAGCAGTCTTCTTCGGCCTTTTTGGAGGAGGTTTAGGTAGATGTTTTGCAGTTATTGAAGATAGTCTTTTCAGTCTTTGGAATTCTGTTGGGTTGATGTAAAAAGAAAAGTTGATTTTAATTAGTTGTTTTGATATTGTTTTTTCATTTTTGGGGGGAAAAAGAAAAAGTTATTGTCTAGGATGTTATATTATGTATTACTGGTAACTGACCTGCTTTTAAAATTTCAAATGAAGATCCTTGGTTGAAGATGAAGACAGGTTTTGGGTTTTTCTTGTTTTGAAGATTTTGAATCAGTGAGATATAAGATCAAGACGGTGTCATGGTATAATATTTAGAGGATGTATTTTTGAAGGAATGCTGATTTGCGTACATTTTTAGATTGTATTTATAGTACCATTAATACTCTGCTTGTTTGTTCCTCATTTTATGTTCATCATATTGTTTCATTGAATGTCAAGCACTTTCCTTGCTGCAAACAGTCTTTGGAGTTAGAATAGCTTTTTGCCACACAAACACTGTCAAGCACTTTGGAAAAAGAAAGAGTTATTGTCTAGGATGTTAAATTATGTATTACTGGTAACTGACCTGCTTTTAAAATTTCAATTCAAGATTCTTGGTTGAAGATGAAGACAGGTTTTGGTTTTTTCTTGTTTTGAAGATTTTGAGTCTGTGAGATATAAGAACAAGACGTTGCCATGGTATAATATTTAGAGGATGTATTTTGAAGAAATGCTGATTCACGTACATTTCTAGATGTACTTATATTACCATTAATACTCTGCATATTTGTTCCTCATTTTATGTTCATCATATTGTTTCATTGAATGTCAAGCCCTTTCCTTGCTGCAAATAGTCTTTGCAGTTAGAATAGCTTTTTGACACCCAAACACTGTCCAGCACTTTCCCTACTGCAAACACCCTTTGGAGTTAGAATAGTTTTTTCCCTTCCTTTAGTGTCAAGCACTTTCCCTGCTGCAAACACCCTTTGGAGTTTGAATATTTTTTGGGCACCCAAACACTGACCTGCACTATCCCTACTGCAAACACCCTTTGGAGTTAGAATAGGTTTTTTGCCCTTCCTTCAGTCTCAAGCACTTTCCCTGTTGCAAACACCCTTTCGAGTTTGAATAGCTTTTTGCAACCGAAACACTGTCAAGCAGTTTCCCTGCTGCAGACTTATTTTGGAGTTAGAATATCTTTTTGGCATCCAAACACTGACTTGCACTTTCCCTGCTGCAAACACCCTTTGGGGTTAGAATAGCTTTTTGCCACCCAAACACTGACAAGCACTTTCCCTGCTGCAAACACCCTTTGGAGTTAGAATAGTATTTTTGCCCTTCCTTCAGTCTCAAGCACTTTCCCTGCTGCAAACACCTTTCGGAGTTAGAATAGCTTTTTTGCAACCCAAACACTGTCAAGCACTTTCCCTGCTGCAAACACACTTTGTAGTTAGAATAGCTTTTTTGGCCCAAAACACTCACCTGCACTTTCCCTACTGCTAACACCCTTTGGAGTTAGAATAGCTGTTTTTGCAAACCAAACACTGTCAAGCACTTTCCCTGCTGCAAACACACTTTGGAGTTAGAATAGCTTTTTGGTACCAAAACACTCACCTGCACTTTCCTTACTGCTAACACCCTGTGGAGGTAGAATCGGTTTTTTTTCTCGCTTCCTTCACAGTCAAGCACTTTCCCTGCTGCAAAGACCCTTTGGATTTAGAATATCTTTTTGGCATCCAAACACTGACCTGCACTTTCCCTGCTACAAACACCCTTTGGAGTTAGAATAGCTTTTTGCCACCCAAACTCTGTCAAGCACTTTCCCTGCTGCAAACACCCTTTGGAGTTAGACTAGATGTTTTGCAACCCAAACACTGTCAAACACTTTCGCTGCTGCAAACACACTTTGAAGTTAGAATAGCTTTTTGCAACCCAAACACTGTCAAGCTCTTTCCCTGCTTCAAACACACTTTGGAGCTAGAATAGCTTTTTTGGCCCAATACACTCACCTGCACTTTCCCTACTGCTAACACCCTTTGGAGTTAGAATAGCTTTTTTTGCAACCCAAACACTGTCAAGCACTTTCCCTGCTGCATACACACGGAGTTAGAATAGCTTTTTGGCACCAGAACACACACCTACACTTTCCCTACTGCTAACACCCTTTGGAGGTAGAATCGTTTTTTTTCGCTTCCGTCACAGTCAAGCACTTTCCCTGCTGCAAACGCCCTTTGGAGTTAGAAAAGCTATTTGCCACCCAAACACTGACCTGCACTTTCCCTGCTGCAAACACCCTTTGGAGTTAGAATAGTATTTTTGCCCTTCCTTCAGTCTCAAGCATTTTCCCTGCTGCAAAAACCTTTTGGAATTAGAATTGCTTTTTGCCACCCAAACACTGTCAAGCACTTTCCCTGCTGCTAACACCCTTTGGAGTTAGAATAGCTTTTTGCCACCCAAACGCTGTCAAGCACTTTCCCTGCTGCAAACACCCTTTGGCGTTAGAATAGCTTTTTTGCAACCCAAACACTGTCAAGCACTTTCCCGGCTGCAAACACACTTTGGAGTTAGAATAGCTTTTTTACACCAAAACACTCACCTGCACTTTCCCAACTGCTAACACCCTCTGGAGTTAGAATAGCTTTTTTTGCAACACAAACACTGTCAAGCACTTTCCCTGCTGCAAACACACTTTTTATTTAGAATAATTTTTTTGCAGCCATACACTGTACAGCACTTTTCAAGCTGTAAAATCGATTTACTGTTAGAAAGGTTTTTGGGCATTTTCAACTGTTCAGCACTTTGCATGTTGTAAACACTCTTTTGTTTTACATTACCTTTTGTGCCAAGTTAACTCATAAGCCGTTTGCATGCTGTAAATACCACTTTTGGAACACATTGAATGTACTGTATTTTTAAAAATTCAAAAATATTTAGTGGTTACATTAAATTTTGAGTCAGTTTGTTCACTCATGTACTTTCCATGTTGATAAAAATACATTTGTATGAGATTTAATTTTTTATCCCCATGAACTGTGTAGCACTTTTGTAGCTTAATGTACTCTTTTGAGTTACATTAGTTTATTAAACACTCCTTCACTGTCCAGCACATTCCCTGCTCCAACTATATTTTGTATATCAAATCGAATATTTATATAAATTAACTGTTTTACACATTCTGTGATGTTAAGTTTTACACATCATTTTTTTTTTTTTATTTAGGGTGGGGGATGAGCTCTTTACCTGTGACAATCTGTTTTACAGATGTACCAGTTTTTTCGGAGATTTTTCACATATGTTGATTGATACTGTAAACAAACAATATTGTGATTTTAAGTATGTTCACCCGGAATTTTGGAAAGATGCTCGTTTTACTTAAAAATAACTTTCAATTTTAGTATTTCTATTTTCTTTCGCCTATAGTTTGTGTGATGGTGTTATTTTGTTTAGCATATTACCATTCAACTGCACTTTAAAAAAAATTATTATTATTATTTCGGAATACTCACCGCTCTCATTATAATTTAATTAAAATAATTCTGTAACTATTTGAAAAACAAAACAATTGAGTAGATTTAAAAAAAACTTACTTCTCAATGGTTGAAGTTTTGTGAATGGTATTGACAGCAATTTTGTGAATCTGAATGTAGTTATACATACAATAATAAATTACCATACAATATTACGATTACTTATATTATTCGGTGTTTCTTATTTTAAAGGATACTTAGGGGGTTATTAGGATGGCGGGCGGATTTTAGTCCGCCCGCCACCCTAGCGGTGCTGGGACCGGCCGCCAGACTTGTGGCAGTCCCGCACCGCTAATTAGGATGCGACCGCCACCCTGGCGGTCACATTCTGCATACTTGACATTGCGGCCGCAATGCCAAAGTGCCATGTTGTGCATTGCCATGCACAACGTGGCAGGCACCACGCAGTGCCTGCCACCTTGTGCATGGCAATGTAGGGGGGTACCATAGGTACCCACCAAGTGCAGCCCCCCACCCGGGGGCCCGCAACGGGCCCCAAAGCGATTCTCCGCCAGCCTTTCCATGGCGGCATCGCCGCCATGGAAAGGCTTTGGAAACCATACATCTTAATATGGATGGCGGTGCCTTGCTAGGCACCGCCACCATATTAAGCCCTTGCTCCGCCCGGCCGGCAATCGGAACGATTGCCGACCGGCGGAAAAACGGCGGACGCACTTTGCGTCCACCGCGATACCCCCCGCCATTATAATATGGCGGGGGTAAATCGGGTTGGGATGGCGGGCAGATCGCCACCGCCGGCCCGGCGATGGCGATCCACCCGCCATCCTAATGACCCCCTTACTGTGTACAGTAGATGGTAGTGTTTCAACAGAAATGCTTTAAGTTGGCTCTGTGACTATCAACTACGTGTTGACACTGTGGTAGTTAGTGTTCAATTGAAAAAAAAATGGTGGGCGGCTTAATTTATATGCCTTAGCGTGCAAAACTGTTATTTAATTTAAAACATGTTTTGGATTTGTTGTGAAAATGTGATGCATACGCTGACTGAACGTATAATTTAAATTGTCGTTTTAAAAAAAAGGTTTATTGTATTTCCCGTTTTGAAATGGTCGCCATTTTGTTTAGGTGCTGACTCTGCCTCAGTAATGGAAATAGTAGAAGGACATCTTTTTCCTCACTTTGAACGTGTTTTGTTTATAGTCAGATTTTGAGAATAACAACATTTTTGGGGATTATTTTCTTTTAAAATTCATCTTTAAAGTTACTTGCTTTTAACCAACACTTACTTTATATGCAATTGCAATTACCATTAGGCAATTTGTAAATAAAATTTACGGGAAGTTTTTTAAATTATTACTTGTGTACACATTCCATCATAGAGTTTATATTATATTTTTTCAAATGACCTTTATTAAATTTATAGTGCTAATTATTATTAAAAATTGAATTTTTTAAATTTCAAATGTATTTTTAAATTATTAACCCACTTCAAAACACTACTTGAATAGCATTCTGTTCTAGTGGTTATCTGCTACTTTTTAAAAAGTATTAAAATAAGAGGTATTATTAATTAAAAAACGAGTCCTAATTTTATTTAAACACATTTAAAAAATTTAAATTACTCACCTACAAAAAACCTCTAATTCACAAACATCCCGTCTCAATGGTTAATTCACAAAATTTAAAAAATAAAAAAATGATAAAATTATAATTAATACTCAAGTATTAATTTTAATAATACCGGTTTTAAATTACTTCCCCACCCAAAACCCCTATTTCCCTCGCATCCTGTCCCAGTGGTTAACTGACATTTTTAATTATTTAAAAAAATTAGTAATGCAAATTAATACTTGAGTATTAATTTAGTTGATACCTGTTTTAAATTACTTCCCACCCCCAAAACCCCTATTTTCCTCGCATCCCGTCCCAGTGGTTAAATGACATTTTTAAAAAGCTTAACAAAATTTGTAATGCTAATTAAAGCTCGAGTATTAATTTAATTGGTACCCGTTTTAAATTACTAAAAAATGATAAAATTATAATGAATACTCGAGTATCAATTTAATTGATACCCGTTTTAAATTACTTCCCCACCCAAAACCCCTATTTCCCTCGCATCCTGTGCCAGTACTTAAGTTTGAAAATGTATAGATTTTCGTTGTAATGGTATGCATTGTGTTGTTTTGCGTTGTAAACGTAATTTTAATATTACTCAATTAAAATTTGTTGTATAGAATCGTTGTAAAAACTTGCATTGTAAAGTTTTTTGCGTTGTAAAAATTTTGTTGTAATGGTATGCGTTGTAATTGTTTGCGGTGCAACATCATATATTCTTTCTGCACATTTATTATTGCAGTTGCTGATTACTAAACGTGTTGTGTCTTTCTTGCATATTTTCACGTTGTACTTTTGAAAGTTTCACGTTAATAATTTTCACACTGTTAGTTATTTATTAATAACACACTTATGAGCAGACTTTATCAAGCATGATTATTTGCAAATAATCATGCTCCATCAAACCCCCCTCTGATGGCGACTCAAGAAATCACACAATCTACATAATCTGCTTACGATCTGGTTATTTTTAGAATGCACTTGTTCTCAATTGTTGTAGTCTAACACCCTCTATATCTCTCAATACTTCATAGTAAGCACCCTTTTTGTCTTCTAACTCTATTTCATCTCTTTTCCTTTTTCTTGCTCTTCGTTTTATGTCTTTTGTTTTACACTTACAGCACTTATATATCAGTATTACTATTAGTATGCCAGCAGCAATAGCAATTATTGGTGTTAGTATTCGTCCTAACAAGCTGTTACTTAGGGCCTGATTACGATGGCAGTAGGCCCGCCACCGACAGGCTGTCGGTTGTGGGCCCTCCGCCATCGTAATGCGAATTTCCCCCTGCCATATTATGATGGCGGGGGAAGCATTGGGGAAGCGTGGTGGTCGGAAAGACCAACCGCCACGGTTCTGACAGGCGGTCCTTTTCCGTCCGCCTGTCGGAGCAGCAACATTGCCCAGCATTGCGGCGATGCCTGCCAGCCATCGCCATTGGGATTATGATATCCCTTTCCGCCGGTCGTTTCGCGACGGTCAACCCGCCACGAGAAGGCAGGCAGAAACAGATTTGGGAGCCCATAGAGGGCCCCCCTTTATCCCTGAGCCTGGGGCATGGGCACTGGGGGACACCAATGGTGCCCCACTACATATCCCTGCACCATGTGGCAGGCACCGCATGGTGCCTGCCATGTAGTGCAGGGATATGCAAGTGCCTTTTTTTTGCATTGCGGCGGGGGCTGCTAACCACAACCCGCCACAATGCAGAGTATAGGTGATGCGACCGCCATGGTGGCGGTCGCATCGTAATTCGGATTGTGGGGAGGCCGCCTCATAGGCGGGCGGTCCCAAATCCGAAACGATGGCCGGACGGACCGAAGTCCGTCCGCCATCGTAATGAGTCCCCTTAGTTCCAAAAACCAATTACCTACAGAGGAAAAACCCTTACCAAGTTTCTCCCATGCACCATCAACTTTTAATTCTGTTAAATTATTACGCAAATGTGTAATGTTACTGATAAATCCCTCCAAGTCTCTGCTTTTGTCAGGGATATAAGTGCAACATTGTTGAATTTTCAGCATACTACAGACTCCGCTCTCTTTTGCCAATAATACATCAAGGGCAAGCCAATTCTGCAAAACCATAGATCTCATAGCAGCCATTTCAGTGTCAATCATTAAAAACCCACCAGCAGTATCCGTTGATAAACGATCAACCACTGTAGATAATTCTCTAATCTTATGTGAGTTCAAGATCACCCCCACTGAAGGTATTAATGCACCAAAAGTTTCACCCACAATTTCTGCAGCACTAATTTCTCTTTTATTCAGTGTTAGTTTCTTTTCATTGGTTCCATGATTTTCACTCATGTGATATATCTTAGGAAATACTATGCCCACATAACAACATCCATACCAATGTTGTGGCAATCTATAATAAGCATTTTTACCACACACATAATAAACTCCGGGATAAACTGGATCAGTGCCACCTCTTAATCCCCAACCTCCCATAATTAGGAAGGTATGTTCACATTCACTAGAACCAATGAAATAATTGTTATATCCAGTCTTTTGTCTTAAGTGAGAAAAGCTTCCCTTTGTGATACCAATCTAGAATCATTGCGGCATATGTCTCACCTCTCTTATAATCACCCTCCCTATGAGCCCATGTAGGTATATTAGTCTTTTGTTCTGATGCTTTTCTCTTAAACTCTTGTCGCCTATCTTCTATAGTATTTATAAATTCTATTTCTACACTGCGTAAGCTACAAGTCAGATTATTTCAATGCGCGTATACAGTATCTATAGACTTGTAGTATGAAAGAAATTTCCATGTATTCCGCATTCTTTGCACTGTTCACTATATTCATATTCTTCTTAATAGGAACTTCTGAAAAGACTAAGTCATAATTTGAATAGAAATATTAAAACTGCTCTTTGCCATAGAATAAACTTGTTAGTACACTACACGAAATTACATATGTTAAAGGAAGGTGGTGATAGGTCACCCCTTCTGACACAGACGTGGGTAATTGCATGCACACCTAACAATCTCTTGCATCCATAGTGTCTACATACTCATAAAGAAGTTTAGTAAAAACATTCAACGAAAAGTCATTAATAGAATTATCTTGGTGTAAGTCATTCCCTGTTAGTTTTTTAATATTAGTCTCTGGATCTTCTTTAAGAACTTTCTTTACATCGGTTATTGTATTTACATAATCATTAGTAGAATTAACATTAACAGGATACATAAAAGAAGGCACTATTAAAATTAGTATTAACCAGACAAACAATATTATAAGAACACATATAAAGCAAGCGTTAATACACCTTCGCCTAATTAAACCTTGATTTTGATTACCAGTCTCAGCTTTATTCATTTTACGATTCAAAAATCAAAAATTCAGACATAGTGTAATTTGTTTAGCAAGATTTGTGTACCCCACACACTTTCTGAGCTTCAGGTCATGGCCTTTTCTGAGCCTTTTCTGAGCTTCAGGTCACGGCCTTATTTTCAAATCTCCTGTCTCTTTTTCTGCACCCCTTTTCTTAAGCACAGTTCATTTAGGGTGGCTCATATGACAATTTGTCTTTAGGACAAAAACAATGAATTATTTTACCCAATAGTTTTTTGCAGCAGCCAAATATGTCCATTCAGGTGCTGTGCATTTCTTACTTGGGATTCGTGATTCCTTTGTTCTGCGTACTGTATTTTCTTCTCCTTCAGTATCGCTTTGTTCAGATTGGCTAGAGATTTCAATTACAGTCGCTAGAATCTTCTCAATCAAAGTATATTTCAATTTCTTAACTCCTCTAGGCCATTTATCACCTTTTCTTGCTCTACTTCATTAGATTCAAGACTTCGCTTAGCTGATTCCCTTTTTTCTTTTTCTCTGTCTCCTTCAGGGATCAATTCTCTTTCAGCATCGACAATGACAGTGTTGCGAGACCCAGTAGCTTGAGCCCACTCTACTTGATTCTCAGTCTGTTCAGGTTTTCTTCGTTCTCTTTGTTCACCTTCATTTGACTCTGTGCTTTCAAGTGGACATGGGACTCGACGAGTATGGCTTGCATGGATCCAATTAGGCAAACCACCATATTTAAGTGCTGTTGTTGTCACAAGAATCATTTGAGATGGCCCACACCAACGAGGTTCCAAACAAGACTTCCTCACATGCTTCTTGACGAGCACCCACTCTCCGGGGCTCAAGTCATGTGCTTGTTCTTGTTGAATTGTAGTTGCGATTTCTCCAACCTAGTATGCATGTACTGATTCCTTCAATTCCTGAGTAGTCCTGTCTATTCTCACCCAATCTGTTTCTTTTGGTGAAATTTTCCATTTCAAATATGTAATGACCTGATTATATTTTTTCATGACTTCTTCAGATGGTGCTCTTGTTTTTGGATCTCTTGAATATTTTTCTTTCGGCCAATCTACAGCAATTTTACAGTCAGCCCACAAATCAGCTGGAACTACAATATCAAACAAGCCATCTAAATCCTTCCACAAAACTTTTGAAACTTTCACAAACCTTTCCACTTGTTTGTACCATTCCACTGGTTTTTCTCTCAACCTTGGGAAATCATTTGTAAATGATAATATATCCTACCTTGACCATGGGACATGAATGTAATGTAAGTAGCATTTATATAGCGCAGCTGTCACCCAACGGGCATCCTGGCGCTGGGATTACCTAAATCACTGTGCAGCTATAAAACTATGAATCATCATGCGCCGATCTCTCAAGGCTATTCTCTTGGAAAGAGCCTGGTTTTTAGCTTTTTTCTAAACTGCAGTAAGTCGTCAGTCTGTTTGAGTTCACTGGGTAGTTCATTCCATAGCCTTGCGGCTGCATGAACAAACCCACCTCCTGGTACTTCTCTCATAGGATATATTGTCACATCAGCTGTTTCAGCTCCTGTCTCTCTCACAAGATACAGTGGTAAAGCTACAGAAGTCACTATTGTATCTTCTTTCTTTTAAGCCAATCTTCCTTTCCATTCCAATTCTCCCCAATGCTTTAGTGTGTTAATTAACTCTTTAATCTGCAAACGCCTTCCTGAAACATTCAAACTCCTCAAATCCTTGTCACTAAAATCTAATCTATATGTCTTTTGTAAAGCTTTAGACTTCTCTATGTCAGCTCCATATGTTTGTGCAATTTCAGCAAACTTCTCATGTAGGCTTCCAGCTTTCCTTGTAATATTTTTGCACATAAAAAGCAATTCTTCATCCCGATATTTCCCTAGTCTCTCTGGGCTAATCGTACCTAAAATCATTTCTTCCAAATCTGCTTTTAACTTGCTCACATCTATGCTTGAGTCATTATTCTGTATGCTGCAACCAGGTGCTATTTCTTTTATCCAGTCATCTAATTCTTCCGGAGAAGGACCTAATGATCTTTGAGTGTCTTCACCTGTTTCACTTCTTGACCCTCCTGATGTAGGTGTAACTCTTTTCTCAATCTGTAATAATCTTTTTGGATCTATGTATATGCCTCGTTTTGGGGTTTCAACTGATCTTTCAGATATACTAATTAATGGTTCTGATTCTTCTCCTGTAACTACACTTACATTTGCTCCACTATTTGCAATCAATCCTTGGTTAACCTCATTTACTTTTCTGTAAACTGTATGAACTCCACTCATATTTCTATCTGGTATCATTAAAGCATGCACTCGAGAAACTCCTTGTCCATCATTGTATAACAGAACAATTGGGCCAATAGTCACTGGGACTGACATAACATCTGGGTTCATTGGTGTTACTATTCTCTGCAACTCCTCTCTAACTGGATTTTGATTCTGACTTACAGGTGTTTTTTTCTTGAGGTACATCTACTTGAATTAATGGAGCACTTGGTAAAGAATTTGTCTCTACTCTGTTCTGTTCCTCTTGATAAGGCGGAGGTTTATTCATCAGTAACTCATTTAAAAAATCACCATCTATGTCATAAATTTCCTCAACAAATTCAGTATTCCTAGATTTCTGTTCTACAACATTCCTCTTTTTCTCCTTACATTTTTCTCCCTCACATCCTTGCTCCTTCCGCTATGTCTCTTCTCCACAATTTCTTTTGAGCATCCCATTTTGCTTCTGAATATCTACTCACAGTATTCTTGTATCTAGTCTGATACCTTTCTCTTTCTCTTTTGTATGCCTCATGTTCCGATTCTTCAAGAGCTTCGTACTGCATAGGTCTAGGATTAGGTCTCAAATTATTCATTTGTCTCCTTAAATTCTCTAACATTCTAGGATTAAAAGTCCCATTCTCTGGAAATGCTAAATTATCAGTATATTTCATCCAATTTTCTAACCATGTACACGTATGATGACCCCTTTCTAATGACATGAATGAAGCAGGGGTCCCTTCAGGAGCCACAGGAATTCCTTCTCTAATGGGTATTGGCTCATCTTTACTAAATAAAGTTTTTAACAACGTTAATAACTTCATGAGTCTCTACACTAACAGTAAAACTATATAAGTAAAATCTCCAACAATACCTTTTCCGTGTTATGATTGTCTGCTACTAATCAAAATTAATCACGCTGTCCAATCCCAGCGTGACTCACAGCAACCAACCTATACCAGCGCTGCACTTTTATGATGATTTCTCAGTAACTGACCAATACCAGCGCGGCACTTTGTGACATCAGTTTAACTCCTGCGACTAACCCTCCCTTTACAAAATCAGCTTCTGCGTCTTTACAAAGTCTTTAACAAAACAAAACAACATAAAACAGCTTGTCTGCCCCACTAAAAGACAAACTGCCACATGCATCAAAAGCAAGATTTGCGATTCCTAAATAGCAATTTTTAAGGAATCGCTATTTGAGAATCGCAAACCCTTATTCATGTAGGAATCGCAAAATAAATTGCGATTCCTTAACATTACCTAGTAGCAATTCACAAATTGCGAATCGCTATTAGGTTATGTCACTCCATTCATTCCTATGGGCCTATTGGCACACAGGAATGAATGGCAATGCATTCGCAAATTGCGATTACGGGCTGATTCTGCGAATCGGCCCGTTTGCGACTGGAAAAAAGCTTGATGCATGTGGCCCTAAATCGATAGAACCATACACTCTGAGAATTCTTTAACTTCCAGCAAAAACTCGACCAGTGCGATTTTACCCTCACTTGAGTGAAAGCTCTCAGGACTTCTCCATATGCGCTTTCCGAAGGTACCTAAATAAATCTTCACTATTCACACTTCAAGATTCCCTGTGCAAGTACCGACAATACAACCATTGCTCAGCACTGCATCAACAACAGATAACACAACTTAGGGGCCGATTCCGATCTCGGCCGGTAGGGCTCCGAATCGGATTCGGCTTTACCGGATCCGATTCGGAGCCCTGTTTCCCGACCGATTCGTACGTGCGTCCGGGCGAGCGAGTACGATGCGAAAACTCCGACCGACCGACTCGTTCGCGACCCAACCGCACCGACCGACTCGTACGCGAGTGCCGACCGCACCGACCGACTCGCTCGGACACGCCTCGCACCGCGCAATGGAGACGTTCCCCGGCCGGGCAAGTACGATGCGCGCCGCGAGCAGTCCGACCGACTCACGCCGTCCGGCTCGAAGGAGCAGTCGGAGCCGTACTTTGGGGGTCCGTGTCGGACCCCCCTGTACACGTAGCCGCGCGAGTCGTACACAGGGGGGACCCATGGGTCCCCCCTACCTGTGCGTATACGGCGCGAGTCGCTTCGCCGCGTACACGCTGTAGGGGCGCCCTTGTTCACCTCGCACCCATTGAGTCAATGGGAGCCAGCGTACGCGTTGTACGACAGGCTCCCATTGACTTCAATGGGAGTCCGACTGAATCGAGTCCGATGGCATACGTGCGCATCGTACTCGTTCGGTCGGGCTGCTAGGGTCCGATTCGGTCGGAAATCTCTCCGAGTCCGGCTCGGTCGGAGAGATTTCCGGCCCGAATCGGAATCGGCCCCAGAGTGTATGCCACACTAAGACTGCCCTTAGGCTTATCCCGGGATCCTAGGCCAACAACAGACCTGTTACTTCCATTAAGGTCAACGACGGACCACAACATATGACATAAAGGTACATAGTCAATAAACGTCTGTCTCTTAATTCCGTCTCTTCATTACCTAGTATATTTAGTCTAAACTAACCATCCGATAACGCTACCACAAACTGATCCAGCGGAAACAGTGTAATTTTTATACTCATTCACAATAACTCCAATATATCATGAATAGAACATTTATTATATCTAAGAGTTTGGGCCCATAGAGACTCAATAACCACTTACAAACATCTGGTCCTCCAATAGATCTTTGGGAGAGCTAATAGGGACTCAGATAATAAGAGATGGATGCTATTTCCTTCATGAGGACCTAAAATGAAGAAAAGTCTAACCAACCATAATAGTCACACTATGCAATATGTCAAATAATTCACAAATAAAGACAAACCCTGTATACTTATCAAGTCACTTTATCTAAATATTCAAAATATTATTGGTCAATACACAAAGTACATTTTAAATGTCAATTCTATGTTACTTCAATGTTACAGGAAAAATCACAGTAAGAAAATATAGTTCATGGCAAATGCATCATAAATCAATAACAAGTGTGAGAGGAGAGAGAGAGACAAAAAGAAATAATACATTGCAATATCAGTATGCAATTCAAGATTCATACAAACCTAGGATCAATGAACTAATACACAGCATGCAATAGTCGGAAGTAGCTAACCCTTCAGCCGAAAAGGTATAGCTTGAGCAACCTCACCAGTTATGAAGTGCAAGGTAATCAGGATAGTTCAGTTCAAGGGAACTTCAAGATTTGGACTGACAGCATGTCACGCCCAAGATTTGCAAGGATAATAGTCAGCCAGAGTAGCATAGAGAGTACAGCAGCAAAAGGCTCTCTTCTCATAGAAACAGCTACTGCCAAGTTCTTTTCCCACGGAAATAATTATACCCCAAGATGTCCACAATTCCAGCCCCCAATTGTTTCATTTTCACAGTTCTACACAACTCTGTTGGTTAAGTTCATGAGGTGATCTTTCTCCAAACTGGTTCATCCGGAACTTTTATAATTCAGTTCTCTGTTAAAATGGATGTCGTCATTACTCCACGGAAGCAGGAAAGAAATTGAGACTTAATATCCTCATGCTCGCTTCCACGTCAGTTTGCAACATAGTCGACACAATTATTCATAGAAAGAAATACTCTAACCGTAGGAAGGACATTCTAGTGATATGCTGTGTACAACTAAACAAATAAATCATCATTTTTGAAATTATGAAGGACAAAATACATTCTTCTGAGGCCTACGTTAGGAAAAAAGGAAATAACTCTAGAAGGTTTGAGGCCTTCATAGAGAAACTATAAATCGTCGCTTTTTCTGAAGAATAAAACATACTACTGTTAAGAAAATAGAGAGAATACATAAGAAAATTGATATTCAAAGGTTCATTATTCTAATTAAACTCATAAGTATAATCTAATTTCAAAACATAAACTATTAATAATCAATTACTTTCTTATTATGAAGAAGAAAATATAATCATGAAACATTTTACTCTAAGCATTTTCGTTATTATTATTTTCAAAATTCTACTTATAAGTTTGCTTAGCACATTGATCAAGTTTCTCTCTTGTTATTTCAGTTCCATATAATCACATATTTTTCTATGCTTTCTGCACATTTATTATTGCAGCTTCTGATTTCTAAACGTGTTGTCTTTCTTGCACATCTTCACATTGTACTTTTGAAAGTTTCACATGTTAATAATTTTCACACTGTTAGTTATGTTTATTAATAACACACTTATGAACAGACTTGATCAAGCAAGATTATTTGCAAATAATCATGCTCCATCAATAGTTTAAAATGTTTTGTTTTAACTGACATTTTCAGCTAATTATAACGTTACTTTAATCTTTGTTATCTTTGTTTTCTTCAGTGAACTTGTACAGTTTTTAATGTAATGTAAGATATTATTAGCATGTCTAACTATAATGTCACTTTAACCTTTGTTTTTAGAGAATTTCCAGGGTTTTTGAATGTGAAGTAATAGATTACTACCATACCTCACTATATCAAACCCATGTCGCACACGGTCTTCAGCCATGCACAGTGTGAGGCTTGTCGCAGGGACTGGGTTAATAATTTGCAACAGTCTTGGCTGTCTAGTTCATGTAACAATACAATACCAGCGTTCTGTCTTTTATAAACTACATGGAACTTGATACACCCTCCTTAATCATATGGTTGGTGCGGCCAGAAGAGTCATCATTTCTTTTTGCTGCTAATTGTTTCATTGTGAATAATTGCTGTATGAATGGAATGTTTTCTTTTTAAACCACACCAATAAATTGGCTGTGTGCATGCTTAAGAAATAGGTGTAATGAAAAAACGAATAATAATAAAGAACTGATATGGAGAAAATATGAGTCTCCTGAGCTAAAGTACAGAAGAAAAATGTTAATCGTAGTGTTGAGATTTTGGTAGGTCACCCTGGCCCGTTTCTTTCAAACAAATCTAATCTGAAATGTTTTAATGACAGGGCCACGGATTGACATAGAACATTTTCAAAGGCATGTAAAATAGGGATTAGCAATTTTGGATTATGGGAAATATTGATAATATATTGTGGATGGGATTATGTCAGTGTAGCCTGTGACAACGAATGAAATAATACCGAGAGCTATGATGTTTGATGTTAGCTCAAAGGTAAAAGTAAACAAACAAAAGTAAGTTCAGCTGATATATGTTTAAGCCAACAGGTCACGGCTCTAAAACGCAGAGCTAATGGCTTTGCCAATGCTTTTTTCATTGGCATTAGCATGCCAAAATGACCAACAGTATGTCACAGTGCATGTAAATGCATGCATCATGATGCATGTTTATGCATATGCATGCCTATAAAGGTGTGGCCGACCAGTTTGAAATGGCTTTCCAATTAACTATTTAAAGAAGAGCCACACAAAGTTGGTGGCTGATGTGTATGCAGGCATCGTGATTGCACGTGCATCATGACACATGTCTGATGCATGCATACTTATGTGTGAAGTCGTAAAGTCAGACCTTTTGGCATTTTTCACTTACCATTCTAATATGGTGAATGGCAATTTTAGAAAGGGAAATAAAAAGAAAAAAGTAAATGAAGTCGGGCAGTGGACAAGGAGGGGAACAGGGAGAATCGTGGTAGAGGGAGAAGGTGTAAACAAAGTGCACATGGGTAGGGCACTGGAAAAAAGAGAGACCAGATAAAAACACATGCACTCCCAAGGAGTGCTGAAAGCTACAGATAAAAAGAATCTCCTGAAGTGAGCAGTGGAAGGCTTCAACTTATCCAATCAATACACTGTGAAAACAAAATGCTGCTGGGAGGGATAAACACAAGAATAGGGTAGAAGGTAATTTAATCAAGAGCAGACAATCGAGATGGACAAAAAAGCCACCCAGTTGCAAGCAAGGCCCACTCTAAGTACATGTTATTCATTGGAAACAATAGATTTACTAACAACTGCTGAAGCTGTCTGTAATCAAGACCCAAAAATGAATGAGCCTCTTAGATAAACATGCATTTAAAGCTAAAACACTGAGCAGAATGCATTTAACTTTAAAGTTTGCACTGGCCACATTCTTGGTATTAAAGAAAAGCATATAAAATGTAATACACTAATTCAAATGGTGTATCAGGGTGTGGCCAAGGAAAGCACCTGTTGCCATACATCCTCACTGAGCTCTACGCACTGGGCTACCAAAATGGCCTCCTGTCACTGTGCAGCTTGGACCCTCTGTCACCAGAGCATCAGACATTAGAGTAAACGAATGGAAAGTGGCTTGGAAGTCGCTCAACTGGTCAAAAATAATACGTACACCACTGCGGAGCTCTATTTCTTAGCATCTCCAGCGTTAATAAGCAAGCAATAGGATTGGAGTAAAAAAAAGGTAGGCGAGTAGCCGTGGAGCAGCAGGCCGCCAGAAGAGAGTAAGTTCACGTGGCAGCAGCCCAGTGTCTAGAAAATTTACTCACCCGACAGAAGCAGCCCTAATGAAATTCATCGACAGCCCTCCAACTATAGAAGCAACAAACAAAAGAATATCATTGCTGCACATTGAAGGAGGCGAAAGGGTGCAAGGTGAAGCCCTGATGAGTGCTGCAGCTGCTCCCAAAATAAGCTCTGCAAGTTAAAGCTGAAGCTTGGATTCAAACTGAATGGTATCGAAAAATAAAGAACTGACTGAGAATCATATAAACCATGCAGTGAGAGGAAAGTTGCAACACAGAGTCCAGTACTGTATTTTGAAAACAGTGGTAGGCAATAGATAAAAGTTACAACCACTTGGGTAATCAAGTGGTATTACATTGGTCAAATGGGGAGGTGAGCAGACTACTACATCCCATGATGACAACATCAAAAATAAAGTTCCCAAGACTCTTGAATAAAGAAACAATGAAATCAACAGAAAAGAGAGAAAATGGGGGGTAAGATGTGCCAGTGACCATGCAGCTTGCCTAATAGCCAAGAACGGCAGGCACCATCCACTAAAGCTGATATCCAACTGCAAGAATTCAAAAAAGACATGACATTCTGCATCAGGATTTTACACAAGCCCTAAGAGACTTGACCACTCACAGCAAAAAATAGAGAAGATGATATACTGCAGCAAGAATAACATTTCTGAACAAGCAAATGACTGAGACGAATTAGCAACTAAAGTACAATAATTTGAATCTAGCCAGCAAAATCTTCCTGACAAAGTGGAAGATTATGAAAAGTGTTCACCGAGCAACAATTTCCGATTCATTGGGATTAATAAAGGTATACGATACGAAACTCCGAGTTTGAGACACATTCACAATCACTCTTTCTGCACCTGCTCAAAGTACCAAATTATAAAGAAATAATATTGGACTGCACACCTCGAATTTTCTCTTCTTATCAACAAAAGCAAAAACTGACACTAGATGTTCTTAATAGAATTAACTTTTCCAAGATGAAAGAAGACATTCTGGCAGCAGCTTGGACACAAGAACCAATAAAGTTCCAAGATGGCAATATAATATTGTGTCAGGAGAGATAAAAGACATATTTCCTCATCTATGATGTGAGAAGATACCCTGTATGTAGAGTTACCTATTCCTGCTGGCATTCACCAACAAAATTAAACAATTCTCTGTTGGATTCCAATTGTAAGCAAGGGATCATTTTCAGCTTGCAACAACTGGAAATGCAACAGAAGCTGGGCAATGTGACACCAAGTGCAGAACTATGCAGAATGGTGTATCTAGCAGACACACACAGAGAAAAAAGCTTAACAATGGGGACAATGTCTGTATGAAAATGGCCTTCAAGACAATACAGCAAATGAAAACGAAGCATGGAGAGATGCATTAGCTGATGTGCTTGGGAAGTGGGGGTCACTATCAGTCTGTTGTATTCTTTGAATGGTACTTAAATTATACTCATGATTATAACTGATGCTCCCCTTTTTGTGAAACTTCAATCTTGAGTTTTTGTTACAATAAGAGAAAATCCTACATTCAGTCTGGTGTTGACTGAGTTATGATAGTCCAGATAGTGAACAGTTTGTTCTGTAATGGCAGGGGCTGAGTAACCCGGCCATTAAGAGCAATGGGTAGGAAAGTGTATTAATCCTCTGGTATTATTTAAAATACTTGTGTGTTAATAAATTTAAAATTCTCAACATTGCGATGCATATTTGTATAAAATATGCCAAATATGTTTTTAGGAGCTGTATATAAGGGATCTAGGGGTAATAGGTGCTAAGTATATTAATATTCAGGTATTAAGTAAACTAAATGTGTATTAATAATTGGTAAAAAATATAAATAAAAATGCAGATCAAAAAAGGAAAAGTAAGATAAAAAAAATTTTAATGAATCAAATTTCAAATATAATTTAAAAATTATATAACAATTAAACATTATAATATAAACATTTATAAAAAATATATATAAATTAGGAATATCACACAATATATTTGGTCCCATAATCATATTTTTATTAAATACATTAACATTTTCAAAAATGTATAAAAATAGGTAATGTTTTACTAAAAATATCATTTTATTTAAACAAAATTAAGAAACATTTATTTGAAAATGTATTCAACCAAATAACAATATTTGAACAATTTGCCATGGTTTCCTATTTATTCCTATGGGAGACATTGTCCTTTTTTGTTTTTACATTTCAGGTTGATGTTCTTGGTTGTGCATCTGTTTCTACAGTCAGTGGCACATCGGGGTCCAGATCAGAAGCACGGTTGAGCAGCTGTCAGGTAAGAACAATTTACTTAATATAACATATAGGTTAGGAAAAGTATTGTAACCAAAGAGATAGGGAGTTAGTTATATGTTAAATAAAAGATTATTGCATGTATTTTGTGTTTTACCACTTTTACAACCCCATACAAGTTGTGTTCATATGCGCACATTGGATCACCTGTCTTTTTTTTTTCAAATAAAAAAGAGTTTTGAAAAAGATGTAACTTTTTTTTAACCAAAAAGAAAAAAACAACCTTTTGTTTTTGCTTGTTTTAACGGGTTTCCATTTTTTATGAAGAAAACACTGACTAAGAAGAAACAAGACGGAATCACTGGATTGCAGAACTCCTATTTTAAAAGGAGAACATTTTAAAAAACATTTCAGGATGCTTGTATATTAGTATTAATTCATTATAGAGACATCATGGAGCGAAGAAGATAGCATCATGGATTTTTGGTTTGCATTTATTATTTTTTTTAAGGCGTTTCTTTTTTTTTTAGAATTTTCGATGTAAAGAAAGAAGTTCAACAGAATGAAGTCCGTAGAAGAAATGGATCTTTAAATAATGTAGGAAATTCAGTACTAGTAAAAAGAATATATATTAAAACACGTTTTGAGTTGTGTATTGTGGTTAACTTTAATGGATTCTTGGTGAGTGGCTAAGTAATTAGCAATAGTTGAAGACAGAAAACAACACCATGTAAGACAAAATACATTTAATGAGGACCAATCCAAAGTAACAACTCTAAACTTGCAACGTCTCTGATGTACCTTAAATCTCAGGTGAGTAGGCCTTAAAGAGGAGTGGCAAGAGTAACCACCAGCTCTCTGCTTCAATCTTCCAAGTCAGACCTTTGATTGACCTAACTAGAGACCACTGTCTATTCCTAAGAATATGTTTAGATTCCTAGGACTCAACACTATTTCTCCCCACACAATAAATCACATTCCAGAGTGGGACCAGAGTGATCATGTGTGGTTCCTGTATACCACATCTGGATCAAATTGACAGAAAATGTTCCTCTAGCATTAGTGCTCCCATAACGTAAGCAAATCTCAATTCACTTTCTAGTTGATCCCCTATTTCTCTGCTGGTAGGCCAAGATCTTTATATGTCTTCATTAAAATAACACCTGGGTTTACCTTGTATCAATTTTGCTTTCAGCAAAATTTTCATATAACACTTTGTACCTGAGTATTTCTCCGCATTTAGGGCATCATTACGATGGCGGGTGGACAAAGTCCGCCCGCCACCGCAGCGGAATGCGGGACTGTCCGCAAGGGGTGCGGCGGTCCCGCCATGGGTATTAGGATGCCACCGCCACGGTGGCGGTGGCATCCCGTATTGTTCGCATTGCGGCGGGCGGTGCTGTCACCAGCACCTGCCGCAATGCGAAAAACGCATGTTATGCATTTGAATGCACAACGTGACAGGCACCGCGCGGTGCCTGCCACCTTGTGCATTCAAATGTAGGGGGGTACCATAGGTACCCCCCATGTGCACCCACCACCCCCCCAAATCCTGGTGGCCCGCAACGGGTCCCCAGAAGCAAAGACCACATGCCTTTCCATGGTGGCAACACCGCCATGGAAAGGCTGCTTTCCGGCAGCATCCTAATATGGATGGCGGTGTCTTGCAGACACCGTCACCATGTTAGAGCCCTTTTCCGCCCGGTCGTCGAGTCGACCGGCGGAAAAGCGGTGAACGGTCTTTCCGTCCGCCTGGGTCCCCACCGCCATCGTAATATGGCGGGGAAATGTTGTGCGGGCGGACGGGAATGGCGGGCGGATCGCCACCGCCATACGGGCGGCGGCGATCCGCCAGACATCATAATGACCCTCTAAGTATCTCTCACTTACCTCTGACCATGGGCCAGTGCAATTCTGTCAGCTACTTGTTAACTTCAGTGGGAATACTGATTGAACACTGTGGGCATCACAGTTGATTTTATCTTATTAATAATAACAATGTGTATTCAAGGTGGATTCAGCAATAAATATTAAATGCAGTCATATATTATTTAACATACATATTAGGATGTAAGCACAATCAATTAAATACATCATATAAGATTTGTCATTGGATTCGTTAGCATCCTATGGTGCTTAATAAAATTACCAATTTCCAGAGGAAGACCCACACATTCATTACGTCGGGACCTGAAAGTCAATATAATGCAACAACAAAATCACTCATAAATCAAACTGTGCCACATGGGCAGTGCACTCTTTTATCCTAAGGAACGTTACTATGGGACACATTAATAGATTTACATAACCAAAGCATATGTGCTTATATATGTATGGGCTCCTGAGCATATCATATAAGTGAAAGTTCGATTCCCCTTATACAATGCAAAATAGGACATATAACTGGGATCTCACCCGGACGCAGAGCCCTCTAACATTCAGCTATATTGGGGATAATTTCCTATTTGTTAAAACTTATGGAGGTGCTATGCCTTCTAAGGGCCACATTGACAAATGCCATCTTACCTCATACTTCAGATGATTGATTTTGTTGTTGTTGCTTAGAACCACTTATTTCCCTTATCCATCTAGCTATCATTTCTATAGCGAGTCAAATCTGAAGGGGTTGATGTTCGGCCTGTTGACTGGGACCTTAGTGTTTTGGAGCATCCTTTCACAGTACATCTAACAACAAGGTCACACTTAGGGCAACAACTACAACAAACAACCAGGTGATGAATGGAATACTTGAATTATTCTCAGCCACTGGTGATTTTTCACTCAGTATTCCAATCTTTCGTTCATAGCCCACAATGCCACTCTAGGCAGAGGCTCACTTTTTGCAAGCCAGTACTGATGCTGCTCCTCTTAGGAACAGTCCATCCAAAACCCCCTGACAAAGCTTACTGTGGAAGGCAGCACAAGCAACCCCTGATAGGTTTCAGCTTATCTGGACATCGTCAGTGAGATGCAGCTTGAGGTCTACAGCGCATTGAGCATGGGTCCAATGGCTGGGCATACCCATTACACTGAGTGCATCAACTGCAACAAACAGCATGGTGATGGATGAAATACTTGGATTAGTCTCATCCACTGGCGACTGCTCTGGCCATATTACAGTCCATCACTGCTCTCCACCATACAGGTCTAGGTAGAAGCCTACCTTAAGCAAAACATTACTGACCCTGCTCCAAAAGTCTAAACCTTTGACAGCACAGCACAACGTTTACATAACTCGTATAATGCATTATGGTGTGATGAGATATTTAGTCCTCCTACCTTTATCCATCTGCTTGCCCTTAATAAACACTGACAGCAAAGCTAGTAATCTATGAGCTTGAATTGGAATTGCAATCAGTCATTTTCAATAAACTTGTCTGCGAAGAGAAGGATAGCTATTCAGTGCTAATTTGATATACTGAAGGTGTCAGAATTAGGTTTATGAGTTGTAAGGTGAACTAACTTAAGTGGGCATTTGAAGCCTCAGCCAAGTCATTTACAACAGAAAGAAGAAAGAAAGCAAGAGTAGCAAATTGTTCCTTGATGAAGCCACTTTGGGTACATGGTGTCTTCATATGGTGGATTTAGAGTTTCATATCATTTAATAATGTGTTTATTGTTAAGTTTATTAAAATAAGTGTTGTCGGTTCGGAGTTAAGATCATGGTTGGGGAGAATGGATTGCCATGCAATTAGCCTTCACCTTCTTAGTCTTTCATTGAAAGAAAGTTTCTTTGACTATGAAAATTGCAATTTCAATAGAAAAATTGATTTTGTTTTATTGGGATTTGAGGATCTGAGTAAAAGTTGTGGGGAGTCTATCATAGATTCAGTCAATTTTTTTGAGAAATTCTTACAGGGTTTTAAGTAGAGTTTTAGGAAGGGTGAGGATCTCAGTGGTTGCATTGAAAGATATCGGAAAAAAATATGCTTTTGTATGGTTTATTGGACCTGATGATAGATACAGTGTTGTGCAGATTCAATGTGAGGTCAGTGTTTCCTTAATGGGATAATGTTGGGTAGCTCGAAGCTCAAAAGGATGTTGTATGGGATGATGGTGGTAATATTGAGAGATAAGTATATGTCAAGTGAGCTTCTTTCTCTGTGTTACTTGACAACTCGAGAGAGAACCAGAAATGTTGAAATAGTCATAGACTACAAATCAATATCTTACTAGCTACGTATTGGGAAGGATTTACCATGTTTGCCATTTGAAACCAAGGGCTTTATATTAAACATTACATGTATTTTCATTTTCTCTGGTTTACTCATGATTTGAGATTTGATATGGGTCGCTGCTCCACATTATCTTTTCTCCAAATTTCACCATCTGTATTGAATCTTTTAAACCATCTCTTCAGTCGCATAATTCAACCCTTCTCTTCACTTCTCTTTGCGTCTGCTACTGTCTTGAACAGGAATAGATGTAATGACCACAGCCTAGGCACTCATGTCTACAGTCTAAAATACTGATACAAGGAAGCTTAGAAGTTATCCATAATGCCATTTTGTCTGATATAGCTCATTGCTCCCCATTTTCTTCCATAAGTAAACATTTTCTGCTCTTTTTGTCAGTCAGCAGAGTTCAGAAAACTGCTTAGCTTTATAAACAGAATGAGCAGAGTTGTCCTCAATTCACGAAGAATGAATATTTACTAATCTTCTATTATTTAAAATCCACATACTGATACATTTATTAAATATGATTTTCCAATGTATTTGTATTAATAAGCATGCTTTTTAAACCTTTAAAAAAAAATCAGGAATTGTCAAATGCCAAATACATCTAAGAGCTCAAAGCAGCAAACAAACATGCCAGTGGGCATGTGCTCCTCGTTAGCTGTGGCCCATTTCTACGCACCGAAGAGACCATCTTTTTGAGAATCAGCAATCTTTTTACAGGTGGGTAGTGTAAAGCACCAAGGCACAGTAGCCAGACCCTTTAGTTGTACAAAAAATAAATGCGCAAGCGCTAATTCATTTAACTGCGTCTGTACTTTGTGCCATTGTAATGCTGCCTATTGTCTGAACCAATTGTTTTCTTTTGCGTGGGACAGGCAGCCTCCATCTGTGGACCTAACGTCGTCTGGTAATTTAACCCTGTAAAGTTTGATACGATTTTCTCTTTCATTAAAGACATTAAAAGGGGGAGGTTAGAATTAGGGTAGCAGGTCTTTACCTGCTATCAAATGACAGCCGCCTAATGGGTCACACCTTAACTCTTTACTTCTGTGTCTGAAGTGGCTTGCTGTGGGTCCTAGCCCGTTCAAACAACACCTGCTTTCTGTTCAGCACTGACTTCTCCAGCCGGCAGCACTTAGCGAGTGCAGAAGCACACTGTCAGCCAATGTAACTAGAACAGCAGAAATTACATAACATGCTTTTAAATGTGGCGTGGCACTCTGAGCCGCTCGCTGCCCTTTTCTTTTTTTTTTCTTTTCCTTTTTCTTTTGCCGTGTAACCCTGTCGCTAATGCACATTCTTTCAGGAGAGAGACAAAAAGCTTCTGTGCTCCGGTTTTAAAATGCATGCATGTATGATGTTATTTGTCACTATGCCCAAAAACTCTTACTCAATAACTTTGCCAGAAGATGGAGAGAGAGGCAAATGTTCCCCCAGCTGTTTCCTGTCTGCAGTGTCTGTGTAATGTAGATAAATGTTTCTGTCTTCTGTTTGAAAGATCTCACTGTCACTGGTAAAATCAGAGCAGATAGAGCCTCTGCAATGGAACAAAGTCCGCAATATTGAAATGTGACAGTGCTTTCAACATCTCACATCCAGCTGGATTACTTTTTTCCTTTTTACTGCTAACAAACTCATTCCAAGACTTGCACTTTAGAAGAAATGGAAACACTCAACAGCCTTTCAACACAATTATTTAAGTGCTACTTTTGTGATTTCTTGAAGGTAAATATTCATCTACTTCCAATACGTATCTTTGAAATTATTCATTCTTTCATGCCCTGCTTGCTTTCTGCATTTTGTAGTCTCATATCTGTGCTGTGATTTGTTTCTGTTTTTTTTTTAATTGACCTTTAGCTAGGAAATTATCTGTAATTTACTAAATGTGAAATTTTCTTGATCTAAAGAATGCCTAAACTGGAAATATGTGCATGTTGAAGTTAGATAAATGTGAAATTGGACATCAAGTGTGGGCTACTGGAAGGTTTTAACCAGCACAAATTGTAAAATATGTATTTGTATGAACAGTAACAGTTAATGCATTTCAAAGGGACATGTAGATAGAGAGTGTAGACTCAGATGTTACAATTTTAAATTATGATATTTTTTAAAAAGGGTGCCTTTAATGCACTTCACGTGATATCATGCTATGTACAAGACCTTAATGGACATATTGGTATTAAAAAAGCACATTGCTCTAACTTGAGGAGATAGGTTTGCATTTTTCTTCTGTTCCCTGGGATTTTTGAAACTCAAAGCATTACAGTTCCTTCAAAATCTTGAATAAGGTGTTACCTCTCCTCTGTTTCTGGTTCTGCTCTGTTACTATGATAGATGCTGATTTTAAAATCCACCGCCATGCTCTTTCGCCGGCACGTGTTCATCAGAGGGTTTGGTTTCCCCACGCGTGAGATGATCAGGCGATTGGCTGGTCATGTCTGATGTCATGAAGATCTCATTTTGAGTTGAACTCTGCTTTCGCTAGAAGGGGTTCTGAAAGAGGTGTCACCCTGTAAAGCAAGGAGATTTGACAGGGGCATCATAGGGAGGCATTCAATGTCCAGGCATTGTAGAGCATGTCATGGGAAGCATGTCAAAGCCAGAAGGTGGCATTTGGGTCCGTGCAGGGGAGAGTTTTATAAATCTCTGCAGGACACTGCAGGCTGCTACAGGATGAAGCAAACTAGCTCTACACTAAAGGAGAACGTTCTGGGAAATATGCTGACCAAGCTTTTCTGTTGCAGTGAAAGCTTTTCAGACAGTTTTTTTCATGCTGCTTAGTTTTCCTGAAGCTGTACTTCTCCCTCTGGTGTAAAACACTGATGGGGACAGTAACAAGAGGAAATGCATGGACGTTGACCCCCTGTCCGCTGGCTGACAGCCAAGTTTCCATTCTCAGCAATCTCTCCTCCTTCAAGGCTGCTGTTTGTTTACATGTTATTGGCAAGCTGTTTCGTGCAACTGACCGATCTCGTGCCTTGCCGGAGCATGCAGAGAGCGTGGAAGCAGATTCTGCTCGTGCAGAATAGAGTGGCTTTGCTCGGAGTTTCTGCTGATTATTTTTCTTGTTTCTGTGCTTCGTGCGGGGGCTGCTTCCTTCGGGTCTAACAGCTCCAGCGAGCACCTCTTGCTGCTGGAACACACGTAGTCCTTGAGAGGATCCGCCCAGGGGCACCTGCTGCAGGTACTCAGATCACCACTACTAGTTTCAGTAAAGGTCATGAGTACAAAACATTGTACAGCGTTTTCCTTTTTCTGGGAATTTTCCATAAGGAAGAAATTAGAAAATAGTAAAGCTAAATCTAATTCCAACCAAAGTGAGAATGTGGCAGCAGCAGAAAGATCCTATTGTAGTACCTCCGGCCAGCAGCAGAGAGTGGACGTGTCATTCACCAGACACATCTTAGCTCCATCGAGGAGCATTCAAATATTCAATGATCAGGCATCACGCATAGGAGGCTGGCCACAAGTCCTATAGGTCAGTCATGCATAGCTAGATACTGTTGGTGTAGATTGTGGTCTATTAAAGACACGGAAGATATCCACTAACACACATACATATACATATGGATGTACATGTGCATAAATGAATATTGTAATTCCAGACATGGAGAATATCCACCAGCACACATACAAATGCATATGCAGATACATATAGCGCTATACATGCACAGAAGCATACACACATGAATATTGTAACTCAAGGCATGGAGAACATTTACTAACACATACAAAAATACATATAAAAATAATATACACAGGCACATATATGTACTTAAACATACACACATGAATATTGCAATTCAAGACATAGAGAATAACCGCTAGCACATAGGCATATACATGCTAATCAAAATACATTCATGAATATTGCAATTCAAGACATGGATAATGTTTGCTAACATTTGTACACACACACATATATATGTGGAGGTACATGTATATACATAACCATATACATGTACCTCAACATACACACATGAATATTGTAACTCAATTAAAATTGAGTTATATTGGAATTGACAGAATCTTAAAATAAGGAGCTGACCTCCAAACTCTGACATCATACAGTACTGAGGGCACACTGGGAACTAATGGGGTGGAATCACTGCTGATTAAACTCGCACAAGCACGCCACACGATCTCCAAACCCTCTCTTTCACTGTACAGTGGTTTCTTGTTAATGTATTATGCAGATTAGGTTGAGAGCCCCAAGGTTAGGTGAGAGCTAATGCCAAGGGTCTACCAACACGATACATGTCCGCAGGTGCCCGCGCTCCACCTGCTGCTGGAAGACACCCCGCCTACCTTGCAGTAGGCATAGCTGTCAATTGGCAGATTGACTTTTGTGAAAAGAAGGATGCAGTACACTTCGGTTCTCGTTGTGAAGGAGCTAGAGGAGCTGAAATTAAACTGAATAACACCCTCTTTGCAGTGAGTATTCTCAAATATAGTCATGCCCAGGGCTGTTTGTTGTACACTTGCAGAGATAAGAAATATCAAAATGTACTGTTATGGAGAATACAAATGATGGACTTGTTCTATCTATCTATCTATCTATCTGTTTGTCTATCTATCGGTCTTGCAAGGTGTGCGTCATCCTGCTGCCTGCCTGTATGTATGCTAGTCTATGTGTTTATCAGTCTGATGACATGATTTCACAACGCAAACAAGAAATCCATATGTTGTTATTTTCTCATAACTATGCTTGATAAGTCAATATATGGAACAGTATCTATATTTATGAAATAACCTGCTACGGTGTGAGTGGAAAAACAGGATAAGCATTTTGTATTTCAAAAGTAATTTCTACCATCTGCCCATGGTCTAGAAATGCTCCTAAAATGTCAACTTTTTAAAAATATTCTTTCTGGTCAACCATATAAATAGTAGTTCTTGATGATCGCATTGCTTTTCCCAAACAGTTGACTTGGCACGTGCTGAAGGAAAAAGTTGGAAGGGCTATCTTGTCCCAGTACTGCTGACATTTAGATTAAGTTGTGAGCCAGCAAAGAACTGTAAAAAACAGAAAAATGCATACGATTTATGTGTACCACAACTACAGTCAGTTTAGCAAGAAAAAAGACACTGTTAAATTCATAACTTATTTCATCTGGAGCCATTTCCTCCTTCTGAAAGTATGCACGTTACAGTATTTCACAGCAATTTAACAGATTGTATGTGGTTTGGAATATGCTAAATTTCAGGTGCATGATCTATCTTACAACAGTTCCAAGTCATTTAGGAAAGTAGGTTCCTGCAACTCGACCTTGCTTTATTAAAGAAGATTCAACAGCAGGGAATGTAATTTATTCTGTAAGTCAAATACTTCCACCCACATGTGCACCGCAAGGGCACGGTCAATGTCACGCGTGTAGTGGTTTCCCACTCTGCCAGTCAAAATTTGACACGTGCATCGTGATCCATAAGGAAGTGGCTGCCATTATTAAAATCTGATTTCTCGGTCTTTGACAATGGCTTGTGGGCTTTTACCCAGACACGATACACAAAGACTTTGTGAGCAATGGAGAAATTCATTTCGATGATATCAATCAAAGAGTCACACCCAAATGTGCATTGAGACGATTCTGTAAATGCAGCTACTCAAAATCCGTCCACTTGTACAATAAGGGGTTACTGAAAATGCCTTTTGAGTTGCTGCTTTTTATCTGTAAGCCAAATCAGACACCCACACATGCACAGTGAGCATTCTCTGAAAGCCATGTAGGCAGTAGCAACCTTTAAAAAAGTTGGATTCTTTCTCATGAATTGAAGTGTACTCTTCCAATAATCATTGTATGAGTGAAGAGCTGCTTGCCTTGCTAATAAGCTTCTTGGCTTCAGTGTCTTTATAATGTCAAATTTAAAATGACTAAAAGTAATGTGAATAAACTGGTTGTGTCTCAATTACACTAATTAGTTGCTGGCCAATGAGAACATAGTAGTTTTGAAGTGAGTTCATTTTTTGGCAAAACTCAAGACAAAGAAAGGAAGAATTGTTTTATAATGGGTTTAGATTTCAGTTTCGAAATCAGAAATACATCATTTGACCTCCGAAATATGTCTTTACAGGGAAGTGAAGTCTTCAAAAAATGACATGAATTCGTAAATATTGTGGTCGCAACTAAATAGACTGGAGTAATCACATTGAAAACGTTTAAAGCTATGGGTATTCTGTGTAGATACTAATTTATACTGGTCGACCAGTTTTTGTAGAGGACATCGGTTTCCGGCGTTTTCAGCTCACAAGAGACCACCATCCCTCTCCAACACTCCGCCGTTCTTTGTTTCATGGCTTACCCCATAGGCTTTTTCTGTCATCTGGTTATAAATGTAGTATGGATGTTAATGTCTACTTTGAACCCAGCATTCTCTATGATGTCCTTAACAATGCACACTGCATGACCTTCTATACGTTTTTGCGTCCACAAAGTCTAAGTCTTGGTGGACAACTTCTTAGATAAACTATTTTTGACTGCGATGGGAACTAGAACCTTTTGCCATCTCTGGTGACTCTTGGCACACCCATAGCCAAAACACCATAAGACTGCAGACTAAAAAGTGTTAATAATAAAAACAGCAGGCTTTTTCCATTTATGCGCCGTGGATCTGGTACAACATCCATGTATCCATTAGGTCTACTCCAGGCCTGTTCCAATGTAGGAAAGAGCTGACGTTGCAACTCTTATAAGAACCAGCAGTTGTGCTATAAAGATACCACAATCATATATACATAAATATTTATAACAGACATGATCTGCTAAAGTGAAAGCATGCCAGAAGTCTAAGATGGTGTTGCATCCAAATTTAATCCTAACATTGAGCGGCAAAATAAGAATACCACAAGACGCAATTGCTCCATTCTCCACATAGTGCAGGTTGGTATTGGAATGCAACATATAGCCTGAACTCCCACAAATGACACCACCGATGATACCAGTTCTTCAACTTGTGAGCTCCAGGTAACTGCACCTACCCGGTGTACAAAAACGAGACTGGTGGCACCTACATAGATACCAAATTTGACAACATTCTAAACGCATATCATTCCACAAGATGTACATCTCATTATTACACTTCTCTATGATTTAGGACAAATGCAGAGTGCCCTAGAAGCCCACATGACACATATTCTACAGGCAACATTGTGCCTGTGCACAATACAGTTGCAAAATAGCACAGCTAGAGCATCTTTTAGTGTTTGGCTAGAGATTGACAGGACACTACACTAGTAACATATCTGTGGTGGCTAATGTGCCTTGGGAGCATGATGCACAGATAGCAATGACTGGACAAACATGAGGCTTAGAAAACGCAAGTGTGTAGGCCAGAGGAAGCCAGTGGGTTGCACCAGTGAGATGTTAATTGTGATGTTACAGATAGACAGCTTGTTATTGGTCACTGGCCATGTGCCTGCAAAAACAACATGAGTAAGCATGGAACCAAATGCCAGAGGCGTGGGAAACTTTCCATATGTCTCAGTGCCTCATCGAAAGGAAAGTCATCTTTGACACATGAGACTATGAAGGATAGTTAAGATACAGTAAATGGCCAATATATGGGTGATGGATGCAGTGTGGGCGGAGCAATGTGAGAATCTGGAACTTCTGTAGAAATGTATGATGGTATATATCAGCAACATGTTGGTGCCAGACTGCAAAGTTCAGAGGACTATATATTCCAGTTTGTTCATTGGGAGGCAAGTCTACTGGATAATGATACTGAGGGTACAATTATTCTGTAGTCAGTTTGTGGATGCTATTCCCAAATAACTTTGGAGAACTGCTTTTCTATCACTGCGCCTAAATTGTACTGCCAGTAAGAACGAATGGATGCAGCCTCCATCAGATGCGATAAGCACACTAAAGCCATAGGCATGGCCCGCAGGGTCTCATCTTTCTGGTTGGGAGAGCTCTTCCCCCCCCCCAACTACTCCTGGCCTCCATTCCACAGTTATTCAGGCTGCAGTGAATGTGAGGGGCTTGAGTGCTATGACAATGGAACATAGGTCCGGGTGAGGAGACCCAGATGTGGCTATGCGCCTGGTGGGAATAGTTAGAAGACTCCAGAGGATCTACAGTACTCCCTACAATGCTGTAACACATTTAGGGACCTGTGTCATCTTTCCCGGTGTATGTATAAGTGTTGCAGTCTCTGGAGTAGTGCTTCACATCTCTACTCTATGTCTTTCCAAGAACACTGCTTACTGGTGATTGCATAGCAGTGCAATTGCTTGATTAGCTGTGACATTGTCACTGACAGGAGTTGTATGTGGTTATTTGAGGATTGGTAGTAATCTTTTAACAGTCATGTTGTAAAGCAAATGGAAGATCTTCTACAGGTCTCCTGCCCTCAGCGGAGGACTTGGTTCTGACGTTATCCTATATGCAGGCCTATAACTCACTGTTTGAGTACCCTCAATGCATTACTCGATGGTACATTATCTTAGAGCGGGTGCTATGTTTGATTTCCTCTGTTCCATGGTGCTTGGCTGTGGTATGGTGCCATTAACCATATCTTGTGATGTGAAGTGGGGAGTTGTGAGTTGTAAGAATAGCATGTTGAGCGCAATATTAATTGCGATGTTATGCACTACTCGTCAAGACAATGGAAAGCCAGGAGGGCGGGATCATGCTGGGATTTGGAGAAGCATTCAGGGGCTTCTGGTAAAGTACAGTTGTGCATTGTACTGTGCTGTATTTTGAGTCAGGTCTTTTCTTTATTGTTTAAGTGCACAAATGGGGTCTGTGAGGTTTAGAAGCCACCCATGTGTGGAAATCCTTCTGCGCACTCTGTATTTTGATTAGTGTCCAGGTGAAGGAGACACAACATGGCATATGTTGTGGCAGAGTACCTCCATGTCTTACCGTATTATCTTGCAGATGATAGCTTATGATGAGCCATTAACTTCCTTGATCATACAACATCTTTGTAGCTATCTCTAATCACTGTGCCTTCTTGTCCCATGTTCTCTCCTACTTGTCATGTTACTTCTCATGCACGTGTATGCCAGTTGGAGTTGCATGTTGAAATGATTGAGATTTTCTAGCAGGTTCTCATCATCTGTGTACTACATTATATTCTAGTTAATAATTGTATGTGCTTTGCTCGAAATATGATTTTCATGATACATGTTTTGATGTCTATTCTCATTTTTTCATTGTGATGCGCTTGGTGGATGTTTGATTTTGAATAGATTGGTTTGCAAAATGTGCTTTTTAAGGGGTACAAATTTTCCAGGTGTGAAAAGCAAAGTATTTCTGTGCAAAGCAGGTTTTCTGGGATTCCTTTGCATTCTTTTATTGCTTGATTGAGGCATGTATTTTCTAGCTATGTGTTTATTTTCACAGGACTGGATTGGGTAAGACTATTACATAAACCTGTATGCTGGATGTGATACTCTTTTGTGTGTGAGTTTACAGTTGATTTGTTTTACTATGTCGGCGCAGGCAATTCTATAATTAAATTTTTCAGCTACTATAGATTTGCTCAGTCTGGCCTTTTTTGTTTTCTCTTGTCTGTCTCTAAGCCATCCACGTATTAACGAAGCTTAGCTGGACTTATTCTGTCTAGGGCAGCTAGTTCATTTTGAGGACCACATAGACCTCTAATTTTGTGAAAAGGAAAGTTCCCCGATTCTACTGTGCATTTTGAAGAAAGTTTGGGTTTCTCCTAGTGTAATTTTGTTGTTTCAAATAACCAGCGTTTTCAAGTCTTACGTCTTTCATTTGACAGAAACCTGTCGAAGGTTTTAGTTCTTGCGTTCCTAAAGAGGTCCTCAATGGTGAATGAATATGCTATGCCTAGTTTCAGTAGACCAATGCATCCACTGCAGGGATCTGTGATTGACCACCTAGTGACAGCTTCAGATCCCGGCTGGTCACTTTTGCCTGACACAGTTCTGAGGTTCATAAGAAGGTACACTTGGCAACAGCAATAAGCATTCGTGATCTGTTTCTAGCAACAAGAGTCCACCTGAGTGTGTTCTCTAGATATTCCGGCTATGTTTTTACAAACCAGCTCATCTACAGGACCAATCTGTGTCTGGGCTTCCTGTCTACTTTCTGCAGAAGCTTGCAACCTCATTCTGAGTGCCACTGTAACTTTGAAATCAGGTGCAAACAGAGTTTGTGCCGGATTTCAACTCAGTGGTTCATTGTAAATTGTGCTTTTTGTTTGGACACATTTCTTGAGGAAATATCTGCAAGCATTTGTGGTGCCAAAGCAGTGCTTAAGTGGGAATAGCATGAGATAATACTAGTCACGAAGGCTATCAGACACGTTATTCAGCATTGCACAGGGAAAAGGATGCAAACAACAATCCAATAGTGGGTGGTAATTGCATTTCGTCTGGCCGTGTTTGCATCCCGAACATTAGAGACCAAGCTGGAATGAGAGACATGGTCATACACAAAGGTTGTACACACCAGGTAACATGTGACATGGTATGTGATTATTTTGACATCAGTTCATTGGTGAAGCCCTCATAGTTGTACATGGAAACAATTGGTGGTACATGTCTACGGTGCCTCATAGGAGAGGCACAAAATATGCATATAAGACTCTCATTTATTGATTTATTAATTGACCATATAGGCACTGCCCTACACTGATAAACATATTTTTTTAAACTTCATATTATTTTTACAAAACATCTAAGTTACATATACATATATTTGACACACACTGTCCTTATACATTATGCTACTGGGCATAATTCTATACAAATAAGGAAAGATTCCTTTGCTTGGAGTTTAGGTTTTCTTAAGTCATAAGGCTGTTACATACTAGAGTAATATTACCTTCGATGCACTTGTAGACACAATGATAAGGACCTCTTTCTGAGGGCCCCATTGTTGCGGGAGATAATACCGCCCCAGGCAGCACTGATACTGTGGGATGCAGTGTTACCCCAGTGGAGGGTAACTCAGTAATACTGCAGGTTTTCCCCTGTTCCAAGCAGGAATTCCAGCTCCTTTGTAATCAGGGCCTAAGTAGGTAATCACAGAGTCCGAGGAATGCCTTTACTATTGTCATTCTCATCAGTAAAAATATACTAAGGAAGACTTGATGGGTGTGTGTCAAAAGGACCTCTATCTTAGAGCCAGAACTAAGAATAAAGTACTTCTTGAACTATATAAACATTTGAAAGGGTCACACATACGTCTCTCCATTTTTACAGTTTGCGTGTTGCTCCTTAATGTGCTTAATCCTACAACAGCGCTACAACATTTCCCATGCGTGCATGCCATGCATGTGCTAATGAGCAGTACCTAGTATAGAGGCGCATGTGTATGTTGAACTGGCCCATACCGCTGTTGGCTCACAAATGTCTACAGCTGATTGTGATGGCACAGAGACCCTCCACTGGCATTAAAATCAAAGGCTTCGCCGGTGAGGTATTTCCACAAGAGGAGCGGTTGAAGCTCTTTACTGGAGAGCCCTACATATGACGATCAGATCAGACTGAGCCAAAGAGAGACAGATTTGGATAGCAGATTCAGGGAAGGGTAGTTTCAAAGGTTGCATTTTTCAGCACTTTAGGAGCTTAGGGGAAAAGCTTATAAATCACTTGACTCTTAAGCTAGAACATCTGAGAAGTCTCAACTTGAATGATTTGCAGTGTAATACCCAGTTCTAATACTTTTAGTTTTGCAATCGTTCTGGATAGCAGACAAAATAAAAAAGAGAATAGATTGCCTGCTCGTTTACGAAACCTAGCAAATTACATATCATCCATTTTGAAAAATGTATTTCTTTTATTTTCTAATCTGTTAATTCTAATCTATTCTTTAGTAGTATTTCTATACCTCATGCATTCATACCAGTCATGTGATCCCGAAGCACCAGTTGGTATCTGTGTGGCTTGTGGCTGTGATGGCTGGGAGAGCGTGTGTTTACAGTGTAGCGTGCATGCAAAAGTGGTAAAGGTTGGGTGTTATACCTAAGGGCTGGAGTGGGCTACTATTATGTAGCAGCAAACCGCGAAATGCATATAGGCATGTAACTGATGCAGAAGAGTGTAAGAATGATAGGTGAGAGGTCCTGCTTATTAGTATCCTATCTAATATACCCATTTGAGGGTGGCCTATGTAGGAAACACTTGGGGGCCGATTCCGATCTCGGCCGGTAGTGCTCCGAATCGGATTCGGCTTTACCGGATCCGATTCGGAGCCCTGTTTCCCGACCGAACCGTACGCGGGTCCGGCCGAGCGAGTACGATGCGAAATCGCCGACCGACTCGTCCGGGCGTCCCGACCGCTCCGACCGACTCGCTCCCGGCTCGAACCACTCCGACCGACTCGCTCGGACTCGACTCGCACCGCGCAATGGAGACGTTTCCCGGCCGGGTAAGTACGATGCGCGCCGCGAGCAGTCCGACCGAGCCGCGCACTCCGGCTCGAAAGAGCTGTCGGAGCCGTACTTTGGGGGTCCGTGTCGGACCCCTGTACGCGTAGCCGCGCGAGTCGCACACAGGGCTATCTGTGCGTGTACGGCGCGAATCGCTTCGCCGCGTACCCGCTGTAGGGGGCGTCCTTGTCCGCCTCGCACCCATTGAGTCAATGGGAGCCCGCGTACGCGTTGTACGACCGGCTCCCATTGACTTCAATGGGAGTCCGACCGACTCGAGTCCGATAACATACGGCCGCATCGTACTCGTTCGGTCGGACTGCACGGGTCCGATTCGGTTGGAAATCTCTCCGGGTCCGGCTCGGTCGGAGAAATTTCCGGCCCGAATCGGAATCGACCCCTTGGTGTTTTGTGTGCCGAAGAGTGTTAGAGTAATAGAGTTATGGTTGCTGCTACTTACTCTCTCCAGTAGAGGCACTAGGTGGGTAAGTTAGTTACAGGCATTGTATACATTGTAAGATCATTTATGGGTCAAAGGTAAAAGGAGAGTATGGCATTGAACAACAGCCTCGCATTTAGACCCCTTCAGGATTCCAGATTTAGGAATGTGTCTGATTTGTGCTGGTAGTGTGTCCCAGAACCTGTACCCCCAAAGAAGTTCTAACAGATACAGGACTTTCTGAACATGTGAATGGGCAGAAGACGTGATGATATTGAGCTGAAGGCACTGAATGGATGAGGTTGCAAGTTTGTGTGGCAGAAAGATAAGCCCAGCACCAAAAACAGGTCAATATGCAGTGTTATGAGTCTTGGCAATGGAAAGCCACAGATGATCCAGAAGAGCATGGGCGACATGGTTACCATTTTGCACATTTTCTAGGAGTCTGGAAGGTATTCTACAACCTGAATCATACAAAAACTGGATCATAAAGTATAGCCCTTTCATTAAATGCTTCATTGGAGCCTTTGAAGTGCTGCTAATGGTGATGACGCTGCGCTTCTAAATGCATTGTTTAAAGATGTGTTTTTATCTAAAGAAATACTAGTGGAGGACGTTTAAACACATGCAGGCGGCCAGTCATGAAACAGCAGGAGTGAATCCCCAAAGCTTTCCCTCTAGCCTGAGTCTCGTCCGACATGTCCCTCTGCTCACCCCCACTGAACAGCAAGGCGAAATGTGGTGGTTTCATCCACCTTTCAGATTTTTAGGTTGAGCCTAGGCAGCGCGCATGCGCTGTATGCAAGAACTGCTGTAATCATAAAGCAGCTTTTTTCCCACTTGCAGCTTACGATAAGTTGACTGCAGTGTCACTCTTCTTTGCTGCCTCTTAACTTGTTTGCACAGCCGATACGTCACGTCTGTTGTGTTGAAGGCTGAGGAGCACTGGCCAAGTACAGGGCATATCTTTTGTTTGGGAGAACTCTTTCTTCTGCTGTCCTTCCATGCACTACAAGCCCAGCTCGTGTCTTCAGTGCCAATGTGTCTTCAGCTAACGCCTTTTTTTTTTAAACATAGTTTCCTGCTCCCCGCTGCCTAATATCCCAGTGCGGTGCCCCCCCCCCCCACCACCTCCCGTCGCTGCTTGTTTCGATTTTTCCTTTTGCATCTCCCTCTCTCCCACATATGCATCCTACCACCCTTTTTACATTCCCCTTCTCTTACCGCTCTCCACACACGATTTGATTTACTATCACACAACATGTTTTGATTTACTATACCATGTTTCTTTGCTCTCCCAAGTCTGTTTCTGTCTTCCTCAACTTCCCTCTTCCACCCAACTTTCCCAGCTTTCTTAATTTTCCCTTCACACACAGACCTTTTCTCAGCTGCATCTCTCTAACCTCGTCCATGGTGCCCCTCTCTCGTCTGCATTTCCCCCTGGCTCGCACATCCCTCATCTCTCCCCATCCCCATATGTTCTTGCCTCAGACCTCAGGTATTTACCCCTATGCTCAGGGGTAGAATTGGAATTTTCCAATTATTCCTCGGACAAGGACTCTTAACTGGTCATGCTCCAAGGGCATCATTAGGTGCAACGTCAGACTGAAAGGGGTCAAAGAATGAGCTTTAATAGGCTTGACGCAGTGGCCATTGTCTTCCAACGATGGCAATCCATTGACAATAACCAGAACAATGTGTGGACGCGGGGTCACCTCAGTGGCCAGAGTGGGGGGAGATTGTGGAAGGCAAGGCAATGACATAATTGCACACCAAGGGTGAAGAGACGTGTGGATGACAAGGTGTCATACAAAAATATGGGTGGACAGAGCCCCAACCAGTGGCATAACATGCAGGCCTATCTCCCTTTTAGTACAGCAGGTTTAGTTTCAGCTGCAGCCGGTTTGTGGACTTTAGGTTAGCTCTCCCAGTAGGTGAGGATGTGTATGAGTAGAGTTAGCAGTCGAGTGATGTTGTGTCACGTGACCCAACCTGACAGTCTTACTGAGGCTATGACATCAGAACAGAATGTCCATGGGAGTATGCCACATAAATCCACACTGCACAATAGTACTGCACACTATGCCACTACAATCCATGCCACATAATTCCACACAACACCACACAATTCAATGCCACACAATTCTGCACCACACAACATAATTACACTCCACATAATACCACTCTGTGCGACATAATTACAATGGGAAGAGGATGTGGTCTAATGGCTACAGCGGGCGACCTCGAAGCTGGGGAACCAGGTTCAAGTCCCGGCAGGGACGCTCAACATCCTGTGATTCTGGGCAAATCACCTAATCTCCCTGTGCCTAACAAAAAAATTAACGTGTCTGTGACGCAACTGGTGGTCATGTAAAGCGCTCTGATACCTCTGGGTTGAGTTCGCACTATATAGAAACGCAACAAAAAAAAACTACACATAATCTCAATTTACAACATAAATACACCCCACATAAATGCATTCTATGCTACAAACCAACAATCCGCATAAATACACTTCACACTATAACACATAATTCCACTAAGCATAATTTTGTTCAACCCACACAGTTCCACACCATACATTTCCATTATACACCACAGATCTCCACATCATGCACGAAACTTAACAACACACAACATAAATAAACTCTCCATCATGCCACTCCACAATACCGTTCCACATAATATCCTTAATGACACACATTCTCACTCTACATAATTCCAGTACACTTAATACCATATTAATTACTATCCACATCATTCCACAGCACACAATGCCACATATTTCCACTACACAACTTCAGGCCACACAATTCCACAATAAACAATTCCAATCCAACACATCTCTCCCTTGCACTTCCACCAACCCTGTTAAATCTCCCCACACACCCACTGCCCCTCCCATCTCTCCCTCACACTGCCACTACCCCCTCTCATCTCACAATCCCACTGCCCCCTCTCACCTCCCCTCACACTCCCTGTCTCATCTCTATGCTCACACATGGTACCTTCCTGTACTTTCTCACTGTGCACTAGTCTACCTCTCGCCTCCCACCCCATGGGTGCCCCTCCCAATCATCCCTCTATCTCTTGCTCTCGTACTTTCTCTCACCCCTCTCTCACACACTCTTCCTGCCTCGCTCATGTGGTTGACTTCAGGTCTTCAAGCACAGTTTCTTACCTGTGACTTTTCATGGTTTCCGTCCCTCAAACCAACGCTCTCCTCCTCTTTTTAGGGTGTCTTCTGCGTACACAGGTCCTCCCTTTTTATGCATCTGTGGCCTGCTCTCCCCTTCTTTCTCTCTTTCTCACACACTCTTTCTGCTCCTCTGTCTCGAGTTCATTCACCACTTCCTGCACAAACTACCTATCCCTCTCTACCTTCCTTTCTATCTATTCTGTGCAGCTCTCACCCCTATCTATTCACCATGCCACATAATTCCACTACACAAATACATTCGACACCACACAATTCTACCCCACACAATTCCACAACTAACAATTCCCATACAAATCCAGATAATTCCACTCCACATCACATACATGTATTACACTATAAACCAAAACACATAGGTAAAAAAACATTCTAATTTACAATGCCAAGAGCTCAAATCTTGCAAATGCGAGACCTATTGCATTGCAAATGCGTTTTTTTGTAGTTCCTGCCTGGGCCTCCCTCAAGGCCAGTTTCATGTTTTCTTTTGTAAGTGTAGGATGTGTAAGGTGTGAGTTCAGTGTGTACCAAGTTTGGAGTGATACAGAGTAGCATTACAAGCTACCTGTATTTGAGTTTCCACATTCTCCAGTGTGTCATGATAAACTGAGGCACAGGAGTTTTCTGCATTTCTAATTTGACGATGCAGAGCACAGCAGTTTTGTCCGTGCTGCTTGTGCATCAAGTTAATTTAAGGTTGATGATTAGCCTCTCCTGCAGCATGTGCTTCTATTGATGGTGGCAGAGTGCAATGTCTTTTATTGGTGCAAAAGGCTATTGCCAACAGTATACACATGACAAAGCAAAAGATGAACAATTACAGTAAAAAGTTTTTAGGCTTAGCAGAGAGAACACTGAAAATACATGCCCAAGCACGTAGTAATCGAAAGGTCATCAGGCATTTGCAGGTATTTAGGGAGAGAATTTGCCACATTACTTTATCTGATTATAAATACAAGACTGCAATTACTTCATTTAATGAGCCAGAAAGCAAGGATTTGCGGTGGAACTCCCAATCGATAGGCTGTTACCCACAATCCAATTCCCCCGAGTGCTCCAACTCACCTCACAGACAGTTCCAGAGAGCCCACAGTGGAAACCTAAAGACAATTCCAGACAAGCCTGCCCCCAGCATGCTATCTGCCAGTTTATTCTACAGAAGTGACACTGTCATCCTCTGGGACATTTCAGCTAGGTCACAGTGGAATCAGATAGCCCTTTCTAGAAAGGAGATTCACTACAGTGCATTCAGCTAGGCCACTGGAGACCCACCCATCCCTCTACAATATTCTCAGTACACTCCAGAATGTACTACATACCATATACAGCCTTTCCATTAGAAACTTTCCAAATCAAAATAGTACAAATAATTTTAGTTTTTATGCAGTAACTTGATTTGAATGAATGAATGAGTTAGTGAGTATGTAAGATAAACAGCAAGTGAGTGGTGAAGGAATGAGAAATAGAGTGAATGTATGAGTGAATGGGCAAGTTAATTAATTTTTGGGTTTTTGAATGAGCATGTGACTGTTAAAGTAAGGGAATGAAAAAGTGAGTAGATAAGTAAAACCGTGATTGAGTGGGTTGTGTTAGGAGTGAGTGTCCATGAGAGTTGGTGAGCAGTTAAATGTGAGAATGAGTATGTGAATGAAGCAGTGAGTGACCCGATGGTAAGTGTGCAAATTAGTGAGTGAATAAGCTAGTGAAAAATAAATTAAAGGGTGAACAGCAAGTAAGTTAGTGGGAAAGCAAGTGAAAAAGTGCGGATGTCAGTAATTGATTATGCAAGTGTTTGAGGTGAGTGAAGGAGTGCGCAAATGAGTCAATGACTGAGCACATGATAGTGGCTTGGTGAGTGTGGGTTTGCAAATGAGTGAATAAGCAAGTGAGTGAGTGAAGCATGAAGTGAGTGAGTGAACAAATGATGATTTTGAAGCGGTGAGTGTGAGTGCGCAGTGAGCAAGTGAGAGAACAATAAGCTATTTGAGTGATAAATTAAATCAGTGAGTGAAAATAAAGCATTCTGTTGCAGGAAGGTTAGAGAGTGTTACACACTGAATCCCCTAGCCAGTCTGCCTCTACCTCTCCCATAAACACAAAATGCGGCTCAGCATATTCTTAAGAGAAGAATAAAAAATAATTGTCTAGAAACACTTTCCCTTTATTCATTATTTGACACCGTATTGTGGATTGGGAACTTTCTGCATTCTGCAGCAAACTCTCTAGCCACCCCAAAACGAAATACAAAAACAATCTCTTTGGAGGGCCTGACAGGTTTAATTGTCTGCCAAGATTTTGGGGAAAAAAAAGTACAAATATATAAATATACATCTATATAAATATAGAGAGGGCCTTTTGGCCAGCCCCCGTCTGCAATTGGTCTGTATGGGTGTCATATTCACTCTCACTCAATCCATGACAGTATAGAAAATTGGGTCTCTTACCCTGTAAGTGACAAAATTTGTCTGATCACACGTGCACATCTTTCTGAAAATGAGTGCGCTTCAGGGCCAAAGCTGGTAGGCCTGTCTTTTAGTCTTCCATTTTCTACTTATAGGTGCCTTTTTATTTCTTTTCTTGTTCCTTTTTTCTTTTCATTCTTAAAGCATGCTACAGCTCCCAAGACAGTGCTAACTGGCTACTTGCCTGACACTCACATAATCTCAGTGTACTGCAACCTGCACAGTTGCTGCATCTAAACTAGCTGACGTCATGGAATGATATTATTCATTATGTATGACTGTTTCTACCATTGTAAGATGGCCAACATGGTTCTAACAGGGCTGTCAGCTGGAGCTATACACAATATACAGTGCCATTGCAAGACATCCACCTGCTGCTTTGTTTAATTTTGCTATTCAAGCATAAGTCCTAAATTTTGTAGGCAATAGCAGGTTTCAATTATTCTACTTTTGTTCTTTCAATTTATCTTGCATATGTGGCTGAATTTTTGCATGCATTGTGTTGTGGTTGTACAAGTTGGTGAATGCAACAATGAATACGCGATTAATGGATGCACAAGTGCAAGGATGAGTGAAAGAGGGCATGTATGATGACTTGCTCAGTGCTAAAACCAATCAGTGACTAAGAAGTAACTTTGATTTAAAAGCAAGACTTCTTGGCATTGCCAATGCTTGTTATTTATGTTTAAGTGGTAGCTGGTCGACTTGCCTTGTTGCACATCTCATAACTTGGTTGCACACACAAGCAAGAAAAGTGTGCACACAAACTTTCTATTGCCACCCATGAGGAAGAATAATTAGACGGAACACTGGTTGTCAGTGAAGTTGAAGCAGGTGAAGCTTATCAATTTCAGAGGAGAGGAGGGGAGGGGAGGTGAGGTGAGGTGAGGGGAGGGGAGAGGAGAGGAACCAGTGGTGGAACATTAAGGAGTTTCTGCATCGAGGGAAGGGGTGAATATGGATGAAGAAAAGGAGATAATTTGGAATCTCTTGCGAAAGTAGTGGGATCTCCAGACCTGTTCAGTCTCTTGTATTCTGAGGACACTCACTTGTAGTTAGATAGTGTAGTGTCATGCAGACATGCCACGTAGGAGGGAAGACTTATGTCTATTCTGACCAACAGTAAAACTGAGGTGTTCATTTGAGATTTTGAAGGTCCATGTCAGAAATTTCAACAAGAAGTCAAATAGTTATCTGAAGGGGGCTCTCTCAGTAGGCTTCTTTAAGAATGGCCAGTTTGTGATTAGTATGTGGATTTTTTTTGGTTTGTATATTCAAGTTCTTGCTGCTTGATTGTGGCCATGATGTAGGAGGGCTTGAGGGCATTGGAAAGGATCTAGAGAGGAAAGTGTAGGTGATGCTGTTTCTGGCCAGGCCTGCTATCATGTTGAGGAAGATGTCTCTGAAGTCCGGTATAATAAGTAAAGGTCCAGCAAGAGGTCTTGCTGTATTATCGGCTTCAAAAAGGTCAGCAAGTTTGAAAGAGGAGAGGCAGGGTGGAACAAGAGGTCTTGAAAAGAGCTGTGCATGCTGCAAGATCTTTCAGGGCTTCTGTAATGAAGTAGAGATTCAAGGTTTTGACTTTCATTTTTTAGTGTGCTGCCAATGAGTCACAGAGATCTTAAAAGAGGGTGATTATTAGAAAGGTTTATTTGGGGTTCTATAATTCATTCTTAATATTTTGTGAAGTTTCCTGGAAGGATAGATGATATAGCAATGCATGTTATGTAGTGTAGACAAAAACAGAGTTTATGTTTTTTGTAGTATTTTTGGCAGTGTCTTTTCCGAAGTCTTTTAAGGGTTCAGGTTTTGTTTTGTATGTGTTCTGCTTTCAATTCTTTTTATGATCAGCTACCTTTGCATTGATCTAGAGAGAGCAATGCCCTTTTCTGTAGTGTCATGGTGGTGAAGGCAGGCATTAGCTAGTGGACAAACTCCAGTGCAGATATCCTAGGTTCTTTTGGCACAGTATATGAGAGAAGTAGTTGTAGTGCCATGAGGTTGAGTTTCTTCCAGGGTCTTTCATAGATCTTGCACTTCAGAGTTTTTTTGGAGTGGCCCATACAGAAGGTAGGTTGGGATGAAATGTGGTGGAATGGTTTGTCAACTTCATTCATGAATATATTTTATTGTCAACATACTGGCCCCAGGGTATTCAAAGAATGTGTCCAGTATGTGTCCACAGAATGTTTAAGAGTGAACTAGATTGTGATATGTCGGGCATATGAAATCAGGTCTTATGTCTTCCAGGATGCATAAGCTGGGGTGTTTGATTGCAATGGTATCAATGGGGCCAAGACAGACTTTTCTGAATTCTAATTTGTAAGTGGGGTCTGTAGATCACAATACAGGAATGTGAAAAGATAAGCACCCAAACACTATGAATTCACATCCAGAGGTGATGAAATATCAGAAGTTAATGGTGGAAAGTGTGCCCTTGAAGATGACTGCTGCTCACCCACCAGTTGGTCCGATGCACAACCAGTTGCAATGTGTTACACAGTTATTACTGACACCTCTATCATCCAAAACCTGCAAAAGAATTGACACTGTTCTAAACTACTTCCCCTAGGTGTTTTATAGATTCTCAAAACACCGACTGAAGTTGATGGATCTTTGCCTTTACATGTGATGGATTATATCAGCTACATGTGCCTATCGTCAGAATGATAGTGGCTTTGTAGTTGCAGATAATGCAGGTTGAGAATGAGAGTCTAACTTCAGGCTGCCACCGGTGAAGTTGGGTAAAAGAATATAGAAGTAGTGGTAGTTCCAAAAAATTTCCTGTTTTTGGAAAATGGTCTGGCATTCTACAACTTCCACCCACCTTCTGTCATAAACAACATTTTGTTGTTACTTTACAGTATAGTAACTGAAGTTTCGGGAGATATTAACAGAATACTGGAGCCTAGAAAGCATCTTCAGATAGAATTAGGGTATATTCAAGGCGAGCACATGATAGATAATTCTTTGAAATGGAAAATGTTGAGTGCGCTTCAACATTCAAGAATATAACATATTTAAAAATAAACGTTGAATTTCAAGGACATCCCCTAGGATTGTAGATTACGAGGTTATAATTTAAGAAAGTAAAAACTGCATAGAGTTATTTTGTATGACTGGCATAAATCAGCAGGCATTCTTTCAAGGATAATACTTAATTTAGAATACATTACTCCATACAGGACCCTCCACCATCAGGCTCTGAAAATGTAGTGTTCAGTGGAGAGATGGCCTATCGGCCAGGGCTACTAAATTCTCACTGGGTAAATCACTTAATCTATCCATGGATAAAATGCTTGATGTAATGTGATTCTCTTGGAAAGCGCCCTAATGCCCTTTAGCCAAGTTTGCACTATATAACACTGTAAACTATCAATGCCACAGACACTTTGTTATGAGACTTCTTCTTTTATTCCAACCCTAATTGTAGGTGTGTGAGGAGGCAAACATTTCCGGGGACCATTTCGTAGAAAAATATAGAATTGCGTGTCAGACACTACTAACAGAGTCAGCTTTCCCTATACTTTTATCCTCCTTCTTGATCCGCATTCTCTATTTATCATTTTATCTTTATTCGATATTCAGATCCTACATTCAATAATAATCTCAAGAAAGAACTTGTCCTGTACTACATTTTACTATTAGTGTTTATGCAAGGGCTCACTTCGTTATCTACATCCTATAACTAATGTTTATATTTTTTTTACCTTACTTCTGATGATCATTGTATGCCTTTTTCTAAAAATGTAAAGCCTTTGAACAAAACAAATCACTGAAAAATACGCGACTCATTCTCAGGTGCAACCAGCACTCTAGTCTGCTGTTAGTAGAAAACATTACTGATCTAGAAATAATCTCTCATCTTTTCTTTATCCATAGAGATGGATCACGTTATCTTCCTATGATTGGAATATATGGGCAATCAATCCAAGATGCATGACAATAGCCTGTATTAAACCAATAAGAATAAAATGTGGTGATTCAGTGCTACTGGTAACTGACAGCCGTAAATACTCGGATTGAAGAGATTAGCAGCATCAATGTTATATTCCTCAAGCTACACTACTTTGTTCCTACAGTTTCTCAGATAACAAATATAGTCCTATTCAGATATTTAAAGAAAGGAGAAAATATTATGACTCAACATATTGACAATGATTTGTAAACAGGTGGATAATTATAACAATAGACATTTAAGCGCTAAGACACGCAGTTTGTTTTTATTGTTTCCATAAGAAAACGAACAACAACTTCAGTCGCACAGCTATAGTGTGTGATACACCATGGCAGGTACTCAGTGAACAGCACCTAGTTATTTGGATGGGTGATCATTGTCTGGGAAAATGGAAGCTTTTCAAACTAAGTAATTTATTTCCATTCCCTTATTCCCATAAAGTCCAGGGCCAAAAGGCTCTCAACACAGCCTCACCCATTTCTGTTTTTTAACTCAAAGATTGTCCAGTATTTAGCTGGTTCAATTCACTTGTTCGTGCTAGGTTCTGCTGTTCCTCTTCATAGAATCCCCTAATGTCTTTTGAGTAACTAATGTGATGGCACTAAATGGCATTAGATCAGATGTGGACCTGATGAGAGATTGAGCGCTATCAATATATGCTGGATATTATTTTTGCTTCTAGACTCTTTCCGTTTGAGACGCCATCTTGAATTTATTTTTCTTTATAGTGGGTGTATTTCCTGAGGGAACCTACTGGCAAACTGTAGTTTTCCAAGATTTTCAAGGTGATATACTCGTTTTGGGTCTTCTCTGAGGACTGACGTTAGTGTTTTGGCCTCAGCTCTCACGTTCCTATGTAATGAAGTGCAGTTTCACGTGATTTACAGTTGAAATTGTAAAAAAGCATGTACTGCTATATATTAGGCCCCCTGGTGTGTTGCTGTGAATATTTGTTTTTTTATCAAAACACTCTGCACTATGTCACTGTGCAGCTCCACAAATAGGAAAGGAACAAAACATTCACATTTCCATTTTTTTGCTTGACATTTCAGCACATTTACACAATGGACTGGAATGCTATAATGAGATTTTAACTTTAAAGTGAATTTAGAACATATTGTAGCAGCTTAGAGAAAGGCACTTTTTAAACATTGGGTGTTGTGGTGGGCTTTGAGGGAACGGGAAATGAATCATAGAGAGTCAGAAGGCACTAGGATCATAGAGACGCTAAGAGAGTAGTGCTCTAGTTGTTGTTGGAACCCAAAAATGGCAGCTAGGAGCGGGCGTGCAGTGGATGCATCACTGGCACGCCAAAGGCAAGCGCACCAAAACTCCTGGCCTAACCGCCACAAATAAGGTGAAATATTTTGCCAATTTTCTAGTCTCCTTTAAGCCTACATCTGTCCCCAGCATGCCCTGCTTTAGGTCTCAAAAAAGGGGAATATCAATACTCCCACTGTAACTTTTCTTTAAAGAGCACAGAGGAGGTTAGAACTATTAATTCAAAAGTTTCAAAATGGTCGGTATATTGGTCTCATAAACTGTAGATCCCTTCCTTGCCACAAATATGAGCTTTGTACTCTAATAGAGGATGAACAGTTTGACGCATTGTTTCTTACAGGGACCTGGCTCCGCAACAGCTCTGCACCAGACATTAATCAGGCACTTCCCCCTGGATATTATATTTATTATAATATATAATCTGTAGAAAAGATTGTCTACATAAAAAGGGTGGAGGTATTGCCATTTTTTAAAAGAGGCTTACAAATGTGTGTACAGCCCCCTTAATATACTGCGAATCTGGGCTTTACCATTAACTTTTCCCCTACCTTCTCCTTCTTGAGAATTTTAATATATAGACCCCCTGGCCCATGTATAGGGTTCTCAGAACCTCTACCAAAGATAGTGGCTGGCAAGGCCACAGAAAAAATTAATTTTACTTCGTTACGAGACTTCAATATTCACTTTGAAGAAACTAATAATCCTTTGGTTTTAAATATCCTAGAGGATTTAGATTGTATGCCTCTCACACAAAGGGTAGAAGGGCCTACTCATGTTAAAGGCCATCTCATAGACACAGTTTTCAGAATGGTCTGGACTGATCATACCCTTATTTCAGTCATTCTGGAGAGTCCTGCCCCATTGGCAGATGTTAAATACCATACAATCCAAGGCCATAGATGGTCAAAACTCTGGAAAGAAACCTGGCTATCCACACTTGCTAACTCCAGACCGGCATTTGGGATTGATCCTCGGGTAGCTAATGTCACAGTGAATAGGTGGATTAATAACTCCCTTGATGAGATGATCCCCATTTCCACTTTAAAAAAGGGAAACAAAGAAAAATCTGCACCTTGGTTCAATGAGCTCTTAGTCTCTTTAAAAAAAGGGTGCAAAAAATTTGAGAGAAAGTGGAGACATAGATATGATCATAATGCAAAGCTTACCTATTGGGCAGCCACCGGCCATTATCATCAAGAGAAAAAAAGAGTGAAAGCTGGGTTTTTATGAAGGCAGCTAATGCCCCTAGGGAGCTATTCCTCATTGTAAGATCCCTTAACACTCCTAAAATGGAAAACTCACTGCCTAGTCCTTCAGAAGCATGCTGCAATGAATTAACAGCCTACTTCCAAAATAAAGTGCCAGATTTCTACAGTGACCTGCAAAAGAGTAGGGTAGTTTTATTCATGAGCCCAGAGACACCGCCATCAGTTGAAGAGACAGACTGTCTCCATAACTTTTCTCTTATCATTAAAGAAGCATTTCCAGCTCTGTTCACGAAAGTGAAATCGGGCTCTCCCTTAGACCCGGCCCCGCCCCACATTCTCTCACACAGTAGTCAAGAATTCTTTCCTATCATCTGGGAATTACTAAATCTTTCAATTTCAACTGATCTAGTTCCCCGAGAGTGGAAACATGCAGTGGTCAAACCTCTGCTAAAAAAAGCTGAATCTTGACCCAGCTTGTCCAGGTAACTATAGACCTATATCTATGCTTCCGGTGTTAGGGAAAGCTCTAGAGAAGCACATCAATCAGTATCTGTCTGGGCATCTAGAGGATAATCTGTTTCTTGATGATACTCAGAACGGCGTCTGTTTGAAACACAGTATGGAGTCTGTGCTATTGGAAGTAACAGAGGACTTAAAACAAATCTTGGATAAGGGAGGAGCGGCAGCCATTATCCTCCTTGACCTGAGAGCAGCATTCGACCACGAGACCTTGATACTCACTGCTTTAAAATGGCTCTCGTCATTTTTAAAAGAAAGGTCCTTCCAGATTTGGGAACCTCCTTGCTATTTAGAGGTAGTCCCCTTGAAGTGCGGGGTCCCGCAGGGTTCTGCACTCAGCCCTACTCTCTTTAATATTTATGTCCGACCACTGGCCTCTATTGTCAAAGAATTTGAAGTGTCTATTGTCTCCTGTGCTGACGATATGCAGCTTGTCGTCTCCCTCGCTCCAAACATGGATTCTCAGCATCAGCTAGGCCCTAGCCTCGAGAAGTGGCTCACTGGATGGCAAGCTGCTTGCTGAAACTAAACAGAGACAAAACCGAAATGAGTGTACTGGGAAACAATGAATCCCCAGTGACACTCCTAGGTTGGCCGGACAGTATAGGGACACCACTCTCTCCGTCGTCTCCTATAAAAAGTTTAGGATTGTGGCTTGACAGTTCCCTTTCAATGGAAGTACAAGCCAAAAAAACTGACCTGCTCCTGCTTCACTATGTTGAGAACCCTGCAGAAAATCCTGGACTTATTGCCCATCCTTTGCAGAAGAGTGGTGGTCCAGGCACTCATTCTATCATAAAAAGAAAAAGGTTGGCACTTGCACACCAATAGATACCAGAAACTAATCAAATGGAGTGGAATGTTTATGCGAACAAATAAATCTAACTAGAGCGTGCTACACAGTGTAAGAGGGCTGCCAGTCCCTCATGTAAACATGAATGTGTAAGGTTATTCAAGCACGGTAGCCTGAAATGGACCGTGTGCACAGCTGATGAATGTTACACTTACTGCACCGAATTTCTGCTGAAAATATTGCCAACTTGTATACACAATGTAACAAAAAACCAAAGTTCTCAAATGGGTTTCACCATAAATTTTCATTAGCTTTCAAACATCAGACGTTTTCATAATATATCAGTAGGTTAAGTACAAAAATCATTGCATCATGACAATTTGTACATTCAAAATGGTTTCACGGTCATAACATTATTACAATGTTGGGATAGAAAGTGGCGTTTGGTGACCTTCGGCCCAATGCATTTCGGGACCTCATGTCCCTTCCTCAGGGGCCACTGAAAGTTAACACAAGAAAATATTTCATTTACATAATAATTGAAGCAATGATACAGATACCAATAGAAACAAATAGAGCCATCCCGTCCAGCGACACCCCTGTGAGCTGAAGCAGAAAGGATAAACGTGAGAACTAAACCTACGCGGTAATCGAGAGATCCAGTACATCACAAAAAGTGCAGCTGCAATGCAGGGAGAATGAAAAGAAATAACCGAACGACTAAAACAGTGTAATCCACACCCCCAGTTAACGTGGAACATTGAAGTGAGTACAAGCCCAAAGATCTTTACACTGAAGGCTGCCAAATTCAAGTACGTTTACAATCTATGGATCGACTATCAAAGAGCGCAAGAAAACTGGTGGAGGTTGATGCAAATGTACTGTGGACAATTCAATGAAGGATGGAGCTACATCAAAATGAGAGCACTTATGGGTGTTGTTGGAAAACCAAATTGTATGTAGCAACACTTTTCTTGAAGTTGAATTTGATTACAAAATGTAACTAGTGAAAGTCAAGAGAATATAATACCTTATCAGAGTTAGCCCTATCTCTAGAAAGCATTAGCGAGGTAGCCATTCTTGGCTATTTTAATAACTTATTAACTAATACCAGATGATTTCATTGAGGCCACGAAAATTTGGATTTCAAAATTATGAGAATACCTTCAGGCAGTATTGTCCGGAGAGACTGTACAGGTTTATAAGCACTACTTAATAAAAAGCAATGTGTTGGAAAGTGGTTTATTAGTAGTGATAAGTAGTGACTTACCACTAGTAATACGGCCACAACCACAATCAAAGTTTCAGTTTGGGTCTGAATAAATTATTCCCTTGCTCAGCCCTTGACAGCTGGCAACGAGCAGGGAGGCTTAACTTAGGAGACCGGTGTATAAAGCATTTAAAAGCATCAATATATTAAAAAAGTAATACACAACACACAATAAAACTCCAGCCCCAATTTAGAAAAAAATATTATATTTTTATGAACAAATAGACACCAAAATGACAAACGTCTAATGTAGGGAACCAGGGATATGAATTTTTAAAGAATAAAAGTAAAACTAGTGTTTAGAAGTAAATTGCGCTCAAAGGGTTAAAAAGGTTGTGCTGGACCAGGACAAAGTCAAGAGTTCTTTACACTTACTTCCAGAAGTGTTTCTTAATGCAGGAAAGTGGTCCCCACACCAGCCAAGGGTTCAGATGCTCTGGTTTGCCTCTTGTGGTCTGGGACTAAAACTCTCACAATGCACCTGGTCAGGTTATGGAGCTTTTTACAAATGTGTCTCCAAACATCTGGAACTTCTTCCTGAAGTTCCTCCTTGAGGGTTCAAAGCGTCCGCAACACAAATCCAGGGGTCTAGAATCTCTGGGATGGTCCTTGGGATGTTGGGACTACAATTCCCGCAATGCACCTGGCCATGTCCTTAAAAGTCCACTGGACGCACTCCAGGATTTGGCTGTCTTGCTAGAGATGATGTAGGTGAGCTCAGTTAACCTGTAGCTTACAGGGAGTCCACTCATTAATCCTTCTTGAAGCAATTCAAAGTCCCTTGGGCTGTAGTTCCAAGTGTGCACTAGGTGCAAACCTTCAGAGTGCAATCCTTTGGGATGCAGGCCAGGGTTCCAGCAAGGCAGTCCATCTTCTCCTTGTAGTTTCAGGCAGCAGATCTGAGTTGCAATACAGCTCTTCAATATTTATTCACAGTTTATGGACGTTAAGCATGGCGACACCCCTGACCAATGGGATGCATGGTGCCACCCAGGTGTATGACCACTTCCTCCAAAGTGTGGCATATTCTTGTCCCAGAAAGCACCATTCTCTCAAAATCCAACATGGAGAAAGTCTCTTCTTTGGGGTTAGAATTGGCAAAGCCAACTCACTGGTGAGGCTAAGTTTCATGAACAAACCCCTTCCAACCCCCTGACTAATCTAATTTCTGAGACTCCTGTGTGGCTGTGGGTGCAGGATGTGGGGGTCAGTCTGTGCTGGTCCCAAACTGTCATTCTCCCTGAGAAGAGCAGTTTGGCACCCCCACCCTCTTCCTGCCCTTTAGCTTCTGCAGCTAAAGTTCTCCACCCACAGGAAATCCATTGTATACTCTGACAGGACACTTCACACCTCATCAAGCAGCTCTGGCTCAAGTTGGGAAAGGCTGGCCAATCAGGAGAGGGCAGCTGGAAAGCTAGATTTTGGCTCACAGAAAAGAAAGTTTAATAGCTTATTTTCTGTATTTGCTATTATAAATCTAACAGTGGCAAGTTGTTGGATTTATCTTATATATTAATTTGATACCTTGAAGTATATTTTTAGGTGGCTCCAGTCAATATTTATACTTTACTAAAATATCCCAATGTTAGCCTATGGAGCCGTTCACTACAATGGGGAAAACAGAATTGGCAGTTTTCCCCTCACCAGAGCTTATAAAACATCTTTTATAATGCCCCTGCTTATAGTTACAAGGCAGCCTACCATTGGGGCACCTACGGGAGTCCTTAGGGGTGACACATGTAAAATTAAAGTAGAATACTACTTTGGAAGTGCCCTTAATTCCATTGTCGAATTTGCATGTAATTACAATTTAAAAGCAGCCTGCAAGGCAGGGCTGGCATTTAAAATAGCAGCAGGCCGACAGTAGTGCACACTCCAGTGCAGGAACTCTACTGGGCCTCTAAACCCCCCTTCCCTTTTATCTACTAGGGACTTATAGGTAGTTTGAATCCCCCTTGCCTTATTATATACTAGGCACTTACAGGGGTCTGTCATTTCCAATTTTAATTATACCTAACAATGTACTTTTAATCAGAGCACAGGCCCTGGGTCTGGTTAGCAGAGCCCAGGGCACAATCAGAGTCAGAAAACCAGCACCTAGTAGTCAAAATGGGGGCAAAATGCGGGGGACACTGCAAACAGGTCCAGATTTCTCACACAATGCTTCATAAAATGAATGTTTATTATATGTAATAGTGAGTGATTCTCAATTTGGGGACTGGAAGAAAGACACATTAGTTAAAATGTAGTACTTTCCATGCATAAAACTATTCAAAGCATTAGTAATAGTATCCTAAAGTGATAGCACTCTAAAGCAGATGAAAGGACAAGTAGATGATGGTACGAAAGTAAACATGCAGGGAATATAGCATATTGACTATTGGCTAAGATTCTTAAAGTAGATAAGTTAAGTAAGACTAGTCGGTATTTGTTGAAGTCTATACAGGATGACCAGACATTCTGAAAGTGCAGATGAATGTATTTACTTCTGGAACACTCGTAAGTCTTTTTGACATTGCTTCTCATAGACTAAGACAAAGATGAGCATTTTGCCCAAAAGAGCAAAAAAACTTGAACTATTTAGGCTACATTACTGACATATGTATTGCCTAACTATGTAACTTATCAAAGCTCTTTTATAATGGTAGGTTGTGTTATTTGATGTGATGTGTTATTCACAATTGGACTCATTTTAAGGCGCAATGTTATGAAGGGTCATTGCCTTATCCCTCAACTCTATGCACAAAGCAGGGTGTGGTCTTTTAAAATCTCCTATATGAATCATCACAAACAGGGGTTAACTTGTGTAGTTTTGAGTTCCTGCTGTATAAAAATGTAGTCTCTGTAAATCACCCTGAGTTGCCATTAGAGAGAGCTGCTTCATGGATGAGAGGTGGGTGGTGTGTATGACCTCCTTAAACATGTGTAGGTAGCATTTGTGACATCACTGTTCCTACTTCTCTGTGATTAAAGAAGCTCATACTTCCTCTGTGGAGCAGCACTGTTGTTGGAAATTGTGTTCATTTATGAAGAAGGAATGACAAGTTTAAATCCCGGTGCCTCTCTCATTCATATGTTGTTCCATGCAAGTAGCTTTGCCACAGATGGGTGTAAGGCATCGAATAGTCTTGCTTTTCCCTAAGCAGGGTACGGTTCATGTTTTGTGCTGTATTCTCATTACTGGCCTGTTCAGCATCAGTTCTGCTGTCTTAGACAGTTTAGGGCACCAGCTACAAGATCCCTCTGAAGTCTGGGCGGTGTCTGTGGTGGCATTCTGATGTACAGCTCAAGCGGGTTCAAACTGGTGATATATTAACTTTATCATGTCTTAAAATAGAAAGCAGCCGTCTACACCCTGCATGCTAGTGAGCCACTGCAATGGTTACAGTGCAGTTACCTACTTTCTAGAAAACTAATTGGATAATCTTCAAGGATATTTTAAGAGCCAAAAAACGGGATTTTACGAAATGAGATTAATGACATATCCTCCCAACTAACCTGCTAAGACGTTTCTGCTAGGCGCACATCTGCCAGGCTTCACAACCGGTTATTCTTATCTGTTAAACTGTGTTAGACCTTTTAAGAGGTCGAGCAGTGGATTAACTGTGCAAAGCCTCTGTGTTTGGTCCAGTAAACATTTAAATACAGCCCGTGGAATCCTAAATGAGCTTTCATGCTTTTTTAGTACGTGGGAATGAGTTTGTTCATCAAATCTGTGTACAATTCGCCTGTATGCTGCAAACATAGCGCAGTAGCTAAATACAGGCACAATATAACTTTACTATTGGTTGGGCTGCAGCACTTCGAAAGGCCACATTCTATCGCTGGCCAGCTCAGCCATGACAACAGTGTATCCGCGCAGAGCTGTGACTTCCGCGTATCTTTGCAAAGTGGCGAAGTGACGCGCGCTTTGACAATCTTACACACTTATAAAATGTTTTGTTTGGAAGAAATCGACTTTTCCTGGACTAAATGTAGACGTTTTCGAAATATAATTCATGTTAGGGGGTAATCCAGTTTATATCAAGAGGAAATGCCTATCAAAGACAACTGGCACGTCAAGCAGAAGTGTTTTTACCACCATTTTGCTTTCTCATGAAAGGTCAAATTATATGTCGACATAATTTGAACTGGTAAATGCCTAGATTCCAAACTCAGGTGAATGCAGGATCTGGCTCCACATCTAAAAATACTAAACACACAGCTTTCTGTGTAAATTGTACTAGACTAACTCTGAGAAATAATATACCTTGTACGAGGCCACACACTCTTATTTCCTGAAGTATTTGACATGGTAGGTAGAGGTTAATGCATGTTGTAGACAGAGATTCAGTGTAATACTGCAACACTTCTTCAGTCATATTGTCATTGCATGTGCCAGGATTCTTTGACATTTGACATGAAACACAATGTGAATTCGGAAAGCACCTACTGTTATTCACAGTATCTGATCTTTAAATCATTTTTCTTCAGCAACAGAGGGGACACTACAGTTCAACTCGTTGGATGGATTTCCCAAACTGGTTCAGCCATGTAATCACTTTGTTTAAATATTGCCAAACCATCAAGGGCAACCCACGGGTTGGGGGTGGGTTGTGTGTCACTCGGGAGTAGAGGGGCATTAAAGGAACTTGAGCCATGTGACTGAGCCTCAGTTTAGATTGGCAGACGCGTTAGGCTAGTTAGGAGCAGGCTTTCGAAACACCCTGTGACCCTTTGGTAAATGCACTGTAACGTGCGCCTTACCCTCCTAATTAATAAAAAGATAAATGCATTAGATCTGAAATTCAGCACGTTTCATCACACGATGTTCCTACTACTGCCAGCAATCAAATAGAGTAGGAAAAGGACCGGGCAGGCTAAATGGACAAGAGGTTATACTCTTCATGTGAGTTGTGAGTGAACTCTCAGGCTGGGACCGATAACGATGCTGGTGGGGTGAAATCTCTGCATTCGTTACCATCTGTACCATGTAACAACACCTTTCCAGTACATTGCACTTACATTAGTCCCTGTGGAATGGGGAATAACCACAAGGACCTGATTTTCTGGGTCAAATTGTAACAGAATCGCCACTTCCATGTGGATTAACACTCCCATTCACCAAGTATACCATGCGCCATTGGTATAATGTGTTAAAATGCGTTTAGAAGTGCATTGAAATTCAGAATAGAGTTATGGTTAGGAATTCACATGGAAAAACTACTGACGTTTGCAAGTTATGGTTAGTTCTGCAAACCATAACTCGCATAGCAAGCACACCAAATCCCATGCTTATGATCTCACAATATTTATACCAATAAGTTGCAACCTCTAAAAGCACAATGTAATTGAATAACAAATATTCAAACCAATAAATAATGCTATATTCATAGTATGTTCATTTATTGTGTTAACAATATGTGATATGTAATCTGGCCTGCAAGATAATTAATGATGATATTTGTAATTTCATCTCTTACATCAAGGGTGAGATCAAATTGTCTCAGGATTTGTGAATACTGTGCTGAATGCACAAGTTACAAACCTGTGTAACGATATATCTGTAAGAGACAGTAGTTAGTGACAGATTCCTTACCTTAGAATATCCCCAGGCGTCAGGCTGGATCCGGAAAGTTTTTGCGTAGCAGTATCCTAGCGCGTCGGTAGGCGGCGTCGTGCGGCTCCGCGTCCGTCGTCGGCGTCAGGACCGCCGGGATGACGTCGCGGGCAGTACTTAGACGCCGCCCCTGCGTGCTGACGTCAGTTCTGTACACGACTTTCCGCGCCAGGAACGCAGAGCCATGCAAGAAGCTGACATAGGTGTCTGAAAAATACTAGGCCCTGAAAGGGATGTCCTTAACCCTAGAAATCAGTTCGCAGAACGGGAGGATGGGTGGGCGGTAGGAATCTGTCACTAACTACTGTCTCTTACAGATATATCGTTACACAAGTTAGTAACTTGTGCATCTGAAAGAGACACGTTAGTGACAGATTCCTTACCTTAGAATAGATACCCCAGGAATACCAACCTAGGTGGTGGGTCTGCGAACAAAGATCAGACGAGGAAGTCCCGGAGAACAGAACGGCCAAAGAAGCCGTCTCTCCGGACTTGGCTGTCAAGGCAGTAATGTTTGGTAAACGTGTGCAGCGAGGCCCACGTAGCTACCTGACATATATCCTGTAACGGAACCCCGCGGCCTAAAGCCGTGGTAGCCGCCGTTGCCCTGGTGGAATGGGCACGCAGCCCAACAGGAGGCTCCTTCTTAGCCAAAGAATAGCAGGCTTTGATACACATAGTGACCCAGCGGGAGATGGTCCTTTGTGTACCGCCCCGACCTTTTGGCGCCCACGTAGCCAACAAAGAGCTGGTCATCCACCCGGAACTGTTGTGCGCGGTTGATGTAAAAAGAAAGCGCACGTTTTGGGTCCAGACGGTGGAGCCTCTCTTCCTCTCTGGAAGGATGCGGAGGCGGAAAGAAGGTGGGCAAAGTGATGGTCTGCCCAATATGGAAGGCAGTAACCACCTTTGGCAAGAAGGACGGACGCGTCCGAAGAACAACTTTGTCTGGATGAACAGACAGAAAGGGAGGTTTGCATGAAAGAGCCTGGAGCTCACTCACCCGCCGAGCAGAGGTGATGGCCACTAGGAATGCTGTCTTCAGAGTAAGAAGACGAAGAGGACAACTATGTAGAGGCTCAAAGGGAGCGCACATTAAGAAGGTAAGAACCAAGTTCAAGTCCCACTGAGGCATTACAAACGGAACAGGAGGAAAGAGGTGTGTAATGCCTTTAAGAAACCTGTTAACCACAGGGGACTTGAAAAGGGAGGGCTGATCAGGAAGCCTGAGGAAGGCTGATATCGCACAAAGATAGCCCTTGATGGTACCCAGGGCAGAACCCTGTTGGGCCAGAGAAAGAAGGAACAGAAGAACTTCAGAAAGAGGGGCAGAAAGGGGATTCACAGCCTTTGCTGTGCACCATGCCACAAACTTGTTCCACCTGCAGGCGTATACCACCTTAGTGGAGGGACGCCTGGCTGCCAGAATCACATCACAAACTTCGGGAGGCAAGTCGAAAGGAATCAACTGCTACTGCTCAATCTCCACGCAAGCAGGTGTAGACTGGACAGGTTCGGGTGGAGGACCGTCCCCTGCTGCTGCGACAGAAGATCCTCCCGAAGAGGCAGACGGATCGGGGGATCGACGCTCATACTGAGTAGCTCGGGATACCAAACTCTTCGAGCCCAGTCTGAAGCCACAAGAATGACTTGGGCCCGGTCGCGCCGAATCTTCTTCAACACTCTGGGTAGAAGTGGTATAGGCGGAAAGGCGTAAAACAGACCGCAACTCCACTCGCGACGAAAAGCGTCGCCGAGCGAGTGCCGCCTTGGAAATTCCAACGCGCAGAACTGCTGACATTGCGCGTTCTCTTCGGTGGCGAACAGATCTAACCAAGGCTCTCCCCACTGCTGAAAGAGACCTTGCGCCACCTCCGAGTGAAGACGCCATTCGTGATCCATCATGCACCTGCGGCTGAGTTCGTCCGCCCTGGCGTTCAGGGAACCTGCCAGGTGTTGAACCATCAGGAAGATGCCCTGATGTTCCAGCCATGTCCAGAGGCGCAGAGCCTCCTGGACATAGGGTCCACGACCCCACCCCGCCTTGTTTGTTGCAATACCACATGGCGGTGGTGTTGTCTGTGAACACCTGCACTACCGTCCCTTTGACAGAGGGAAGGAATGCCTTGAGTGCAAGTCGGATCGCCCGGAGCTCCAGAAGGTTGATATGGAGCCGGGACTCCGCCGGAGACCAGAGGCCTCTGATCTCCGCCTCTCCCATGTGACCGCCCATCCTGGAAGGGACGCGTCCGTCACAACTGTGTGCTCTGGCTGGGGAAGGGAGAGGGATCTGCCCATGACCCATTGCCGGTTCGAGAGCCACCACTGCAACTGTTTTGCAGTCCCCTCCGAGATCTGGACGTGATCGGACAGGTTGCCCTGGTGATGCGCCCACTGGAGCTTCAGGTCCCACTGCAGAGCCCGCATATGCCATCTGGCATGATCGACCAGCAGGATGCAGGAGGCCATGAGGCCCAGCAGCCTCAGGGTCATCCGTACCGAAACCCAGGATAAAGGCCGAAAGATCGGAATCATAGCCTGAATATCCCGGACTCGGCATTCGGGAGGATAAACCCGAAACTGCGTCGTGTCCAGAACTGCTCCGATGAAAAGGAGCTGTGGAGAAGGAATCAGGTGCGAATTCGGCACGTTGATGGAGAACCCCAGCGAGTGCAGGAGTTCGGCCGTTGTCTGGAGGTGTGAGACGACTGCCTGGGACGAGCCCGCCTTCAGCAGCCAGTCATCGAGGTAGGGGAAGACTGGAACCCCTGCCCGGCGCAGATGGGCTGCGACCACCGCCATCACTTTCGTGAACACCCGAGGGGCGCTGGTAAGGCCAAAAGGGAGCACGGTGAACTGAAAATGCTCGAGGCCTACCGTGAACCGCAGGTAACGCCGGTGGGCCGGCAGGACGGGGATGTGGAAATATGCGTCCTGCAAGTCCAACGCTACCATCCAGTCTCCAGGGTCGAGAGCAGTCAAGACCTGAGCTAGGGTGAGCATCTTGAACTTCTCCTTCCGGAGGAAGCGATTGACGTTCCGGAGGTCCAAGATAGGACGCATGTCCTCCTTGTCCTTTTTGGGCACCAGAAAGTAGTGGGAGTAGCAACCACGTCCTACTTCTGGGGTCGGAACGCGGTCGATGGCCCTCTTGGCCAAGAGGGCCGCAACTTCCTTTTGAAGAAGCACCAAGTGATCCCCTGACATGCGGTGGAATTGAGGTGGCATGGCTGGGGGGATGGTCACAAAGGGGAGGGAGTAGCCCCTTCGGACAATGTCCAAGACCCACCTGTCCGAGGTGATGGCACGCCAGTGGTGAAGGTGATGGCGGACCCTGCCCCTACTGGCGTGCTGTGCACCTGAAAGGAAGGACTAGGAGGGCTTGGAGGCCGCGGACGGGGCGGGGTGGGTGGCCTGACCCGCACGCTGGTTACCTGACCCGCCACGGCGGGAGCCACGTCCTCGGCCACGCGAAGACGCTTGCTGCGCGGGCCGGTGGCTGGGCAGTGGACGTGACAGGGCGCCCCTTCCGTGGCCACGAAAGGGGCGAAAAGCAGACTGTTGCGGAGGGCGCACAGCAGAAAGGCCCAGGGACTTGGCTGTAGCCCGCGAGTCCTTAAAGCGCTCCAGCGCATGGTCTGCCTTTGTCCCAAAAAGACCGACTCCATCAAAGGGCATGTCCATAAGAGAGTTTTGGACATCACCCGAGAAACCAGTGGTCCTCAGCCAGGCGTAACGGTGCAGCGCCACTGTCGTCGCAAGCGATCTGCCTAGCGAGTCGGTGGTATCAAGGCCACATCTGATGGTGTACTTTGCCGCATCTCTTCCCTCCGCAATGGTGCGGGAAAGCAGTGTCTGGACCTCCTCAGGACACTGGGGCAGAATTCGCGCCACCGAGTCCCACAAGGAGTGGGAATATCGGCCCAAGAGGCAAGTGGTGTTGACTGACCGCAAGCCAGCACTGGCGGAAGAAAAGACCTTCTTCCCAAATTGATCCAGGCGTTTGGATTCCCTATCCGGGGAGCGGTAGGGAAGGCGCTTTGGGAAGCAGAGGCTTGGACCACCAAGCTCTCAGGGGTGGGGTGTAGAGAGAGGAACGGGGGGTCGCCCGGAGCAGGGCGATGGCATTGGGCCACGTTCCTATCCACAGGAGCCCCTGTGGTGGGCTTGGACCAGGTGCCCAAAAGAACGTCTGAAAGCGCCTCGTTGAACGGCAGCAGTGGCTCCGAGGAGGTAGCCGCCGGCTGAAGCACTTCCGTCAGGATTTTAGTCCTGACAGCCACTGTAGGCAACTGGAGGTTTAAGGCCCCAGCTGCTCTACGCAACACCGTTGCAAAGTTTGCTCCTCCTCCGTTGCCACGGAAGGAGGAGACAGCATGCCAGAGTCAGGGAGGTGTCCAGACCACTGGCATCCCCAAGTTCCTCAGTCCAGTCCTGATCAAACTCACACTGCTGTGTGAGAGGGTCATCAGACCCCTCCCAGTTATCGTCGTCCTCCAATTCAGGTTCAAAATAAGGAGGAGGGACATGTGTGACCCAAAGTCCCAGCGGCGTCGGAGCCGGCGTCGAGCGACGCCGGTCCGGCGCCATGTCCGGATCCGGAGAGAACCGGGGAACGACGCCGCCTGGAGCCTCGGGCGGCGTCGGGAACGGCACCGGAGAGATCGGCGCCGGTGGAGGTGTCGTCAGGTCAACCGGCGTCGATCGGGGTTGTGGCAGCACCGGAGCCGGGGTCGAGGCCGGGACCGAGGCCGGTGTGACAAGCGGCGCCGGAACCGGAGTCGCCGGCGGTGCTGGAGAAACCCCATCAGGGCCCGCAGGGCCCGAAGGCGCACCGGGGGGACCTTGAGGCCCGAAGAGGCGGGCCATGGCCAACAGGAACTCCTGTATCTCGGCCTGAGTCGCCCCCGAACCCGGAAAGGACGGGTAATGCGGGGCGGCTCCACAGGCACTCCCGGAGCCGTGGGGACGGTGCCGACAGGACCCTCAGCCGAGTCACGAGACCGGCGAGGGGAAGTCGTCGAGCGATGATGCTTCTTTGACTTCTTATGCTTCGACTTACCGGAGGAGTGCGAAGACTTGGACCCCGACGACCGTTGAGGACTCCGCGACCGGCCCCTCGACCTCTCACGTGACCGGGGCTTGGTGTGGCGCGGAGCCGAATGCCGGACCTCGAGGAGCTTTCGAGACCGCTCTCGCAAAGCCTTCGGGTGCAAGGCCCGGCAGTCGGAGCACGACTTCGTGTCGTGGTCGCGGCCGAGGCAGTAGAGGCATTCCCGATGCGGGTCTGTGATCGACATCATTCGACCACAGGCATCGCATGGCTTGAAGCCGGGCATCCCTACCGACACCATCGGAGTCGAGAGACTTCGAGAAAACAGTGAAAAAATCACCCAAAAACTTAGTCAAAAAATGACTAGGGCACTGCTCTTCCCGGATCTGCGCTTACTGGCGCGGAAAAAGAAAGAACTGACATCAGCGCGCAGGGGCGGCGTCTAAGTACTGTCCGCGACGTCATCCCGGCAGTGCCGAAGACGGATGCGGAGCCGCACAACGCCGCCTACCGACGCGCAAGGGTACTGCTACGCAAAAACTTTCCGGATCCAGCCTGATGCCTGGGGATATTTTAAGGTAAGCAATCTGTCACTAACGTGTCTCTTTCAGATATGCCAATTCTGAGACCCAAGGTGAGTTCAGGATTCGAGAATCCCACGACACACGCAGGAATTTGGCTGCCCATACGGTACACCTAGTACTTATCAAGGTCCAAGATACATACGGGACTTATTATGGACCAGAGTAATGGTCTTTACTTATAGTGTATGCACTATGTTATGAAAAATTGGATATCTATTGCTTGTGGATTCTTTACGTATGGGGAGTGACTAGGTGTATAAGGGCACACTTAATTCGATCAACCATCTATGCTAATGACCGGCTGTAGGATTCAAGAACTGGAAAATGGTTTGGAGGCCGCTAAACAATCACGGGCGAAGGGACAATGCCACAATTTGGAGCCTTTTACTGTAGATAACAGGTCTTTCACTGTGTTTGATTTGTAAACAAACTGGGCCAGCCATTTGAATTTGACACCTTTGTCTCGTATTGCTGGTTGTGCAATTGTGTCACGTCTTTCTAATTAGCCTTCAGAAAGTCCAGTGTTGGATGAAACACATGTCGGCTGAATCACCTGTATTCTATATGGCTATATCAGTGCTTAATTTGTAAAATATTAAGTGCCAGGGCTCTGACCAGGAGGCCACTGCAGCTTGCACCACCCATCGCCCTTGTCATTAGTGCCAAAACCACTACTAACCATCTCTCTCGCATGTAAATGCGACAGTTCAGATTATTCCAGGGCCCCAAAGCTAAAGGAATGGCTGGGGAGGCAGGTATTAGCAATTTTTTAATGTATATTGTTTTCCTAAACAACTGTTATACTGCTCATGTCTAAATTACATGAGTAGAGCTACCTTATGGCAGACTGCCCTAAGTGTGGTGTTGACAATTAGGTGCCGGTGCCGAGCACCGGAAACCAATTAAGTGCTGTGCTCAGAACCGGAAAGCACCGGCTCAAATTAAGCACTGGGCTATATGTCTGAATAATCTGTATTCTATATTGTTAGAAATGGGGTCTCTGGTTGGCTAGGGTATCCAAATAAGCCAGGCAGAACCCACCACTCTAGTCAGGGCAAGGGAGTTACAAGTTGAAGATAACCCCTGCTCACCCCCTTGGTAGCTTGGCAGAGCAGTCAGGCTGATCCCAGAGGCAATGTGTAAAGCGTTTTCGCAACACACACAGCAGCGACACACTAGGCATACCACAAAAGAAACTCCACACAAGGTTATATAAAAATAGCCTTTGTATTATCCACAAAAACACATTAGAACACAATCACATATAATACTGTGCCACTAGGCACTAGTCATGACTTTACATTACAGGTATTCTATAAACCAATAGCCCAATCGGCCCATTGTCATAAACATCACATAAATTACAGTTAGTCAGGACAACCAGTAACTACTGGCAAGAGTGCACTTGCACACCACATTAGGCATAAACCTCAGAACGGTACTCAGCCTTGTACATTATGCAAATATCTTAATCACATCATTACTGTACACATAATAGAACCCTCAGGCCAACAGGAGGCATATCCCCACCATTACTGCACAGGCAACTGTCCTTCCCTGCGTAGGTTCTTGGGCCACCTGCCCGCCTACCACAGGATGTGCGGTAATGTTGAACTTGGGGGCCCGTCTTGGGCTCGCTTCGCGTTGGCCAAAGGAGCAAGAAAAAGCCCCCCCCAATAGTGTGCACAATTGGCAGCTGCCGCAATATGCACGGTGCAGCTGCTGGTAAGCCAGATAAGTAGGAGACCTCTCCCGGTCTCGTGCGCCCAATGGCGGCAAGTGCACCACGAGGTGTGATCCCGTCCAGCAGCTGCCGTGACCATGCGGAACAGTCGTCAAAGCCAATATCGCCGGTGAGCTGGTGTGGGAAAAAGTCACTCACCCAGTCTTTGGCTAAAACTAATGGACTCCTCAAGTCTGATGCCCCTTCAGCTCAGGGTGCGAAGCACGAGGGATTCCCTTTCCCCATCTGATGCAGTGAGGCAGCTCTGAATTACTGGAGCGCACCCTCGAGCTCACGGGCCACCGTCCCACTGAGTGGGGCCGTTTTCGTTGCGGCCGATGTTCCTGGCATCTCAAGGTTGCTAGGCAGTGCCTAGCGTCCTGCGTAGGTGGAGTCGCTGCCCGGCGGTCTCAAGGGTCTCCCAGTAACCAGGATATCCTGAACGCGAGCCCAAGGCGGGGAGCGGGGCAACGCCCCCGGCAGGCAGCTCTCCCTTCAGTGCACACCACGGGAAGTCCCAACAATGTGGCAAGGCGAAGGGAAGACACGCACCGTCTCCCCTGACCATAAGCTTTCCACCCGCTTCAGGGCACGCCATGAAGCATGAAGAATATGGTGGCACGTTCAGAGCGCACACATATGCCCCACAGGAAGCGCTACACGCGCTATATTGTGCCAATTACCCAGGGCCAGCGGTAATACAAAGCGCTCAATCTGTCTCCCCTGGAGACACCAACAGGGAGCAGGCAGCTCTCTTCTTCAAGAATCACCAAGGGCAGAGCTGGGCACAGGCAGGCCAGCACACAGAGTCCTCCAGCAGGGGGGGAGTCCTTTCAGCCCCCCCAGCAGGCAGCAGGTCGGTTCCAAGTGGCAGTTCCTCCTGGCACACTACAGTCCACGCAGTGTCTTAGTTCCAAGTAAGCTCCAAAAGTTCACAAAGTTCAACAGACATGGGGTCACAGCCCCAATACTTTACTCCACAAAGTCTTTGTTCTGCCCTGGTACAGGGCCCTGGACCCAGTCCAACCCAGTTCTGGGGGGCACTTGAAATTATCCTTACAGTGCACAACACTCCCCATTGTAAGTGTACGCCCTGGCACCAGACACACCACAGGGGGGGCGGAGCCATCATTGTGGAAGGCTGGCACAGCCCTATTCAGGTGCAGGTGCTACTCCTCCCACCACTCCACATGCAGACCAGGCCTATTCACCCTAGCGCTGACTCATCCAGCCTGTCTGGAGCCACTGCACCTCCCCAGCTCCTGTCACTCCAAAGCCAGACAGTCAATACACAACAGGCAGGCACAAAGACACATAGCACACAGAAATGCCTACTTCTAAAAGTGGCATTTCTAAAATAGTGATAATAAATCCGTGAACACCAATATGCAGCATCTATCATCACTATTCCAAACATACCAAACTTGATCACGTTACCCCTCTCATGTCAGGAATTACCACGGAAGCACATATCAGGGAATCCTGAACGCATCCCTATGAGAGGGCAGCATCACAGCAGTGAGAAACCAAATAGGCTGTTTGTCACTACCAGGACATGCCACACTGTTAAGGCACATGTCCTACCTTTTACCTACACCTCACCCTGCCCATAGGGCTAGCTAGGGCCTACCTTAGGGGTGACTGATATGTAGTAAAAGGGGAGTCACAGACGTGGCAACTATTTTATGTGCCACGTCACAGCGGTAGTAAACTGCGCGGGCAGGCCCTGCAGTGGCAGAGGCCTGAGACAGGTTTGAAAGGCTACTTTTGTGGGTGACGCAAGCAGCGCTGCAAGCCCACCAGTAGCATTTAATTTACTGGCCCTGGGTATATGGGATACCACTGTACAAGGGACTGACAGGTAAATTAAATATGCCAAACAGGTGTAGACCACTTTTACCAAGTTTACCATAGAGAGCACATGCACTTTAGCGCTGATCAGCAGTGATAAAGTGCCCAGAGGCCTAAAACCACCAACAACAGGTCAGAGAAAATACAGGAGGAAGGCAAAAAGTTCTGGGATGACCCAGCAAAAAGGGCCAAGTCCAACATATATGATGGCGTGAGAACAATTAAAGAAACTACTCACCACTTCTTTTGAGTTTTGGACTACTTGTTTGAAGAGGAAAAAACAGGATTGTCTTATGTTGACTGCTGGCAAAAATATATTAACAAGCATTAACACAACATGTTTCTATATGTGCAAGAGTGCTCCATTTATATGTTTAAAAATAAATATATATATTTATATGTTTAAATATATATATCTATATATATATATATATATCTATATCTATATTCACTGAAAAATCATAGGTTTCAGGGAAGTTATAGATAGAAAATAGCATTTAAAAAACCTTTGAAATTCACTGAAAAACCTCAGGTTTCAGGGACGTTATAGTTAGTTGGACATTTCACTCGTACAAAACCAGAGAAATTCAGCCGTTATAGTTAGTTCAGCTAACTATAACTCGCGCCCCCGCAATGCACTGCTGATGATGTCACATATTACATAATTCCTGACATGGTCAGTGACATCACTGATGACATCACTGATATAGTGAATTTCAAAGGTTTTTTAAATGCTAATTTCTAACTATAACGTCCCTGAAACCTATGGTTTTTCAGTGAATTTCAAAGGTTTTTTAAATGCTAATTTCTAACTATGCCTACAGAGGTAGGACATGTGCAGAAAGAGGAAGAAAGGTGCAGAAATAAGCAAGAGAAATGCAGAAAGAGGCAACAGAAGTCCAGAAAGACAAAGGTGCAGAAAGAAGCAAGAGATATGCAGAAAGAACCAACAGAGGTGCAGAAAGAGGCCTTGTTGCAAAGTCATCCTGTGCCCCCAACTTTTTGCTGACTGGTACTGGTGGTAACTGACTCTGACTAACCAGGCCCGGAGCCAGTGCTATGCTAAAAGACACTTAGAATACAGTGAAAACACATACATACACTAGGGTACACTATGGGTTGGGGTACCCCTGTGATTGGAATGACCTCCTCTGTGAGGCCCTAGTATATAATAGGGCAGGGGGATTAAAACTACCTCTAAGTCAGAGGTGCAGAAAGATGCTTCTTTAAGTAGTAGTCACGTTTGCAGAGTGGTGGCGAAAGGGTGCTGGGCCTCCGACCAGCGCTCAGGAATTCCACTGCGTAGGACTTACCAGGAGGGCTTCTTGGCTCCCAAACTCCCTCAGGACTAAATCGGACTTCATCCCCCATCCCGTAGTCTGCCAAGAGGCACGTTTGCAGAGTGGTGGAGAAAGGGGGGCATGGCCTCTGAAGACGTCTTAGAAATCCCACTGTGTGGGACTTACTGGAGGTAACAAGAGGGTAGTTGGCCCCCAAGGACATCCTTGGGGGCCAACTTCCCCTCCTATTACCTCCAGTAAGTCCCACACAGGAGCATTGGTAAGTACTCGTAGCAGGCCATGCCCCCTTTGCCCACCACTCTACAAACGCGCTCCCTGGTGTGCTCTTGGATGGGGATTGAAGACCCCTTCGCTGCTGGGGGTCCTTTAGGGGCCAACTAGCCTACCTCTTACCTCCAGTAAGCCCCACACAGTGGGATTGCTGAGAGGTAGACAAAGGCCTTCGCCCCCTTTCTCCACCACTCTGCAAACGCGCCCCCTGGCGCGTTGTTATTTGGGGAATTAATTCCCCTTTAATACTGAGGGTCCCTGGGGGCCAAATAGCCCACCAGGTACCTCCAATATGCGCCACAGAGCTGGATTGCAGAGAGGTGGTCTGAGGCCATGCCCCCTTTTTACACCACTCTGCAAACGCGCTTCTTGGCGCACTGCTGCTCGGGGATGAAGTCCACTTGTGTCCTGAAGTCCCTGGGGTGCGTTTGCAGAGTGGTGGAGAAAGGGGGCAAGGCCTCCAGCGAGATGCGTTTTTTTTTTTACAAGGGGGGCTGTGTGGCCCCCCTTCTTTTAAATTTTTTGGGCCCTGGGGACCCCATCCCCCAGGGCCTGACCTCTATTTATTAAAAAAAATAAAAATAAACGGTAAGGGGGCCGCGTGGGCCCCCTCCTGAGGCCAATATCGGCCCCGGGGACCCCATCACCCGGGGCATGGCCAGACTTTTAAAAAAAATGTTTATTTACTTATGTGGAGAGGGGCCGCGTGGCCCCCTCCTCAGGCCAATTATGGCCCCGGGGACCCTATCCCCCGGGGCCGGCCTTTTCATTTAAAAAAATAAATGAAATTTATTAGAGGGGAGGGGGGCTGCGTGGCCCCCTCCCGGGCCACTTTTGGCCCTGGGGACCCCATCCCCGGGGCCTGGCCTCTGTCATTGGGACCGTGGGGGGAGCCCCAATGCCCCCACGGTCCCGCCGGCTCCCCGCCTCCTGCGGGAGCCGGCATTGCTTTTGAGCAAGGGGAGCTGCTGACATGCAGCTCCCCTTGCTCAAAAGCAATTCTGCTTTGCTTCATTGAAGCGAGAGCAGGTTTCCCTGCTCTCGCTTTAAGGAAGCAAAGCAGAGTTTGCCATGGCAAGGTGGGAGCCCGCCCTGCCATAGCAAACAGCAATGTCCCAGGGGTGGGCACCCCGGGACATTGCAGGAGCCGGCCCTGGGGCATGGCAGTCCCAAGGGCTATTGAGGGCTCCAAGAGGGGGGCCACACGGCCCCACTCCCTTCATTTTCAAAGCCCCGGGGAGGTGGTGGTCCCCGGGGCTTGGGGGTCTGTAACGGACCCCCCAATTTCAATATTTAGTGCCCCGGGGAGCTGGTGGTCCCCGGGGCGGGTGGGGGGCTCGAGCCACCCCACACATTTTTTTTTTTTTTAAAACAGAGCCCCGGGGAGGTGGTGGTCCCCGGGGCTTGGGGGGCCCGCGAGGCCCCCCCACCCTAATTATAAAAAGAGCCATGGGGAGGTGGCGGTCCCCGGGGCTTGGGGGGCCATGAGGCCCCCCCACACTTATTGCATAATGCCCCGGGGAGGTGGCGGTCCCCGGGGCTGCGGGGGGCGCGTGCCCCCCCGCACATCATAAATAAAGCCCCGGGGAGGTGGTTGTCCCCGGGGCTGCGGGGGCCCCCACGGGCCTCCACCACATAATTAGGCATGTCCTCGGGACCTGGCCCACCCGGGGGCTTAAATACAACGAAGCGCGGGAGCCCGGGCTTTGTTTTTTTAAAATGTTCTCGTCCGGATTCGCGACCCCAGCACGAATTCGGCCGATTTGTTTTTTTTAAATCCTTTTTTTGGCCCTGGGGGTCCTTGTGGGACCATCTGAGCAGGCCTAGGGGGTCAGGGTGTTTGTACCCTGCCCCCTTTTCATGTTTTTTCATCTTTGTTTCACCCTTTTTCTTGTGACTCGGTTACCGAGTCATAAGATGGCTGCCAACACTTCCTGGTTTGGAGTGTTGGCAGCCAATCAGAGTGAAGCTCGTGTACGGGAGGGTTCGCGAACCCTCCTCGGTGCTCATATCGATATTTTTTTTTTTTTAATTTCTCCGGAACTACTGAACGGATTTACACCATTTAAAAGAAAGGGCGCACTCTAAACCAAGACCTACCTTTTTGCCAAATTTGGTGTAATTCCATTCAGCAGGTCGGGCTGTAGCCTGTAATAAAGTTTCCTATGGAAAATAACATGGAGAAAACGCGCTTTGGGACCCCCCTTTTTTCTCGGCTGCCGCTTGACGAATCACCCCGAAACTTTCAACACACAAACTGAGCAGTCCGGCCCTATTTTTTGGAAACTTTCACGAAGATTCGTCAAACGGCGCCAAAGATATTGGCAAATCAAAAAACGCTTTTCCTATGGATAATAGGTCCTAACTATAACTACCTACTGGCGACCGCCAGCAGGTAATATATATATATATATTTGAGGCATTTGAAAAAGTTTAATTATGAAACGCGTCATGCCCTGAAAGCCGATTAAAGCGTTCTGGTCCTGCTGTACCTGTGTGGCTCGTTCTTCTTTTGTGTGAAGGGAACTTGGTTTTGGATATTATGTGCGCGGCCACAGCGCACTGAGCCCCCACCCCACAAGTTGTTCAGCGGTAGCAGTGGCAAGTGCTTTTGGTGTACCTCAAGGACTGGGGACACGCTGAACCACCGCATTTCGCAGCTGAAACCTACCATTTGGTTGGACAGTGCCTGCACGAGGGAGCATCATACACTGTTGAGATGCTCCGAGGATTAAGTTGCGCTATGCGGGGGGTGAAAGTCCAGGTCAGCCGCTTTTTCTCCACTAGTAAGATCCAGGTGCAAAGGGGAGAAGAGGCAGGCACCGCCCACTTGGGAAGTACAAACGTTGTGTCACTGCCTTACCGGAGACTCGGAGTGCCGAGTTTCGAGATACTCCCCAGTGCCTGCCAGATGACTTCAGCCAATCGTAGTGAGGCAAGCTGGTTTAAAGGTGGACATTTGCGAGCATTCACGATTTTGAGGCATTTGACAAAGTTTAATTACGAAACGCGTCATGCCCTGAAAGCCGATTAAAGCGTGCTGGACCTGCTGTACCTGTGTGGCTCGTTCTTCTTTTGTGTGAAGGGAACTTGGTTTTGGATATATATATATATATATATATATATATATATATATATATATATATATATATATATATATATATATATATCAATTCACTGCGCAAATGATTGCACGCGCACACTCCTTCCGCAAAATAAGGCACAATTCCAAAGTGCTTGGGATCAGTTTATTCACGGTACCAAGCCGGCAAAACCCAACACGTTTCGGCACGAACGCCTTGTACCCGTGATCAAGGCGTTCGCGCCCAAACGCGTTGGGTTTTGGCTGGCATGGTACCGTGAATAAACTGATCCCAAGCACTTTGGAATTGTGCCTTATTTTGCAGAAGGAGTGTGCTCGTGCAATCTTTTGCGCAGTGAATTGGATTTCATTACAGGGCTTCCTCAGACCCTGGCGTGCACCGCTGCTGCTGTGTCCCGGCTCACTCGAGGAAGTGGAAAGGCTATATATATATATATATATATATATATATATATAATTCACTGAGAAAACCACAGGTTTCAGGGACGTTATAGTTCGTTGGACATTTCACTCATACAAAACCAGAGAAATTCGTCCATTATCGTTAGTTGAGCTAACTATAACTCGCGCCCCGCAGTGCACTGCTGATGACGTCACATATTACATCACTCATGTCATGGTCAGTGACACCACTGATGACATCTCAAATGACATCACTGATGGCATCATCCACGTAATCTTTGATGCACCTCCTCACACCCTAATATAACCTTTCATACACCCACTATAAAATACAGACTACCATTCTCAAAACCATAGACACACCAATACCAGTACGTACATACCCACTCACTGATTGATAGGTCCACATAAACATCCACTCACTCACTCATACAGGCACTCATACAGCCAGTCACTCATCAATACAGCCACTATTATATGCACTCATACACCCATACAGACACTCACACACCGCCACTCACCCATAGAGTTACTCACACACCTAGTCAGTCACCCAAAGAGTCAATCACACTGCCATTTACTCACCTATACAGTTATACACACCCCACCTCACCTATTCATACAGATACTAACACATACTTACTCTCTTATACAATCACTGACACAAGCACACACTCATCCATACAGCCACTCTCACAATCACTCACTCTCACATATAGTCAGTTATATACTCCAGCACTCACATATACTGCCTTTCACATATGTAGTTACTCACACATATACCACTGAGACATCCATTCACTCACCAAAACAGCCATACGCACACTCACTCACTCACCCATACAGCCCCTCGCAGACGCACTCATGAACCCATACACCCATTGAATCACCCAGTCACACATCCATGCAGGGAGTTACACCCCCCACCCACACAGACATGCAGGCACCCATACAGGTACTCAGACAACCAATCATTAACCCATATAGACACTCATGTACCTACTCACCAACCCTTGCAGCAACTTACATACAACTGACAGACTGATACAGGCATTCACACTGATTAGTCATTCACCCATGCATTCACTAAGACACGTTTAATCACTCACTTATATAGTCAGTCACGCACCCACTAAATCATCCATTCAGACACTCATACACCCACTCATTCTTCAATACACCTTTCCGTATCTATATATAACATTCTTAAACTTTTAAAAATCATCCAGTCTCTGGATGATGTCATCAGTGATGTCATTTGAGATATCATCAGTAATGTCATGATTGATGTCACTGACCATGTCATCAGTGATGTAATATGTGACGTCATCAGCAGTGCATTGCGGGGGCGCGAGTTATGGTTAGCTCAACTAACTATAACGGCCGAATTTCTCTGGTTTTGTACGAGTAAAATGTCCAACTAACTATAACGTCCCTGAAACCTGTGGTTTTTTCAGTGAGTTTCAAAGGTTTTTTAAATGCTAATTTCTAACTATAACATCCCTGAAACCTATGTTTTTTTCAGTGAATTTCAAAGGTTTTTTAAATGCTAATTACTAACTATAACGTCCCTGAAACCTATGGTTTTTTCAGTGAATTTCTATTGTTTTTTAAATGCCAATTTCTAACTATAACGTAGTAGTCGCGTTAGCAGAGTGGTGCAGAAAGGGGGCTGGGCCTCCGGCCAGCATTCATGAATTCCGCTGTGTAGGACTTACAGGAGGTACCAGGAGGTCTTCTTCGCCCCCAAAGTCCCTCAGGAGCAAAGTGGACTTCATCCCCCAACCCGTAGTGTGCCAGGAGGCACGTTTGCAGAGCAGGGGGGAGAAAGGGGGCGTGGCCTCCGAAGACGTCTTACCAATACCACTGTGTGGGACTTACTGGAGGTAACAGGAGGGGTAATTGGCCCCCAAGGACAAGGGGGGCCAACTACCCCTCCTATTACCTCCAGTAAGTCCCACAGAGCAGCATTGGTAAGTTGTCAAAGCAGGCCACGCCCCCTTTTCCCACCAGTCTGCAAACGCACTCACCAGCGCACTCTTGGATGGGGAGTGAAGTCCCCTTCGCTGCTGGGGGTCCTTAGCGGCCAACTAGCCTACCTGATACCTCCAGTAAGCCCCAGATAGTGGGATTGCTGAGAGGTGGACACATGCCATGCCCCCTTTCTGCACCACTCTGAAAACGTGTCTCCTGGTGCGCTCTTGGTTGGGGGATGAAGTCCCCTTGCCTTCTGAGGGTCCTTGGGGGCCAACTAGCCCTCCTGTTATCTGTAGTAAGCCACACACAGCTGGATGCTGAGAGTGGTCCAAGGCCACGCCCCCTTTTTACACCACTTTGCAAACGCGCCTCCTGGCGCACTCCTGCTCGGGGGATGAAGTCCAGTTTAGTCCTGAGGTCCTCAGGACACAAGAGGACCTCATCGCCCCACCAGCAGTGCGCCAGCAGGGGCGTTTGCAGAGTGGTATAAAAAGTGGCATGGCCTCTGACCACCTCTCAGCAATCCCGCTGTGTGGGGCTTACTGGAGATACCTGGTGGGCTAGTTGGCCCCTAAGGACCCTTAAGATTCTAGGGGACTTAATCCCCCAACCCAGAACGCACCAGGAGGTGCATTTGCAGAGTGGTGCAGGAAGGGGGCGGGGCCTCCGGCGAGGTGCTGACTTTTTTTTCCTCGTTTGTTAGAAGGGGGGGTTGTGTGGCCCCCTTCCCTTAATATTTTTAGGGCCCTGGGGACCCCCCCTAGGGCCTGACCCATTTTTAAAAAATACAATTTAAAAAAACGGGAAGGGGACCACGCGGCTCCCCCTCCCTTGGCCAATTTTGGCCCCGGGGACCCCATCCCCCAGGGCATGGCCAGATATTTTAATTTTTTTTTCTTTTTAATGGAGGGGGCGTGCGGCCCCCTCCTGAGGCCTTTATCGTCCCCGGGGACCCCATACCCCGGGGCATTGCCTCGTTTTTTTATACATTAAATATTCAGGAGGGGGAGCCGCGTGGCCCCCCTTCCCTGGGCCACTTTTAGCCCCGGGGACACCATCCCCTGGGGCTGGCTCTCATGTTGGGGAGCTCCAATGCCCCCGCGGTCCCAGCCGGCTCCCCGTCTCCTGCGGGAGCCGGCATTACTTTTGAACAAGGGGAGCTGCTGACATGTAGTTCTGCTTCGCTTCATGGAAGCGAGAGCAGGTTTCGTGCTCTCGCTTCCATGAAGCAAAGCAGTGTTTGCAATGACAGGGCGGGAGCCATGCTCCCGCCCTGTCATTGCAAACTGCAATGTCCCGGGTGGGCACCCCGGGACATTGCTGGAGCCAGCCCTGGGGGGTGGCGGTCCCCAGGGCCATCTAGGGCTCCAACATCATTTAAGCCCCGGGAGGAGGTGGTCCCCGGGGCCTGGGGGTCCGCAACAAACCCCTGCCCATAATTAAAGTTTGCCCCGGCGAGGTGGTGGTCCCTGGGGCAGTGTGGGGAGGGGCAGGAGCCCCCCACACTTTATTTTACATTATTTAAGCCCCAGGGAGGTCGCGGTCCCTGGGGATTGGGGGGCCCGTGAGGCCCCCCGCTCATTATTACTGAGTGCCCCGGGGAGGTGGCGGTCCCCGGGGCAGCATGGGGGGGCAGGAGCCCCCCACGCATAATTTACACAAGCCCCGGGGAGGTGGCGGTCCCCAGGGCTGCGGGGGGGCCGCGTGCCCCCAGCATAATATTAATTATGCCCCGGGGAGGTGGCTGTCCCCAGGGCTGTGGGGGCCTCCACGGGCCCCTGCATATACTTTCCTTATTGCCCCCGGGACCTGGCCCACCCGGGGGGCTTATTAAAAGAAGCGCGGGACACGCGCTTTGTTTTTTTTAATTTTCTCAGCGAGATTCGCGCACCCAGCACGAATCCTGATGTTTTGTTTTTTTTTATGCTTTTTGAGGCCCTGGGGGTCAACACTTCTTGGTTTGGAGTGTTGGCAGCCAATCAAAATGAAGCTCGTGATCGGGAGGGTTCGCGGATCCACCACGGTCACTAGATATCGATATTTTTATTTTTACATTTCTCAGGAACTACTGAACGGATTTACACCATTTAAAGCAATATATATATATATATATATATTTATATATCTCGAAGAACCTCTCTACTAGAGAAAGGGATGAGCCGCACACATTACGGTAAATTAAAAGGAATTTTATTTCATTTTGCAGCGCTGGCGTTTCCTGATGCATTTCGGTCACCATTGACCTTTTTCAAAGGGGGAGCCACGGCATCTCGAAGGCTAAACAACACACCAACCATAATTGCTCCTTTTTAAAGTATTTGCCCCCTAGTGGGCGCCTCGATAGGCTGACTGCTCAAAGCATGTTGGTTCTTGTAGTGCGCTGTTAGCCCCATAATTTTTTCCTTCAGTGGGCGATGCCGGTAAGTTGTGCTGCATTCTTTATCGTAATCCCCTCGCATACCACTTTTCAGGCTGCTGGGGTCCTGCCAAAGTCCAGTCCTTGGTGGCTGCCTACTGCCCTTTATGCTTCCGCAAACAACACAAACAGGGTCCAATTTCGGGCAGTTTTGGCGCTCTTTTCACGGAGGTGCGTTGCTCGAGGCTGGACCAAGCCGCATGACATCTCGAAGAACCTCTCTACTAGAGAAAGGGATGAGCCGCACACATTACGGTAAATTAAAATGAATTTTATTTCATTTTGCAGCGCTGGCGCTTTCCTGATGCATTTCGGTCACCATTGACCTTTTTCAAAGGGGGAGCCACGGCATCTCGAAGGCTAAACAACACACCAACCATAATTGCTCCTTTTTAAAGTATTTGCTCCCTAGTGGGCGCCTCGATAGGCTGACTGCTCAAAGCATGTTGGTTCTTGTAGTGCGCTGTTAGCCCCATAATTTTTTCCTTCAGTGGGCGATGCCGGTAAGTTGTGCTGCATTGTTTATCGTAATCCCCTCGCATACCACTTTTCAGGCTGCTGGGGTCCTGCCAAAGTCCAGTCCTTGGTGGCTGCCTACTGCCCTTTATGCTTCCGCAAACAACACAAACAGGGTCCAATTTCGGGCAGTCTCGGCGCTCTTTTCACGGAGGTGCGTTGCTCGAGGCTGGACCAAGCCGCATGACATCTCGAAGAATCTCTCTACTAGAGAAAGGGATGAGCCGCACACATTACGGTAAATTAAAAGGAATTTTGTTTCATTTTGCAGCGCTGGCGTTTCCTGATGCATTTCGGTCACCATTGACCTTTTTCAAAGGGGGAGCCACGGTATCTCGAAGGCTAAACAACACACCAACCATAATTGCTCCTTTTTAAAGTATTTGCCCCCTAGTGGGCGCCTCGATAGGCTGACTGCTCAAAGCATGTTGGTTCTTGTAGTGCGCTGTTAGCCCCATAATTTTTTCCTTCAGTGGGCGATGCCGGTAAGTTGTGCTGCATTCTTTATCGTAATCCCCTCGCATACCACTTTTCAGGCTGCTGGGGTCCTGCCAAAGTCCAGTCCTTGGTGGCTGCCTACTGCCCTTTATGCTTCCGCAAACAACACAAACAGGGTCCAATTTCGGGCAGTTTTGGCGCTCTTTCACGGAGGTGCGTTGCTCGAGGCTGGACCAAGCCGCATGACATCTCGAAGAACCTCTCTACTAGAGAAAGGGATGAGCCGCACACATTACGGTAAATTAAAAGGAATTTTATTTCATTTTGCAGCGCTGGCGTTTCCTGATGCATTTCGGTCACCATTGACCTTTTTCAAAGGGGGAGCCACGGCATCTCGAAGGCTAAACAACACACCAACCATAATTGCTCCTTTTAAAGTATTTGCCCCTAGTGGGCGCCTCGATAGGCTGACTGCTCAAAGCATGTTGGTTCTTGTAGTGCGCTGTTAGCCCCATAATTTTTTCCTTCAGTGGGCGATGCCGGTAAGTTGTGCTGCATTCTTTATCGTAATCCCCTCGCATACCACTTTTCAGGCTGCTGGGGTCTTGCCAAAGTCCAGTCCTTGGTGGCTGCCTACTGCCCTTTATGCTTCCGCAAACAACACAAACAGGGTCCAATTTCGGGCAGTCTCGGCGCTCTTTTCACGGAGGTGCGTTGCCCGAGGCTGGACCAAGCCGCATGACATCTCGAAGAACCTCTCTACTAGAGAAAGGGATGAGCCGCACACATTACGGTAAATTAAAGGAATTTTATTTCATTTTGCAGCGCTGGCGTTTCCTGATGCATTTCGGTCACCATTGACCTTTTTCAAATATATACATATATTTAGAGTGATTTACAACAAATGATTTGTCCACAATCTCAGGACATTGAGCCAAGACTATGACTGGTATGTGAACCACAATCTAATATCGGCGACTCAAGCCATTAGGTTACATCTCCTCCTTATGTATTGCGAAAGCGAGAACTCCCTTTATATTTAGGGAGAGAGAGAGGAAGAGAAAGAAAGAGGGATAGATAGAAATTCAGAGAAAGAGGGAAAACATAAGTAATATGTTCCTATATTGCCATTTAGGGGTTCTGGTGACATCATAAACCACAAACCTAAACACAGGATGGTTTAATTTCAGTAGCACCCAAGATGAAAACATAGGCACATTTTTTACATTAGGTGCTTTGTATTTTTTGTAATCATGTATATATGTATGTCGTATTTGTATAAAGCAAATAAAGCCAAAAGGCAGCAGAGCGCGGTACAGTGTCAAAGGCAAAGATACAGGCAATGAGTGATTTGAAAGGTACTTTGGATTCAAGAGAAAAAAATTGTGTTACTGCATTGTGGTATAGTGTTCTATAAAGAGGTACATCTTCAACTCTTTCATAAATTGAAGCAGGGATGTGGCAGGCCTTATGGACACGGTGATAATGTTCCACATCCTGGGTGCACATATGGGGAAGGACTGTTCCCTTACAAAAGAGACAACAAAACACTAAGGGGCCGATTCCGATTCGGGCTGGAAATCTCTCCGACCGAGCCGGACTCGGAGAGATTTCAGAAATTTCTCCGACCGAATCGGACTCTGGCAGCCCGACCGAACGAGTACGATGCGCACGTATGCCATCGGACTCGAGTCGGTCAGACTCCCATTGAAGTCAATGGGAGCCGGTCGTACAACGCGTACGCGGGCTCCCATTGACTCAATGGGTGCGAGGCGGTCAAGGGCGCCCCTACAGCGTGTACGCGGCAAAGCGACTCGCGCCGTACACGCACAGGTAGGGGGACCCATGGGTCCCCCTGTGTGCGACTCGCGTGGCTACGCATACAGGGGGTCCGACACGGACCCCAAAGCACGTCTCCGACTGCTCTTTGGAGCCGGAGTGCGCGGCTCGGTCGGACTGCTCGCGGCGCGCATCGTACTCACCCGGCCGGGGAACGTCTCCATTGCGCGGTGCGAGTCGAGTCCGAGCGAGTCGGTCGGTGCGGTTCGACCCGGGAACGAATCGGTCGGAGCGGTCGGGAAGCCCGGACGACTCGGTCGGCGAATTCGCATCGTATTCGCTCGCCCGGACGCGCGTACGACTCGGTCGGGAAATAGGGCTCCGAATCGGATCCGGTTAAGCCGAATCCGATTCGGAGCCCTACCGGCCGAGATCGGAATCGGACCCTTAATTGTGAAGTCGGGGATGTGAAATTTTAAAAATGTCCTTTTTTTGTTAAAAAGCACATTCTGTCTATATAAAGAACAGATAGTTGAAGCTGGCTTCTGCAAGTTGCAGACAACGATAGGTGTGATTTCAATTACAATATGTGTGTTTTGTTTACCTTGCATGAATAGATTGTTGATTAAATAGTAGAGTTCTAAAGTGGCTTGATTCTGTCATTATGATAATGTTCCACTGCTGTGTGTGCGAGAAAATCACTCAAACTTGACAGACAGACAGACAGACAGACAGACAGACAGACAGACAGATAGATAGATAGATAGATAGATAGATAGATAGATAGATAGATAGATAGATAGATGTTTGATGGCATTTATCATCCTGAAAAAACGAATTACTACTAATAGTGTAACAAACAAATATTCTGAAAACGGTGTTGTTTCGTGATATTGACGGATTTTAGTTGCGCCTTTCGGCAGAGGAAAATTGCATATTTTTACTGTTGAGACTGAGCAGAAATCGTTTTCATTTTATTGACTCCATATTTTTGCTTCTTATGCAGGTGAAGATGCACACCGTGTCCTCCATTCATTTGTTCTACCTGACCATCTGTTTGCTTACATTAACTCATTCAGCAGCGGCAGGTTCAGAAACACTATGTGGCGCGGAGCTGGTTGATGCTCTTCAGTTCGTGTGTGGGGACAGAGGCTTTTATTTCAGTAAGTTACGGTGATTTAAATGGCATTTTGTAAACTGGAATGTTTCATCTTAACCAAAGCTAAAAAGCATAAGATAACCCATGGCAGTAGAAATGCAATGTGCATAAAAGTATGTGATTGTGACCCTCTTAAAGCAAAATGTTTCTGTAGAGTGGGTATGCAGTGTTTGACCTATTTTGTCTCATAGCATACCTTTTCATCATTGCTGCTCTTAATCAGAAGGGACTATATTTTAGGTAGGTCCCCATGTAAATATGACTTTAGGTGAATTGCAGCTAATCTCTCTTGAATTTGACATAATGTTTTGTGCACTACAATGTCACCTAAGTCCAATGTCTACTGGACAATCAAGGAAATCATCGAGCTACGGCTAATGCACCATAGTTCAAATTCGGAAATGCACCCTAGCCAAGAACATGCCCCAATCTGCTTGACTGACTGCTCTACAGCAAAGATATGCCTAGACGACTGGTTCCTCTGTCCTGGAAATGTAGCTTCTCCTGAGGGAATTAAAAGACTAAGGGGCACATGCATCAAAGGTTTTTGCGATCGCAAACGGTGCGATTCGCAAAAATCGGCCGTTTGCGACCGCAAATTGGCCTTTGGAGATGCATGAAAGTGTTTCCTATGCGCAATTTAAGAATTCGCAATTATTTGCGAATTCCTAAATTGCGAATACATTTAAGGAATCGCAATTTGCGATTCCTTAAATGCAATGCTAGAAGCACTTTCAAATAGCGATTTCGCTATTTGGGACCGCAAATTACAGACAAATCAAACTTGTCTGTAATTTGCAAAACTTTGAAAAAATGCACTAAAATGCATTTTATAAAGTTTTAGATTACACACACACATGCCCTTGGGGCATGTGTGTGCACAACATGGGTGCACATCACAATTTCAGGGTGCAACAGGGTGTCCTTTGACACCCCTGCACCCTTGAAATTGCATGCGCAATTTGCGAGTACCTATTGGTATTCGCAAATAGCGTCGCAATTTCCCATTCATTCCTATGGGCCTAGAGGCCCATAGGAATGAATGGGAAGCCATTCCTTATTTGCGACTCGCAATTTGCGAGTCGCAAATAAGGAATGTGAAGGAATCGCTATTATTATAGCGATTCCTACATGCATAGGCTTTTGCGATTCCTTAATTGCGATTCCTTAATAATCGCAATTAAGGAATCGCAAAAGCCTACCTTGATGCATGTGCCCCTAAGGGGCACATGCATCAAAGGTTTTTGCGATCGCAAACGGTGCGATTCGCAAAAATCGGCCGTTTGCGACCGCAAATTGGCCTTTGGAGATGCATGAAAGTGTTTCCTATGCGCAATTTAAGAATTCGCAATTATTTGCGAATTCCTAAATTGCGAATACATTTAAGGAATCGCAATTTGCGATTCCTTAAATGCAATGCTAGAAGCACTTTCAAATAGCGATTTCGCTATTTGGGACCGCAAATTACAGACAAATCAAACTTGTCTGTAATTTGCAAAAACTTTGAAAAATGCACTAAAATGCATTTTATAAAGTTTTAGATTACACACACACATGCCCTTGGGGCATGTGTGTGCACAACATGGGTGCACATCACAATTTCAGGGGTGCAACAGGGTGTCCTTTGACACCCCTGCACTCTTGAAATTGCATGCGCAACTTGCGTAGTACCTATTGGTATTCGCAAATAGCGCTCGTAATTTCCATTCATTCCTATGGGCCTGTAGGCCCATAGGAATGAATGGGAAGCCATTCCTTATTTGCGACTCGCAATTTGCGAGTCGCAAATAAGGAATGTGAAGGAATCACTATTATTATAGCGATTTCTACATGCATAGGCTTTTGCGATTCCTTAATTGCGATTCCTTAATAATCGCAATTAAGGAATCGCAAAAGCCTACCTTGATGCATGTGCCCCTATGGGCCATATGTATGAAGCCAATTTGCGAAATTCTGTATTTGCGATCGCAAATTAGCAGTGTGCAATGTATCACACTGAAACCCCCTCGCAAAATAAGGAATTGCAAATTTTGTGATTCCCTATTTTGCGATTGCATTTAATTTTGCGATTCCTTAAATGCAATGTAAGAAGCACAAAAGAAAGTGCGATTTGGCCTTAAGGAATCGCAAATTACCTTCAAGTTGGTGGTAACTTGCGATTTCACTTAAAAATGCACTATGTGCACACATGCACATTTCAGGGGTGCAACAGGGTGTCCTTTTGACACCCTGGCACCCTTGAAATTGCATTCTCAATTTGCGATTCTCTAATTGCTAATCGCAAATTGAGAATGTCTTCCCATTCATTCCTATGGGCCTCTAGGCCCATAGGAATGAATGAGGAGGTATTCCTTAATTGCAAATCGCAATTTGCGATTCGCAATTAAGGAATATCAAGGATTCGCAAAATTTATTGTAAATCCTACATACATAGCGTTTTGCGATTCTCAAATAGCGATTCGCAAAAATTCGCTATTTGAGAATCGCAAAAGGACATTTTGATAAATATGGCCCTAAAAAGGGAGCTGCTAGTTCAGGAGTTGTTAAATAGTCAGTAATTCTTGCTCTTTTGTAGCAGTGGTCGCTCAATTGTGTTCAGCCCTGTGATGTTACCAGGAAATGTTGATTATGTAATATAGTATGGCACCACTTACTTCTAGTGTGTTACTGATGCATTTGGTCACTTGCTGTTGGTGCCTGGCCCTGGTATGTCACAGTGTGTTGCTGTTGAATAAACTTGATCTACCATCAAGCTCAACTGTGTCCTGCAGTGAATTACAACATCTTTGGTACTATAACATCGCCATGTGAGTTTTCTAAAGCTAAGAATATTTAAACTAAAAGATAAGGGACTACTTCCAATAAGGAAGAAATGTGTGGCTATACAATAGCTCAAGGTTTTGTGAAGTTTCTGAACTTTACTAGTTCGATTTATATTAATCTAACAGATGTTGAATTCAAATTGCTGTAATTCAAGTACTTACAGTGTGTAGTATGTTGAATAAACATTATATATGTGTATTTGTATAAAATTGTTTCACAGACTACGGTGGAAAGAATGAGGTGATGCAGTGAAAGCAAAGCAGAAAAGAATATACACCATCAATCAAGCAATCAGGGGTTTATAAAGCGCACTACTCACCCGCGAGGGTCTCAAGGCGCTAGGGGGCGGGGGCAGATCCGGATCAGTCGAAGAGGCAGGTCTTGAGGTCCTTTCTGAACATGTGCAGAGTAGGGGAGCGTCTGATGTTCACGGGGAGCTTGTTCCAGGTCTTGGCTGCGATGAAGGAGAAGGCTCTCCCTCCTGTTCGGTTTCTGCGGATGCGGGGGACTTCTGCCAGGGCGAGGTCGGCGGAGCGGAGGCTCCTCTCGGGTATGTGGAAGGATACTCTGTCGTTGAGGTATTTGGGTCCGATGTTGTTGAGGGATTTGTAGGCGTGGGTGAGGAGTTTGAAGGTGACCCCCTTCTCGATGGGGAGCCAGTGGAGGTCTCATAGGCATTGGGTCATGTGTTCGTGACGAGGCGTTCCGAGGACGAGTCTGGCAGCGGCGTTCTGGATGGTCTGGAGTCTGTGTAGTAGGGCTCTGTTGATTCCGGCGTAGAGGGTGTTGCCGTAGTCAAGTCTGCTGGTAATGAGGGTGTGGGTGACGGTCTTTCTGCAGTCGGGGGGGCTCCATTTGAAGGTCTTGCGGAGGATGCGCATGCAGTTGAAGCTGGTGGAGGCGACGGCGTTGATCTGGCGGCTCATGGAGAGGGAGGAGTCGAGGATGATGCCGAGGTTTCGTGCGTGGTCCGTAGGAGTGGGTGGATTCCCGAGGGCGGGGGGCCACCAGGTGTTGTCCCAGGCGGAGGTGCAGGGTCCGAGGATGAGGACCTCGGTCTTCTCTGAGTTGAGCTTCAAGCAGCTGTCTTTCATCCAGGCTGCCACGTTTTTCATTCCTTCCTGGAAGCAGAGTCTGGTGTCTTCGGGGTTCTTCGTGAGTGAGAGGATGAGCTGGGTGTCGTCGGCATAGGATACAATGCTGAGCCCCTGCTGTCTCACGATGGCGGCGAGGGGGGCCATGTAAATGTTGAAGAGCGTGGGGCTGAGCGATGATCCTTGGGGTACTCCGCAGTTGATGTTGGTGGGTTCGGAGAGGAAGGGGGGAGTCTGATCCTCTGGGTTCTGCCGGAGAGAAAGGAACGGATCCAGTCGAGGGCTGCTCCCTGCATCGTGCAGTCTGGCTGCGAGAGTGCGGTGAGAGACGGTGTCGAAAGCTGCGGAGAGGTCTAGAAGGATGAGGGCCGCGGTGTGTCCCTGGTTGAGTAGCATGCGGATGTCGTCGGTGGCGGTGAGGAGGGCTGTCTCGGTGCTGTGGTTGCTGCGGAATCCAGACTGGGAGGCGTCTAGGATGGAGTTCTCTTCGATGAAGGTGGTCAGCTGGGCGTTCACGAGTCTCTCGGTGACTTTGGCCGCGAAAGGGAGGAGAGAGATGGGCCGGTAGTTCTTCAGGTCGGTTGGGTCGGCCGTGGGTTTCTTGAGGAGGGGTTTAACCTCCGCCCGCTTCCAGTCGTCAGGGAAGATGCCGGACATGAAGGAGGCGTTGATGGTCAGTCCAAGTTCGGGTGCGATGGCGGCGGCGGCCCTGTGGAACATGTGCAGTGGGCAGGGGTCCGTTGGGGCTCCCGAGTGGGTTTTCTTCATGGTGGCGGTGATGTGTTCGACGGTGGCGGGATCCCAGGTCATGATGGTTGGTTTGTCGGCGGCGTTGGGGGGGGTGTCCGGCGACCGTTCGCTGAAATTGTCATAGAGGGTCTTGATCACCATCGACGTGCATTCAAATTATTGTGTGCCATTAATGGACATACTATTGCCATTGAGTGGTAATTGAGCCAGGGCATGTTGAAACAGAGGCGAGACAAAATAATTGCATTGCATCATGCAAATGCATATATATTTAATTTAAGTGTATGGACCTCGGGCTGGATTATCAAAAATGTTTGTGCAGTAGCTCTTACACCATTAGTACATGTGCTGAAGAGTGTGCAGTAGAAAGAAACAAGGTTGTACTTCACCTGCTGCTCCATGTTTGAATAAATGAAGGCACAGGACAACCTTCATTGGGGTTTCAAGGCTCACCAGTTACCAAGATGCAATCAAAACTTCTGCAGATTCTGACAGCAAGGCTTCAGCAACACTGCTGGTGTGTGTGATGGGATCCCATATTTATATTACGAGGGAGCCATGGTCCATCACCTGTAGCTTGCAACCTGGGTCCCTCTATGGACAGATCATTGGTGAGGTGCAGTGGCCCCTCAATAAACCCATGCATATGGTGCGCTAGGCTGCACACCTAATGTGCACCCTTTAATGGTTGCTGCACATTTAGACCATCTTCTGCGTGGGCCGCCTTGCCTCTATGGTATGGTTTGGAAATCTGGAGCATGAATGCGGGCAAATTAATTTGCTTGTTTTCAAAGAGTATTATACATAGGAAGACACCCACATTAGAGTGGGTGTACACTCATCATCACCAAAGGGTCCTCTAAATATAAGGAAATGTGACCAATTTATGGAAAACAGCAGCATGCCTAATTTGCACAGGAACTGTATTTTCTATATTGCTCTCCCCAAAAGTGCAATGGTCTCAACATCTCTGAAAAAGGATTTGAGGGACACTATAAAAAGAGAATTCAGACATCATGCATTTAAAGGTTACACCTCTTAATTGCACAGCCATTCATGCAAATAAATTATGTTTTTTGACTAACGGATATTACTTGTGGGAAGATACAAAGGCTTCTGTTGTGTGATGCTATTGTGTGAACAGCCAGTGGAAACCCACAAATGTAAAAAACTATTTGGGCCTGATGTACCAAGAGACAGGTCATAAAAAAGTGTTTGCAAATTGCTAAGCAACGTTTTGCCAAATGTGTCTGATTTTTCAATGCAACCTGTGTACTAACAGGTCACAGCACAACATCTCCAGTGACAGGAGGGAACAGAACACCTAATTAATGAAAATTAGGCAGATCGCTATTTGCACTCTCTGTGATTGGCTACCAACACAGGGATGGTAGCCTGCCATGAACAGTATGCCACCATCCCTGATTTTGTATTCCCAAATGGGAAACTTTTTTTAAAGCAGACAATGTTCTTTAAAGGAACCAGTGCTGCTTTTAAGGAAAACTTGTTTCCCATTTAGGAATACATCGGGCAGTGTAGGCTGTTGTGCCCTGGACCATTACTTAATGAGGTTGCCCAACAGGTTTCACAAAGTTGCCACTTCCTTTGAGGCACAGATCAATGTTTGCAACCATAAACCACTGATAAATACGATTGCAACTGAATGAGGAGTGAACTATCTAGTGAATCAATTTATCAGTTGTAAACTACGTGCCTGATTTAGATCTTGGCAGATGGGTTTCTCTGTCACAACAGTGACGCATGTCCCATTTGCCGAAATGTAAATCCCATAGGATATAATGGATTTATTATTTGCTGGACGGGATATCGGTCACCATTGTGATGGAGTAACCCGTCCACCAAGATCTGAATCAGGCCTTCAGTGATTTTGCGAATCACAAAATGACTTTGTGCATCGGTCCCATAATTCCTTCAGGAGTGTACACCGAACTGGAACACTGCAAGCCTGAAGCAACTAATGCTCTGTTATGTATGATGCATAAAAGTATCCTAATGACATGACACAGTATCGTAACATGTCCTAACTTGAGATTAAGGTATATTCTCTGATTGAGTGTTAAATGAAACCTAAGTCACAGACATCAGCACAAGAGAAGTATACGGTGCCCCTACTTCCTCCCACGCTGTTTTTCTTGTATGACATCTTAAAGAAAGCTAATCTATTTTCAAAACAATACAAAAATTAAATATCAGTAAAACAGAATGTCCTTCTTAAATGCAAGTATCAAAATTACAACTTAGGACCTTCCTTTGTTTGTACCATAAATAGTTATATCTAGGTGGCAATACTGTTCCCATACCTAACTTAGCTACTTACATCAAAATAATATTGAATTATTCTCAACAAGGACTAAAATACATGAGCTCCCTGACCTCTTTAACTATGCCCAAGGGCTTAGAACCTATCAGACTAAAGTGGGGTCAAAGCAAAAGCTTACCAATGTAAGCAATGCAATTGGGACATGGAATTATTTCAAATACTTCTAAATAGAAGCAGGAGAATAGTTCTTGCTCAAGTGTGTAGTAGGAAAGTATAAACACTCTTTACGCATTACTCAATGTTTGACAGATGCTTTGGCTAATATTTGAAACTGAAGCTTCAATACATTTCTAATATTGAACATATCTGTAAGCTGTATATTAATTAGGCAGCTGTTGCAAAAAACATTTTTATACTTCATCAAAACTACATTCAAACTGTTAACCTTTATCCATCTTTAGTCATAGGAGTCGTGATAGTATTGCAAGGCCACATTACCAAAATTTGAATAGCGGACAACTCGCACAAGAAGAGACTGAGGGGCATATTTATCAGAATAGTAGCGCAGGGCAGTCGAGCAAGTCACCTTGACTGCCCTGCATCAGTGGGAAAGGTCAGGAATGCACCATATTTAAGCAGTACGTGCATTCCTGTACCTTATCCCTGCGCTTGCACCATTCCAGCAGACTAGTGGGAACACAGGACCTCTTGCACCATGGTGCAAGGGTGCCTGCGTTGTAGGCAGGATGGTTTTTGTGCAGGTAGAGCCACCTTCCTGCACAAAAACAATCCATAGAGGCGTTTTCCTCTGTCTATGTGTGCTGCAGAGGGCAGCACACATAGAACGAGGAAAAAGACGAAGATAAATAAAGATATTTCACCTTGTTACGCCTCATCTGAAAAGCACTGTTCCCTCTAATTTTTTTCCTTTATGTGCAGCAATAAAGGTGCTTCGTGCACTGAAACAAGCAATAACTTAATATGCAAGTATGTGCCGCGTGCAAGCTTCCAAAATCAGTGGCATAGCAAGGATACCATTGGCCCTAATCTAAGCCAGAAAAAAATTGACCTCCCCTCACCTTTGGGTTGGTATTAAAAGACAGCCATTACAGGGGCACAGTAGGCTCCTTCCACTTCTGAACCCTGGTGACACTGAATCTTATTCCCTAATCATTCTATGTATCATTCCTCTCTCTTCGCTAACGTCATGAATCTCTTATCTCCTCCTCACACCTTTTCTCCAGTAGGGATGAGGTGTTGTGGTTGTCCAAGTTATCCAGGTGGAAATTGAGGTCTCAGAGGAGGATGTAGTCTATTGAGGCAAGAGCGTGGTGAGCGATGAAGTCGGCTATGGCTTCGCTGAAGGGGGGTGGGTCCAGGAGGTCTGTAGACAAGGGTGCCGCAGAGTGTGGCGTTCGGGTTGGTCTGGATCTGGAAGTGGAGGTGCTCCATGTCGGGTGCATGGTTGTCGGAGCTGGTTGTGATTTGGACGGTGTTTCTGTGTACGATGGCGATGCCTTCTCCCGGTTGGTTGACAAGGTCCTTGTGGATGATTTTGTAGCCGTCGGAGATGGCGGTTGCGATGCCCGGGCTGAGGTGGGCTTCATCCATGTTTCTATGAAGAAGGCAATGTCAGGGGAGATGGAGTCGAGCAGGCCCCAGATCTCCACGGCATGTCTTCTGAGGGAGCGAGTGTTTATTAGGATGCATCTGAGGTGGTTGGGTCCGGTTCTTGAGGGTCATGCAGTTGGTGGGCCTGGTGTGCAGAGGCCGGCGAAGGTGCAATTGCGGCAGGTGAATGGGCCTTCGGTGTTCTTCAGCGATGCATGGGGCAGGCATTGGAGCGTCTGATGTTGAGTGCGTGGAGGGTGCTGGAGTCGTAGCGGTGGATGGTTTGGGGACCAGGGCATAGAGCGGATGAGCTTGCCTCTGGCACACCTTCAGTGCACGAGCGGCACAGCCGTGCAGCGACCACCATTAAGTAGTGTTGGGGATGGCTGGACAGCTGTGAAGCAGGAAAATGGTACTGGAGGGGGTCGGGCCGCGGGTGATGGGTGACTTCATAAATCTGACTTAGAGAATTGCATCACGCATGTACCACTTTGTGTGTTGCAAACGTGATGCAAGCCTCTCATAAATATACCCATGAATTCAAGTGAAACTTCTGCTGCAGGTGTAGCACCCTACGGACCCAATACTTGTCTCCACACACTGATTTCCATACTGTCAGGATCCTCTTATCACTTACGGAAACGAAATAGGGGCACCATAAACAACAAGCATTTGCAATGCAATAGGTCTCACATCTGTGAGAATTAGAGCTATTGGCGTTGTAAATGACAATGTTTAATACCCAGGTGTTTTGGTTTGTAGTAGAGTGGATATATGTGGTGTGCAGTGGAATGGGCTAGATAGGAATTGTTGGTTGTGGAATTATGTGTGGTGGAATTGAGTGGTGTGGAGTGAATTTGTGTAGTGAAGTTATGTGGCAGGATGTGCCGTGGAATTCTGTGGACAGTAATTATTTGGTATTGTGTGTACAGGAATGATGTGGAGTGGGATTGTGTGTCATGATTGTAATTATATGGAATATAATTTTGTGTTGTAGAGTGGTATGTAGTGGCTAAAGCTGCGGCGTGGGGAGTCTGAAGGGGCAGGCATTAGGTTCTGCTTCTGCTGGTAAAACTTGAGGCATCTCATTCTGTACATGGCATCAATAAATAGGCTGGAGAATATTAGGTAACGTTAAGCGCTGGGATATGGCTTTACAGAATGAGATGGGATTTACAAAATGAGGTGTGTGCAAGTTGAAGGAATACAATAATAGAGATTAAAGCAGACAGACATGCGACCTAGAGTAGGTACAACAATTGAAAGTTTATTGATGTACTCATTATGCCCAGTTTCTGCCTTCATGCTGGTACCGATTCTGTCAGGCTATTTATTCCTATAGCATTTGTCCTATGCTGATGCCCCTTCATCTACTCCATTAAGCAGTGCAGATATAATAAGGAAGATGGAATGCACCTATGTCACTGTATCCAGACGTGGGTACCTTGCTCACTTGTCCACTGGATTCAAGCTAGCATGGCTGATGAGGGGTGTTACCCCGAAACTGGCCCCAGGATGCTTGTTTCCGGTCCAGGAAAGACCTGGCTTGGCAGTTTGGGCTGGACTGTTCCCATAAGTAACAGGGTCAAGGCTGATTTGCATATGGCTGGGTCTGACCTGGGGTGGCAAAGTGAGCTAAAGAACGATGATGGATTCAACCCAGATCTGTGACTGGGGGTGAGTGTCTGAAAAGTTTCAGCACTCCGTCCATCATCTTCTTGTGTTTGCTTTGCTCGCCCTAATTTGGCAGGGTATGCCCAGACGTGGGTCCCTTGCTCACTTTGACACTGGATTCAAGCTAGCCTGGCTGATGAGGGGTGTTACCCCGAAACTGGTCCCAGGATGCTTGTTTCCAGTCCAGGGAAGACCTGGCTTGGCAGTTCGGGCTGGACTGTTCCCATATGGAACAGGGTCAAGACTGATGTGCATATGGCTGGGTCTGACCTGGGGTGGCAAAGTGAGCTAAACAACGATGATGGATTCAACCCAGATCTGTGACTGGGGGTGAGTGTCTGAAAAGTTTCAGCGCTCCGTCCATCATCTCCTTGTGTTTGCTGTGTTCGCCCAACGTTGGCAGGGTATGCCCGGACGTGGGTCCCTTGCTCACTTTGCCACTGTATTCAAGCTAGCCTGGCTGATGAGGGGTGTTACCCCAAACCTAGTCCCAGGATGCTTGTTTCCGGTCCAGGAAAGACCTGACTTGGCAGTTCGGGCTGGACTGTTCCCATAAGGAACAGGGTCATGACTGATTTGCATATGGCTGGGTCTGACCTGGGGTGGCAAAGTGAGCTAAAAAACGATGATGGATTCAATCCAGATCTGTGACTGGGGGTTAGTGTCTGAAAAGTTTCAGCACTCCGCCCATCATCTCCTTGTGTTTATTGTATCCATTGGAGGATTTCAACCTACCACCACCGTGTTGCATGATCTTCTACAACAAGGGCCCCAGGACGGGCTACACCCACTGTATCTGTTTTGGCATGAGCAGCCAGAAAGACCTCGTAGACCAGTGACTGAGCTTTATTTGTTAGTGAAGGCTGGTTCATAGGTAACTGTGCCTTATAGACCTGCAGGGGTGGCATGGTAGCTTTCAGGGCTTTATCTTGCAGCCTGCACATCCCTGCAAGCAGTTCTGTTTCCTGTAGCATAATGGCAAATGCGAAAGTGACTAACACTTTGGCCTTACTTCCCCCCTCTACTATGACGTGCACCCTTTTAATCTACAGGGATTGCAAGAAGAAGTGGCCATGTGTGAAAGTGAAATACTGTACAGTACAGTATTCCGCCTTTTGAACTCTACAAGAAGGAAGACTTTAGAAATCGTGGAGGTTAACATGTAGTTGGACTCCTGCCTAAACTAGGATTCATTTGTTTGATTCTCAATTATCTCTCCCCTTTAGGTTAACTGTGACACATTGGAGCCTGGTCAAAAATACTCCTCAGTAATATCCAAGCCTTTAGAGTGTGTATCTGAGAGAAGGAATTGTAAGTCAGATCATGTCAGTGAACAGTCAGTCGGATTTCTGATAAAGCAGTACATCAGCTCGTGCCAGGAAATTCAGTCAATGGCATGGAGAACTCACTGTGAGGTTTGGACCAATCTACACCCAATAAAAAACTTATGGAGAACAGGAGGAGGGATTGTGACAGATGGGAAGTAGATGCAAGCAGGGAAAAGACAGTAGAGAAAGGGGCAGGAGAAGTGGAGGAAGAAAGTGAGAAGGGGATATAAAGGAGTAGAGAGAATGGGAAGAGAAGGCTATGGGAGAGATGGCAAGAGGAAATGATGGAAGAGGGAAACACAGTGAGGAGTAGGAGGTGAAGTCTGGGAAGTCTGGGGAGAGCAGTGCTTGATTTGAGCCAATGGTTGCCAGTGACATCCACCACACGCATTTGAATTAATCTGACATTTAGTGAGAGCAAGAGAGGAACAAGCATGAAGGATACCTACCATCGCCAGGTGGCTTTCTCTAGCCACCAGTGACCCTGTCATTTCAAGTGCTGCAGAGGGTGTGGGTGGCGGCAAATCAGCTGCTGCAGGGGAGGAGGGGAGATGAACAGGTTTGAGCCCGGCTCAGCAGCTGATCACCGTGGCCCCTGCGGCTGTAGAGGTGATCCCGGGAGAGGCTGAGCCTGGCCGATGATGTAGGCGCCGTCTCCTTAACCCGGCAGCGGGGGTGGGAGGAGAGTAGAAAAGGTAGGCTGTTTTTGGTGGTGGGAGGGAGAGCACCCCATGGGAAGATGCAGCTTCAAAGCTGCAAGTAAAAGATAAATCACGGCGCTCGTGAAATGGGCGCCACGTTGAGAGTTTAAGTTGAGACCACTGCCTCCTCTTAAAGCAAACAATTGGCTGCATTAAAAAAAAAAATGTCTTTATTTAAAGGCAATCACAGACATGGAGGTCTGCTGACCATTGCAGGCAACCATCCCTATGAGGGCAGTGAATCGTAGTGGGTTGCAATTTGCAACTCAACTCAATATTCTTGAGTTAGTTCAAATTGTGACCCACTACAATTTATCTTTTGCAAAATGATCTATTAGTACATAGGTCAGTTCACAAAATTCCACACTGGTCGCAAAAATACTGGTAGCAAATTGTGACCAGTATTTTATGACCAGTGTTTATTACATCTGCCCAATTATTATTTAACTAAATATAATTGCAAAATGCACTTGTTTTTCAAATGAAACAATGCATTATATGGTGTGTTTACTCCAGGAAATAATGAAAATGAAGGTAAGAATTATGAGAGTAATGTAGTTGGAATGAGATCTGTTGGCATCTGGAATTGTAAAATGTGTTTATGGGTTTTCTGTAGAAAAACATGGCTATGATAAGTAGAAGACTGCTCTACATGGAATTAATTCAGGAAGAATGCATTAAAATATGAACCTGGGTTATATTAAGCAGTCACAACATGTGAGTACAGTACAATGAGCTGCTAAAACAGCGGCCATGGGCGGCTAACTCCTGAGCACGGGGCTCACGGTTCGATCGGCAGCTCAGCCCTGCCCAATGTGTCTCTGTAAAAGCTCGCTTAATCATCCCGTCGGCCTTGAGACCCTTAGGGGTGATTAGTTCGCGCTTTACTAATACTGGGTTATAGGTTACTACAGGGAGTAGGAGATTCTCAATGATTGAATGTGAAACATCCACACATGAAGACAACAAAGGAGAAGTCAGTGAATAGGGAAGGTATTCTTAAAGATATGTTTTCAGTTTCTTTCAGAATTGTAGAGTAATGTAGAGAGTTGCAGATGCATTTAGAGATTGTTCTCTAATTTGAATGAAGGAGAAGGTGTCCTTGTGGATCATCTGTTTATAGCATTGCTTGACCTCATGTCTTGCCATTGATTAGCATCTTGTGATTTCAGTTCCCTTACAGATGGTCTCTCCCACTGAGAGACAGCCAGCGTTTCATTTAACAACAGCTTTTCAGATGATGCATAGAGTCTCAAATTGAGCTCTGACCTGGGAATGGATCAGATGCAGACCCTTCAAGGAAGGGTTGATGAGATTTACTTTTTAGGACTTTTTGTATCTGGAGATGGGGACAACAGAGAGGCCTGTGAGAAGGTTCTGAGAAAGGGTGTACTCTATATTTACATACAAGAATCAAGACTTATGCTGTGATGAAGAGATTTAATGAGGAGATCCTGTTTTGCTCTGATGCTCCTGCCCTGTTTTGGGTGGGGTTACTGTCACTAAGGACTGAATGCCCTTTGGAGGATGGATGGGCCATCATCAAATGAAAGGTTTCTAATGACAGGGCCAGGAGAAAATCTACCATTGGAAATCCACTGCTTCCTCTAACTATAAAATATAGCAGCTGAACCTAAAGTGTGGTGGGTGTTAGCACTGCTGATTTACTGCAGTCCTCTTACTCTGCCAAACTCTAAATCACCCATATGATTTTAGGCATATCACTCAACTCAAAGAAACCTGGAAGTCTTTCATTTAAAATAAACAGCTGTTGGTGCATGTAAGGATTTCTTTGATTCTTTATGACTGATTCCCAAAGAAGTCAGCTTGTAAGTAAAAAAATAAACATTCACAAAATGTACCTACAATTAGTTGTAAAATCATGCAGACAGCAATTTTTTCGGCACAGAGTTGAAGTTACCCTCACTCCCCCCTCACTCTTCGCTCCCTAAGAACATCAGCTATGGTGTACCTCAAGGCTTGTCCCTCAGCCCAACCCTCTTCAATGTATACATGACATCCCTGGCAAAACATTGTCGAGAGCCACAGACTCAACATCATCTCCTACGCCAACAATACCCAACTCATCCCCCCCTGAGGAACGACCTAACGACCTACAAGGACAAGTAACAAAGATGCATGAAAGACATGGCCGTCTGGATGAACAGCAACTGCCTCAAACTCAACACCAACAAGACAGAAGTACTCATCTTCGGGAAAGGCAAGGATACCATCTGAAACAAATGGTGGCCACCTGAGCTGGGCCCAACCCCCAAACCCACAGAACATGCCCACAAACTTAGCATCATCCTCGACAGCTTGCTATCCATGAAGAAGTAGGTTAGCATCATCTCCTCCACTTGCTTCCTCACCCTCCGAATGCTCGGGAAGGTCTTCAGATGGCTCCCAACCAACACCAGGTGAACAGTCACACAAGATCTAGTCACCAGCAGACTAGACTAGAGCAACACCCTCTACATAGGAAGCAACACCTAACTCATGACGAAACTCTAGACTATCCAGAACACAACAGTCAGACTCATCCTCGACCTCCCCAGACAGATGCTCATCACCCCTCACCTCAGGAAACTCCACTGGCTACCATTGGTGAAGAGATGCCAGTACAAGCTGCTCACCCATGCTTACAAGGCACTACACAGCGAAGGACCGGCGTACCTCAAAAATTGAATGAATTTCCACCAGCCTACCAGGAAACGCCGCTCTAAATCACTCTCCCTAGCAGCCACCCAATGAATCTGCCGGACGAACAGTGGAGGCAGCTCCTTCTCCCACCTAGCGGGTAAGGCCTGGAACAACCTCCCACTGCACTTCAGAGCCTCACCATTGCTCTAGCAGTTCAGAAAAGACCTCAAGATCTGGATGTTCAACCAATAGGAGAACAGGCAGCATAATCTCCCAGCGCATCGAGACCCTCACGGGGTGATGCAGCCGCGCTCTACTAATGCTGATTGATTGATTGACATGTCATAAAATGTACATGGGGTACTTATTGATCACACAAAAAAGTAATCTTTTGCCCACAGGTAATGTTGGAAGTAGTCAACAGGGAACTTGATCATAGTCATTATCTCTGCACAAAAATGCTTCGCTTACACACACTGCATGATTGATTCATAAAGAAATTCATAAATCCGTACCTACAAGTTTACACCTGATGGGTTTAGATTCATGAATATCGGGATTTTGCAAACCTTTCCAAGAATTCTCATGGAATTCTGAAAAAGTGACAGATTTCCAGAAATACACTGGATAATTTCTAATTACGTGTCTGGGAAGATCTTTCCACGTGCAATATGTTGCAACATGTATAACTGTGTTTGAAGGAAAGATGTCCTCACATGTGTGCAATTGCCCCTTATAATTTTTATTTTTTTAATTCTGCCCTTAATTGGAGTAAATCTCTGACCATTTTCTGGTTGGAAAGGATAGGAATGAATTAGCAAACTTTTTGTCAATACTGAAATTGTGAGTGTTCTCAACATTTCCTCAATCAAGAACACCCAGTCCCCATCCCTGAAACAGGATTCACCCATGCATCTGTTCACACCCTTTTACTTATTAGTACACATGATTAAATCTATTTCTGAGTGCAAATTCATTTTATGTGAATATTCTGCATTTGTACATAAATGAACCAACATAAATGCCTTTGTGAATTAATCTCCCATAATGCAATTTAAACACATGAAGCGCATTACAACTTTGTGGAGTGATGCAACCATGGGGGCTATTGAAGCAGGATTATCCATCAAGATTCTTACATTGAATATGGAATTGGGGTTTTACATTTTCTTTAATATGCTAAAACTACACCTCACTCTATTATTTAAAACAGTTTTCAAGAAAAAAGGAAAGGCCTTGTTCTTTCATCTATGAGGTTTCATTGTTGTACTAGTAGTGAGAAAGGGTGAACACCAAGCTGCAGTTCCTAACACTGAAAGAGTCAAGATAAGCATTGATGCAGTGTAAAAAAATAAATTTTTACAATATTAGATATTAGATATTTATCTAGCCCTAACCCCAAAGAAAGTCTGTTGTCAAGCCATGACACACAGACCTATCGCTATCTCTAACTAAAAAGAGGTTTATTAATGATGCATATAAATTGTTTTGCATAAGCACCTGCTGGAGAATACAGGTACTTTGCAAAATGTTCAAGTCTGCTAACCTCACTATTGAATTTTATGGCAAGATCGGAGGCTCTGATTATGTGCAAGGACATTTTTATGTACTTCCCCATAAGCAACACATAGTAACAGAATTTAAGGACTCACAATATTTGTTCTGTCTTGCAGTGCAGCTTCTTTAATGCTGTTTTCTGGGGGGGGAAATTAAGTTACTAAATTCCGACAAAAGGTAGGTGTGAAAACATTCTATTCCAAGCCCCAAGTTGGCCATCTGCCTCCCTGTCTACTCTGCTGATGGGATGTTGCAGCTTCCAATAAAGTTCTTTAGTGCTCTGAAATATAAAAAAACATTATTTGAATCTATCCAAAATGTCTCCTATGCTTGATGAACATACTCTTAAAAATGTTAAATTCATTAATAATTATTATTTAACCATTTTATAATACCAATCTCCTGCATTACTCATGGGTGAAAAAAATGGAGGGATAATCGAGGCCTGTGATAATAAAATCTTGATTTTATGTTCACAATTAAGCTTGGAAAATCACAATTTTATGACAATACCTGATTATGTGCAAGTTTAAAAGCTTTGCACAACACATTAAGAAGCATGTAAGATAGGTTTCAAATTGAATTTTAAAAAGATGGACACGTTTGACCAATCTGCAGACTTGATAAGATCGTCCAACTAAAACCCAAGGATCCAAAATTATCCTTCTCCGAGATTTTATGTGGAACTTTATTCAGCTGCCAGTCTTTGGCAGAAAGCAACTGATAGGGAAAGTAACACTCACCTGAGAAATAATCTGAACTTTGTCCTCTGCCTCTGGATTCTTTCCTTATCTGGGGGTAGAAGCCTATGAATGCTCGAAATTTTCCGAGACCACCCTCTTCTTGTAATATAAAATTGTTGTCCTCGCTAAATTCCTTTAGGTCTATCCTGTCAGTGACCTGGAGAGAGACATCTTTGGATCAATTCTCATGAGGGTACGGTTCCTCCTTTCAGCTGCAGTAGCTGTGTCAGCATTACTAACTAGACAAGTGGTACAATGAATCGAGCTCCTAAGACAATCACTATCAATAGAAACTCATTTCAAGACAGCGTCCTCCATCATATAGAAAATTAGTGCTGGTGAAGCAGCAATTTATCCTGACATAGTTTGAGGGATTTTTCTTTCCCACTTTTAATATATACCAAGCAATTTTGGGGTCTAATTCAAGAGTCTGACATACTCTATATATCACCACCAGTCTTGAACACTAAGACCTTAAAATATTCCTTTTCTCTGCCTTCAAAGGTTTTTTCATCTTAATATGTAAATATTTTGCAACATGGTCCATAGGCCACCATTCTTTGCGCCTAAGATGATGTATCCCACATGCTCAGACATATACAAGCCTTGGGAATCTTGACTTACATCCTTATTATTATCCCCATCATTTAAATTGTGTCTGAAAAGATCCAAATCCATTTTCATGAGAATTTTGCAGCACCAAACCATACTGCAAACAAATCAGCATTTACATTTGTCAATGCCATTTTAACAAGCTTTTTTGTACTTCAAAAAGGATGCCACTCATATCATCCTTCCTCGTTCCACCGGTGGGTGTGTTATTAGCAGGTAATCCACGTCTAGCAGAAAACGATTTCTTCTTTTTCCTCATTAAATAATTTTTCTATGAAAGAGCCTGTATCACAAGATGATACTTCCTTTTGGTTCACTGAAAAACCAACCTACTCTTCTTATTAGATTTCCTAACATTTCTATCCTCACCTTCTGAATCTGATAGGGAAAAAAACCTCTCGCACTCAAATCACTGTTCATAAGTAAGCACCCATCTGGCGCTAAATAAGAGACCTTTTAGGAAAACTCCAAACTGCTTTCTCACAACTGCTTTTCAGGTGTTAACTCCACCTACCACCTCACTTTTAGTAGGATCAGCAATGAAATTACTATGTGGTGATGTCATCAATGCCCTCAATGTCAGACATAGAATGTTAAGGGGGATTTGTGGTTCTAGTGTTGACCATTATCCTGATGCTGCCAAGGTTTGTGGTTGATAAGAATAAAGCTCTGCGTTCACTTCACGAGTTTTATTGTGTATTATTGAATCCATCTAATACAGAATACTGAAACTATAAGCAATGAAAAAAGGTAAAGAATACACAAAATTCACACTACCATACAGAAAAAAACACTTTAGGGCAGAAAGAAAACCTTTAGGAACAAAGCTTAAATCTCACGCATGAGAGACAAACTCAACAGGTCCCCACTCTATTAATAGAAACATTCAGTAGTAACACTCTTCACATACAAAAACAGAATACGTAACTGCACAAATATGAGAGCTAATAGAAATGCAACTTATCTTTCTGGGAAGCATTATTAAAAGAGGCTGTATTCCAAGATAGAAAGAATGTTGGGGGTCCTTAAAATGCTGTTACTATGAGCAAGTGCTGATGAAGAACAAAAAGGGATTGTCCATAACCAATGGTGAGGTTAGCAAAATTAGACACCTTGCAAAGTGCCCGTATTCTCTAGCAGCTGCTTGTGCAATACAGTTCATATGCATAATTAATTAGCTTTTATTTAGTTTGAGAAAGCATAGGTCTGTGAGTCATGGCTTGACAGTTTTCATTTGAGGAGTGGCTTTGATAAATCACTCCTGTTTTTTGCCATTTTGCCGAGTTCCTCTTTCAATCATGAAATGTCCTTTCTTTGTGATACTACTAAGTTCACCAGCCCCAGATAGGATGAAGCCAGGTTTAAGTGCTGTGAAGTCCTCCCATCTTCAACATTCCTTCTGCTTGAACCGTTTTATTACTCTTCGTACTCACAAATTAATTCTTTAGTTACATTTGTTCATCACATTCAGTTTTAAACTCCCATAGTCCAATGGAACTATGACAATGCCCTCCAAGAGTACTACCTCCTACTTCGGGGTTAACACCTTACTCAGTTATGGTCCTCTGTCAGGCATCATTTTTGTGGGTTTCTGTGATTTGTTTTCATTATTTATATGTCATCTTTATCTTTTCTTGTTAAGTCTGTTGATGCTATTGTAAAAGGTGAGATATCGCTGGTCATGGCTGGCACCAACGTGCAAAGTTTGTGTGTTGCATGGATTTTATCCTTAATATTTGTTATGTTATGTTATGTTGATTTGTATAGCGCACTAATCAACCGAGAGGGTATCCAGGCACTTGGGCACGTGTGGAGGTTTGTGGTCCCCAAGGTACTTGGGGCTTTGAGCGTACAGCTGCGAACTTTGTGTGGTACGACGTATTTGTCCCATTGTGGCCAGCAGGTGCATAGCTATCAGGTTTCTGATTGGGCCAATGCACCTCAGTTATGGATGCCTTTTGCTACCAACCCAGAGGATGGAGGCGGAAATTGTTCTTGCTTGCATTAGTGTCCATGAATCCCTTTCTATGGCACTGTTTGACAGCATTTTTTTGTTTGCGCTGAGACTCATAAAGATTAATTTGACTGCCTTCACCTTGTACACTTCTCCCACAGAGATGAAATGAATAGATCACTCAGGAATACAAGGAAGCAGATGTAGCTTGTGTAGTAGGAAATGTCCATAAGTACGAATGCTGTATAACTACCGGCAAACAGTTAGTTCCTCAATGTTCGTCACTCAAGCACATGGTTTAGGATCATTCCTGTCTACGCTATGCAAACTTGAGCATTGCTGAACGTGGTTCTGCCAGACATATCATAGTTTTGACTTTTTACCCTATGAGAACACTGCCTGTCAACTTATTTTAGTTGCCCTTTTTCATGTGTGCCCTGTGGATATCTCCTTGGTTCTCATCCCTCAGTTATATTAGTTCAAAATCCCCTTTCAGAAACAGTTGCACTATGAAAGAATATGAAGATGAAGATTACATACGACCATAAATGTACATCGAACAGAGTACTCTCTTACTGGGCAATGCTGAGATCTCTCACAGTTGCGGCGAGTTTCACATTAGCTGTGTTTCTTCACAGCGCTACATCCAAACCCTTCTACTGCTTGGTATACTTTATTTGTCCCTCCTGATTGTTTGCATGTTCCCTGCTTTCCAGGTCCATTCGAATACACCTCTCTAACTCCCGCAACACAAATAACCAGGATTGCGATATAATACATTTCCACCTGTCCGGGGCTTGGGATTTGCAGCAGGGGTTACTAGAGACACAAGGACAAGCGTCTCTGATTAATGTGTGCTCCAGGGTGCAAGAACATGCAGGGGTTGGCTGCGTCTGTTCACCAGCCTGTTCACCAGCCTGGATCATTGCCTTCAAATAATGCTAACACAGCCGGAGCACACCCTCTGGTATAGGACCTGATTCACAAAGGGCAGCTCGTTCCAGAGAAGCCCCCCCCCACCCCGAGTGCGGAGACTCCCCCATGACTGCGGGGCCTCCGCCTCTAGTGCGGAGACCCTTTGTAAATCAGGCCTTGAGAGTTCATGGAGGTATGGGATCAGTGTCATCATAAGGATTTTGGGGGCTCTGTGCAAAACATATTTTGGGGGCCTGTCTACTGAGCAACTTTAAATGTTATTTACCATTTCCTGCTAATTCAAGCCAAACAATACTACATTATATGTTAATCTGTAACAGTGTCACACAAAAACAGTTGGAATACGTCTTCCATGGCTTCCTAACAATTCTTATGATGACACTGATAGAGTGTAGTGGTAGACGGAGAGGAAAAGAGCATTAAATAGACAAATACAATCGACAGAGATCAAATAGAGAGATTGTTCAGTTTCTCTGCGCCTCTTGGAAAGTGTGGTCCCTAGCCAATTACCTACTTCCCATGCTTTACACCGCCTCCTCTGTCCAAAATGCAAAAGGGCGCAAACACTTGCACTGCCAACCCCCTCTCCCCCCCATCCGAATGCAAATCACATTTATGAATAAGGGCCTGTGTATAGAAAGATGCATTCTTCCAGCAGGAGCACTGTGGGACTGCATCTTAGTAAATTTGAAGCTCTGTTTCTTAACTCTTTACACTTTACACATATTTTATACATTATTTTGCCTCACGTTGGAAGAAGGCTCTAAAACAAGCACGTGGCAGGGTCGGCATCAGTTATTGGCACAGCAAGCAGTATTAAAACTTTCCCTGAACTTTACATACCAATAAAAACTTTCGTATTACGTATTTCTGGCATATTTGTCTCTGCAGTTTCTAACATTTTGCGCATATGGCCTTTTGTAAGTGGCCAGACATAATTCATTTCTTTGCAATATTTGATTAGCATGTATACAAGGCAAGCCAAATCATACAATTGACAGAGACCACACAGCCTTTTAATTAGAACCGTTTGGAGAACAATTTTCAATGCAATCCAGGGAGTATTTGCAGTAGGTGTTTTAGGGCTTCCAATTCAAGCTGCAGGCAAGACATGTTGCATTAAACTAAAATCTACCCGTAACCTAGTGATATAATTCATTTTTCTGTTTGCTCATGCTTGTAACCAAATAACACCACATTTTGTGGTTATTTGACATTTTAATGTGGAATGGTGGTAAAACTGTCTTTGGCACATTATAACCCTTTTTTTAAAGTTTTGCTCTTAGAATGCCTGCTGCTCATGGAAAGGTATAAATGCAAAAAGGGAAATCATTCAGAATACAAGGGCTGATTGTTTCAACGAAAATCACACCTGTTATTCACTTCATCCCTAGTGACTAATGGTGGGAAGTTGAACGTTTTATTCTGAATAACTAAACATAAAATGTTATTCCTTGGTTCACTTCAAACCATCAGTTCCCTTTTAGGGTGAGCTACAGCACAATGTGTGGGTGTGTGTGTGTGTGTGTGTGTGTGTGTGTGTGTGTGTGTGTGTGTGTGTGTGTGTGTGTGTGTGTGTGTGTGTGTGTGTGTGTGCGCGTGTGTGTGTAAATGTGGGCATGTGTGTGTGTGTATATGTGTGTGAGTACGAGTGTGCACGCACATGCGTTCGCACACCTATGTACATGTGAGTGTGTGTGTCTACAGGGCATGATAGAATCATGTTGTATATTAAAAAAATACGATTTTTCAGTGTATATATATCTGAAGCTCTTGATGAAATCACTGTACCATTACCATTGTAATATTGAGAAATTCAAAAATTGTTGAAATATTGGGAAGTCATTGGATTTTTCAAATGTTTTGGAAAGTGTTTATCTCAACTGTAGTCCTTTCTCTTGCATTTTATCTAAACAATACTATTTAAACATCTCAGCCATGGCTTCTGTTCTTACTCCTTCTGGCCACTTTTGGAGCCTTTTTCCCGATGTACAGCCTCCCACTGTTCCAATGTACTTCTGACACAATGACACCCAGATGCCTGCTCTTTGGGACCTCAAGGCATCGGCTGCACTTGAACTCAGGTTTGTTGACTTTCGTGTCTGACAACTCAAGGCACCCGAGTGTCTCACTTGGTACACCCTAAAATGACCTCCGCTTCTGGCTCGGTGTCGACAGGTAGAATATCATGCAGAGATGGTCCGAAGAATTGGTGAACCTGACCTGCACATAGCACCACTTATCTACTGAAATTGCTCACTCCAGGGGGTCTTCTACGGTCTCAGGAAATCACTTATAACTACCAGACCCCTGACCCTGGTCTTGTGTGACGCTCCCCCTGGCCGCAGTAATAGAGCTGTGAGCCAAGGATGACTCCTCAGCCTTGCACCTCGAGGCCCTCTGAGGTTTGATTCCTGCCTGCCACGGATTGTCAGCTTCACTCGCCATTGCCCTGTGTGTTGCATATTTACTTTATTTCCTTTTTCCTCATTGTTAATCCTGTTGTGCTATTGTTAATTGTTATTTCCCTTCTGTTGCAACTGGTGTTATTGTATTGCTTTGCTCCCACTTCTGCTGTTGCCATCGGCTGGTTTTGTCTGCCCCCGCACCCTGCTGGTTTCCCGCCCTCCCGCCTCCCAGCCAGCCCCTCCCACCTTCCAGAACTACTTATAGAGGCTGCTGCGTGGCCGCACCGCCGGTGTGACAAAAGTGCACCAAAGGCAAGCCCATCTGCACACCTGGACCGCACCCAGCGTTGGGAACCCTGGCTCACCAGGCATCCACTGCTACACCACCGCCAGACTTCTATCCCTGGACCCCAAGGGCCACGACAACAACTGCTGCATCGCCTCCCCAAGATGCATGGAATGACCCTTCACCTGCCACCACTGCCGGTTCCCCTGCCACACCGAAACTACCTGCCGCACCTCCACATCCAACCTCCAACTCTCAGGAACAGCTCCAGTGCATGATGCTCAACGCCCAATCTCCTTGCAAGCACAACACCAAAATCTGGGTCACAATCACCACCCACAGCCCTGACGTGATGTTCATCACCGAGAAATGGCTCACACAATCTTCTGCACCCAACATCACAACCGCAACATCGCACGGATACAAAATGATACACAGAGACCGGGCCAACAAACACAGAGGAGGCGTCACCATCGTCCACAAGGAGACCCTCCAATTCACCATCACTGAAGACGACACTGCATCCAACATGGAGCACCTCAACTTCCATATTCGAACCAATGCAAACACTACCATCAGAGGAACCCTCGTCAACAGACCCCTGAGACCCTGCCCCGGCTTCTGCAATACCATCTCTGAACTCATCGCCCCCTCTGACAATCGACTCCAATGACTGCATCTTCCTCGGCAGCCTCAACTTCCACCTTGATGACCCCAATGACACCAACCCCGCCAACCTCTTGGAAAGTATGTGCAACATCAGACTCACAAACTGGCCATCTGTCCCACATACTGCCCAGGACATACCTTGGACCCCATCTTCACGTCCAGTGACAGATTCAAATTCAGTCACACCACAGAACTCACCTGGACTGACCACAGCATAATCCACTTCTCCATTGCAGGCTCACCATGACCCACTCCCATGCCCCCACACATGCCTGCCGCAATTGGAGCAAAATCACTGAGACCCAATGGACTACTGCCCTTAACGTCACCAGACCCCTCACCACCAGCAACCTGGAGCTAGCCATCCAAAACTTCTCCGACTGGATCTGCTGTTGCTCTGACACCTTCGCACCCATGAAAAGAGCCAGCATCAGGAAACCCTCCAAGAACGCCAGTTGGTTCACCCCCGAGCTCTGCACCCTCAATCATGAGTATAAGCGACTGGAGAGATGGTGGAAATTCAGCAGGAACCCATCAGATCTCACCACTTTCAAAGCTGCACTCTGCAAATACCACCACTGCCTCAAGGAAGCCAAAAAGGACGCACTAACCACCCGGATCAAAGCCAGCACCAATCACACAAAAGAACTCTTCAGCATCGTCAGAGAATTCTCCTGCCCGTCGGCCACCGAGACCACAACTTGCCCTTCTCAAACCCTCTGTGACTCCCTGGTGGACCACTTCCATGATAAGAAACTTGAGATGTGGACAGTAGACCATAAACGACATGTGCAGCACCCGTACCGTAAATTACCAATACATTTTAGATGCAAAACAATTTTGTGTGCAGATTCCCAAATGTGCCCCCTGTCCAGAAGCACCTCCCCTCACCAGGGGATACAGAACAAAGAAACTAGATTGAAGCTGCACCACAACTCATCAGAAAAGTCCATAAAGAAATATCCATAGATATTGAGGAATCCTAATTCAATGAAAAAAGTCACTGCTAGTGCAAAGTATACAATGTTTCTCTTCTTTATTGTTCAATTCGTACAAAACCATCAGCCAACGCGTTTCATCCTTTTTACATAGGACTTCTTCAGGGCTGGAAGTTAAAAAGATATATACAAGACATTTACAATAAACACACTCTACATAACCAACAACATTTATATGCGCACAACATATATATTACATAGACAAAGCATACATGTATTGGAGAAATCCCTTAAAAACCATACCCAAGCTAAAACACAAAAACTACAACATGAACAATTTATTAAAAACACAAATAGTATTGACGTACATATGTCAAACAGGATGAAGAAAGAAAAGGAGAAGGGAGATGGAAAATCTAGTGATACGAAAGTTCAAGATTGAGAGACAACTATAACCCTATCATAGGAGATAAGACGACAAAGTACACGCCTAACCTGACCGTGAAAATGCCACTAAAAAGGACATAGAGGGAAAGTCAATCCATAAACACGCCGGTGGTTACAAGACCAAGTGCACCCCATTCTGAGACCATCAGTGAACCATAAGCACCGATGTGAAATACCCCATGTGCAAACACAAATGGGGGCCTACCAATATCAATCTAGGGCAGCAGATCATTCACTGTGTTGTGACCCGGTTGCAAGAATTATCTTGAGCGAAAATTATAGCTTGGTATCTGGAAGTCAAGCCACAAGAATATATCTTATGCAATCAGTAGCGCATCCACCATTATATATAGATGGGTAATGACGTGCGCTATGTTATTATGATGCCTACCTGTTCAAAGTTTCAAATAAATGATCCAAGTGGAGCTGGTACAATTTATGTGTCGTAATCCAATGCCCAAATGTATCAGAGTTCCATGAGCGCGTGGTGTGATAACCATAGAACAAAATTGGACGTGCAAGTTCAATTTGGGACTAGCACATAGCGATGGAGAAAATCCACCCTAACCTGTAGACAAAAGAATACCATGTTTACCTTTAATGAATTATGTCTATGGATCACTGAAAGAAAAAAGCAATAATAAATTCCAAATACATTAAAAACAGTTTATCGTAGTATATTCCTGTGAATGATCCTGGTCGTCAGGCGATCCCGAATTGTACCCTGCACATATAGTACACCGCTAGTGAACAGAAGCTTATAATATGTGCACAGTCGGTAATGTTGTCTATCAAGAGATACCAGCCATTTATCCAAAAAGGCAGGTGGTTAATTAAAACCCATATTGCCCAACAATTATAATTGGCACTATACAGGCCTGACATCATTTAGGCAAGGAGTAGAAAGAGTCATGTACCACCAATAGCACGGATGTATACCTCAACGAGAGATACACTGCATGCAATGACAGACTTGCAATATACGTAGAACATGCGGCCTGCCAATTATGTATAGCAACACAGATACACACTACTGAAAGAGTTCATTAAACTCCCGTCTTAGGTCATGGCAATATGTTTAAACTGAGAGACATAGCAATTGCCAGAGTGCACCCTTTCACTCGGACCCGAGTAGTGGTGCACCAAAAACCAGAGCTGCTATAGCCATGCGGCAGCCAAATACCCTCAGGCAAGGACCAAGGCGATATACAATTGGAACATGCACGCATCACTGTATCCTGGTAAGAAACGTGACTTAGGGCATGAAGGGTGGCTATTCCGACCCACAAGCTACAGCAGTGACAAAACTTACTTCGAACGAAGTGCAGCCTGGCGTATTACCACCTTCAAAGCGACCACAAAGAAGCTGAGCCATGTAGTAGTCCGTCTTTTATGTAGCCAGACAACGCAACGTGATCACATGGCACAATCCCCATCGTAAGGAAAACAAGCGCCTGCACTTCCATGATTAGATAAACATCTACAGCAACTTCAATATGCAGCCTACCGACCTCGTCCACCTCGCGACTCACACCGGCATCTCCCACAGCCACCTCACCAAATGGACACCGCTCACCACGCCAATCATCACAGCAAACATGGCCTCAATTCACTCAGGAGCACCGACAGACCCCTGCCCCCACCACGGCTTCAACCTGGGACAGAAGGAAATCAGCAGCGCCCTCACCGACAGCCCCAGCTTATCCATCTCCACAACCACCTTCCCTGATGCCTAGAAACACGCGGCTGTGAAACCCCTCCTGAAGAAATCCTCCACCGACCTGAACGAGCTCAAGAATTACTGCCCCATCTCTCTGTCCCCCTTCCTGGCCAAGGTCCTGGAGAATGCCATCAACCGCTAGCTCACAGCCACCTGGAAGAACACAACCTTCTCGATGCCACCCAGTCTGGCTTCCACGCCAACCACAGCACCGAGACTGCCTTACTAGCCGCAACCGACGATATCAGATCCATCCTATCCTCGACAGTGGCGAGATTGCAGCCCTGATCCTCCTTGACCTCTCAAAAGCCTTTGACACAGTATCCCACCCCACCCTCATCACCAAACTCCACCACATCAGCATCAGAGGAAATGCCCTCAAGTAGATCACCTCCTTCCTCACAGGATGCACACAGAAAATCTGCGTACCACCTTTTACCTCCGAACCCAAGAGCATCATCTGTGGAGTCAACCAGGGATCCTCCCTCAGCCCTACCCTTTCAATGCTTACATGACTTCACTGGCTGACATCGCCCACACCCACAGACTCAACATCATCTCATACGCTGATGACACCCAAATAATCCTATCTCTCATGGAAGATACCTCCACAACCAGAGTAACTTCCAGAATGCCTGACCTAGGTCACAGACTGGATGAGATCCAACTGCCTGAAGCTGAACGAAGACAAGACCGAAGTGCTCATCTTCAGGAAGAATACCTCCCTTTGGAACGACACGTGGTGGCCCACTGCGCTCAGACCTTTACCCACCCCTACCAGCCACCCCTGCAACCTCGGCATCATCCTGGACAGCGATCTCTCCATGAAGTACCAGGTCAAACCAGTAGACTCTTCCTGCTTCCACACCCCCACATGCTTTGTAAGATTTTCAGATAGATCACCGTCAACACCAGGAAAACAGAGACTACAGACTTTACAGAACACCGCAGCCAGACTCATCCTCAACCTCCCCAAATGGACCATCATCACCCCCCACCTCAGAAACCACTACTGGCTCTCTGTCCAGAAGAGATGCCAGTTCAAGCTGCTGACCCACTCATACAAGGCCCTCCACAACACCAGACACTCCTAATTCAAACACCACCTGACTTTCCACCAGCCAACCAGACAACTTCAATCCTCCTCCCTAGCCCTCGCACACGTCCCCCACATCTGGTGGAGCCACAGAGGAGGTCGCTACCTCTCATATCTCGCCGCCAAGTCCTGGAACGACCTCCCACTTCACCTCTCTCGCAGACTTCAGGAAGGGACTCAAGATCTGGCTCTATGACTAAGGTACATCTCTCCTCAGCACCTGGATACCCCCGGGGTGATACGCTGTGCTATTTAAATACGGACTAATTGATTGATTGAGACCCGCTCAACCCTCTGAAGTCACATTTAACAGTGAAGCCATCCTCCTCTCTCATCCTGATGGCTCATTGCAGGGAAACCTTGCCTCCATACAGACCATCAGGTGTTGATTACACAACTCTTTGAAGGGTCCTTTTATGGATTGGCTTTCCAGGTAATTTCCATTGTCTCGTCTTCCTGTGCTGCTTAAGTGAAACCAGGTCAGCCACTGGACATAAGTAGTTTCAATTTCAAAACATGCCACATTCCAGTGGCCTTGAGCTACCCTGGCTACATCATCTGCCACCCTGACTTGCTCATATTCTGTGACTGAAAGGCAGCTGACTTTGGTGTACTCCATCTGAATATACCAGTTCCATTCAAGAACAAGCACACTATGTTTCCCCATCCTCATATGCACTTCTCCAATCCATTAGAGGCTCCTCACCCATCACTGGACCTTGATGTAGAGGACAGTCAACACAAAAGAGACTACCTTTCTACCATCTTTATTGAGGGCCACCATATTACTCAAGGATAACCCAACATAAGAGAAGGGCCACCCTTTTCTATATTGAATTATTTTTCAACTCTTCTCCAGCATTAAAGTTCAATTTACCTCTAATCTCGACCCCAGTCCTAACATCTAGTTGGTAACCACTCACTCACCCTCTCCACGTCCTCTGCATATTCTTGAAAGTGTACAATTAATTCCAAACAACACTAAAACAATCCTAAATACTGTCTAAGAACGTTTGCACACTCATTGTGTATGCTCTCCAGAATCCTGCCAAGTAATCACTATCTGGTTATACTCTTTATCACTTAGGGCCTGATTACGACTTCGGTGGTCCATCGGACCGCCGAACGTGTGGTGGCGGTCCCTTGACCGCCAGATTGGCGGTCCACCCGCCGTATTACAAATACAGCGGTGGGACCGCCACAACCGCCGGGGATCATGGATCCCACGATGGTGGCATGACGGTCAGAGGCCCTAAAATGCTAGGAGATCCTCACCGCCACATTGTTCATTGCGGTGAGGCTGCCATGAACACTGTGGCAGTGAGGAAACAAAGGGCGACTTACAGGGCCCCCTGTTGCCTCAGGGCCATGGGGTGCCTGCAGGAGGGCATATGTTGTGCAGTCACCCCATTTCCTGCATGGCTTTACAGTCCATGCTGTGCAGAAACGGGATTTGACATTCCCAATGCGGTGTCTTTTTAATAGGCACCGCAGTGGGAGTGCCAAAGAACCACCCGCCAGACCATGAGATAACTTGTAACTGGAGGGTGGCCAGCGGTCGAGTTTGGCGGTCTTGGAGCGGGGCGCTGGCGTGGCAGCCTGCTTGAAGACAGCCAAACCTGTAATCAGGCCCTTAGTCCTTTCAATAAGCATGTAATTTTTGAGGACAAAGAGTAAACTAGTAGAACAATATACAGCAAGCAACAAATTAAATAAGTTAATATATAATTAGAATATAAGCAGCAAAATATTTTATATACCTACCTAGCAGTTTAAGAGTATCAGTAAAACCTGGTAGACACACACTCTGATTCATCAAAAGTATTAACTCTCCCACCACTACCTCAGCAGAACCATCCACAGATAAATCTAATTCTTCCTTTATCTCATTCTTCAATGTGCACCAAGCAGTGAACATGCACAACACATCCACTATCTGCTTATTGATGAAAACGTATCCCTCTTTAATGCAAGTGGAACTTGGTTCACACACTGCCTTAATGTAATTCTAAACCAAATTCTCCTACCAACCTTCAAGTCATTATTCAGCAGCCACCTAAGTAAATGAGGAGGGATTTTGATTAATTTGCAGTCCAGCAGGCATTCATGCACCTCTTTAACACTTAAACCATGCTGGCTGTGTTTAAATGAATCCTTTTCATCCATGCTATTGTAGTCTGCAGACTATTGGAATGCAAATCATTTTATCTCAATGCATCCCAGAAGTTTTCTAAGTGCCATGCCCCTCCCATCACAGGTGCGTGTTACTTCAATATGGCGTCTATCTTGAGTCCGTAACCTTTTTGAGTAACTTCTTATGCCACTCTTGGGGCAGGTAATCTTAATTTGGATCTATTTGAACCCTGTGATCACGCCGGTTAACTGGATATAAGGACCGATGTATCAGTCTCGTTACGCTCGCACTGACGGAGGACCGACGACCCGGACGGCGTCATTCTGATATTCTGCGGAATCTCTCTTGACCTCTGTGAGTATTCCATGCCCCTGAATCTTTAGGGAGTAGGGAGGGTACCTAGCGTGTAGGACACCTAATTTATCGGGTAGGCTATTCCCAATGTTGACAGGTCCTTTTTCTGTCTTTTTCAGCTTTATATATTTGCTGTATATGTTTGGATTCAGAGCCCTGGCATTTTTGGCATTCGAAGTTGATCGTTACTGGAAAGCTCATTATATATGTGGACCCGCCGTTTGCTAATCTGTAAGTTAGGTTGTTATTATCAGATCGTGGGTCTCAATCCTAGTGTTGGGGGTGACTGACTTCTATGTATACCTTCCATCTTCCGTAGCACCTATTGCGCTGCCGATCATTCTAGATTCCATCGCAGCCTTCTGCAGCCTACTGGACGTGAATTGGGGCGATTTCCTCTAACTATTATGTATGTAAGGCTGCGGATCCCCCAAAAAATTTTCTAGTCCTATAGAATGGTGAATGCATAGTTATGCTTTTTCCATCTTTGTCTCCCAGCTTTGATCGCATCATCCTCTACAATTATGTCCACGGGTGTGTGTACCTAGGGGACCCTGGGCGTCCCCATTGCGATAGTACGTATGGCACTCCATATCACTACCCCTTTACTCTTTGAACTTATATTAAGGGGATAGATGTCCTTACCCTACTATCTATCTTTTCAGAAACGACGACCGCAATCGAGGTAATTTCCTTGCGCTCGGGGACTTCTAATATCCCCTAGAGGCATATCCCTTTGGAATAGAACGTCCTTGGAAAGTATGTTAGTTTTTGCTTTATACTACATACTCTTTCCTATATCTGTTTCAACTTTGTCATTTCTGTATATATTTCTCTCTCTTTGATATACCTCTCATCTCCTTGGGTATTTTGGGGGATTTTTTTTAATACTACACGCCGGGTGAGATTGTTTTCTTTTTATATTGCACTATTGTGGTATCTGGGACATGTGGTCTGGTCATCTTGCTCCTTTCTTTCTTTTTAACCATTATTAAATTATAAAATTAGAAATTATGTACAGATTCATTATGTCTGTTTGTCCCCACAGATTAGTGTGTTTACATTGTACAGAGCCCAGTGCACTATATTTTATGGTTTTTGGTGCACGAGTCACAGATGGCTTCTAACCACTGAACAAAATTATGAATTCAGCGCCCTGATGAAGGATGGTTTAAGTACATGGTATCTCCGAAACGCGCGTCGGCGCAGCTTTTGTGTTTTTGTACATTGTGTGTAATTTGGACATTTCTATGTATGTCCATTGAAGTCTAATGTAATATTGTTTTGTCTTTCACACTATATGGTTGTTTTTTTGTGTGTTAATTTTGGAGACATGTACAGATTATGTATGGTTCCTCATTAAGTTCTATTGCAACGTATATACTATGTGCTTAATTGTCTTTTTATATATGTAATGTCTGAACTTGTACTTATGATATCAATAATTTTATAAAATTATAAATATGTTTTGATAATAAATGAATTAAACTATATTTCTGTGGGGCATTGTTATTCTGGATATATTACCGAATTCCAAAAAATTGAGTAGGGGGGAGTGTTTTCCTGTTGTTTATTGCTGTATTTTCCCTGGTTCTTCCCCTCATAAATGATATTTTTAGGGACCCTCTTATGTGCTTTACTGCAAAACTAAAATGTATACAGAACATAGCTTTCAGATTCATATGTGAAATTAAAACACATAGCATACATCCGCACCTCATTCCAAGCCCAGGGCCAGCTTTAGCACTGGTGGTGACAGTTGCGACAATCTTTTTTGGCGTCCCCCTACCCAATGCCGTCTCATAGGATTCCTTCACCACCACCCGGCAAAAGTGCCCCTCATCTCTCCATAGCCCCTCTCTCACATACATTTGTTTTCAAGGACTGGTAAAGGCTGGCTTTACTAATCCACTCAGCTATCCACATGCAGCAGGCATATTAACCATCCGCACTACTTTATAGCAAGTCAAAACTGGCACTAGATAAACTCCGATCTCTCTCGCTAGCAGGAACATTAATCACAATTTTTTTTAGTGCTACCTGAAGGCTGTACAGAGAAGGGACTCTGCAGCAGGTGCTTAAGTTATTGACAAGTACAGCACCCCCCAGAGGTCAGTGCCCCTCCTCCAGGTCAGCGCCCGGTGCGGCCACACCGGTCGCACTGCCCTAAAGCGGGCCATGTCCAATCTGAAATTGTTACCCATCAAAATACAAATAAAGGTGAATGCCCTCAGTATCATATGGCAATCCATTTATCACAGATATTCTAACTTTTTACTAAACACTTTATACAGGCCACAACGCAAAGAAATCTTTCGTCCACCCGAGATCCAAATCTGACTACCATCAACATAATGGTTTCAGTGGAACAACAGTATTTGTACTTTGGAATTAGCTCCCTAAACAAGCAGACACACCACTAATCTAAAGAGCTTAAATTCGGTGTCACCAGATTTTCAGAACGAAAAACCGGGACAGCTATTGACATAGAAATAGGATTAAATGTTGGCACTGGTCAGTTAACTGTCAATATTTAGTTCTATTTTTATGTCAATTGCTGTCTGCATTATGTATAGGTGTGATCAAGACAGCAAGTCTGTTGAAACGCGTAACCATGAATAAACTGTGATTGGCAAATTCCTGAGCGTGTGTCATACTTGGAACGTTTTGTGGTAGAATTTCACCGGCTGGCTCCACTGGTATCACGCACCACCTGCCAACGGGCCAGGATTCCGGAAGGAGTAATCTTGGTGTAAGAAATGTATATAATTATATTTATATTCACTGAAAAAACCATAGGTTTCAGACACGTTATAGTTAGAAATTAGCATTTAAAAAACCTTTGAAATTCACTGAAAAAACCATAGGTTTTAGGGACAGTTATAGTTAGTTGGACATTTCACTCGTACAAAACCCGTGAAATTCTCCCGTTATAGTTAGTTCAGCTAACTATAACTCGCGCCCCCGCAATGCACTGCTGATGACGTCACATATTACATCACTCATGACATGGTCAGTGACATCACTGATGACATCACTGATGACATCTCAAATGACATCACTGATGACATGACTGATGACATCATCCACGTGATAATCTGATGCACCGCCTCACACCCTAATATAACCTTTGATACACCCACTCCCGGGCCACTAATTGGGGACTGGCCACTCGTTGGGGACCATGGGGGGGTCCCCAATCCCCGCACGGTCCCACCGGCTCCCCGCGTCCTGCGGGAGCCGGCATTGCTTTTCCATAAGGGGAGCTGCTGACATGCAGCTCCCTTATGGAAAAGCAATTCTGCTTGCTTCATTGAAGCGAGAGCAGGTTTCCCTGCTCTCGCTTCAATGAAGCAAAGCTAGTTTGCAATGACAGGACGGGAGCCGCGAGGCTCCCGCCCTGTCATTGCAAACTACAGTGTCCCGGGGTAGGCACCCCGGGACACTGCAGGAGCCGGCCCTGGGGGGTGGCGGTCCCCAGGGCTACCACGGGCTCCAGGAGGGGGGCCGCGCGGCCCCCCTCCCATGTCTTTAAAGCCCCGGGGAGGTGGTGGTCCCCGGGGCTCGGGGGTCCGTAACGGACCCCCAAATTTACATTTTTAGTGCCCCGGGGAGGTGGTGGTCCCCAGGGCGTGAGGGGGGGCTCGAGCCCCCCCACACAGGTTCATTAAATTAAATTAAAAGAAGCCCCTGGGGGGTGGCGGTCCCCGGGGCTGCGGGAGGGCCGAGTGCCCTCCCGCACCATTTTGAAATAAAAGCCCCGGGGGTGGCGGTCCCCGGGGCTTGGGGGGGCCTTAGAGGCCCCCCCAAGCATTTTTATTAACCCCCGCATGCCCCCGGGACTTGGCCCACCCGGCAGGATCCGCGCACCCAGCGTGTTTTGCGCCCTTGTTTTTGTCTTTTCTTGTCCCTCGGTTCTACCGAGGGACAAGATGGCTGCCAACACTTCCTGGTTTGGAGTGTTGACAGCCAATTAGCATGCAGCTCGTGGTCGGGAGGGTGCGCGGATCCACCGCGGCCATAGATATCGAAACTTTTATTTTGGATTTTCTCAGCAACTACTGAACGGATTTACACCATTTTTAAAAGGGTGCTTTCTGAACCAAGCACTACCTTTTTGCCAAATTTGGTGTAATTCCGTTCAGCAGTTTTGCTGTAGCCTTGCATAAAGTTTCCTATGGGAAATTGATTTTTTCACTCTTATTTTTTGAATTTCTCCGCAACTACTGAACGGATTTACACCATTTAAAAAAAGGTCGCTTTCTGAACCAAGCGCTACCTTTTTGCCAAATTTGGTGTAATTCCGTTCAGCAGTTCAGGCTGTAGCCGTGGCTAAAATTTCCTATGGGAATTAACATGGAGAAAACACGTTTTGGGACCCCCTTTTTCTCGGCCCCCGCTTGATGAATCACCCCGAAACTTTCAAGACAGGAGCGGACCGGAGCGCCCCACTAGTTTTGAAAACTTCGCGATGATTCGTCAAACGACGCCAAAGTTATTGGGAATAGAATGTTACGGATTTCCTATGGATAATAGGTCCTAACTATAACTATCTACTGGCGACCGCCAGTAGATAATATATGCGCACATATATATGTGTCTATATAGATAGATAGATGGATGGATGGATGGATGGATGGATAGATAGATAGATAGATAGATAGATAGATAGATAGATAGATAGATAGATAGATAGATAGATAGATAGATAGATAGATAGATAGATAGATAGATAGATAGATAGATAGATAGATAGATAGATAGATAGATAGATAGATAGATAGATAGATAGATAGATAGAGCAAAATGTTATAAAGAAAAGGACACCGTAATGACAAACATCCAATCAGTGGAACCTGAGATATGAGTTTTTAAACCTTTAGGTGAAAATAACACCCAGAAGCACATAGCGCAACTTGCGGTTATCTTGTTGTGGTAGACCGGGGAAAGTCACAAGTTCAGACCGACCGTGATGGAGGTACGGGTCAGATCCAGGAACTAGGTTAGTCGCACTGAAGAGTTACCTGCTGAAGTGTGGCGCGAAGAATGCCATTTGCTTTGACAGGGGCGACAAGGTAGAGGCTGTTAGTGCGAGGAGCAGGTCCGGCAGCACAATCACTGCTGTAGCACGAAGAGCTGGTTGCTACTGGAGATTCGTGCTGGCGGTTGACACAGGCTGTTGCTGTTGGCTTGAAGAGCAGACCTCACTAGAGCTTTACTTTGGCGATCATCATGGACGGTCCCTATTGACACGAAGAGCAAGTCTTAATGGAACTTCAACTTCACGTTGTCAGTCTTTGCAGGTGTCAAATCTCAGCGCAAAGAGGTCATAACTTAGGTCTCTTCATCTTTTCTTCAGGAGGAGTACACTCCAAGGGTCTAGGACATTGGGGGACACCTCTTGGAGAGCAGGACTCACTCCAGCCAAGACCACCAGAAGGGATCAGGCAGTTCCAGGCAGGTGCAGGTGTTGCTGGTCAAGTGGGCAGTTGCAGGGAGGCTTCTCGAAGCTTGTTTTATCCATATTGCTCAAACTTGAGGTCTGCCAACTGAGCCTTGGATTCACTCTGAGGAGCCTGGGTTGAAGACAAGCAGGTCCATCATCCTTCTTCAGATAGCAGGGCAGTCCTTTTTCTGAATCTTCCACAGGCCCAGGAGTGTTCTGATGAGAGGTCCCACTTTTATGCCTGGTGTCAGTCTTCGTGTGGGAGAATTTCCTAACCTACCCCCTAAACTCGTTCTGGTGAGTTCTTCCGCTTCCCCTGGTCCTGGCTCTAAACTGTCTAGGCTGACAAAGGAAAGGGCAAGCCTGGTGTGATGTTCCTTTGTGTGTGCTGGAGACAGGGCCCTTTGAAGTGTAATCAGGACAGGGCATCACTCCTCCCCAGCCATCCTGTAAGGAAGACCCTCTCCTTGTAAGGGAGACCCTCTCCCCTCAAGCCTAGGTGTCTTTTGTCTCAGTATCTGCAAGAAATACACAACCCACAACATGATAGCCATTCACAGTCATGTGACCCAGGACAGTGGCAGAAAGGCACAGTTTGTGTGAACAGAAAAATGCCAACTTTCTAAAAGTGACTTTTTTAGAATAGCCCTGAAAATCCAACTTTACCACTAAGGAGGATTTTAAAATACAATTCATTTTAGTGTGAACAGCATTTCTCTATCTGGTTCCAAACTGAACATAGCACTTATTAATTGAATAGGGTAACCCAGTGTTAGTCTTTTCTTTTTGAAAGATGTTAGCTGGCCAACTTTTGGCATGTAGACATTTGTTGCAGGATTTGTGGACATGGTGTCAAACCATCTCTCTCCTCTGTATACATTCTGAATATAGTGCCTAATTGAAGTAGGCAGCAGGAGCTCTTGTATTCACGTGTGGAGGGAGATTGTTGTGGTAATGATATGGTGGTGTGCACAATACTCACAGAGGATAAGATAGCATAAGGTGGAACCACTACCGTAATTTAAGTGTCAGCATCTTACAGTGGCCATCAGATTCAATCTTTCAATGTTTCCTTCATTACTATGTTTGTTGTTTTAGAATAAACAAATAATCATGACCATTTTGAGGTTTGTGATTGTGAGCATGTACCAGCTGAAATCCAAACTCCACTCTGTTTCGCTGTCAAAATTGCTTCATATTTCATCTCGTATCTTGCTTACTGATAGGATTTTATTATCTCACCACACGTACTTTATTTTGTAAGCTTCTTTTCAATGCAAGTGATCTTGGTTTGTCAAAAAAATACACTATAGGCCTACCGTTACCCTTGATAGCTTATGGCGTTTTCATCAGATTACTGAGAGAACAAAAACACTGTAAATTCAACATGGAATATGATTGATGCTAAGTTGCTCATGTTGTTTTTTATGTTCGCTCAGAGTGCAGTGAAGCAGTTCTGTACTCTACTCTGTGGTCGTCTGTTCTTAGTGATGATGTATCATTCTCTGAGTCTAGTTAGAACAAGGATGGCTGACCAGGAAGATCTGTTCAGCAGCTATGGAGAGGGTGAGGCAGAGCCCAAAGTTAATGTGGGAAAGTCTGATTTCGTTTATGTGCATTCACCCAAGTCCCATCTCATGGTTTAAACCATCCCTTCCTAAAGAACTGTGAAGTTCAAACCCCTGACTTCCTTAAATTTCAATTTCATGGGCTCTGAGACAAACTTAGGGGCTCATTGCGATGCCGGTCAGACAAGCGTCCGACCGACATCACGGTGGGAGTGGAACCGCCTGACTAGTAGTCGGCCGGTTCCACCCCCCGTATTCCAATGCGACCATCAGCACAGCGGTCGGAAATATGCCATTTTCAATTGCAGCTTATGCTACGGCCCGGAACAGAGCTGCAGCACTAGCTGCAATTGAAAAAGACATACTTTTAAGCATCCATGCACCATGTGCCAGGCATCATGTGGTACCTGGCACATGGTGCATGGATGTTTGGGGGGCACCACATGTGCCCTCCAGGCCCAATAGCGGAGGCCCAGGGGGGACATGGGCATTTCTAGGGGCCCCCAAAGTCCCTTTCCGTCTTCCATTTTGTGGCGGTTGGACTGCATTGAAAAGGCAGAGGGAAACAGGCATTGTAATCCCTACGGCGGTGCCTGAGCAGACACCGCCCCTATTGTACGGATTACGTTCCCGCGACTTCCCCGACGAGCTCCTTGAGCCCGTTGGAAAAGCATCGGTCGGTCCCTCCGCCCAATGCCTCCGGGCGCTGGATCAGAATCTGACAGTCGGACTGCTTCTGTAGATGTCGGTGGGCTGCCACCAACAGCCTGTCAGTGGGGGGCCCACCGACATCGGAATAAGGCCCTTAGAAGGCAGACTCACTTCTTGATAGCCACAGGACCCCCCTCAACATTACTGTGTTATCAAATTTCGAAAAAGCACTAACTGTATGCCACAAAGTGTGTCACAAGGAGTGTAGCACAGTCAGTGTGTCCTGGGGCACTACTTGGAAGGGGAAGTGGGTACCTGACTCCCTCAGACTTCCACTTGTAGGTGGTGCTGTCACTCTCTGCTCTGCTTGTAGTGGGATCTCTCCCCTTTTCAAACATAGACTGGCTACTGCCCGCACAGTGAAAGGCAGACAGAGCCACTTCAAATAGTCGGTCCATCTTTCACAAAAGGGCTGCCCTGAGTTGGACTGAGTTGGGGTGGCAAATTCATTGTGGTAGAATACACTGACCCCTTCGACTCTCAGTGCACCTAGTTAGAGATTCTCCTTTATGTAACCAAAGGCAGTGTGCCCAACATGTAATTTGGGCCCTGGTGTTCATGCTGAAATTGGCAGATGTGAGAATACCACTTTCAGAAAATCAAAAAAGATCACATAAAACAAGAATCAAAGTCTTTGGTGCCAATGAGTGGTATGAATCCGTCTGTCATAGTAGTCTTTATGACAAACTAGTTATATTCTTTAAATAGTATTTCCTATCAGTAACATTTCACCCTATTTTATTTCCAATGGATTAATCTTTTTTATTCTTTATTATATACCTTTGGTTTTAACACAGTTGAGAATGGTGTAAGCCTGTTTGACATTTATAACCCATATATAGAATGCTGAAAGTATTTTTGCGCAATGTTCTATGTCTGTGGGTTTCAATATACTTCATTTTATTAACAGTATTAGATTGGTTTGTTTCACTTATTTGTGCACCAGTATGCATTATGCTCGGACTACAACCATAAACTGAGTATCTTTGTCACTTTTCGCAGACCCTGTCAATAGGTTGTTTTTCTGGTTTGGGGGATCCTTTAGTATAAGAGTCAGAGTCTGGACTAGAACAAACATTGTCCCTCAAACAAATGTAATCTTCACCATCGGCGGCAAAGCCGGCATAGCCAGCAAAGCTCACCACACCGCTAGAGGAGCTTTTGAATAAATCACAATCTATAGGAATGGCAGTATGCCCAGGACCTCAGGCCTTTTGCTCACCATCAAAAGCAATAGTATTTACATCTCTGGATCCTGTCAAGGCAGTTGAACACCTACCAGACAATACATTTTGCTGCCACACTCAACTACAGAAAAAGACGGCAGGTCCCTTTTGGGGAAAAAAAGGCCCAGTCAACTAGGAACCTCTGTCTAGAAGACATCTCTATAGCCCAAAATAATATCAAGATGAGTACTTGCCTGTTCTATCAAAAATGAATCGCAGCCAGAACTCAACAGAAGCTGTACGCATTGTTCACGAAAATTCATCCCTCAACGACAGAGATTTCAGAGAAATCAAAGCCATCCAGAGAATCAAGCTGACCAACTAGAATGTTTGCATAATACTGATGCAAGTACCCAAACCGCGCTGCAAACAGACGTGTTTACCACCAACCCAGGAGCCGCTGTCATCTATCAAAAAGTCAGTAATTCCGAATTCCATCGAACCAGAATTTAATCTGCACCCCAAATATTTGTTCCCCATACCAAGGCCCATCAAGCTCAGGATCAGGCATTACCAGCCCAAAACTAGGCTCTTTTGAAACATGCAGTCCCATTTCAGAAGCCAGTATGTCCAATCATTAACTTGTACCTGAAAGTGTCTGCTATAAAAACAGCACCTCTCCCAGGCTCTCCTTCCGGTGACCAATTAGAAGTTGGAAGAAACTAACACACCCACAGCAAACAGGTGTTCTAGCCCACCTGTGATAAAAGAAAACTTTCAAACAAGAGTGTCTACAACTTAGCAAAACAGCAGGCAATAGTCCTGTTTAAGTTGCCGATAATTCCAACCCAACGAATACAAAGGCAGCACGAGGCAGACCACTCCATCATTATATAAATGCATCAATGGCCACGCCAAATCCAGCCATAAATGCTGACCCAGAGAAACATTCTATGATGTGGCCTCATCACAAGAAGAGACAAATATACACCAATGTGCAGTAATCTTACTTAAACCATTATATCAGTCACGAGGCCCACAAGAATATTTAAACCGTGGCAATATCGCAAAACTTCTCAAAGCCTTGCCAACTATGCTCTATCAGCAGAAATAATAAGTAAAGCATATCTGCTGAAGAAAGAAGGTGAGGTGAATGAGACCACAGAACTGGCGTTGGAATCCATGGAGGAAGTTCTCACCATCCTGGATGAAAAGGATCTTTTTTCCAACTGGGGTATAGAGGTTACTCAGGTGGAACCTGAAAGACATCCTGCCATCGTTAAAACGCAACTTAACTACATCACTCTCCTGCTAAGAACAATGGGGGCAAGAGCCATAGAGAAGCAGAGAGCCTCCAAAATGCTGCGTGATTCCACTTAAGCTCACAGTACTAGTACACTCTCTATTTTAAGGGGCACTGGTCTAATGAGATTTATTAATCCATCAGTCTGAGAGTTATGAGTCGTCATAGGAAAGCACATTAGCCGGCACTGCACTCTGAGGAGCATCACTAACCAAGAGCAGCAAGACTGGTCCTGGTTCTCAGCAACTTTAGCGAGCTAGTATGCATGAAACGTAGCCCTCTTGGCAGCAACTTATAGCCCCCGACCAAGAAGAACAATCGGCAACAATGAAGCGCTCTCCATAGAATTCAAGTCTCTAAGCCTCTGCTCATGGAACATCGCTGGGTGGGACCAAATCAAAATGTAAGAGATGTAAAGGATTATTTAATGTGTTTTGATCTCGTCTGCCTTCAAGTAACGTATTGTAGTGATTCCATCTCTTTAACAGCATACATACAATTTGTCGAGCCGGTGTCAGGATCCAACGGAGGACTCAATGGCGGCTGCCACAACATGTAGGTGGGGGGCATGGGGAAGAAAAAATTATAATTTAAAAAAACGTACCTTTTCCCTGCAGCCTCTGACGCCAACTGCTGCCTCAAAGCTCTCCCAGCAGTCTCTGGGAAGGCAGAGGCTTCTCAGCCAATCCTGGCTCTGCTCTCCTGCTGGGAGAGCAGTGCCAGGATTGGTCTGAATGGCCTGTTCTGCCGCTCAGACACTGCCTGTGAGTCTGCTGTACTTTTCCAATCCGGCGGTGAACCCAGCTGGGTTGGAGAAATAGAAGTGTGCATGTATGTTTGGCCAGCCTAGGACGGCCAGCCAAACATACATGTGCACTTCTAAGTGCCCACCACCTACCTGTCATGGCCCGGCCCCGCCCGCACCACCCTGCACGCATGTCAGAGCCAGTCAAAGAAAAATAAAATGATATTGTTCCATTATCATTTATTTTAATTTTACTGACTCTGACAAGTGGGGGGATGCTCCTCCGCCATTATGGAGGAGCCGCCAATGGGTGGACTCTCAAATTCAGATCTCAGACAGTGAGTGTAGTCTTCTGTAGAAAACGGTTTCAGCCAAAAGAGAACACAAGGTCCAGTAGCTGGAGAGCTAAATAGTAACAAAGGAATTCTAAGATCACCTCTAAGGTACCCTTTCCCTGGTCCCACTCTAGTTGTTCTTCCCTTAGCCAAGAATAGAACTTGAAGCACGCACTGTCTCTGAAACTGCGCACTTCACTGAGGAGATTCACCCGAGTGCAGCCCTTACCACATTGTTCCATCCTGAAAGTTAGTTTTAGGGTCATGGCGTCGCAGGAAAAGGTGCCATTTTAGTTTTTGTTGCGGGTTCATTATCGCCTTGTAAGTAGTGTTCTTTGTAAGTATAGTTCTGGGCAGAGTTAAGAGACAGGTAGTGTCTCAGTTACAAGTCGATGTTTCATGAGGCGAAGTGTCTCATCATTGTGGCTCCTCTTAAGTAGACCACTTGAGTTCTCCTTGAATTAAAGTGGCATTGTATCTAATTCAAGGCGGCTTAGTTCTAAGAGAGATTATTGTCTCTCATGGTTAACACAATATTTTCCTACGTTGCAGTTTGTATATAGCGTTGCAGTCAACTCCACAGAGATACAAGGGGAAATATATACAGTAAAAAATCCAGGAAATAAGAGCACTTACCTTTTGAGTCCTTCAGAAATCGTTGTTCTCCTTCCAGATCTCCTAGAAGCCTCCACATGAGTCACGCAAGTTATCTCTGATAAAAAGCAAACAGAAACAGTATTAAGTGATTCATGAATGTGTATGAGCAAAGTTAGATAATAAATATATATATATATCATGCTGATGAAACGTGAGAACATAATAGAACACCCTCAGAGGAAGAAACCAAAGACTATTAAAACATACAGTAATATACATTTAATAGAAGAGAAGCTATCGCCTTAGTCTTTTGAGGTATGTGAGCTTGCAGCAATTGGTCTAGCAATATATATATATATATCCAATTTCAATTAGTGATAATAATAGACAGAGAAAAGAATGAGTAATACATTGTCATATGTTTCTCTTCAATTTTGAAAACTCTTGCACTAGAATATACATTTAAATATATATGTACTAATTACATAGACAAACCGATCACATCAATACAAGAAAAGAAACCCGAAGACCAGACAAAGCAGTCTCTTCTTTTTCTCCCAATCCCCTTTCCCCCCTTGGGGCACTCCTGTCTTCCAGTTTCTCTTGGAGAGCAGGAAAGGTTCCAGGAAGGGCATTGGGACTAGCATCATTCTGCCCCAGTGTAAGTTATGGGTAAGAACTTGACAATGTCCTGTCAGCCAGGATTTATAAGGGTGTATAACGGAAAACCAACTGGTGGACTTGCAATTCTGTGTTGATCTTCCATGAACCGAAAAACAGAGAGAATAAACTCAGATAAATGATGGATTTTAAAGGGATTTCAATTAAATTCCCAAACGAAACGTCAGCAAAATCTGCTCATTCTCTGCATATACCTGAACCATGATGGAAAATCCCTATGCACCAAGGCAAACTACCTTAATACCTATCTCCATAAAAATGTAATGGCCAACCAAAACGCTGAACTAATTGTCACAGGTGACCTTTTTTTTTAATGTGTTTATTAGATTTTATGCACAAAGTAAAACAGCTGCTACAGACATTGCAGCAGACAGAGAATAGCCGCAATATGCGGCACATGTGAAAATCACTTGTTGACTAATATAACCAGCGGCACAAATGTGCCCATGATGAAAATGGCGATAATAGATACAGTTATACCAATCAAAAACGTCATTACATAACAAACAAGCTCATGAGACTGCAAGGAAGATGTTAGGAGTCAAGACATATCTGAGAAAGGGTAAATGAACAGCCCAGAGAGCAATTAGCATGTATAAACAGGCACAAAAGGGGGGAATAGACCTCGGTCCAGGAAGGGACAGGCGATGAAGATGCAATAGATTTGAGAGGGTCAGTAATGCACACTGGGGAGTGTATGATGTACTGATCAGACGTCTACAGGAACTAGTAGTCCTCACATGGTGAATGGGAGGCACTCATCCTTTTAATGTGCTGGTAGGCATCATCATGAGTGGCATGTGCGTAAGTGGAGGCTCAGGGGGAGCGCACATCATTTTTGGCTTCTACATTAAGTAGAAAAGTCTCTCAGCACTCGCCACCGGTTTGGGAAATCCCACACATGTGGAGCCATTGGAGGGTATGAGTCTCTGCTCGATTCCATGTCAATAGGTCACAGAACCAGCACTGGAGGTCAGGCATTCCAAGCCATGGCCACCTGGCGCTTGAACAAGACAAAGGCGAGGTTGATAAACCTATGCAAGTGCTTGTCACCTTCCGTACAGGGGCGAAACCCCAGCAGGCAGGAAGAAGGCATGGCTGTGCACCTCTGCCACCGTTGCGATCACCTTGTGCCAAGTCGGTTGTAACACTGCGTAGTCCCATACCATGTGGTAGAACTCTGCTTCTTGTAACATGCAGCAGGGGCAGGTGGGGGAGAGTATTAGAAACATGTGTTTGATGTGCTGAGGGACAAGGTAGGCCTGATGGACATCATTGAACTGTGTGAACCAAAATCTGGGGTTGTGGGATACCCCTTTGACCATTTGAAGTGGCTGGAACCAGGCCCCGTTGGACATGGGCTTTTTTGGCCAAAGCCGCCAGGCCTGATAAACCCAGAGAATTTTGGAGATGGGGAATTCCCTCACTGCCTCTTACAATTCTTCAGGCAAAAATATTAAACCCCATAATTGCTCTATACTCCAACAACTGGGTCCAAGTCCAACTCAGTGATGAAGGTACACTTTCCAAGAGAATTTGTATTGATAAAGGGCTAAAACAGGTCTGCATTCTAGCTCCAATTCTTCACTGCCAATATTGATTCTGCTCTATCTAATCCAAAATCTTGTCTGTCGAGTCTCAGCAGCCAAACCCTGTCCATGATGCAAGATGCAGATGATGCAGTACTTCTGGATTTCTCTGCAATTGGACTCAAGTCCTCACTTGATAAACTGAGCACTTATAAGGAAAACAAACTGGAAATAAATCCGGATAAAACAAAAATTGTCACGTTCAAATGGATCCGCAAGCGGCAGCAATGGCTTTGGAAATTAGGAGAGCAGAGAATTAGTACATCAAACTCCTATAAATACTTGAGAGTTGAATTTCAAGCTCCTGGTGCACCAAACAGCCATATGACAGCCCTACAAAAAACATGCCTCGGGGATAGCGATTGGACTTTGCAAAATAGCAAGTAACATTGCTGGCCCTTCTCTCATGCCACTACTGCAAGTTATCAAAACCCAATTTCTATCTGCTCTGAGCTATAATTTGGAAGCATTCCCAGATAAATTTGGAAACTGGTTAGACAAGAACCAATTAAGATTCTTTCGCCAACTCTTCAAGCTTCCAAACTCCATGAGAGATCCCCAGATAAGATTAGAATTCGGCCTCACAGAACATATGTTGTCACCGAGGGCTACATTATTGAAATCTGGTTTAAATCAAAGAATGCCAAAGTAGGGAGTCTCAAATACCATCTGAGAAATGAGCTGTTTAATCTACTGGGATCTCCCTGGCGGATGGTGGTTCGAAAGAGCTCGAATTGATCCACCCTCTTGATTCAAATTTATCATATGGGGCCTTCAAGCTGCTGTCGGGTAAAGCTGTAAAAAGCAATCTCCACATAAAGCCCTTGCGGCCCTTCGATTGAAAGCCCACAATCAACACATACTCACCACCTACAAAGATCTGAATCCATAACCCTACATGTCACTCTCTATATCACAGAATTATAAAATAACGCTTTTATAACTACAGATGGGGCTATTCGATGCAGGAGAAGTGGCCTTAAGCTGGAAGCATGCACAGGCAAACACTTGCTTTTGGTTCTGCCCTTTTCCAAAGGAATATCTGGCTAGCGTACTATGTACCTGCCCCAGTTATGAGTGGAAAAGATGATACTGGCTAAAACCAGTATTTAGAGAACTCAGTATTCGGGTCTTACAGGAGGCCACTAATCATTGTTTCCAGGTAAAAGGCAGCAGGCTCACTGCCCGCTTTTTTAAGTTTATATCCACTGTCACAGTGAGACTAGATCATCAGAAGACATTGAAAGAAACAACTGGGCCGTTATAAACATCATCCATTAACGACACATTTTTCACTTTGCATACTGTCCCCTGTAGCTTAACATCTTTGGAGATGAGCAGTTGTGGTTCCTTGCTTGGTATTGTAGTATGAATTGACTGATTTCACCATCTTGTTTATACAGTGATGATTGTGGCTATATAGACGTTGCTATTTTAGACAATAAACATGTATTAGGCACTTTAATTCCTCACCCTTGGCCTGTGGTAAGTCGATGTCTGCACCTCTGCGAGGCTAAGGAGAGAAGCAATTGTACCCACAACTTTTTTCTTGTCGCCCAGACAGAGAGAAATCGTGCTTTGTTGCTGATTTAATGTTTAAAGATATTATAAGCACTGCCGAGCGTCTGTTTAACTGAGAAATCAACTTTCAAAACAAGCATTTACAATGCAATAGGTCTCACATTTACGAGAGTTTCAGCTATAGGCATTGTAAATGACAATGCCTTTTATTTAAGCGTTGTTTTAAAAACAGATAAATAAAAGGCATTCTCATTTACAATGCCAATAGCCTAAACTCTCGCAAATGTGAGACCTATTGCATTGTGTTTGGCGTTAGGAGAGAGGGTGTCCTGCCGAGCAGGCAGGACAAAGTTATTTCAGAAAATAGTGCTCGGAGGCTGTAATTAAAGCCTTACGAACAACAACACACATAAAAGGGGGTGTCCTCCTGGGAGGTTACAAATGAGACAAGGCGGTACTAAGGAGGGACTACTAAGCCTACTGACCAATGAAGAGCCAGAGTTTAAAATATACAATGATGCAAACCAATGAAAAATAAGGGCGGAGAGTGGGAGGGGCTTTAAGTCAATACCTCAGTACAGCATGTCTCGCAGAGCAGCACATGCGCTGCCCAGGCTCGACCTAAAAACTGAAAAACATCACAAAACAAAACAAGCATTGACAAAGGCAAAAGGCTGGCGGACAATACTTATTACATTTGATGTTGCCTGTCAAACGTTCTTAGAGTGTTATGTGAAAGGATTTATTACTACAGCCCAAGCCCATGTTGCTATTTTCATCGACCTCAAAAGGTGAAAGGCTGTGTTGAAATTTGAAAATGTGACATGAAGTTGCACACACATCTCTGCGCACGTGCATTAACCCACTAAACTACCTTAGCAGCTTGCGTTGTGCATCTTATTCAGACATGAATCAGAAAGCTATCCACGCCTTAGGGGTTTGATAAATACCTCAGGAGCTTTTGCTGAGCAGATACCATGAGAAGCTAAGAGTTGTGAAAGTTCATGAAACGTGCTGTTGGTGGGCCCAGCCCCGATCTTTGCAGATAATGGACTGGACATTCCTAGTTACTATGCTGGTCGAGCATGCACTGTGATCCAGCGCTATCAATAACATTTCTTCTCCTATATGCTTTGGACGTCCAGGTACAAATATCTCTTTTTCCACAACTTATATCCATATGACGGTGGGGCCCATAACACCGCATAAACATTCACTCTCTCATATATTCCCTGGATTTCATCCGTTTTACTTAGGAGAAAACAGTAAATGATTTGCTGGAAGGAGACGGGATACCTTTTAAAACGACATAATACTTCTCAAACCTTAAGGTATTCCGCTCATTGGTCGATGGACCAACTAGTAGGAATCAGTTGATGGTGATTAAGACCAGCTCAATCACTATAAACCTTTAAACATTTATATTTATCATTGAGCTAAAGAACCACAGACTCATTGTTTTAAAGATAATAAAGTTTATCTAATTTTTAGAAGCATGAATAAGTTTCAAATTTATTATTCAGATTAATACATTTATCATCATTATAAGAATAAATTTAAGTTGCAATGCATACCTATTAGATGGAAAAACAAAGTTCGTCACAGCAATGAATTCAGATCACAGCATAGAACTCCCGAAAAACTGTCTATCTGTCCTGTAAAACAGGCCTTCTCGACGGATCACCTATATGGTGTTTCCCGCCAAAATCCAGTCCTTTTCCCTTATAGTATTTAAGAATAAAAGGTCTAATAATATTAAAAATGGAAAAATCTATTAAAGCAAAAAAGTTTCTCCATCAGCAGCGTCCCGTGCTCAATAAAAATATAAAACAGCAGCTCCCGCAGCAACAACACCAGCAAAAAGCAGTAGCATCAGATTCCCCCTCCCTCAGAGTAGGTCTTCTTATACCCTAATACTAGCTTACTAAGTGAAAATGTTACATCTTTGGGGGCGAGATTCTCTCTAATTGGTCCATTTGGGGTCAGTATACATCTCATTATGAATATCCTTGCTCCAACCAGTTCTTTGTGGAAAGTTCATACTTCTGTCGTTTCTCACGGGTTCATGACATTACCCATCCGCACATTGGTCTCTATCTGTATCCTTTTCTGATACTTTAAGTTGAACAGTTCATTGTTCATTCACGTATTCACTGCAACTTCTCACGCTTTTCGCAATGTCCTTCTTTGGCACACGTTTGTATAATAAGGTCATCGCAGCCTTGACCAAGCTTCCATCCTAGGCTTTGGGACGGTCACATGATCCCTCTGTTCACAGCCTTTCTCATTCGCGGAAACCATTTGTGCCTGCGTACTCTAGCTTGCTTGCCTCGGCAGCCATTTTACATCGCGGCACAACAGGCCTAAGTGAACTATTTATAAAGATAAACAGAACATAGTTAAGAATAAAGAATATAAGCCTTTTCGTTTCCCTCCCATCATTCTACGTACCCCAATTAAGTGTTACCTAGCAAAAGCGACATATAAAGCTATTTCTTACTTACCAACCGCTTTACTTTGCCACCACACAGTTTATTTTCAAGCACAAATCATGCAATTATTATTCTAATTAGTACGCAAATCATTAGATTTATGTTATCCACGTTAACAAATGTAAGTAAATTAGTTTGCACGGATATAGCGTGTTACCCATAACCCTTATCATGAGACATACATGGTTGGTTATTTACTGAGACGAACCTGTGTGTTAATTATTCAACATAAATATTAGGAGGTTACATTTTTTCGTTTACCCTGCTCCATCAACTCCCCCCTTTGGTGATTTTTAATATCACCACAAAAACCCATGTTACACAATTTTGTCAGATAGCATATTTCTTGTCCAGTTTGTTTTTGTTAGTTTACACAACTGTATCCCTTTCATCTTGTCTCTTTGTTTTCTTATACATGTTTTCTTTTATTTCTTCCAGCTCTATTTCACCCATCTCTCTTTCTCTTTCTTTCTTTATCTTATTTTCCTTTTCTATTTTATTCTGTCTTTTTCTTCTCTTCATACATACAATAATTAATTTTAATACTAGGACAATTAGTACTATAATGGTCGCTATTATTATGATTTTCCCTATTACTAATCTACTCATTCTAGTAAACCAATTTATTACTGAGGAAAAACTCTTACCAAGTTTTCCCAATGCATTTTCAACCTCCAGTGGAACAAGTTCTTTGTGCAAATTGGTAATATTCTTAATATACTTTTGTATATTTTCACTTTTATCTGGAATGTAAGTGCAACAATGTTGGACTTTCAGCATTCCACAGACTCCACCCTCTTTTGCCAAAAGAATGTCAAGGGCAAGTCGATTTTGCATCACCATAGCTCTCATGGCAACCATTTCGGTATTTACCATCAAGAACCCTCCAGCAGTATCTGTAGATAAACGATCTACTACTGTGGATAACTTCCGAATTTTAAATGCATTCAAAGATATTCCCACTGCTGGTATTAATGCTCCAAAAATATCACCTACTATTTCTGAAAAGCTCTCCCTTTTGCTACGTGTAAATGTCTTTACCATTTCGTGTGTTCCTTTTTCTGTTCTATCTACATGAAAAATCTTTGGAAAGACCAGGCCTAAGTAACATGATCCATACCAATGGTCCGGCAACCTGTAATAAGCTCTGTTACCGCAAATATAATAGATCCCAGGAAATATTGCATCTTTTCCCCCTTTGAATCCCCAACCCCCTAAAATGTTATAATTGTCTTGGCAATCACTGGAACCCACGAAATAGTTGTCATATCTTGTTCTATTTCTTCTAATGCACAACCTTCCCTGTTGAGGCCAATCCAGAGACATAGCTGCATTTGTCTTTTTCTTGTCATGATTTTCTTCCTCAAACGCCCAAAGAGGTGTTTTTGTCTCTTCTATCACTTTTCTCTGAAATTTTACTCTTCTATCCTCGACCATTTCTAAAAACACCTTTTCTTCATTCCTTAACTCACAGGTAAGGTTGTTTTTAACTATATCATCTAATGTTAGAATTTTATTTTCTATGAAAAATTCACCACACGTTCTTGCTTCTTTCACTTTGTTTAGTTCAGAAATTATAGGAATCTCTGCAAAAATCTTATCTATATCAGTATAATAATATTCTAATCTTCCTGTCTTGTAAAATAGACTTGCTAAAACACTACGTGTTATTCCATACGTCAAAGGAAGGTGATGATAGGTCACACCTTCTGCAACAGACGCAGGCAATTGCATACAAACGTAACAATCTCTCACATCCATTGTTTCTACATACTCATATAATAATTTAGTAAAAACATTTTTTGAAAAATCTGTTATTGATTTGTCCTTATGTAACTCTGCACTACTTTTTAATATAGCTGTTTCCTGCATGTTAGCTCCCTTTTCTATCTCTGTGTTATTCTTTAATATAGACGTCTCTTCTACAGCTATTCTAATTGGAATGGTGATTGCTAAAATAATCCATACGGTCATTAATAATCCTGTACAAAAGAAGCACATCTTACACCATCTACGTAAGAACTCACATCTACTTGTTCTATTTTTAGTATCTACCATTTTGTTCTATTACCTATCTTATAATATGTACAGAAAATGTGTCACCACACCTCAGAAATGACCTCTTAGCCACCCTACGCTCTCACTTTGTCTCGTTTGGTACTTTCTTTAGTTCTTTTCAGAACTCTTTCTTGTCAAATCCAGTGTTTTGTCCAGTCCGGTAGAAATTTGTTCAAATTTCTTTAAATTTGTTGCACTTCACCTTCACCCATTAAATTGTAGCTTTGTTCCGGGTTCTCGTGAGTGATCTCTTCTTCTTTGATATCAGTCAACGCAATGTATAGCCATTCAGGCGATTTATACTTTAGATTAGCTTTCTTCACTCTTTTTGTTTTCTGTAAGTGTTTTCCACCTTGTCTTTCTTGCTCCTTTTGACTTGTTATTTCATTTACTTGTTCTGCATTCTTTCCATCTAACCTTATGATCTTGTATCTCAATCTCTTAACTTCGTGGGGCCAATCGTCTCCTTTTCTTGGCCTTTTTGGTTCACTTTCTTTTTCCTCTCTTTCTGTTCTCCAAGTTCTCTTTCTCGACTCTAGTTTCTGGTTTCTTTCTTCTCCACTTTCTTCTGACTCTGTTTCAGTCCTTTCTTTATTGTCTCTTATCTTAATTTTTAGAATTTCACTTCCTTCATTTGTTTTTGATTTTCCTTGTGTTTTCCTTTGATCACCTACTTCTGTCCCTCCTCGAGGTTCTTCCGAATTTATGTCAATCCCTCTATCTGTTTCTGAATTTCCCTGTTTCTTTGTTCGCCGATCTCTCCCTACTGCTCCTCGGGGGTCTTCCGATTCTTCTACCTTTCTATTTGAAACTGTCCCTTCTTCGTCTATTAATATAACTTCTGAAGGATCTTTACCATAACTTGTACTTGGTTGCTCACTGTTACTATCTTTTTGCTCAGTTTCTTCTTTTATGCTATCAAATTTCCAATCTCTTTTCAGATTTTCATCACAGTCAGAATGCTCTGTATCAGATGCTGAACTAGTGTCTGATATTTCCAGATGTCGACTCACATGTCCATCTTCAGATTCTGGAACTTTTGCTATTTCCTCCTCTCCTCCTCTCGTTACACTTATACTTGGGTCTTCCAGATGTCGACTTACAGGTCGATCTTCAATTTCTGGAGCCTTGTTCGTTTCTTCCTCTGCATCAGATGCTGAACTGGTATCTGATATTTCCAGATGTCGACTCACAGGTCGAGCTTCAGGATCTGGAACTCTGATGGTGTGGCTGGCGTGTACCCAGTGTTTTACTCCTGCACATTTGACTGCAGTTGTTGTCACCAGGATCACTTGTCGTGGTTGGTCCCAGCGAGGAACCAAACAGTTTCTTCTTCGGTGGACTTTTATGCGGACCCAATCTCCTGGATTCAAGTCATGAGCTGGTTTTCTTTCAAGAGTGGTCGCATCCGGTCCAACCTGATGAAACACAGAACGTATTACATCAGCCAATCCTTTGCAATAATCCAACACGAGATCATCAGTTATAGTCAGTAGTTTGTTGACAGGTACATGTGCTTGCCTCATTGCTCGTCCCATGATTATTTCGTGGGGACTAAGTCCTGTCTTTCTTTCAGGTATGCTTCTGATAGTCATTAAGACCAATGGCAAGGCATCTGGCCATTTGAGTCCTGTGGCTTGACACATTTTCCCTAGCCTGTTCTTTATTGTTCCATTCACTTGCTCTACTATTCCAGAAGCCTCTGGCCTGTATGCACAGTGCAATTTCTGTTTAATACTAAGTGCTTCACAAATCAGTTGAATCAATTCGTTTTGAAAATGTGTTCCTCTATCTGTTTCAATCGTTACTGGAAAACCATACCTTGGAATGAATTCTCGCAGCATTAGTTTAGCTACTGTGATTCCATCATTCCTTCTGGTCGGGTATGCTTCCACCCAACGAGAAAACAAACAGACGACTACAAGAACGTATCTTAGTCTATTGCTTAGGGGCATTTCTATAAAATCCATTTGCATTCTCGTGAAAGGACCTCCCTCTCGTCCTATTGTTCCTAGACTCACTACTGTCTTTCTTCCTGGATTTAGCTGTTGACAGATAAGACATCTTTGACAAAGACTGTCAGCTATGGCTCTGAATTTTGGATTATACCATGTTTGCCTAAAAAGTCTGATCATTGCATCTCTCCCAATATGAGCTTGTCCATGGTACATCCGTGCCATGTCAGAAATCATGCTATCAGGCATAACTGGTCTTTCATCTCTGTAAACCCAAACATCATTTTCCTCCCATTTTCTGCATCCTGCTTTTATCCAGCTATCTTTTTCCTCATCATCTGCTGCTTCCTGTAATTGTCTCACCTCATCCCATGTCTCGACAGGGTTAGTAAAAAGCAACGGACATGAAATATGCTCTCTCTCTCAGTTTCTGTTTAATGAGACTACATTTTTGGCACAGTACTGAGCTATTTCATCAGCAAACTTATTGCCGACAGTTATGTAGTCTTCCCCATTTTTATGTGCATTGCACTTTACCACCGCAATCTGTTTAGGCAGCTGTATCGCCTCAAGCAACTTTTTCACAAATTCACCATTTCTTATTGTGGTTCCTGCAGACGTCAAGAAACCTCTCTGGGACCAGATCTGCCCAAAATCGTGAACCACTCCAAAGCCATATTGGCTATCCGTGATTACTGTGACTCGGACATTCTTTCCCAATTTACATGCTTGAATTAGAGCAATCAACTCCGCTACTTGAGCAGAACGTATCCCTCTCAAACAAGATGCTTCCATTACTGCAGCTACGGTGCAACCTGCATATGCTGCACTCAGAACTCCATCATTCGTTCTCAAACATGAGCCATCCACGAACAGAATATAATCTGATTCCTTTAAAGGTTCATCCCGTATATCGGGTCTCGGTTTTGTACAATATTCAAGTACATTCAGACAATCATGATCAACTTCATCCATTTCAATCACACTCTCTTCATCTGGCAATGATGTTGAAGGATTCACATTTATGCATCTGTCAATGGTGACATTGTCTGCACTCAAAATTACTTTTTCATACCTAGTCAGCCGACTATGTGTCATATATTGGGTTTTGGTTCTTGTCAACAGAATTTCCACAGAATGAGGGACATATACTCTTAGTGGATATCCCATCACAATGCCTTCACTCTGCTCCAGACTTACACAAGTAGCAGCAACTGCATTCAAACATCCAGGCAACGCTTTTGCTACTGGGTCTAAGACAGCTGAAAAATATGCAATCGGTCTTTTCATGTTTCCGTGTCTCTGCACTAGGACTGAAAACACACACCCATCTCTTTCACTACAATACAACTCAAAATCTTTTTCATAATCAGGCATTCCTAATGCCGGGGCTTCACACAGCTTTGTTTTTAGTTCTCTGAATGCTTTCATTTCCTCATCATTCATTTCAAAAGGATCTTTAACATCCTTCTTTGTCAATCTCTGTAATGGTTTTGCAATCAATGAAAATCCACTTATCCATTGTCGACAATATCCAACCATTCCTAGGAACATTCTTACTTCTCTCTGTGTCATTGGAGCTCTCATTCCTTGAATTATTTTTATCCTTTGAGTCGTTACCTTTCGCACTCCCTTTTCAATCTTGTGTCCCAAATATTGGACCTCTTGTTGACAAAACTGTAATTTTGATGGGGACACCTTATGTCCTCCTTTTGCTAAATGATTCAGCAAAGCAATTGTGTCAGTAACACATGCTTCCTTTGTTTTTGATGCCACCAATAGGTCATCAATATACTGAACCATCACGGATTTCTCTGGCATTTTTAAATCTTCCAATGATTTCTTTAGAATCTGATTAAAGATCGAGGGGCTTTCTGTATACCCCTGAGGAATTCGGCACCATGCCAAAATACGCTCTCCGAACCTGAACGCAAATATTGGCTGGCTATCTGGATGTAATGGAATAGAGAAAAATGCATGGCATAAATCAATAACTGTGTACCATTCTGCTTCGCGTGGAATCTGGTATAGAATTACAGCAGGGTTTGGTACTATTGGGCAGCAAGGCACAACAATTTTGTTTACCTTTCTCAAATCCTGTACGATTCTATATGTTCCATTCGGCTTTTTCAGTCCCATTATAGGTGAATTACATGGGCTGCTCATTATTTCTCTCAGAATTCCTTGTTCAATCATTTTATTTATTACAGGTGTTATTCCTTCAATTATTTCTGGTGTCAATTTATACTGTGGCGAATTTGGGTAACTTGTTCCTTCTTTTACAGAGATTTTAACAGGGTCTCCTCCTTTCATTAACCCTATATCTTCACCCGTAAAATCCCACACTTCCTGTTTCACCGTTTCTTTCAGTTCAATTTGGATTTTTTCTACGTCAAACACAGGGAACAACTCACTCACTTCTGACTCTAAATTTACCAATGTCATTTTATAGAGTACATCTTCATCTGGAGTTTGAAACGCAATCCCATCTGGAGTACAATAGATGGTGCAGTTCATCTTGCAAAGTAGATCGCGTCCTAATAGGTTCACAGGACTGCAATCGCACACCACAAATCGGTGCATATCACTGAATGGCCCAATCTTTACCTCCACTAATTTGGTAAGAGGCGCCCTAATTTGCTGATTCGAAACACCCACGACTTGGATATTTTCACCTGAGAGAGGAAGGTTTGGAATTTCCACTGATCTAACAGTAGAATGGGTAGCTCCAGTGTACACAAGGAATGTTACATTTGCACCATTCACTTCTCCATCCACAAATGGACCTGCTTGATCTACCTCTAGAGTTGCGCCAAGCACGCACTCTTCCTCCTCTCCTAGGCACCGTCATAAACTTTCATCCGACTCATTCCCATCCTGTCGTAACCAGTATTGAGATATGGCAGCTGCGCGCGGCAATTGTGTTACCTGCTCTCTTCCGTAGAATCCTGTTTCTGCACTGTATCTCTGTGGATTTACACTCTTGGGAAGTGGTGGTTGAGGCACCTGACTTTGCTGAGTAACTACCTGTGGTTGCTGCAGCTGTTGGTAACTCACCTCACTCTGCACCTGTGGATTCAATGATTAATTTTCCGCATTAGTTTTTGGAGGGAATTTACAATTGTTTCTCCAATGTCCTAATTTTCCGCAGTTGTGGCATGGCCACTTTTTCTTTGCCTCTTCTATACTCCTTTGACCTTTTCCTTTACCTATATTTGGTCTGGATTTCGCCTGTCCTGCCTCATTAACTTGATTATTCAATTGAGCTTCTTGTTTTTCTGCAACTTTCACCTGTGCCCACATTGCTTTCTCTTTCAATTTACGCTGTCTACTCTCAATGTCATCACTGCAGTATTTAGCATATCTCAAAACCTCGTCTACCGTGCTATTCTGCCAACAAATCATATGTTGCTTAATCATTTCACTTATCTCTGGTTTTAACCCATAAACAAACCTATATACGAAATGGCTCCTGTCCTTTTCATTTAGTGTCTCGTATCCACTATACTGTTTAAAAACTAACAGTAGCCTTTCATAGTACGCATGTACAGATTCCTTACTCTCCTGTGTGGTTTTGTCAATCTTTACCCAATCCGTTTCTTTGGGTGGGATTTTATTTTTCAAAAAGGTAATAACTTGGTCATATTTCCTCATCACTTCTGGTCCTGGCGCTCCTGTTTTAGCATCTCTTGGATATTCTACAGTTGGCCAATCAATAGTAATCTTACATTCTGTCCATAAATCAGCTGGTACTACTATGTCAAATAATCCATCCAAATCTATCCATAACACCTTTGAAACCTTAACAAACCTCTCTACTTGTCTGTACCATTCTACTGGTTTTTCTCTTAATTTCGGGAAGTCATTTGTAAATGACAGTATATCTTGTCTAGACCATGGGACATGCACATAACTACCTCCTGGAGTTTCTCTCATCGGGTACTCCCTTACAATTGATTCCTTGTCTGTCACCGCAAAAGCCAAAGACGCTTTATCGGTTGTTTTCTCATTCCTTTTAGTCCACCTGCTTCTCCATCTATCCACATCACCCCATTTTCTCAGCAAAACAATTAATTCTTTTATTTGGGTTAACCGTCCTGATGTGTTCAAATTTTCTATATCTTTCTCGCAAAAATCTACTCTCTATGGTTTCTGCAAACTTCTCACCTTTACGAATTCTACTCCTAGTTCATTTGCTGTTTCTTCTAATTTGTCATGTAAATTTCTAGCTCTCCATGTAATGCTCTTACATAAGAACATTATCTCATCATCCTGATAAGTTTTCAATTTTTCTGTACCAATTGTCCCTAAGATCAATTCTTCCATATCTATTTTTAACCTAATTACATCTAATGGTTTTGATTCTGTCTCTTTCGTTTTCAGGGTTTTCATCCATTCATTCAATTCATCCGGAGTCGGACCTACAGGTGTACTATTTAATTCTATCCAATTTTTACTTCTTTCTGGTGTCTCTGACGCAGACTCAGTTCCCATAGGAATCCTCCTAAACTCATTCTCATTTACCGTCAAATTAGTAGGTGGGCTTGGTCTATATGAACTAACCAGATTTCTTGCCCTTTCATTCTCTAATTCCATCCCTTCTTTTCTTCTTTGCAAATTTGAATTCATAGGAATGACTAAAGAATGCTCTTCTATCTTCTGATTCTCAAAAACTGGTATTACTGGACCAATTGTTACGGGTACAGTTATAGCTTCCATATTCATTGTCAATTCTCTTATCTTTTCAGTCAATTCTCTCGTGGTTTTTGCTAATTCAGTTGTATTGTCACTTTCAACTTTCTCGCTTTGTGGGGTTTTCAATTGATCTTGTGACCTATTTATCTCATCTCTCCGTTCAGGATTTTTATTCCTCCCAGTTTCCATTGGCGGTGCATTAGGTGTCACCACCGCAGAATTCTGTTGGTATGGAGGTGGGTTTCTGTTTAAAATATCTTCCAGCAATTCATCTTCTGTCTCACTACCACCATACCCGTACCTTTCAGTAACTAAATGCTTCTTTTTCTCTGTACATTTTCTCTTCGCTTCTTCCTCAACTGTGAAAGCTGGAAACAAACCTCCTGTCATATTAGCATGTTATGTTATGTTATGTTAAAGGTGATTTGTAGAGCGCTCGTTCACCAGGCGGTTTCTTGGCGCTGAGGGAGGGCGTCCGTGGTTGCAGATGATAGTTTAGTTGTAAGCTTGAGTAGCATATCTCCAACGCTTTATTCTGTCCTCATGATTCACTCCCCATAACCTTCCGGGTACAAACTCATGATTTCTTAATCCTCTGAATCTTTCTCGTTCATACACCTCATCTTCCCATTCACTTAAAGCTTCAAACTGTGTTGGTCTAGGTTTAGGCTCAAGCATCGTCATCTTCTCCCTCAAATTCCGAAGTACAGCTACACTAAATGAACCATTCTCAGGAAATGCTAATGCTCCATCATTTTGAGTATATTTAGTCCAATTTTCTAACCATACGCAGGTATGATATCCGTACTTCAGCATCATATGCGAAGCTGGTGACTTCGGCGGAGGAATTACTTGTCCCTCTCTAGTCACTACCTTTTTGTCTTTCTTAAAAAAGTTCTTAACTTTCGCCATCCACGACGTTTTCTCTCTACCATACTCATAATAAGCCATCATTCACGATCTCTTTTCCTTTCTCAAAGTCCGCAATTCAACACTGTTCTCTATGCGTTATTCAGACCTATCACAGCGCGACTCACACCAACGCTCCAATCCAAAGTTTCTACGTCACAGCTTATTCAACCAATCCTAGCGCGTCTCACACCAACGCACCAATCAGAGCGTCTTCTGTATAACTAGTGCACTGTCCAATCCCAGCGCGGATTTGTCAACGTCAGTTCTGCTCCTGACCCCTCCTTTACAAAATTTATCGGCAATTTATTTTTCAACTGTTCTTGGTTAGTTACGACATACAAAACACATTTCCATTGTCTGATTTCGCTAACAAAAGTGACAGTTTTATTCTATCTCGCAAGAATACAGTTTTGTTTGATAAGTGTAGCACTTCCCTCTACCTTACCCTTCTTTCAAGCAAGGGGTAAACCCGTTTCTCTGGGGATAAAACACATGTGGAGACTACACTGCTCCTGAGAATTAAGGCCAGAGTTTCACAAGAAAACTGGTTGCTATTTCACTCACACACCTTTGATATGGAAAATGTCCCTATCATAACACAACCTGTGTTATCACCAATATGAATTCAGACAATGCACTATTCCGTGTGACTTCTCTTGCCACACGTGTCCACTTCCTACTTCCGGAAGCTTCAAAACCTTTGACTTACATATAACGTAATACCATACAACATGAAGTGTTATACATAAAAATAATCAATAATCGATAATCAATAATCACCAAACTAATCTATAGTAACCATAACTCTGCTACCAAGAAATCTGATCCAGCGCTATCAATAAAATGTCTTCTCCTATATGCTTTGGACGTCCAGGTACAAATATCCCTTTTTCCACAACTTATATCCATATGACGGTGGGGCCCATAACACCGCATAAACATTCACTCTCTCATATATTCCCTGGATTTCATCCGTTTTACTTAGGAGAAAACAGTAAATGATTTGCTGGAAGGAGACGGGATACCTTTTAAAATGACATAATACTTCTCAAACCTTAAGGTATTCCGCTCATTGGTCGATGGACCAACTAGTAGGAATCAGTTGATGGTGATTAAGACCAGCTCAATCACTATAAACCTTTAAACATTTATATTTATCATTGAGCTAAAGAACCACAGACTCATTGTTTTAAAGATAATAAAGTTTATCTAATTTTTAGAAGCATGAATAAGTTTCAAATTTATTATTCAGATTAATACATTTATCATCATTATAAGAATAAATTTAAGTTGCAATGCATACCTATTATATGGAAAAACAAAGTTCGTCACAGCAATGAATTCAGATTACAGCATAGAACTCCCGAAAAACTGTCTATCTGTCCTGTAAAACAGGCCTTCTCGACGGATCACCTATATGGTGTTTCCGCCTAAAATCTAGTCCTTTTCCCTTATAGTATTTAAGAATAAAAGGTCTAATAATATTAAAAATTGAAAAATCTATTAAAGCAAAAAAGTTTCTCCATCAGCAGCGTCCCGTGCTCAATAAAAATATAAAACAGCAGCTCCCGCAGCAACAACACCAGCAAAAAGCAGTAGCATCAGATTCCCCTCCCTCAGAGTAGGTCTTCTTATACCCTAATACTAGCTTACTAAGTGAAAATGTTACATCTGTGGGGGCGAGATTCTCTCTAATTGGTCCATTTGGGGTCAGTATACATCTCATTATGAATATCCTTGCTCCAACCAGTTCTTTGTGGAAAGTTCATACTTCTGTCGTTTCTCACAAGTTCGTGACATTACCCATCCGCACATTGGTCTCTATCTGTATCCTTTTCTGATACTTTAAGTTGAACAGTTCATTGTTCATTCACGTATTCACTGCAACTTCTCACGCTTTTCGCAATGTCCTTCTTTGGCACACGTTTGTATAATAAGGTCATCGCAGCCTTGACCAAGCTTCCATCCTAGGCTTTGGGACGGTCACATGATCCCTCTGTTCACAGCCTTTCTCATTCGCGGAAACCATTTGCGCCTGCGTACTCTAGCTTGCTTGCCTCGGCAGCCATTTTACATCGCGGCACAACAGGCCTAAGCGAACTATTTATAAAGATAAACAGAACATAGTTAAGAATAAAGAATATAAGCCTTTTCGTTTCCCTCCCATCATTCTACGTACCCCAATTGAGGGGTCGATTCCGATTCGGGCCGGAAATTTCTCCGACCGAGCCGGACCCGGAGAGATTTCCGACCGAATCGGACCCGTGCAGTCCGACCGAACGAGTACGATGCGCACGTATGCCATCGGACACGAGTCGGTCGGACTCCCATTGAAGTCAATGGGAGCCTGTCGTACAATGCGTACGCGGGCTCCCATTGACTCAATGGGTGCGAGGCGGACAAGTGCGCCCCCTACAGTGGGTACGCGGCGAAGCGATTCGCGCCGTACACGCACAGGTAGGGGGGACCCATGGGTCCCCCCTGTGTGCGACTCGCGCGGCTACGCGTACAGGGGGTCCGACACGGACCCCCAAAGTACGGCTCCGACAGCTCTTTCGAGCCGGAGTGCGCGGCTCGGTCGGACTCGCTCGCGGCGCGCATCGTACTTACCCGGCCGGGGAACGTCTCCATTGCGCGGTGCGAGTCGAGTCCGAGCGAGTCGGTCGGTGCGGTTCGAGCTGGGAGCGAGTCGGTCGGAGCGGTCGGGGACGCCCGGACGAGTCGGTCGGCGATTTCGCATCGTACTTGCTCGTTCGGTGTACTGTACAGATCGGTCGGGAAACAGGCTTTCGCATGGCTTTTTTCCCGACCGAATGGTATTGGGTGCGCCTCCGACCGAGATCGGAATCGGACCCTAAGTGTTACCTAGCAAAAGCGACATATAAAGCTATTTCTTACTTACCAACCGCTTTACTTTGCCACCACACAGTTTATTTTCAAGCACAAATCATGCAATTATTATTCTAATTAGTACGCAAATCATTAGATTTATGTTATCCAAGTTAACAAATGTAAGTAAATTAGTTTGCACGGATATAGCGTGTTACCCATAACCCTTATCATGAGACATACATGGTTGGTTATTTACTGAGACGAACCTGTGTGTTAATTATTCAACATAAATATTAGGAGGTTAAATTTTTTCGTTTACCCTGCTCCATCAACTGTTTCACAAAAAGTACAGCGGAGGCAAAGTACCTGTCTAAGGGGTACTATTCCAAGCTAGTGGGTGCTTTCCAGTCATGCGGGTAGGCCAGTCTAGAGGTGTTTGCCAGCAGGGCTAGAGGATATTTTGACTTTGTACGAGTTCTGCTGCTGCTCCATCCATTGGCACTGGTTAAAACTGGTACCACCCGGTACCACCCGGTTCAGGAGACAGTACAATGCCCTACTTGCTGAAAGAAGACAGGGGCGCATGCAGCGCCTTTTTGCAGTTCTTTGGATGCTCCGCACTTTCTCAATCACGTTAGGGCGAGCGATGAAGCAACACGAGTCACGTCACAGCAGGCCCATCGCTGCTCGCATTTATGTATCTTTCTGGCCTGTGTTTCATTCGAGACCTTTCCTTCACTGTTCTTTAGAAGTTAATACTGTGCAATAAAAAATTCCACCCCCGGGAGCCCTTTCTGTAGTGAGGCGATTAGGTATAAGGAAGACAGACCCAGAGCTTTCTTTAAACCTTTATAGTGCTCTCTAACAGGAGCGCCGGGAACCGCTGCTGGCTTTACAGCAGCCAGCCGATAATCCCTAAAATGGCCGCTCGCGCTCCCGGCATTCCCGGCCACCACGTGACCTGGGAACACTAGAGCGCGACACTACATATCTCCTCCCTTTACAATATAATGTCACACAACACAGTGTCTCTGGAAGACGGGTGTACCGGTAATTACATCTCCACTTCATACTCACGGTACTTCTTAGGGAACACCACGGCCCTACCAGATCTGGTGTATCTCAGTGGTGTCGGGGTGTTAGTGTCTCTGCTGTCCTGGGGACCAGTAGCTCTAGTTGAATTATGAGATAGACTTCTTGCTTCCGATCTTCTGTCCACCTGACTCTCTTGCGGCCCCTGAAGACTCTCTTCTCCACCACTCTCCGGTGTGTACCTGGTGCTTGTTTCTTCCGCCTTGATGTTCCCGGTGTTTCCACTTGCTACCTCTGCTCTGGTCGTCTGGTTGTCTGAACCTTGATGATCTTCTTCCTCGGCTCCTGCTGGAGTGTCTCCTGCCTTTTCCCATTGCAATATTTGATTGCATCGTGTCATCCTGTCCTTGGACCATATTTTCCCATCACTAAGTAAAGCTGATCTGGCATATGTCTCACGCACTCTTAAAGGTGTACTGAATTTGCTTTCGCCTTTCTTCTTCAGTTGAGCCAGTTTTACTCTGACCCATTCTCCTTCTTCCAACTACTCTTCCTTTACTCTGTGTCGCAGGTTGTAGTGATCCGTGTAGAGCCTTTGGGCTTTCTCTAAGTTGCTCCGCACCACTGCAGGTGACCACTTACTTTGTATAGTCCTTTGTTTCCATGCTATATTATCCCTAGTGAACGGGTCACGACCCCTTAAGATCTTGAACGGACTGTACCCCGTTTGCGTGGGTGTGATGCGGTAGGCCCATATGGTGCGTAGGAGTTCTATTTCCCACTTTTTTCCTGCATTGATGGCGGATTGCACAGACCCCATCACCACTCTGTTAAAGCGTTCTGCTAGACCGTTTCCTGCCGGATGGTATACCGGAGTGTGCTTAGTCAGGATACCATTCCTCTCCATGAATGACTTCCACTTGTCGGACGTGAATTGTGGTCCATTGTCGCAAGTTATGACTCTGGGGATCCCTTCTCTCAGAAAGAGGGACGTGAGGAACTTCAGCACAGTGTCTGTGTCCATTGTGTCATGCATTTCCACTTCTGGCCACTTGGAATATCGATCTACTAGCACTACTATGTACATGGGTGTGCCCTGTGCATTCAGGATTGGGCCCAGTATGTCAATTGCCACTTTGTCCCATGGATTGACCGGTTGGTGGAACTTCCCCAATGGAGGTCTCATCGTGGTTTGGGTCTTGTCTGCACTGCTGCACTGTGCACATTCTCTTACATACTTTTCCACCTGATTGTCCAGTGCCGGCCACCAATATGCTTGTTTGTCCCTCTGTTTGGTTTTTACAATGCCCAAATGTCCCTCGTGTAGTATGGCCATTATCCTTTTCACCAGCACTTCCGGAGGCACCACTTTGTCTCCTCTAAGTAAGAACACATTCTTGTCCTCTACTGACAGTTCTCCCCGTACTTCATAGAACTTCCGCTGTTCTGATGTGAGATGTTTTTTTTCTGGCCACCCTGAAATCACGAAGCCTTTTATTTCCGTGAGAGACGCATCGTTTGCATAGGCCGTCCTCCACTCTTGTGCACTTATGACTGCTTCTTGATCTTCTGCAAAGGCAATGGTGTAGTCATCTTCTTCCGTTGGCTGAGGTGCGTCCTCCATGGCTGCCGCTCTGCTCAGGTAGTCCGCTACCTTGTTCTTGGCTCCCGGAATGTATTCCACGTCATACACATAGTCCAACAACTTCAAGGTCATCTTGGCTATGCGAGGAGTGGCATTCGCATGGCCACTGGACGTAAGCACCTTGATCAGAGGCTTATGATCAGTCCTTAGCAAGAACCTTGATCCCCACAGAAATTGGCGGAACCGTTCCATTGCCCATACCACAGCCAGCATCTCTTTCTCCACCACACTAAATTTCTCCTCTGTTGTGGACAGTGATCTTGACGCGAAGCTGACCGTCGTCAGTGCTCCCTTCTCTGACCTTTGCATGAGGACTGCTCCCAACCCTCTGTCGCTGGCATCTGTGGTGAGAACCGATAGTGCTTCCTGATCAAACCCCTGTAAGGGTACTGCGTCACATATGTCCTCCTTTATTCGGCTGAATTCTACATCTGACTCCTCAGTCCACTTAAAGTTCGTATTTTCTCTTAGCAACTGACGCATGCTGTGTGTCTTGGTAGCGAAGTGAGGCACAAACTTGCTGTAGAACTCCGCCATGCCTAGGAAGGACCGGACATCATCTTTATTCCTTGGGATGGGTGCGTCCTTGATGGCTTTCATATTGGCCGCCTTGGGGGTGATTCCTCTATCACTTATCTCGTGACCAAGGTACGTCACCGTCGACACTCCTAACTTGCACTTGTCCCATTCTGCCATGAGGCCATTGTGCTCCAGGATGCGCAGGACATTAGTGAGTTTTGTGTCATGATCTGTTTTAGTCTTCCCCATGATCAGGATGTCATCCTGGAAGTACTGTACTCCATCAGTGCCTCTAAACAATTTGTGCATCAACTTTTGGAACACTGCCGCGGCGGACGCCAGCCCGAAGGGCATCCGCCGGAATTGATAACAACCAAACGGTGTGATGAACTACGTCAATTTCTTACTCGTCGGATGCAGTGCTATCTGATGGTACGCGGAGGTCAGGTCTATGGTCGAGAACCACTGAACGCCCTTAGTCTGTGCCAACATTTCATTTATCCGTGGTAGAGGGAATTTATCCACGACTATGTTCTTGTTGAGTTTGCGTAAGTCGATGCACAAACGCACCTTGCCGTTGGGTTTCCTAGCTACCACCAGGGGAGCCAACCATTCTGCACTCTCTATCGGCTCTATCACTCCGTTATCTTCCAGGCGTTGTAGTTCTTGCTGCACCGCTTCCCTGCTGTTGAACGGAATGTTCCTCACCTTGTGGCTCACTGGCTGTGCACCCTCCTTGAGGCATATTTTGTGTGTGAACTTTGTCAGTTTGCCAATCGTGCCTCCGAAGACTTTTGGGAACTCCCCCTTCCATCTGTCTGCTTCATACTCCTGTTCTTGGTCGGTCATCAGCACTTGGGTTACCCCTCCAGGATTGAGTTTGATTCCTAGTCCTCCCTGGTCCATCCACCCCAACACCGATGGCCCTTTCTCTGCCACGTACAGTTTTCCTTCTGTCGTGCGCCCCTTAAACTGGAACAGCAGTTTCTGGAACCCTACCATCGGTATGGGTTCTCCCGTGAAGGTGACCGGTTTGATATCAGGAGGAAGAAGATGCATGCCTAGCACTTGGGCGAAGTCTCGATCCCACACTTTGCGTTGTATGATGGTATATGGGGAGCCTGAGTCCGCCACCGTGGAGACAGGAATACCTCCTATCGTTACTTCGCACACCGGCTTGCTTGTGCGGGCGCCATCCACGCCCAAAACGTGTTATTCGATGCACAGTACTTCCTCTTCTTCTTCCCCTTCTGCTCCCCCTTCCGGGTCAGAATCTTGCGTCACATACTTCACCGTCGCCTTCCTGGGTTTCCGTCTGCAGACCTTCTCGAAGTGTCCCATGATCCCACAATATAGACATTTGGCTCTGAAGGCTGGGCATCGTTTATCAGATGCTGCATGGGCCATGTTACCGCATCTGTAACAGCCTTTCTTTGCATCCCGTTGGAACGGTGTGTTCGTTTGCACCCTTGTCTCAGGTCTATGTTGCCATCCGGGGTTCCTCATGGCCTGCGGCTTCCTTTCATGTCCCTGGGTCTCCGTTACTTTTCCAACCAGTGGTCTGCTGATTGCCTCCCTTTTCGCGGCCTCCGCACACCGCTTGGATAGTTCCGCTTTCTTGACCAGAGCTACAATCTCCTTAAGAGGAGAATCGCCACTGACCCACAGCTTTTCCTGTATGGACGTGTTCACCGTGTGCATGATGATTTGATCCCTTATGAACTCATCGTGTAATTCTCCAAACTTGCACGTGATGGCTAGGCTCTTCAACGCAGCCACGTAATCATCCACTGATTCTCCTACCTTCTGCTTCCTTTGAAAAAAATTGAAGCTGTCAATGGCTGTGCATACTACCGGTTGATAGTGACCATCCAGGTCGTCAATGGCGTGTTGGAATACGTCCGTTTCTTCTGGCGGACGGGTCTTCTTTACCAGGTTCCTGTATACCCTGACACCTTCAGGGCCTAGATTGTGAAGTAGGATCTTTTTTTTCCGTTTACTCGGAAAGACCTCCTCTCCTTCATCCTCCAACGCAGACAAATAATTTAGGAAATACTCCTTCCAATCCTCCCATTTCATCGCAGGTTCCCCTGGGTGGGGCAGGAATGGTAGTGGATTTGTGAGGGAGAACGTTTGAGCACACATCCCTGCTTGCTTTGCGGTTGGCGCGTCGTTTACTCTGGGTGGGGGGCTTCCCAGGGCACTCTGCCCCTGTAGATCTGCTGCCCATTCGTGGGACTACGTGTCCGCTCCTGTGCGACATGGCCCTTGGTGAGCCAGGTTCACGCTGCCTGTTACGTGGCTGGGACTCGGGGTGGTTTGCGGTGGCTCTCTGCTCTGTACTCCCCCCCCCCTTACTGCCACAAGGTGACCTTGAATGCTGTGGACAGGTTAGGACGCCTTTCCGTGGGCCGTGCCTTGGGGCCGTGCAAGATGCGGGATGTCCGGCCTGGGCGCTGTGGCAGGGTGCTGTTACCTGCGTGTTGGATTGCTTCGGGGAGCGTGTTGCTGGCCCGTTGCGGCGCCACTCTGGATAGGTTTTGGGCCGGTGTGGAGGTACTACTTCTCTCCTGTAGCCCTGGACCACGGGCACTCCCCTGCCGCTCGTTTCCTGCTGCGTGGAGGACGCTCTGTGGGAGACTGTTCTGGTGACGACCAGGCTCCTGCCGCGCTCCCTGTTAGGTGCTTGTGTGGTGCGTGCTGCACTCTGTGTGGTTGCTCCTCGGGTCGCCTTCTCCCAGACTCGTCGCCAATTTGTAGTGAGGCGATTGGGTATAAGGAAGACAGACCCAGAGCTTTCTTTAAACCTTTATAGTGCTCTCTAACAGGAGCGCCGGGAACCGCTGCTGGCTTTACAGCAGCCAGCCGATAATCCCTAAAATGGCCGCTCGCGCTCCCGGCATTCCCGGCCACCACGTGACTTGGGAACACTAGAGCGCGACACTACACTTTCCACCTTCTTCCTCCCTCCCCCAACAAAAAAGCTCCTTCTCATGCAAGAAGATGCTGTGATGGCAGCCGCAGGCCCTGCAGGACAATTTCGCACCGCATTTCCAAGGACGTTAACAGCTTCTAACTGCATGGCCCCTGTGGATATTTTGGTCAGTGAATGGCACAGGTGAATAGCGGCCGCGGGGGGTGATGTCCCGCGATTGCATTGAATGTGCATAGTACTTAAAGCGCTGCATTTCAATCCCGGTCTGAACACTCAATGTGTGTGAGGGGCTTGAGGTGGGGGCTCGCTTCACAGGGGGTGTACAACGCACCATTATTCCCCTCAAACCAGCCCCCAGAAAAAAATTATTAAAAGATTAGGAAATCCGTCTGCAAACTGATGTAGGCCAGATTCGTGTAAACACGAGCAAACAAATAGTCCTCCGAAGGGACAATGGCTGAAACCATTATAAACGCCCTGCCAATCTGTAAACTACCAACTAAAAGTTAAGCAACGTGTTTCTGCCTTCAATCAGCAGAGAGAAACGTCATTGTTTACGACCTAGCTGATGATAGGAAATCGTGCTGTGACAATGCACATATATCTCCAAGAAACTTAAACTCAGTAGAAAAACATAGGATTAAGGATAATATGCATACTTGAACAGTGACGCAGGTTAGGAGCACTGTGCATACTATAAGGTTGACGCAGTTAGGGCCATACACCGTGTGAGTCAAACGCAAACTAAGTGGACCCTTGCACGACAGCACAGGCCGGTAAACATTTTGATGTTGCTCTAAAAAATGAAGTTAAACATAAATACGCTATGATATTGGTGTTTACAATATTTAATTAAGTCGCAAAGGGCTATTGTAAGGAAAGGTTCAAGAACAATAGAATGCCATATTTAATCTCTGCCTATATAATAACCATGAGACACGCTTTGTAAATGTTTCCCTTGCCTTCCTAGACCAGGGGAACATATATCTCAAAGACCACTATCGTTTGGAAATATCTAGAGATAGGTAAAATAATAGGGTCACTATCTTATATATTAATACCAGTCATATCAAGATCTGTCAGGAGTCCCGCTGATTAAACACCACATTGGCTGTCATTCAGAATAAAAATGTTGCCTTGTAGTGGTAAGGAATGGCAATCATGTTTGTCTCGCTTTTGTCTCTGCTTTTCCTTCGTCACTCTGTTTCCACTCCTTGTCCCTTCCCACCCAGGTTATCTTATCCATCAGCTTTTCATCCATGTCTACAGTTGCCTCCTCTCCTTTCTCTCCTTCACTTGCCCTTCATCCTTCTCACCCTCCTGACCTCTCTATCTTTCTGGTTGTTATTGAGATTGAATGTTTATGTTTTATTTATTCTTCAAGCAAAATATATCAAAAGTCATATGCACTCAGGTGTGTTATAAACTGCACTCAACCTATTAAGGCCTTATGATATCTTGTCGGCGCACAGGTGAGACTCTGCGGATGTGATACACTGCAATTACTTTATGATGAGGAAGAGTCGCTCATTGTTGTAAAGGGTTAAAATTCATGTACAGCCACAGCACCAATAGGTTTCTTGGAAGATGGAACACGACATGTTGTGGGGGCTGGTGCACTGGTGGCCGTGCTTGCGCTCCATGAAGGGCTGCAGTCCACAAGAAGCTCCATGGAAACTGCGTTACATTAAACAACTGAGGACATGACCAGAACGAGGACTAGTGTCATCTTCTGTAGCGAGACCTGTGTCGGAATGGCCAATACCCACTCCAGGAAGAAGATTCATTTACACGAAAAAGTATGTGGGAGTAAATCTTTGTGTTGTGTAAAATTATATTTTGTGTACAGAAAAAGTAACTTACGGTCAGATAAATAGATGTCTGCAAGTTTATGTTGAATTTACACACAGAATTAGCTTTGCAAGTAGGAAGAAACCTATGCAGTAAATTTCCAATTGTTTATCAATTAGTCGCTAAGTAATCAAGACAAATGCCTTGTGGTTGTGGATGAGAGTTCAGAAAACTTTTGAGCTTGGTAATATTTGTTATGGATAAATTGGGTAAGATACTATTGAACATTTTCCGTGAATAAGTAGGTTTACTGTATTCATCCTCTTGCAATTGATTTGGCTGTTTTGAGATTTATTTCTGTATTTGTATTGTGTAGTCAGTAAATTGACCATTTACCTTTCATTTAAAGGTTCTTGGATACCATAGGTAGATGATAGGTAGGGTCTGCCATGATGTTAGATTCCTTGGTGCTTGAAAATATTTACACAATATTGGTCCTCCTGTCCGTGTGGTACTGGCATTGATGTCTGTTACCAAATGGCGTTTACCAAAATCTGCTTTTCTAAGATACATTGTCCAGTGGGTATGACTGTCTCCTGCAACATCCGTTCGGATCCCATTTGTTTCTCTACCTAATCATATTGTTCTTCATTTCTGATCCCACTTTATTTAGGAGACTTGTATTCTGAGACCCGAACAGTTTGTTGTAGTATGAGAAACTACTTTACTACTCTGTTTAATGTAGTAGGAGAAGAGTATATGGTGTGTGTGCATGTATGTGTGTTTACGTGTGTGTGTGTATGTATGTGTGTGTGTACTGCCTACACCCATATTCAATTAAAGAGTATTAGGCAGAAAAGAAAAGGTATACAATAAGTACATAGGTCCCAGGAGTGGAATGCAGTAATATCAGGAATCTCTTTTCTTCCATAAGCTGCATCCATACACACTTTTTCGAACAAACGCGCCGCTACACAATCTTCGCTCACATAATTTTTCTGTAAATGTCCACAACTCCTACTGTGCTACTGATTAGCAATTGAGCAGTGTGAATCCACAGTTCTTGCATGATCTCGAACATGGCTGAAGATGCTGGTGTATAAACAGACTATTGCAAAGGACATACGTAAAAAATTCATACAAATTGCCATCTTGTTTTTATTTCCAATAAAGTTTCCAGCCTCCAACAGACAGATATTTAGTTTGGTAGAATATTAGCGGGTGACTCATGAAATAAGGAGATTTGGGACCATGCTACTGAAAATGAATCTAATTTATGACTGCCTAATTTGCAAATAGGCTATTGATAATAATGTCGAATTTTTCCCGTCTAAATCTGCCTTTCGTTCGCCAAATGACTTACTGTGGAAAGGTGCTTCTCTGTTCTTAAAATGTACGTCAAGATTCTAGGAATGCTAAACGTGAAAATTGCAAATACATTTTTCTTCACTCTTGCCAGTGCCTTGTTAAACAAGCAGTTGAAAGAAGTAATGCATCTCATAAAATTAAAACCCCACCAGTAGTTATCCCAGAAATCAAATTCAATAGCCAGAGGTAGCTTGGGATGCCACCAGCAGCCATTGCATGGTACAGCTTCAGTCATGTTTCTAAATGGCGCTCAGGTGCTCTGGGCAAAGAAAAAAAATTCAGTTTCATTTTTTAATGGGTGACTGAAATGTCTGAACTGTAATGCAATTTGTTAATTCTCACTTGGTGTACACGAGTTTGATCCTCTACCGACATTTCACATTATGCACCATGCTCTGTTGCACCTTACCTAGGTGTGCACTATATAAGTACTAACGTGTACATTAATTCATACATACATAACTGTGGGGGACTTGCTGTTGCACGTGGGTGCAATGTACAACTCAGATTTAGCATAAGTTATGCTCCCAATTATGCTATCATAGAGTCCGTGTAGTGTACTATTAGTTCTGTGAGAACGGAAGGGCAATGATAACAAGTAATGATGAGGCTCTACATCAGCTGGGGAGCAACCGAAACCTTTGAGGCAGCCTGCCAAGTAGGCATCTGAGCAATGAGGAGATTGATTGACCTTTTGGCCCCCTGGTATTGTTCCCAAGATGCTACATAATACCTCATATGGGAGGCAATTGAAATACTTCCAATGGGGAAATACCACATCTTCTCATGAGCAAGCCAGTAAGTGACATTAGATACACTGAATTTCTGTTTAATGTGGTAGGATAAAAAAAGATATGGTGTGCATGTATGTGTGTTTATGTGTAGGTGTGTGTGTGTGTTTGTGTGCGCGAGTACATATGTGTGTGCACTGCCTACACCCATATCCAATTCAATTAAAGAGTATTGGCAGAAAAGCAAAGGTATACAATAATTACATAGGTCCCAAGAGTGGAATGCACTACATGAGACATCAGAAATCTCCATTCTTCCAAAAGTTGCAGCCATACACACTATTTCAAACAAATGCACCACTACACGATCTTCAGTCACCTAATGAAAAATCCAGTGGCGGCTGGTGAACTTTTAAATAGGTGGGGCGCAAAATGCCTACACTGGATGGTGCTGAGTGACCATAATGGGGTAGCCCAAAGTCCCTGGGGTGAGTTTTGGGTTCTCTCCTTCCCAAAGAAATGTTAGTAAAAAAAACGTAGATGCCAACCACTGCATTTATGGCATTTTCTTAAATTATCTAACACCCCAATGGTTCAACAAGTCGATATGAGGAGGAACTGTTAAAATATACTAAAAGGTCAGACTGCAACAGCAGAAACTATGTACTTCACTTGCTTTGTCCACCAGAAAATAATTCTAACAGCGGCAATTCAATTGCTAGGAGAGGCCTGTGCTGCGTCAGTAGTGACTCACTGATCTTTGACAATGCGAGAAGAGACGGAGAATGCTACAAACTGCACCCAGACCACTTGCCCTGTGCAGACAGGACCATAGTGTTTCTAATTTACAAAATATAGAAGCACACTGGCATAGTAAAGCCACCATGAGGCTCAAATGCAAGCAAGAATATGTGGCCTCCCTGGCACAGATTGGCTGCGAAAACAGGGGTGAAGAGGGCCCATCACACTATAGGGTCTCGTGCAACTGCACCTGTTGCACTATTAGTAGCTACACTCATTTAATCTCAAGTGCTAGCAGTTCCTATGTTTCACAGATATTTTTTGCATTCTGGTTTGTGTGGTAGCGATAGTGGTAGAAATTAACAGGATTATCATCAAAATCAAAAAAAACAGTCGCATGGATTCCTAAAAACCAGAGAGCACTATGAATTCCGTAGTCAGATTCTTTCACCAATTTAGCAGACCGTTTTTTCACAGGCCTTTTTATTATACAGCCAGTATTATTTCACTAGTTTTACTGACAGGTTTAATTGCAGGCTCCCACCCTGGCTATCCACTGGGCACAAGACCTCCCACCCCCATTAGCCTCACCACGCACCTCTTATCAGATACATAAATTAGACACAGTTTTAACTGGCCGTCTAAAAGAAATATTTATAAAGCAGACTAATTGTGATTATTTTTTTTATAGTGTGCAGAGATTCCTTTCAGGCTTCCATCTTGGAGGAAACTCCGAGCTTGGCAGCTGAGTTGACATCGAAAACAAGCAGAAAAACGTTAAACCTGAAAGCATTTCACCTTTAGTTAACCTTTGCTAGTACCCTTTCACCCCACAGGCTTTCCTATAGCATGCACTTATGCACATAAACCTAAACACTCCCAGGCACGCATTCAATGACAATCATACCAACATACTTACACAGTCACCGGCATGCAGAGAAACAAACACAGACACCCACACTCATACAAAGTAAAACTGCAAAATAAATAATGTACCTGAGGCAGGCCTCTTCACCACGAGCTCGCATGCTTTTCCAGCAGGGCCCACGATTTCCGGATGGCATAATTCTGCCAAGCAGCTCATCAGAGCTAGGTTGAAGAGCTTTACCCAATCAGAAGCTGGGATAGGGTTAGAGGTAAACTCCTTTTCTCTATTCCGACTTCTGATAGGGTTAAAGGGCGCATGATGGACAAGCCCTGAAGCTCCATTATCTGACATGCTGCACTGCGTGATGCTAGTACAGCATCATGCATGTCAGATATGTATTGTAATTGTGTGAGGCCGGGCTGTAACAGCCCCCGCCTAACACATGCGCAATACAACTAGTGAAGCCCTCTTCTGCTGCCAAGTGGACATTACAGCTTTTATATGCAAACAAACGATCTGAGATCGTTTGTTTTCATGTAAAAGCTGTATGCAACACCTGAAGCAATTATCTGCAGAGAGAGGCAGTGGGTCGACGCCCTGGCGCCCCCTATGGAGGAGCCACCAGAAATCTTCTGTAAATGTCCGCAAATCTTTCTGGGCTACTGATGAGCAATTGTCTAGTGTGAATCCATAGCTTTTACATGATCTCGAACGAGCTGGTGTTTACGCAAACTGGTGCAAAGAACATATGCAAACGTTTCATATAAATTGGCATCTACCTCTAGGGTATGGCTTTGTTTCAATTTGGCTTTGCTTTATGTTCCGTAAAATATGTTGATGGCCTTGATTTAGTAGGACATGGTCAAGCAATATTGTGAAAAATGTGTGCATTATGCTTTTTCTTGTAAAATAGGGCTTAATGTGTGCTTTTACTTGGAAGAATGTTTCAGTCATCACTCATCTCTCTGTGCGGTGCTTAGTATTGTGATTTATTTTTTGAAGATCATTTTCTTAGATATATCAAAGTGATCGAGAACTATGGGCTTAGGAACACTTTCATGATTTTTATTTTTTTGCCATCTTCTGAGCGTGTGAGACACTTGGTGTACGTCAAATCCCAAATATGGACTGAGTGTGTAGGTCCTGTAACCAAGGGTTGGAGGACACCACTCATATTATGTATCATTGCACGGAGCTATGATCACTCCCAGGGAACTATTTTATCATACAGGGATTTATTTATTTTAATACTCATATTAGTTATAAGTTTTTTAACGAGCACAGAAGATGTACTTGATATCAAAGCAGCTACATAATTTTTAAAACATTTGATATAAATTGTAGAGTTGTTATTCTGGGGGACACTGCGATTTCTGAGGTGAGGCTCCCGCACTACAGAGGACGCTTTGCACTTTACCACTGCTAACCAGTGCTAAAACTCTTGTGAACTCTTGTTTGAACATTGGAGAATTAGCGTACACCCAATTGGCATATTTAATTTCTGTGTAAGTCCCTAGTAAAGTGGTTCTACATGTACCCAGCGACTGAGTCCCAGAGACCTGTAATGGCTGCACAACACTTTCGCTTGAAGTCGTGGCAGCTAATCAGGTCCCTTTGGAAAAACTGCAGCCTTCAATAACTCTAAAGATTCCTGAGCTTTAACCCCTTCATGCCCAACCTGAGCCCTTCTTTAAATGCAAATTTCTCAAAAAACAGCAAAAAAAAATTTACCCCAAACCAAGCAAAGGCACTTCCTTGAGTAAACTTCTACCATCAGGCCAAATTTGGTGCACTTCCATTCAGACATTTTTTCCGGTATTGATGAGTAAAGAATCCTATGGTAGTTAAATTAAGAAATGTCATTTCTGGGACCACCCTATTTTTAGACCCATACCTCACTGGCCTACATTTAACTTACCATGAAGGATTCAAAGTGTATGTCCTTGTTTTTATGGAAAGTTTTGGACAGATTACTCAAGCCAAACTTATTAAGAAAGAAAAGATGCCCTGCCTCTGGCAATTTTGACCAACAATATCCACTCTGGTGCTACATTTCAGGTGCACAGATGTGGAATTAAGAACAGTAAACCGATACATATCTATATATAGTTACTGTTACGATGTAGTAGTAATTATTATTTGCAGGATGATATTTTGTCACTAGATATTGTGATGTACAACTGTGAACGAATACTTTCCCTCATAATCTCTCCTTGAAACCTGCCTGAATCTGTATGAGGGTTGAAAGACTCATTTATTTATTATGGTTCTACTTCTTACAAAATTAAACACAATAGGGTGTACCACATGTACACTCATTTTCAAAAGTATGCATGTTTTTTCACTTCCTCATGCATACAAATGGACAAGTACTTTCATCAGGAATTATTGGTAGGCAAGAATAGCTACTGACAAACGAATCTGTAATTTTAAGGAAACTTTGCAGCATGTATTTTTATTGTGAATCCTTAAAAACGTTGGTCTTTTACAGGAGCAATGTCTGAGGCCTGTTTCTGTTTTAGGAAAGCTCCCCCACCCCAGGGTTTACACAGTGAGGAAACAGGAAAGGTGTGTAATCATCACTAAATCGCTGTATTGTCATGAGATAATCCCCTTCAGCCGTGGCCCGTGCAAGTAAGAGCGGTGGGGCTGGATCATCTGTCCAAATTCCCCCCCCCCACCTACCCGGCCCCACCACCCCCACCACCACACCGATCTTACCTGCACGCCCGCGGCTGATCCCCTTTACAGATTTGTGTTTTCAAATTTCATTAGCTATGTGTCACTGGTCGCTTTTCACCAACAAGCTTCAGTAGATAGCTGTATTTGCTGGTGACCTTCGGCATCGTGTGCAACTGTGGACAATAAATTAGAAGAACATAGTATGTGAATGGCTCTAGTCACCTGGCTCTTCTGTGGGTCTTCAAGATTTCTTTTTTGAAAGTGGACTCCTCTGAGGGGATTGTTTGTGGAAGTCGAGGGGGAGCTGAAATTTCGCTTTATGCAGTCTGTAGTTCGTCTCAGAAACTGGCTGAACTCCAGAATTGGTGGAACTCCACTCTTGTTTGAAAAGTATTCTTCCTTGAGGAATGCATGTGTGGTATTGAGTGAAACTCGTACTTTTAAAAAAAACTTATTTTTTGAGTTTTGGTACTTTTTATTTGTCACAAGCACATGGTACATAACTATTTCAAAGTCAGTTCTTCCAGTCTTTGTTATGTATGTTTATTGAACCCATGCGTTTGATACTTCACACACTTCTCAGGATTTAATATAAGACACTTATCAGCATAGCACCTGACAGTTTTTTTGTGGTGTTGATAATTAATATCAAACAGTCTCTTGCAAACTTCCAAGAAATGTAGCTCTGGTCTTTCCAGAATATCACTTCAGTAAGAAAGATTCTGGCCTCTTACCTGAGTATCAGACCCATTGGTTCCCCCACTACCCCCAAATACTCAATCGTCATTGCACCGTGAAGGTTGGCGTGCACCTGGATCTTCTTCAGGGCTGACAGGGTTTCACAGTCATCCGTGTGCGCCATGGTTTGACATCTGTTTGTTGGACCCAGGAGCCATGTGACAGAAATAATTCAATCCTTCATGCCATCTTAGTGCATCAGGCAGCTCTCCTCTGCATGGTCAAAGTTGAGGAAACTACTCTAACCTTTTCTCAGATTTCAACAGCTATATCTCTAGTCTAGTCTAGTACTCTTGTAAGATGGTATTAAATCACAGTTAGATTAACATCAGAGTACTTTGCTAGGGACAGAAAAATAGATGATGCGGCACAACAGTGCACAAGGAGGTTTATTCACATGAATAGGGAGTCATATGAAGAGCAGAGTGTGGTGGACAAAGTAGAGTAGTGCCAATTTTAGTACATTAGAACAGACTGAAAATTGAAAATGGATTTTTTTTAAATTTTTTATTTATAAAGTTTTATATAGCGCGAACCTGACCCACGAGGGTATCGGAGCACTTTTACAATATACAATTATTTAACATTGGAAGGTTGAGGTAGTATACATACATTCGGTATTCGCAATTCAGTACAAAGGAGGTAGATAATAGTACATGGATAGCATAGGTGACTAGTAGTCAACAAAGAATGATCCACGAGGGAATCAGTACGCTTCATAATACACAGTTATCAAACATTAAGTGATTGAGGTAGTAAACATACATTCGATAATCGCTTTCAATACAAAAGAGGTAAGCAGTAATATGTAGATCACATAGGTGACTAGATGACAACATAGAGTTAAAAGTCTTAGGATGTGAATTTGTTCATTAGAAGCATTTTTACTTCTTTTTTGAAGGAGGTAAAGAAAGAGATTCCACGTATCATTGGAGGTAGGGAGTTCCAAATCTTCGGTGCAATCCCTGAGAATGCTCTGCAACCCGTTCTCTTTTTGTGGAAGGATTGTGGCTTCAATAGTAGTGAACTCGCACTTCACAATTGTCTGCATCCTCCCGATCGCTCTAGCTTTAAAGCTAAATAACTGGGGGTATTGCTATACAGTGCTTTATGGGTCATGTATGCGATCTTTAGGTGAATTCTTGCCTCGTAGGGCAGCCAGTTCAGAGCTTTCATGGTCGGAGAAATGTGGTTATTTCTTTTAGTTCCTGATACCAGTCTGGCCGCAGCTTTAAGTGATGCCCTCAACGGGGCCAGCTTGTATTTGGGGAGACCGCATAGAGTGGTGCATCCATAGTCTAGTCTTGGAACCACAAGGGCCTGTACTGCCATTTTTAAGTCGGTCTGAGGGAGGAAGGGTTTAAGTTTCCTTAGTATACTCAACTGGTAATTAGCTCCCTTGGTGGCATTAGTAATTTGCGCCTGCATGTTCAGGTGTTTGTCTATGGTGACTCCCAAGGATTTTGCAGAGTCAATGATGTGGGGAGCACAGCCAAAGGAGGTTAGATGTTTCAACCATAAGTCTATCTTGGGTGTGTGCTTGGGAGGGGAGATGGGAAGGAATTCCGTTTTTTTGGTGTTGAGCATGAGGTGGTTGCCAGTGAGCCAACTTTGAGTATTCTGTAGAATAGCGTTGAGGGAGATGAAGTCATCTGGTGAGGAGATTTTCATATACAGTTGGGTGTCGTCCGCATACAGGTGATATAGAATGTTCACTGAGTTCAATGCGTTTGCCAGGGGCTCCATGAGTAGATTAAAAAGAATGGGTGAAAGTGCTGATCCCTGTGGAACCCCTATGGTGACCATGGAGGGTTGAGAGAGTGAATGCTTCATCTTGATTTTTTGTGTTCTGTTATTTAGGAAGGAGGTGAACCATTGTAACACTGAGCCCGTAAGGCCCATCCTTCGTTCCAGTAGGGACAATAGAGTGTCATGCTTAACCGTATCGAAAGCGGAGGATAAGTCAAGAAGTATCAATAGGCATGATTCGTTGTGGTCTAGCATTTTTAGTATGTCATCCATTAGGTGAGTGAGTGCATATTCCGTGCTGTGACCTTGACGGAAGCCGGATTGGTGTGTGTCTAGGAGGTTGTGGTTCTCGATGTGGTTACATAATTGTATTAGTACACATTTCTCCAGCAATTTCGCCAAAGTAGGGATGTTGGATATAGGGCGGTAGTTGTTGAGATCTGAGGGGAGGGAGTCGGATTTCTTTAGTATAGGTGTGACCTGTCCTACTTTAAGACAGTCCGGTATGGAGCCTTGTCTCAGAGAGGCATTTACAATCTTTGCCCCTAGGGGTAGAATAGATGTTTTTATCATTTTGAATAAAGAGGGAGGTAGGGGGTCAGAGAAGTGATTGGAGGGGTTGATTGCTAGAAGAGTGTTATAGATTTCTTGTTCAGGGATGGGCAAGAAGGTGTGCCAAGAGGCATTGTTTTTTGTGATTTCCATCGGAGTACTAAAATGGACCTTGATCTGAGAGTAAAGTTTAGTATCATGAGCAATAGGTTGTGGGAGGGCCTTCTTAGATTGGATGTCGAGTTCAATGGACTTTGTCTTTTCTAGGAAGAAATTGGATGTCTTGGGCTCCTGCCTTGACTGTTATAGAGAAATAGAGAGACTGGGAGGCGAGGTTAGTTGGTTCCAGAGTCTGACTGCCGAGGCAGAAAAGGTGAATTGTATTCTCTGCCAACTCTGAAAATTGAATATTATGAAGTATGCCTTAAATCTGATGAATTGTGACTGCAAAGAATGGTCTGGTAAGGGAGGAATATATTGAAGGTACCCCACCTAGCTTCTTCGAAGATAAAGGAGATAATTTTTTGTGAACATAAACAGAGGCAAGGCCCGGGTGAAATTTAAATTACGCCAATGTATTTTGCATAATTTCGGGTATATCGCAGAAAACTTGTTATGTTAATTTCCTGAAACCTGCCAGTATGTAACATAATGCAATTATTTCACCGTTCACGTCAAAATTATAGCACGGGAGCACAGGAACAACTCGAACAACCAGTACACAAGTGCTTGTTAGTCGCGGCAATTGTTTATTTTGTGCTATTTTTAGCACAAAATGTGTCCTTGCATCAAAATTAACCAGAAATCATATTCTGTGCTCAAATATAGCGCTAAATGACAGATTTGTATTTCATGCCAATAAATGTAATTTCATGTATTTACCCCAAAGTTTTGCATAATTAGGTAGATGCAAATTATGTGAACTTCGCTCCCCTTAATTTAGTGATATATCATTTATGTTAAAAACAATCATCAACATTTTGTTTATATACAGAAATATAGTTGAACGGGGGAGTCACAGTTCCTATGGGAAAAGTGTGATAGAAGGAGGGGGAGAGAGAGTTGTTCTCTTATTATAATGCCTGGGGACAGTGTGTCCTTGTCTTAGTGACCTCACACACCCCGAAGGATGTCATGCTTCATCATTGGGCGGTGCTCCTTGTTGGGCCGGCGCTGCAATGCCCTACGGGTCCCGCGAAGGGTCATGTTTTCGGAGGTCTTTTGAATAATAAAGCCATAAGGGTGTGTGCGGGTCTGAGTAGGAGTGGTGTCCTGTGGGGTGTTAAAAGATGGCTGGAGGGGGAAAGTAGTAGGTTCTTAAGAAATAACCCCTCTGTCATCAATAAAAATCAGAAGGTTGTGCTGCTTGAGGGTGATAATGACCCCCGGTAGCTAGACAAGTGTCGTGTCCATTGTGGACATGTTAGAGGTCGACATGTTTTGCGCAGATCGTGGTCTCAGGGGGAGATCCTATGCGCTTCTTCAACACCAAGGTAGAAAGTGAGGTGGGTGCTAGTGCGGTGTGGTGGCCTGTCAAATAGTCATAGTGCCACTTGGTAGAATGATATAATCTGGAACGACAAAAGAAAAAGGTAAAAGAAATAGAGGAAATGCGGTTAAGTGTAAAACCCTATAGAAGGGTACTAAGTCTGTACGGAACTGAGGTCCCCCTGTAGTGGTGAGTCTCAACAAGGCCTACCAGTGCTTAGGGGTTCTCCCTTCCTTGCACAGAGTCCTCAGACCAATAGGAAGAAGTTGGCACAGAAACTGGAATAGAAAAGACAGAGTTTATTAAACCTCATGAGGTGGAGCTACATTCACACAGCACCCTTCGGTAATGCATGAAGTAGCACACTGAATGGAAGGACCTTGGTCCTTTTATACCCACACAGGGGCTCAAATGAAGGCGGTACAAACACAAATGCTGGTTTTAGGTACATATAAGGTCATACAAGAAATGCACAGTCGACAAGTGGGTGGAGCTAACAGTTTCTACTTCTAGTAGACACATCCTGACATTTATAAACTCGGAACAGCTGCATGGACAGCTGCGAGCTCAACTGAGCATGTGCAAAGCAAAAGAAACTAAATATAACTCGTCTCTAGGCAGATTTCAAGAGCAGTTAACAGGAAGGTAGGACAGAGCACATGGCGAGCACATGGCAGCACATGGCAACCAAAATGGCTGACAGAAATACAAAATGGATTCCACAAAGCGGACAATTTAGCCTCTGAATACAGGATGTCTTCGGCTAATGCTTAACTTAAGTGCTGCCAAATTACAACACCCCTTTGGTCGACCGTGTGCTCGTGATATTACCAACTATGCTTATCACCCAGCAGTATATTTACCGGGTGGCGGATGTAGGCTGTCATCATACATAATGTAATGGTGAAGTTTAACTGGACGAACAAACATATAGAGGCATCTCTGTTAAAATTATGACGTGATACACAATGTCATAATCATAATGGCGTAGACAAACAAACACATAGTTGCATTTCATTAACCAATGCTGAGGTCATTGACCAATCACTCCAGTTAATCATGGTATATTACTCTATGAACGGTGCGAGCTGAGTTGGTGCAGTAATAAAACCTTAATGCGGCTCATAGCGGTGTCATGAGTAAATACAAATATAGACCATTGATGGCAAGACCTCAGGTCACACTGTGCTGACACAAGGTGGATGGCATGGTTCGCGCTTACCTATCCAAAAAAGGGGTAATGTCCCATGAGGTTCAGCTGAGGTTTTTGCCTTTGCAATCTGTGCAGAGAATTTAGCGTTAGTTGCTTTTATGCGCACAAAGGAATCTTTAAAGGAGCATGCGGGGCCAGTGGGAGGCTGTACTTACAGTTCCGTAGGATCCAGCAGGTGTGTTAACCTACCCGACCTCTCGCCACCTCGAAGGATGTTCAATGCGGCTCCTTCTATATTTGTGCTGGGTGCTTGCTGGCGGACGCGGGGGTGTGTCTGGGCGTGCCTAGAGTGTGGTGTTATAGTCACATGAACGTGTTTGAAATGCGGGCGCCATCTTGGAGCGGGTTTTGTAACAATGTGATTGCGGGGAGAAGGGTGTGTCAAAATTGGAAAAGGTACCCCACTAGGTTGTCACGGGTATCCCACTTGATTGTGATGATATGTACCCAAAGGAGTATTATCCTCATTGTGCGGTAATGAAGGAAGGGCACATATATGGTATACGGCACAGTAGTGGAAAAAAGCACAGGGTGTGCGTGACGGGCAACTGTTTATTGATTCCGTGGGTTGACATATTGGAATAGTGGCAAATGAACGATGTACAAAGGGGTATTACCTTAGTAGTGTGGGTACGCCAAGAGGGCACAGTTGTGGGAAGGAGTGCGCAGTGCGCGTAATTAGTGAATACGTAAATGGTGTGATGCCTTAATGCGATGGTTGGCTGTGTTGGTATTCACAGCCAAGAAGGCCAGTAGTAGCGACACTGATACCCCAAGCCCACACGGACTATATTGCCTTTTTTCTATCCCCAGTTCATGACTATGATCCACCTTCGTTCATAGTGCTTCTTTAATTTCTTGCAATTATGCACTCTTACGATATCACAATACCGCTTAGGCCCTCAACTGAGTTCACCCAAGTACTGGCTTTCTCTGCTGTGAATACCAGCACAGCCAACCATCGCATTATGGCTTCACTCCAATCACGCATTCACTAATTACGCGCACTGCGTGCTCCTTCCCACAACTGCGCCCTCTTGGCATACCCACACTACTAAGGTAATACCCCTTTGTACATCGTTCATTTGCCACTATTCCAATATGGCATCCCACGGAGTCAATAAACAGTTGCCCATCACACACACCCTGCTCCTTTTTCCACTACTGTGCCATATACCATATATGTGCCCTTCCTTCATTACCGCTTAATGAGGATAATACTCCTTTGGGTACATATCATCACAATCAAGTGGGATACCCGTGACAACCTAGTGGGGTACCTTTTCCAATTTTGACACACCCTTCTCCCCGCAATCACATTGTCACAAAATCAGCTCCAAGATGGCGCACGAGTTTCAAACACGCTCACGTGACTATAACGTCACACTCTAGGCGCGCCCAGACACACCCCGCATCCGCCAGCAAGCACCCAGCACAAATACAGAAGGAGCTGCAATGAACATCCTTCGAGGCGGGGAGAGGTCGGGTAGGTTAACACACCTGCTGGATCCTATGGAACTGTAAGTACAGCCTCCCCCTGGCCCCGCGCGCTCCTTTAAAGATCCCTTTGTGCGCATAAAAGCAACTAACGCTAACTTCTCTGCACAGATTACGAAGGCAAAAACCTCAGCTGAACCTCATGGGACATTACCCCTTTTTTGGATAGGTAAGCGCGAACCATGCCATCCACCTTGTGTCAGCACAGTATGACTTGAGGTCTGCCATCAATGGTCTACCCCAAATATATTTGTGTATTTTCTCATGACACAGCTACAAGCCGCATTAAGGTTTTATTACTGCACCAACTCAGCTTTCATCGTTCATAGAGCAATATACCATGATTAACTGGAGTGATTGGTCAATGACCTCAGCATTGGTTAACGAAATGCAACTATGTGTTTGTTTGTCTACGCCATTGTGATTATGACATTGTGTATCATGTCATGATTTTAACCGAGATGCCTCTATATGTTTTTTCCCCCACTTGAACGTCACCATTACATTATGTATGATGACAGCCTACATCTGCCACCCGGTAAATACACTGTTGGGTGAAAAGCGTAGTTGGTAATACCACGAGCACACGGTCGACCAATGGGGGACCTCAGTTCCATACAGACTTAGTACCCTTCTATAGGGTTTTACGCTTAACCGCATTTCCTCTATTTCTTTTACCTTTTTCTTTTGTTGTTCCAGATTATATCATTCTACCAAGTGGCACTATGACTATTTGACAGGCCACCACACCGCACTAGCACCCACCTCACTTTCTACCTTGGGCCTGAAGAAGCGCGTAGGATCTCCCCCTGAGACCATGATCTGGCGAAACATGTCGACCTCTAACATGTCCACAATGGACATGACACTTGTCTAGCTACCGGGGCTCATTATCACCCTCAAGCAGCACAACCTTCTAGTTTTTTATCGATGACAGAGGGGTTATTTCTTATGAACCTACCACTTTCCCCCTCCAGCCATCTTCTAACACCGCACAGGACACCACTCCTACTCAGACCCGCACACACCCTTACGGTTATATTGTTCAAAAATCTCTGAAAAAGTGACCCTTCGGGGGACCCGTAGGGCATTGCAGCGCCGGCCCAATGAGGAGCACCGCCCAATGATGAAGCATGACATCCTTCGGGGTGTGTGAGGTCACCAAGAAAAGGACACACTGTCCTCAGGCATTATACTAAGAGAACGACTCTCTCTCCCCCTCCTTCTATCACACTTTTTCCATAGGAACTGTGACTCCCCCGTACAACAATTCTACTTTTCAGGAGCACGAGTCACTGGACCTAGATCCAGCGCCTTGTCCCCCCTCCCTCAATTTTTTGTGATATTAGTACGGCAGCCCAGCCGAGGGACATTACTATCCTTTACTCTTTACTGTATCTCTCTCTCTCTCACTAAACATGGACGAACATTTCGGTCTAAGCTATGGTGAAGACATAGTCTCAGAAATACTAAGAACACCATGCCTCCTTGGGTCAGATTGCACAGCATCCACCAGTACACCACAAGGTGACTGGAACTCTATATCCTTGCTCAAAAAACAACAAGTCAAGATAGCTATGCATGGGGCTATCATGACTGAATACCTACGGGCAAATATAGCTCCCAATGGCCTCCTTGTTACGGTGGTCCCCCGCATGTTCGTGAAAGATCTCATCTTCAGAAAAGAATGGAGCCAAATCGCATGGAAGTGCACGCGAGATTGGCTCATTCTTATCATTAGCACTGCCAGACGTCTGTCCGAGGCTCTTATCATAAAAATCAATATAGCCAAAAAAGCACTGAAGAGTAACATCGGCATTTCGGCATTTAAGTCCCGACTCTCAGAGATCAATACAGAAATGAACGAACATAAGGAATACCTTATGCAGAAGAAAATCAACAAACTCCAGAAAGACATTAAGATCTTCGAAAAAGAAAGGATCTATCCCTACACTAAAGAGGAGTACCCACCACCAACTAATGACACATCCTCGGATGACAGTGCCTCTACCTCCACCAGGTCAAGCAGGTCCAACAGTACCTCCAACAATGGGAGCTGGAGAAGCAACCAAGGAGGACAAGGACATCTACCAACACCACCAATGTACAGCTATCATCAAACAGGATACCCAACAGCACCACCACCGTGGTACCCCAGTTTTTACGGACCACCGCCTCCCTTCCAACAATTCTACCAGCACCAACAACCCCCTCCTTTTTGGAACAGAGGCAGGGGCAAAGGAAGAGGAAGAAGGAGAAACAACCAAAAACAGGTCCAATGGATGGACCCCGGGAACCAGCGCCAAACCAGAAGCCAGGCGACGAAGATAAACTAGTTGTCAACATGTCATGTAGGCAACTAACGAATGACGAAGTAGCAGTACTACAGAGGGGACATGGATTCGTCCCCACTCCCAAGAAGATCGCTTGAAGCTCCCCGGAGAACTCCACACCTTCTTCAGGAAATTCAGACTACGTTCATTTTTCAACAATCAGGTCAACGACCAGGACCACACAACTACAACAGACTCAGGACTCAGAAACCCATACAGATTTACACCTAATGCGGCTATAACTCCAAGCAAAATTCTCACCTTTGAGAAGGCTGTCCTCAAGGACATCAACGATATTATACCCAGAACTCCTTTCGACAACCTACCACAAGAGAAAGAAGGGCAGTCACTGACCTCAATGACAACCCCCACATCGTCATAAAACCAGCAGACAAAGGTGGCGCTATTGTCATCCTTAATACTGATGACTACGACACTAAGTGCTACAGACAACTAGCTAACACCAAATATAAGAAACTGGACAGAGACCCCACAGAAGCCTTGACTAAATGAATAAGAATCGTGGTCAATGAAGCACTCACCAACGGCTGGATCTCAAAAAACGAAAAGGAGTTCTTGGTCAAGACTACACCTATTACCCTGTACTTTTACATTCTTCCAAAGATCCATAAGAATGTACAACCACCACCAGGTAGACCTATTGTGTCCGGCATCAACTCCCTACTGGAACCCCTGAGTCAATATTGCAACCATTTCCTACAACCCCTGGTCCAGATGACACGATCATTTTTGAAGGATACTAAAGAAAATCTTCGCCTAATTGAAAATCTCCCTAATCCACATGAGATCACCCTGCTTGTCACATTGGATGTGGAGGCACTGTACACCAACATCCCCCAAGAGGCCACCATCAGGGTCATTGAGGAAACCCTCAGGTCATCCACCACTACCGTACCAACACCTGTAGACTTCATTATGGAATGTACTGAAATAGCCCTCAAGAACAACTTTTTTCAAAACAAAAACCAGCTGTACCATCAAATTCACAGACCATCGATGGGCAGCACTTTCGCGCCGAGTCTTGCATGCTTATACATGGCCCATTTTGAATCATCCCATGTGCTGTCAGAGACCAATCCTTACTCGACGGAGATCATACAATGGAAACGTTACATCGACGATATCTTGGTCTTCTGGGCAGGCACGGAAGACAGATGCATTGAATTACACAACTGGATCAATACCCTGGACCCCTACCTCAAATTTACCTTATCAACATCAACCAAGGAACTTCCCTTTCTGGTTCTCCTCATCACACTGGACCACGGAAATCTCAAAACAAAGACATACAAAAAACCAACTGACTGCAACAGCCTCCTTCCTTTCAACAGCCATCACCCTAAAGCACTTAGGGAGAACCTTCCCTACGGACAATTCCTGAGACTGAGAAGGAAAAGCATCAGTGACTACGAGGCGCAAGCAGAAACCCTCAGCAACAATCTCCGGAAAAAGAGCTATCCCACACAAGTCATCAGAAACGCAAAGAAGAGAGCACGCAAAAACCCTCGCGAAGCACTCTTGGAAGCAAACACCAAAACACAAGAAGACATCATGGCCTGCGCCACTACATTCACCCCTACCTCCAACCAAGTGAAAAACATCATTCTCAAACATTGGAACATTGTCAATACAGGGGACCTGCACTTGGAACGCCCCAGTTTCGCCTTTAAGAGGACTCAAAACCTAAAAGACATGCTGGTCCACACTAGAACTCAAATGAGAAGATCAACCAACTAGACCATCTTATGGGCTCTCCCATCTGAAAAAGGGGATTACCCGTGTGGTAACAGTAATGTGTGTACCTCCACTAGCCATACCAAGGAACTCCAGCTGGGCATCCTTACTTGGACTCAACGTCAACACACCAACTGCAACACGACGAATTGCGTATACCTAATCAAGTGCCCATGCAACCTGTTCTACGTGGACATGACCACCAGACAAGTCAGAACCTGCATCAATGAACACAAAAGCAACATCCGCTGCAGCCGCAGTACAACAAAAATGAGTACTCATTTCATTGAACACAACCACACCACAGACCAACTCAAATGGACTATTCTAGAAGCCAACACGGCTTGGAACACCTCCACCCTGTTACGCAAAAAACAACGGTGGGGGTTCAAACTGTGTTCCAATGTTAATGGGCTGAACGATGAGATCCCTTGGATAGAAATACAGACTTGAACCTTCCATCCTAAGCAACACTTCATGCCTTACATGTATGCCCAATAACCATATACGACACAGTAGCGACACTGATGCCCCAAGCCCACAGGGACTATATTGCCTTTTTTCTATCCCCAGTTCATGACTATGATCCACCTTCGTTCATAGTGCTTCTTTAATTTCCTGCTATTATGCACTCTTACGATATCACAATAGCGCTTAGTCCCTCAACTGAGTTCACCCAAGTACTGGCCTTGTCTGCTGTGAATATCAACACAGCCAACCATCGCATTATGGCATCACACCAATTACGCATTCACTAATTACGCGCACTGCGTGCTCCTTCCCACAACTGTGCCCTCTTGACATACCCACACTTCTAAGGTAATACCCCTTTGTACATCGTTCATTTGCCACTATTCCAATATGGCATCCCACAAAGTCAATAAACAGTTGCTCATCATGCACACCCTGCGCTTTTTTCCACTACTGTGCCGTATACCATATATGTGCCCTTTCTTCATTACCGCTTAATGAGGATAATACTCCTTTGGGTACATATCATCACAATCAAGTGGGATACCCGTGAAAACCTAGTGGGGTACCTTTTCCAATTTTGACACACCCTTCTCCCCGCAATCACATTGTCACAAAACCCGCTACAAGATGGCGCAAGTGTTTCAAACACGCTCATGTGACTATAACGTCACACACTGACTGAAGTAGATGCCCTGGTCCACGGCGCCAGTTACTATTTGGGCGTTAAAGCAGGATCAAGTCTGCTGGGGTAGCCTGGAGCCGTTGCTGGGGCTCCTGGCACAGCCTACTCGGTGCTGTCCTGACCGGCGGATTGCTGCGGACTCCCACGATCGTCTGACTGGAGCTCTGGGCCGGGACTGGGAAACACCGCCCGGGCCAAGACGGTGATCTGTCCCCATGCGGCTGCTTCTTCCGCCTTCCGCCAGAGTTTGCTACACGGTGAGGCATCACGGGCCATCTGCCTCGCAAAGCCCCGGCTGTCTGAAAGCTACACGGATCCAAGAGATGATCACCTCCTCGATCTATGACGGTGATTCACCCCGCGTTGCTGATTCCTCCGCCGCGCTGTCTGCCTCACAATCCGAGGACTCCGGCTCCGGCGAGGGTATTTGCTCTGGGGTAGGCAACCGCCCGCAGCACAGTCTGCCAGCATTTTCTGGTTGACCCGGCCCGCCTCACAGACCGCCAGCATTTTCCGGTTGACCCAGCCGGCCTCACTAACTGCCAGCATTTCCCGGTCGACCCGGCCTGCCTCACAGACTGCCAGCATTTCCCGGCTGACCCGGCCCGCCTCACAAACTACCAGCATTTTCCGGTTGACCCTGCTCGCCGACTGGAACCTGCCCAGAGAAGCGCTGCTGTGACGTGTTAGATCGTCGCAACCCACTACAGCGCAACAGCCCCTCTACGTATCTCGCTTCACTTCCCCAGATGACGTGATGAGGCGGTGGGGACTGAGACCTGCGACTGGACTGGAAGTAATTCTGTCCCTGGTAAGACTTTCACTGGGGCTAATTCTTCTATTGCTGGGACGCGCAGCACTAATTACTTTCGCCTAGGGTGATTCTTTTCTAGTACTTCTCCTTGCAGTCAGGGCACTACTTTCACAGGGTTCTCATCCTGCTCTCCATTTTCTAAAACTCCCTCCTCGTGGACTCCAGGCACAGCCCCATAAGATGGCGACCCTCTGACCAGCAAAAGAAATAGAGATCGTACATTCACTGATCTAAATTAAAAAAATTGTTTAAAAATCTGGACCTCGCTCCTAGACAATCCCAAATCACAGAAACTGAAGAAAGACTCCTACCCATGGCACAAGACACCTTTTACCCAATATATAATCAGCCAAATCTGAACAGTCTCTGAGTGGTGTTACAATACCTAACCACTTAGTTTACTCTGGGAAACGAACAAAGGACTAAGTCCTCCACCACCAGCCAGAAACTAACAATAAAGGGACTAATTCCTTTCTCCCAAGCCAGGCTGGGAAATAGGGAACTGAAAGAGGACTTTCTCCACCTCCTAAATCTACCCCTCCTATTCTAAGACCCTGGGGAGACCCCTTGGCAGAAACCCGCTTAGCTGTGAGCAAACGACATCAGGACACCCACTGAGGCAAGATGCCTCTTACCACATCAACCTCCCTCCGCCCCTCTACGAAATGTTTGAAAACCCATGGTCCTAACTCTTTCTCCATCATCTTCCCACCTAATCTCTTACTCAAAGTGAAAAGAAACTTCAAACATATGTTGATTAGACAACTCCCGGAAACTCTCATCGCTGATATATACCACTGCTCCTCCAAAGGCCAACAGAAAATGGATCTCATCTTCCACACCCAGCGTCCAGCGAAATGGAACACCATACTTAGATCCCACCCCCACATATCCAAAACAACTAGCACCCCTCTCAGCTGCAAACTGACGATTTCTAACGCGAACCGCCCTTCGCGCTGTGGCAACACCTCTGCTACCATCTACAGCAACGGTATAGTCCTGATTCAAGCCAACAACGCCAACCTAGACTCATTTGACTCCCTATTCCCCACGCTACGGAACGCCATTACTCACTTACACTTTAACCACTCGCACAACCCCCTATCCCCTATCCCCTATCCCCTAACCTACCATCCCCTCCCGTGAAATCACAAAACAATCTCAAGATTCACTCCACCAAAGTCAATCTCACCCCCTCCGACACCACCCTCTCTTCCTCTTCCACAACTTCCGACTCGCACACTAAACACTTCTCATCCAGAGCATTTCCGAGGAATATCTCTGCTAAAACCCCCCATCCTCCTCCCGACCCCTTCCCATCCCTTCACTTTTCACGAAATTCGTCCACACAGGCAACCAGGGGAGCCAACACACAATCAAAGTCTCCCAACTCTCACCACCCAACAGTACTCAACAAACTGTTGCTTAATACACAAGAGTACTCTCACCACATGTCCACGGTTAACCGCAGGAGAAACATAGGTACCAATGACACCATAACCCACTCTCTCACCGACAGGCTCTCGCCATCCCTAGACTGTCCCGCACAGGACATCTTGAACCTAAACTCTCTTACCCCCTCCCCACTGAATATGTCTCAAAGACTTTCTCTGGTGGAAAGCCAACTAGAGATTGTAATTCAGGGCCTAAGCAAAATGTTATCGAACATCACCACACTTCTGGAGCCTATCCAACGCTTACACTCCCCACCTACCGACTCCAATGAACAACACCCAAGCCTTCACAAGGCACAGCTACATAGCTGGAACTCAACCACCTTCACTAACCAGCCTCAGAGACCCAAAAGAACAAGCGCCGCAATGTCCCTGAGAGAGGCGACCGATCTTGCCAACTCTTACGACTCCTCTACAACTAGCAACCCCAGCTCCACGATCCAGGTAATCACTGTATTTGGGAGAGACCGCATCACACCAAGAACGGAGAGACCACCTGCCCTCCTCACGAACTTGCCCATGGCCCCTCCACCGAAGAAACTCGACAACAAGGCAACGACCCACTGCATGCTTCTAAACTGCAGATCTGCGACCAAACATGCAACAGAACTGGCAGAAACCATCCTAACCCACGACATCGATATCGCGTTCATCACAGAAACTTGGTTGAACGAATCCTCCTTACCAATCTTTGACATGCTTGTGCCCCCCAGGTTCTCAATCATAAACAAAGACAGAAAGAACCATCGTGGCGGGGGTATTGCAATAATCCACAAGAGCAACATCTCCATAACTGAAATTGACTCCTTCTCCTACAATACATTTGAATATCTATCCTCCACCATTAAGACGAAGGACAACAAAACGATATACTGCCATCTCCTCTACCATCCGCCAGGCAACACTCCCACTTTCGGAGAACACCTTTCCGTCCTGATAACACACTGCTCACTCTTAGACTCCAACAACATAATACTAGGGGACCTCAACCTCCATTGGAATGATGAAAATAACAATCTGATCCAATCCCTAAACGAACTTCTACTCAACAATAACCTTATCCAACACTGCACAGAGCAAACCCATAATAGAGGCTCAATCCTTGACGCCATTATAGCTCATGAAGATACAGTCACTATCGACCACATCCTTCCTGTTGACTGGTCAGATCATCACATCGTTCTATTTCACATTAACCATCTGACTCACGGCCTACCCCGTACACAGGATTCCCTTCATTGGCCGAGAAATCTAAGATAGATTCCCCTTGCTGACCTGGAAGAAAGGGTAAGAACACTACTTCCCCCCAACACAAATCACCTATCTACAACTGAACTTACTACACACTACAACACAACAATGACAACCATACTAGACCAAGAAGCCCCCTTGAAACAAAAAAGAGTCAGGAACAACCCATCGAGATCCTGGTTCAATACAGACCTAAACTCTGAAAGAAGACATGTCAGAGCTGCAGAAAGACTCTGGCGGAACAACCCGTCCACATCCCACCATGACCAACTCAAAACAGAACTCAGGAAATATAAAAAACATATCAAGTACGAAAAATCCACCTTCTTCCGTAGTGCACTAGACAATGCCAAAAATCGTCCCAAAGCACTCTTCAATATCATTAAACAACAAACATCCAAGCCTCCCTCAACAACCATGCAGGCTTCCAAAGAGCTATGTGACACCTTTGCCAATTTCTTTCACGATAAAATCACCAAGATTGAATGCTCCCTTGATGACCACCTCCTGTCAGCCAATGAAAGCCCGCCCCCCAGCAACGAACAAAACAACCCACCGTGGCACCCTCCGAGCAGCTGGAAGACATTCAACCCCATCTCCGAAGCAGACATCACGGAAATGATTATCAGGTCCAAACCTTCCTCACACATAGCTGACCCTATTCACACCCAACTGGCTAAAAAGCTCAACCTCACCTTGGCCCCTCTCTGGGCCAAGATTATAAATAGCTCCCTGAGTACTGGAGTCATGCCAGACTGTCTGAAAATCGGCCAAGTCACGCCATTATTAAAAAAAATGGGCTCAGACCCAAACAACCCAAACAACTTCAGGCCTGTCTCCAATCTCCCTCTCCTAGCCAAAATCCTGGAAAGATGTGTTCTCCTCCAACTTAACCAACACATTGACAGCAACAACCTTCTAGATACTCACCAATCGGGCTTCAGAAAAGGTTGCAGCCCAGAGACAGCGATCCTGAACGTCATAGATGATGTCTACAAATCATTCGATGCAGACCGTGACTGCCTACTCATACTCCTTGACCTATCGGCAGCCTTAGATACGGTTGACCACAATCTGCTCATAAATGTACTCCGAGAAAGAATTGGTGCAGACGAGGTGGTCCTACAATGGTTTACCTCCTTCCTTCAGAACCGCTCCCAACGAATAAAAATTAACAACTTCATGTCTGACCTTCTCCCCATAACCAAGGGAGTCCCACAAGGATCAGTTCTCTCCGCATCACTGTTTAACATCTACATGGAGCCCCTCACCGCCATACTCAAAAAGCCAACATCCCCTTCCATCTCTATGCACACGATACCCAGATCTACCTAGAAACATCCTCAATTGGAGACATACAGAAACTAAATAACACTCTACGAGAAGTCCAGCACTGGCTATCCCACAACCATCTAAAACTCAACCAAGATAAAACGGATATCCTTCTCATTTCCAACAAGGAGCAGACCCCCCTAGTCACAGAATGGCTAAAATCCATTGATGCTCTTAACTGCAATCTTACCCTGGCAGACTCTGTAAAATCCCTGGGAATCACTCTGGACCCAAGCCTAAACATGGTCAAACATATCAAGAACACTGCGAACAGCGCTTTCTTTAACCTAAAACTACTCAATAAAATAAAACCCTTCATCCCCCTCAACGACCTCAAACTGGCCACACAATCCCTGGTTCTGTCCAGATTAGACTACAAGAACGCAACACTCACTGGTACGGCAAAATCTCACTTAGCTCCCCTCCGATCAACTCTGAATGCAGCTGCCAGGATGATCACTGGAGTAAAGAAATACGACCACATTTCTCCCTCTCTAAGAGAACTAAAATGGCTCCCAATCGAAATGCGTGCTAACTTCAGAACTGCATGTCTCACACACAAAGCTCTTCACACTGGTAAACCGGCCTACCTGGCTTCCAAACTCAAAAAGGCAGGACAAACGAGGAATCTCAGGAGCACCAACACTCTTCTTCTCATTCCCCCGAAAACTTGCAAACAAAAAACCCTATCTCGCTCCTTCTCGGAAATGCGCCCAAAATTTGGAACTCCATCCCAGTCCATATCAGGACTAATCCCTCCTTCTTAAACTTCAAAAGTCAGCTCAAAGACCTCTTCCTCAATCGATCTCATCTGAATGGAGAGCTGCCTCACAAAGTGACAGAGTTCCTCTTCCAAAGGAAGCCTGCCCAGCGTGGAACATAGACACTTCGATAAGAAGGCTTTTCATCGCCTGTCTTTTCACTTGCTCCCAGTACCGCATCCAGGCCTGAACAAGATTCGACACGAGACAATGCTGTTTATTGTAATACTGTATAACTGATTGCTCACGATAAATGTTGTAAAGCACTCTGATACCTTCGGGTCTGGCTAGCGCTATATAAAACTCTTAAATAAAATAATAATAATACACTAGGCGCGCCCAGACACCCTCCGCGTCCGCCAGCAGGCACAGGGTCAGACTGATTTGCATATGGCCATGTCTGAACTGGGGTGGCGGAGTGAGCTAAAGAATGATGATGGATTAAACCCAGATCAGTTGACTGGGGGTGAGTGCTTGCAATGTTCAACACTCCGTCCATCATCCCCTTTGGTTTTGCTATGTTCGCCCTAAGTTGGCAGGGTATGCCCAGACGTGGGTCCCTTGCTCACTTTGCCACTGGATTCAAGATAGCCTGGCTGATGACGGCTGTAAGCCAGAAACCGGTCCCAGGATGCTTGTTTCCGGTCCAGGGAAGACATGGCTTGGCAGTTCGGGCTGGACTGTTCCCATGAGGCACAGGGTCAGACTGATTTGCATATGGCCATGTCTGAACTGGGGTGGCGGAGTGAGCTAAAGAATGATGATGGATTAAACCCAGATCAGTTGACTGGGGGTGAGTGCTTACAATGTTCAACACTCCGTCCATCATCCCCTTTGGTTTTGCTAAGCAGGCACCCAGCACAAATACAGAAGGAGCCGCAATGAACATCCTTCGAGGCGGCGAGAGGTCGGGTAGGTTAACTCACCTGCTGGATCCTACGTAACTATAAGTACAGCCTCCCCCTGGCCCCGCGTGCTCCTTTAAAGATCCCTTTGTGCGCATTAAAGCAACTAACGCTAAATTCTCTGCACAGATTACGAAGGCAAAAACCTCAGCTGAACCTCATGGGACATTACCCCTGTTTTGGATAGGTAAGCGTGAACCATGCCATCCACCTTGTGTCAGCACAGTGTCACCTGAGGTCTTGCCATCAATGGTCTACCCCTATATGTGTATTTACTCATGGCATCGCTACGAGCCGCATTAAGGTTTTATTACTGCACCAACTCAGCTCGCACCGTTCATAGAGCAATATACCATGGTTAACTGGAGTGATTGGTCAATGACCTCAGCATTGGTTAACAAAATGCAACTATGTGTTTGTTTGTCTCCGCCATTGTGATTATGACATTGTGTATCACGTCGTGATTTTAACCGAGATGCCTCTATATGTTTGTTCGTCCACTTGAACGTCACCATTACATTATGTATGATGACAGCCTACATCTGCCACCCGGTAAATACACTGCTGGGTGATAAGCATAGTTGGTAATACCACGAGCATACGGTCTACCAATGAGGGACCTCAGTTCCGTACAGACTTAGTACCCTTCTATAGGGTTTTACGCTTAACCGCATTTCCTCTATTTCTTTTACCTTTTTCTTTTGTCGTTCCAGATTATATCATTCTACCAAGTGGCCCTATGACTATTTGACAGGCCACCACACCGCACTAGCACCCACCTCACTTTCTACCTTGGTCCTCAAGAAGCGCATAGGATCTCCCCCTGACACCACCGAAACATGTCGGCCTCTAACATGTCCACAATGGACATGACACTTGTCTAGCTACCGGGGGTCAGTATCACCCTCAAGCAGCACAACCTTCTGTTTTTTTATCGATGACAGAGGGGTTATTTCTTATTAAACCTACTACTTTCCCCCTCCAGCCATCTTTTAACACCGCACAGGACACCACTCCTACTCAGACCAGCACACACCCTTACGGCTTTATTATTCAAAAGATCTCCAAAAAAGTGACCCTTCGGGGGACCCGTAGGGCATTGCAGCGCCAGCCCAACGAGGAACACCGCCCAATGATGAAGCATGACATCCTTCAGGGTGTGTGAGGGCACCAAGACAAGGACACACTGTCCCCAGGCATTATACTAAGAGAACAACTCTCTCTCCCGCTCCTTCTATCACACTTTTTCCATAGGAACTGTGACTCCCCGTACAATGATTCTAATTTTCAGGAGCACGAGTCACTGGACCTAGATCCAGCTCTTTGTCCCCCCTCCCCCAATTTTTTGTTATATACAGAAATAGACATCAAACAAATCAAGGGTGCTCAGACACTGCATACCCTCAGTGTGCCCCTGTAAAATATTCTGCATTTTGACAAAGAACGTCCGTTAAGGGACAACTGTTTTAACGTCACAATTAATGTATGCAGTTCCTTTTGGGTACCAGATTTCACTGTTATTTTTGTGTCTTAAATTGGATGAAGGCCGGTAGGATTAGCCAATGCTGTTGTCTCACGCAAGGTTTATATAATTGCATTTTCCCTAACTGATTATCAGGGCACACATGCATGTAGTATAGCCTTCAGTGGCACCAGGAGTGAATGAGAGAAAATGTGGGAGAAGATATGGGCTGTTGTTGTGGAGCAGAAATTATTGTGTAGCAAAAATACCTTTACATTGTGTAGTGATTTCTTTTTCATGTTGTGCTTGACATGCAGGTTAGCATGAATGTAGAAGTAAAACAATCAATTAGATGAATGGCAATACAGACCTGTATCTGGGGATGAATCATGATGTCATTATTTAGTACAAACTCAGCTTTGGATGGATTGGGCTTCAGGTAGAAGGTGGACATCTAGGTCTGGATATTCTATAATCATACTCTGAGACAACAATCGCTGTAGGCCATCAACACTTAACAGCTGGGCCATTTCCCCCCAGTGCTGAGCCCTTTTTGGCTATTTAAGGTAGTTTTATATAGAGCGAACTTTACCCAAAGGGATCAGAGCACTTTACAAAAGCACCAATTGCATTACAGATGGACACTTTCATTTTATTAGGCACAGGGAAATTAAGTGATTTGCCCAGAATCACAGGATGTTGAGCGTACCTGCCGAGACTCGAACCCGGTTTTTCAGCTTCGAGGTCGACCGCTCTAGCCATTAGGCCACATGCCCTCCCACATTTAGCATACCGGTGAACAAAGATATCCCCTGGGCACTGTATTTAGATTACATTTGCCAGGGTCTCTTTTGGTGATTGAGCACTTGCCTGAAAGGAGAATAATCCAGTATCAGGAACTGTTTCACTGAAAAAGTAAGTTAAAAATTGCAATACTGTGTGGGAGATTCCCATGTTGAAGGAGAGGACAGCTAAGAGGGACTGCTAGTCTACAGTGCCTCTGATATGCCAGGGAGAGAAAGAAGGCAAGATCTTCTTTCTCTGTGATTCTTAGGGGGTTTTCAGTTACCTGTATTGTTGCTGCATCGGTGCTGCAGTGGAGACAAAACCCACACTGTTATGCCTTAAGCCATGCTTCTCCAACGAGTAGCCCATGAGCTACTGGTAGCTCTCCAGCTATCTGTAAGTAGCTCTCCTTTATGCATCCCAGCCTACTAAATTGTAACACTTTGTTTGAATGATAAATCATGTGGGGAGACTTATTAATAATATTACTTTTGTGCCACGTGATGTTTTAAATTGACAAAGCCCTTTTACATAAATGCTGGCAACCCTGCCCAATGCACTGAGGTGATCACTGCTGGTAATCTTGTGTATTGTGACTACTAATGTAATCTTATCTGATGTAATAACTATTAGAGCACTACTAATATTAGTAACTTGTTATGATTGTAATTAAACATAAGTAGCTCTCCTTAAACAAAAGATTGGAGATCCCTGCCTTAAGCCACTGGTAGCAGAAATTGTGGTTTTGGAACTGTATGGTCACAACACATTAGAATGTTGAAGTGAACATCTTTCTACAACACTACCAAAATTGTATTTCATTCCTATGTGCCTTTCACATAATATACAGAATCCTGAATTTGATTTGCTGTTCCTTCAGGAGACATCCAAACTGATTTTAAGACAGGTATTAGTAGGTCAGTTTGAGCAGAAGCTTGTGGATTGATTAGGAATTTTCTATTCTGTTCATATGACTATTTTAGGAGTGCAAGCATTGAACCCATCTCCCTAGGATTTTTAATCTATAACCTGCATGAAAGTAGGAGTGGTCTGCTTAGCATCATTATTTGGATATTAATGTATTGATGACAGCATGATTTGGGATTCAAAGACAGCATGATTTGGAATTCTGAGAGATCTCAGTTGACTTCAACTTTCAGTATTTTAACTGTCCTAGTTTTGGGAGTCAAATAAGCCTTATTATCTGTTTATTTGCATTTCCTAACACAAGGATCTCTCATTTGTTTCAGTATAGCCCAATGTATTTTTCTGTCTTCCAAGACTAGAAGTCCTGAGTCAGCCCTCAGTCAAATTTCGTCATTTGCTTGTCTTTCTCCAGCTGAATATGCATTTGCATCCCTTTAGTGTACATTTGAAAGTGAACACGCTGTAGTGCTGTCACCTCTGCCACTTAATAGGATTGATTAAATCAATACTTGAAAGCTGTTTGACATCATCAATCTTGTTAATGTCAGAGTTGATAGCCCATGCAACAGCTGGTTGCAGTCAGTAAGGAAAGAGAGAATGAATTCTGGGTGTAGGAAACCAGGGCTTTTTGCAGTGCCCCCATTTTTTGCCCTCATTTTGACTTCTAGATGCTGGTTTTCTGATTCTGACTGTGCAATGGGTTCTGCTAACCAGACCAAGGGCCTCTGCTCTGTGTTAAAGGTACATGGTAATAAGGTATAATTACAATTGGTACTGACAACCTACCTGTAAGTCCTTAGCATATGGTAGGGCATGTATGTTTAGAGGACCAGTAGATTTAATGCACTTAGGTGTGCATTTCTGTGTGGCCTGCTGTCATTTTAAAAGTCAACCCTGCTTTGCACCCTGCTTTTAAATTAAAATGAGATGCAAATTTGACTTTGGAATTAAAGGTACTTCCAAAGTCTTAGACGACCTTACTTTTACATATGCAACTCCTAAGGTCTCCCCTAGGTGCCCCAGGAGTAGGGTGCCTTGTAACTATAAACAGGGACATTATAAAGGATGTTTTCTAAGCCCTGGTGATGGAAAAGCGTTCGTTTTTCTCCGTTGTAGTGCATTAGCTCCATAGGCTAACATGGGAAGGCATGAGAGAAAAGAAGTTATAGAACTTGATTTTCTGATGTGCCTAAATTCAGCTCTAAAGTATCCTCTCCTGATTGGCCAGTCTTTTACAGGCTGAGCAAAGCTGTTCTGATAAGGTGTGAAGTGGTCTGAAACAAAACAAAGAGACATCTGGTGGGAGTAGCTATGTTAGCTGCAGAGCTAAAGGCAGGAAGGGAGCTGGGTAGCTAAACTGGTCTTCAAAGAGGTAAACACACTTAGGGCGGGACCCAGGTCCACCCTCACTTCCTGCACACACAATCATGGGAGCTCCTGTAATTGAATTAGTGGAGGTGCTGAAAGGGGAGTGTTAGGGAAACTTAGCCACACCTGACCTTAAGCCAGACCTTACTCTCCAGGAGAGATTTTATCTATTTTGGGTTTTAAAGAACAGTGCTTTCTGGGACCATAATTTCCCACATTTCAGGGGAAGTGGTCATAATTGAGGGTGGCACCCTGCACCCCTTTTCTCAGGGGTACCCCCCTGTTTGCTAGCCCAGAAGCCGGGACAAATATGGGAGAGCTGCCCAGCAACTCAGATCCCTGCCTTGAAACTATAAGAAGAAGATGGATTGCCCTCCTGGACCCTTGGACTGCACAAGAGAGGACTGCACCCATGAGAACTGCACCTGCTGCACACTTTGGTCTTCAGCCCAAAAAGGCCTTTGCCTTGTTGTGAAAGTTGAAGGAGTGGACTCCCTGAAAGCAGCAGGTCAAAAGAGCTCCACCTGCATCATCTCCTCCAAGAAGAAAACAGCTGACCACCTTCAACTGGACTTACAAGGATCTGGCCAGGCACATTGTGGATCTTGTAGTTCCACCTTCTCCAGGAGTAACTCAGAGATTTTGGAACCTTGGATTGGTTTTGTGGACCCTCAAAGACCCAAAAGAAATGCCTGAAGAAACAAACCTGCCCTGCTGGACCCTTGGACTGTACAAATGAGAACTGCACTCATAAGGACTGCACCTGCTGCACTCACAAAGCTTCATCACAAAAGGACTTTGCCTGTCTTAAAGGATAAGGAGTGGACTCCCTGTTCAGAAACAGGTAGAAAAGTGCTAGAAGGGCTACCTGCAACATCAACAATGAGGACAACTCCAGCTGACAAGCTTCACCTGGATTTTACTTTGATTGACCAGGTACATTGTGGGAGTTGTAGTCCCAGACCTCAAGAAGCAAACCAGAGTTTCTGAACCCTTCGCTGGTGCTGTGGATCACTTTCATGCATCAACAAACACTTCTGGAAGCAAGTGTAAACATGTTACATCTTTGGGCCCTGAACTCTTGACTTTGTCCTGGGTCCAGCGTGACCCTTTTTAACCATGTGAGTGCTATTTGCTGCTAGGTTTCTAATTTTACTTTTAATCTTTAAAAAATCATACCTCCATTTTCCTACAATGCATTTTTATCATTTTGGTGTCATTCTAATCATGAAAATATTTCATATTTTTATAAATTGGTGTTGGATTTGTATTGTATGTTGTGTCTTACTTATTTACTGTATTTGTGTTTTTAGAAGCTTTCCACACCTGTCTCCTAAGTTAAGCCTGTCTGCTCACAGCCAAGCTACCAAGGGATGAGCAAGGATTGATTTATTAAGAACTTGACTGGACCTTATTTGTGATTGTGGTGTTTGTTACTAAGTGTAGGTACCCAACTGCCCTTACTAATAAACCACCTTCCAACACCAGGGCATGCCATTTACAGCATACTTGGCTTCAATCTAATCAGGTTGACTTTGTGGTTCAATGGTTTTTAGGCCACCAACAAAGCTAGTCAGATGAATCAGGGGAATCATCATCTAATGATGTCACTAATTCCTCTTTGACATTCTCCATGCTTCTGGAAGGACTGAAATTGTTGCTGTTTTACAACCTCTACTTACAAGATCAGAGGTGTGACAATTGGATTTGGGCTAAAAGGAGTACCTTTGGATCAGCTAAAAGTTTCTTTAGAAGTGGAGGTATTACCATGAGTTAGAGAATGCGATGCCTGTGTGAGAGGTGCGCACAGAGCTTCTGAAGCTCTGATTCAGATAACTGCCTAAAACAGATGCATGGTTTATGGTTTCTCAGGTAATAACAATGTATTGAAGTTTAAGGACATACCTGTCGAAAGGGTGCAGTTTTTATGTTATCCTAGTTTGCTTTTTGCATTGACATAATCATGTTGTATGTGAACGGATTTAGAAGTTGTATTGGTGATTGATGGTCCACATACACCAGATGAATCTGACAATTTCATGAAAGGTGTTGCATCTTTAGTAGATGAAGCATGGCCCTTTTGAAGGATGATGTTGGTAAACAAGTACTGTACTAATAGAAAATGAATTGAATCATGCTGCAGTTCGTGTTCTCTTTTATGAACTCTCAAAAGTGACTGTAGCTGTTGCAGCTATAGAGAAACGTATGGAGTATTGGTGTAAGGCAAACATTGCAGACCTTCTACATTAGCACTCTGTTTAATTGAACCCACTGCTATTAGAAGCACTGATAAGAGACTGCACCTGTCAGGGGCTACTAAATGTGACTGCCACATGCACTTCCTTATGTGTCCTGGTCTTAAGCACAAGAATGCACTACTGGACTGTGTGTTTTCCAATGTGCCTAACGTACTCTCAAAGAGGGGCAGCGGCACCCACTAAATTGTGGCAAATGTGTTGGATGTGAAGACCCTTAGCCTTTAAGAGAGGTAAGAAGGTCCCCATGACTGCACCAATCATGTTGGTGCTCCTCAAACTCCCTCTCAAATACCCAAAGTCAGGAACACCACTGCAAACACAGAGAGCATGACTTTACCCACAGCTAACTGTTTCTGTGTTGGTTCCACAGTCCTGTCTCTGTCAGTGGGTTGATTTTGGACTACACTGCCCCAGGGGTAGGCAGAGAGTAGGTTTGTTAGGCCTCATAGACCCCTTCTAAAAGGGCTCCCCTAGCACAGTACAAAATGTTCACCTCCATGTGGTCATTGACATCCTTGGTGGAGGTGCCCTTTCTTGTTCCATAAGGTGACGTGCACCTGGAAAAGTGACTTTTCACCTATTTGCATAACGAGCAGTCAGATCTATAGAGACAACTTTTGCAAACCTCCCCTGGCACATAAAAAGAAGTGCAAAGTTGTATTCTTTGGTTTTTGGTAGGTATATTAGATGTACTATGGCACATAGATGCATGTGCCAACAGTGTCCTTGGTTTCTCATTGGGTTAGTAACTGTACTTATTTGTACCTTACCATTCTTATAGACTCGAGCCATCGTCAGGCACAGGCAAGTAACCTGAGTTATTCACTACAACTATGGGCAACAATGCTGTATCATAACTATAGAACAACTAGAATAAGATTGGTCTTCAATGTAGCTCGAGGCACTGGCTATTTTATTTGTGTCCAAACCTATCTGCAATCTAAGAAAATATTAGTTTGCAAAAATAGCAATAACTTTATATCTGCATATGTAAAATAGTGCTGTGATACCAAGAATGGATTAAATTTGTTGTGTACAATTCTAAAACTACCACCAGGAGACTGTGTGTGGCAGAATGGTAATGAATAACTTTTTTAATTTAAAATATTTGCTTCTCAAATTTTAAAATCTAGACACATTCTGCGATGCCGTTGACAAAATTCCAGGAGTAGCAGAAGAGATATCATACATCTTTGGGCTTCACATAGTGACCGCTTTTCCAACTCTAATCCACAACTTCCAATTGGCTGCTAAGGGAGTAGCAAAGGGTTGGGAAGTAGAGGCTTCACGATCACTGCGACCAGTGGTAACACGGTCTCAGCCAGGGGAACCAAATTGCAAGACAAAAGAAGCATATACTACTCTATGTACTCCGAATTGAAATTCCATAAATGTGTAGAGTGGAAAGTGTGGAAATGTAGAGTTGTGGGTTGGCATATGAGAAAGGTATATTGTTATTAGGTGTTATAAAGTTTGCAATGCCTAATAATCAATTTAACGTGTATTAAAAATTAAATGTAACTTCTACACGCCTCTGTTTTTACAGTCCTTTTTAAGATTGGTATATAAGACTCTATCATGGAGAATGTGGTGTATTGTAAAGGTGTGAGGCATGACCACGAAAGTAAACCATAACATTATATAAATATACCTCTAAAGTACTGTTGTGAGCAAACAAGTACTTATCAAGGACACCTAGAAATTCTGTCTTGGCTGACAGTGTCCTCTGCCTTATTAATTCACCACATTGGGTACAATGAGTTGAAAGGTTACCATGCGGAGCAGCTCCTCTAGCTTCTTTTGCTACTTCGCTCCTGTGGTCACTCCGGTAAAAGGGCAATCATAGAACTATTGAACATCCTTGGCCTAATTCCTTTACAGCTAAGGAAAACAGTCATCCACTCCCTGGTTACGTCCCGCCTGGACTATTATAATGCGCTCCTTTTGGGCGCTCCTAAGTATGTCATCAATAAGTTTCAGCTAGTCCAGAATGCAGCGGCCAGAGTTCTGTGTCAGATCCCAATGAAGGAATCAGTGAAGAAGCATCACTGGCAGCTACATTGGCTCCCGATTGAGGCGAGAATCAAGTTTAAAGCACTTTGCCTTACCCATAGAGCCATAAACAACACAGGGCCCAGCAAGATCAGAAATCTGGTAGGCCTGTACCTCCCTAATAGAAGCCTGAGGTCAGGCTCTGAGCGACTGTTAAAAACTACCAGACTAAAAAGGGCCAGATGGGGTGGGGGGAGAGCTTTTTCCCACCTTGCGCCCAAGCTTTGGAACTCTCTTCCTAGGGAGATAAGATTCACAGCATCAGAATCCACCTTCAGGAAAAAACTAAAAACCTGGTTGTTCAATGAGTGCAATTAACCTCCTCCTTTCTTGCTTCTCAGTGTTCATGCTTAGCGCTGGGAGGCCTTCGGATAGCCATGCGCTCTACAAATCCTTATAACATAACATAACATAACATAACATAACATGGAAGCCAATTGGCAAATATGTAAACATATTTAACAAAGGTCAGATTTGACCTCCAGGACAATTTACTTTATTTTGGACTTTGAAAGGCATCGAGCCCGTCAGAGGGAAGCACTGTCTTTCCGTGTCACGAGCACTTTCAGAGCAACAGCACAGTAAAAACATTGCATCATCTAGAACAGTGGTTCACACTTTAAGATATACGGTAATAAATTCATTGGAGGCAGACAAATATTTTCTGGAAAATTCACCTACATTTTTCATTTTTGACACAGACCACCCTTGGCCTGAGTTCCAGGTGAATCGTTACATTTCACAAAGATTTGGTACTGTGTTGTATTGTATTTGAGCATTTGTGTAGCGCATGCTACCCCTAAGTGGGGTACTGAAGGGCTTACCTGACTGAGGTGCGGTTATTGTGTTATGGGACACAGCATGTAGCAATGTGGTGGATGATGAAGCATGAGAGACAGATACACAGTTTCATGGTTTTCAGTATGCTGGGAGCTCTGAACAGCTCTGCAGGTCCTTTTATGGTATTTCTTATTATTATAGTCAGCTTTCCTGGTTACTGCACTGGGATGTCCAAGGTGGGATTTTGTGTATAGTTGTTGTCCTGACCTGGCATGGCTGGAGGGAGAGAGAAGTGGAGAGATCTGTTGGGATGGGCATTGTTATTATCATCTCATTTCTGAATGTCATTATGACATGTAAAGAAGTGGTCAGAGTGTATAAATATTTGGAACCTGAAGTGGTGGACTGTATTAAAGTCTTCCGAATTGCACAATGGTGTGTGACAGATCTCTTCCGCTATTCCATGCCTGTTCATTTGTTGATGTCTGTTTCTAGCTGTATAGTTCTGGTGATGGACAACCTTCTTAGCAGATATGTTTTATGTGAATGTAACAGGTATAACTTACAATTTGTTAGTTTGGGTAAAGTAATGGGTGAGCAGAATATGTTTTGGCCACTGTATGCAGGGTAGATCATAATATAGCTTTTAGCCTTTTAACATACATAGATCCAATGATAATACAAATCTATGGGCCAGATGTACGACCGTTTTCTGCAGTCGCAAAGGGGTTTTAGGCCCGTTTGCGACCGCAAACAAAATGTGGGGGCCATGTACAAACCCTATTTTGCGAGTCGCGAACAATTTGCGACACGCAAAATAGGGTTAGCGACTCGCTATTAGGAAGGGGCGTTCCAAGGGCATCCCGTCCTAAAAGCGACTCCAAAAACAATGTATGAATGTTTTGCGACCGCAATTATGGTTGTAAAACACTCGCAGTTTACCACCCTTCTCAGAAGGGTGGTAAAGCACTCGCAAACGGGAAGGGGTCCCCAGGGGACCCCTTCCCCTTTGTGAATGCATGCGCAAATATTTTTTAAAGGCCGGCAGTGGTCCCAGGGACCACTGCTTGCCTTTAAAAAATAAAACGGAAAAGTTTCATTTTTATTTTTTAAATGCATCCCGTTTTCCTTTAAGGAAAACAGGCTGCATTTGAAAAAAAAATGCTTTATTTAAAAGCAGTCCCAGACATGGTGGTCTGCTGACCCCAGCAGGCCACCATCCCTGGGAGTGCCAGCCATTCCCAATGGGGTCGCAAATTGGGACAGCCTCATTAATATTCATGAGGCTTGCAATTTGCGACCCCATTGGGAATCGCAAACAATGTCTCAGGCACTGTTGTACATTGAATTTTGCGACTCACAAATTGTGACTCGAAATTTGTCGCAATTTGCGAGTCGCAAAATTCAATTGTCATACATCTGGCCCTTAGGCCAGAAACCTTCATTAGAGAGAATAGGTAATTTAATTCTAGAAACCTGATGACACATTTGTGGTACCTTCAACAAATGAATCTCTGAAGACTTACACCCTAGCGCGAATACCAGAAAACGTTTCCAAAAAGTAGCCACATTTGCTTTCAGTTTGACATGCATATATAGTCACCTGGGATTTGGTGGTATGTCGTCGTTTTAGACAAAGTGATGAAAAGAATGTCATTGAACCTTTGAAACGAGTCAAAGGCTTTTGCGAAAACAGCATACTTTTGGAACAAAATCCTTTACCCCTAAAGCAACCACATCTCCAAAACTAACACTTTGAATGTCTCTCTCTGAGTTGCATAAATAAGCTGCAGTGGCTTAAAATATATCCTTTGATAATAAAAAAAATAAAAGAGAACATCCAAAACTAGTGTCCGTGAGGCCGATTCACAGACCTAATCTGAGATAAAATCCTAAATTTACTACTTTTGGTATTCACAGAAGGCATTTAGTAGTAGTAAAGTTAGGACTCCTAACTTTACTACTACTAAACTGCGATAAAATCTTAAACTTACTACTTTTGGTATTCACAGAAGGCATTTAGTAGTAGTAAAGTTAGGACTCCTAACTTTACTACTACTAAACTGCGATAAAATCCTAAACTTACTAAAGTTAGGACTCCTAACTTTACTACTACTAAATGCCTTTGTGAATACCGAAAGTCGTGAAGTTAGGATTTTGTCTCAGTTTAATAGTAGTAAAGTTAGGAGTCCTAACTTTACTACTACTAAATGCCTTCTGTGAATACCAAAAGTAGTAAGTTTAGGATTTTATCTCAGATTAGGTCTGTGAATCGGCCCCCGTGTCTTTATGCCAAGATACTTGTACCAAAATGAAATTATTCTTGTGGAGTCTACTCAAAGTTTTAGGCAAGCATGATTTTTCTGTAGATAATTTCTGCTGGAGATTATAATTACAGCCACCAGAGAACTTGTGGAGGAGACACAGTAAGGATTCCTAGCAGATTATATAAACTCAATGACAAGATCAAGGGTAAATAATCAGCTTCAATTAATCTCATCACTAAGATTTCTATTTTGGCTATGTTGATGCAGAGCAGACTCTTTTTCATCGAATGGAAAACAGTATCCAGTCATGGGAAAACATTAGATTGGTTTTCAGATTTGGTTAAGAACCTAAAATGAATTAGGTTGCCATTTGCTTACATTTTGAAATTCACCTTATACTATTTGAGGAACTGATATTACTTGAGGAACTGTGCCTATCTTGATGATGAACAGCAAGCTAAGAGTGGTGATCCCCATGGTAGACTGCTTGAGACCAATGGAAAAAAAGATTCCTATTAAACCTTTTGGGTATCATTACATAGCAAGGTCTCAATCCAGGTCAAAGCAGTTTCATTTATACCTGCGGACCAAGAACCTTCTCATAATTTTCCTTCACAAAAAATAAAATAATTTGTAAAAGGTCTTTTAACCTTTGAAGTTCTATGTTCTGGAATGCACCAGCTACATATCTGAGAGTGAAAGAAGACTTCCTTAACATAGACCCAAAGAACTTTTTACCCTGGTGACTGCTGCCTAGCAGGGTTAGTTATTCTCTCCAAATCCCATATGTCCTACAGTCCCCCAGTTTTCCATACGGTCTCCTCGTATCTCCGACCTCTTCATGGGGCCGCTTGATTCTCTACTCACAGATAATAGCATCAAGATTCACCAATGTGATGATACACAACTCTACTTGAAAGTCTTCTTTGCTTTGGAAAAAGAATGCCTCCAACACTGCCTGCACATCATACAGACCTGAATGTCTAGCGCCTTCCTATAGCTCAACCCAACCAAGGCAGATTTCCTGTTATTTGCCAAGAACAACAAAACAAGAAACAGTACAAATCTGACTCAATGACATGAAGGGTGATGGCTTTGAACCTGAACTGTCACGGACATCAACCTCAAACTCAAAGGGCACAGTGGCAAAAAAACAAAAGATGGCTCTGTACCAGCTCTCCCTCCTAAAGAAAGTAAAACTTTTTCTTCCAGAAAGCGATTTCAGAACTGATATTCAAGCTCTTGTACTCTGCAATATCACATCGATATATACATACACACCTACCTTATAGATTCCTCAGCTTCCACTGCTTTGACTCCCAATGGGGTGGTCAAATACCTAAGACCGGCAAACTAACCTTCATGGATAACTGTTTCATTTTATGGCTTTACCACTAACTAGACCAGGTGACCTTACAGGAAAGTTAAAGGATCATATCCACGATCCATCTGACTGTGTGCATGGCTGATAACCTGTATCCTTCCCATCCCAACTAAGTGCTCTCAGGGGACTGTTAGCACCATGCAGAATCTTACAAAAATAGATGAGTGAGAGAGGTCTAATATCACCTAATTGAGAGTGGGAAGAATCATTCCAAACCACACCATATGCCAGTGTGTGCATGTGTGCACAGAATGGACATGTATTAACAATAGACCAACATGTTCAGCCAGCATAAATAAAAAACTGGCACCTGAACGGCAAATGGAGGAGTTGGCAGAGGTCAGAAAGTTCTATGAGTTAACAATGATCCGCACCAGTGGTCATCACCATGAGAGACAGTAATATCTGCTGCCTCCAAATTTCACAAAAAGATAACTCAGATAATGAAGTAGTACTCCCCTCTCCAAGCAGGAAGGAGGGCCTGGAATGAGAGTAACATGGTACTTGTGAAAGCACTTAAAAAAGTTCCAATAAACGTATTAACCACCAAAAAATGATAAGCTAAAGAAGTGCCATACGTGACTTAAAGTGATACCAGGAAAAGCCAAGGATTGTTGATTCTGATCAGGGAAAAAAGTTAAATTATGCATAATGGAAATGACTGAAGTGAATACAAAAACCTGGGGACAAGAAAGAACTACCATCTTAACAAAACTGCATCTTCTGAGTTACAGTGATGGCAACTTATCCCACTTCCTCCGTGTTAACACCCATTTTTTTTAACACAGAACCCACTCTGGAAGCAGTTGCAATACTATTCCTGCAAATGGTAGGAGTAAGTCTTCTTGCCATTTGGGAAGGAAAAGGAAAGGAACATTTCTGCATATAATTTGATTTTTTGTTTTTAAATGTCTTTCCCCAAAAAACGCAAAAAGCGCTGCAAATCTGTTCTCAGAAATGCTTCGGGTCATGAGGAATAGGGGTCACAGTGCTAGGGCTAATGCCTGAGAATATATTACTGATGTAGATTTCCCAGTGTAAAACTCTAGAATCAATGGAATTTCCCAAAAATAATTAATCTGTTACCAACCTAGACGTATGTCTCCTTACCTAAGTTTACTCTATTTTGTGAATGATCTCCACCAACACTTAAAAACAGACCCTTGCATACATACAGAAGTTCCTTTATGGGACAATGCAGAGACTATAATCAGAAGGAAGTCAAACATTTGGTCAAGCTGGGAAGGAAGATTAATTTTGAAATTTGGCGACTTTCTATAATAGGTGCACAAAAACCATCCGAGTAGCTCACAGAACAGAAAATAAAGGCAGTCACAACACTGCTGAAGAACATCCTCATAGGCAGAATGCTGAGGTATCAATCCATTCCTTTAGAAATAGGGAAACTCTGAAGATCTGGATTCTGGCCTCTGTAATGAGTTCATGTAACTATAGGCATCAAGTCACCAAAATGCCATGGGTAACAGAAGTGACACAGCCTTTGCCCCCACTGCTCACCTTCACCCCCTTTCCCCCAGGCATCACAGGGTCAACTACTTTCCCCACTTTTAGACCCTCAATACTCATCCATATTCTGCTGGTATCAAGCCAGCCCCAGATGATAGAATAGGAGAAAAGTGGAAACTACATGAAGTAAAGAGGACTTGAGAGACTGGTTTACTTTCTGTTCCTGCTGCTACTCTCATGGCCCCTGATTCCAGGGGTAGGGAAGGCAGTCCTAAGGTTTCCAAAGGGCGTGTTAGGGAGAGCAGCTGCTATCCTTACTCACCCATAATTGACATCTATGCATGCAACAGGTCTCCACACCAAACAACCTGCAGATAATTTACATCAATAACAGTAGAATTTCCTTCATGCAGAACTATTAGGAAGAAGACGGAATAAGATATTGAATGGACACAATTAGTGTCTAAACCAAGCAAGACATACATTTTATACAGCTGGCATTGGTTAATCCATGAATTGCCTTGAGAAAGTTTAGAAAATGAGTCGAAGTGTCAAAGATGGAAGCGTGACATAGTGGTTATTGCCCTCATACCTGTACTTTGGCCCATCCTAAAAGTAAACCAAAATTGGTCAGATGCTAAAGCTGGCACACTTTACATTAGGCACTTAGAATGTGTACCTTTAAAGGCTTTGTAATCTTCAGGAATATATATTGGGTGGATATGCTTGGTACTCCGCTAATTAGAGTGACAGCAATTACACACTTCAAGGTTTTAAACGGTACATCAGTATCACTGGCCACACTACATATGCTACCCCATGTAAAGCACTCTGAAGGCACCATCAGAGAGAGATAGAGATAGAGAGAGAGAGATACAGATATAGAAAAATATGCTCTGTTATCGAATATAAGATCTAGAGGTTATAGCAATCACACCTAGGAATATATCATCCAAGGAACTATTTTGAATGCAAATACCTGTAACGGTAAAAAAGACAAATTAAAACAAGCACTGCCAACCCTAATAAGTATGGCTTTAATGTGCTCATGCATACAAACCGCATTTGCACATGCCTGTATTTCCACATTAACGAGATAGAGACACCCAACATTCCATGTGAGAACTGGGAAATCTATGCTAACAGGAGAGTGTTCCATATGGAAAGATTTTTAGGTCTCGCGCCTCGCGTTGCAGTGCGCAACACTGCACGCACAGCGCGAGACCTCTTGTACGGGCTTCTGAAAGCTGCCCACACGCTCGTGCGTGTGGTTTTTCTTTTGGAAGCCCACATTGGCTGTAGCGTGCATTTTTTTTTTTTTAAACGGCACGCAGTTGGGCAAAGGCGGGCGCATGTCCCGCCTTTGCTCCTCCCATTCCCACTGGTGGCTAGCACACGCAGCAGCGCGCGTTCGCCTCGCTGCCGCTGCCACGCTCCCTCCCCCCGCTCCTCTGTGGTGCGCGCGCACCACTGGTTTCGATTCCCGCAAGGCGGGCGCATTGCTCCGCCCATGGCCTATTGGTGTCTATTTCGCGCACCAAAGGCCATGTGGTTTCAATTATCGTGCCCAGACTCGGGCGCGATAATTGAAACCACATGTTTCGCTGTGGCGCGCGCGCACATCACTCGCGGGCGTGTTTTTTTTTTTTACAATAGCCGCTTGTTTTTTTTTTACCAACATTGCAATAGATGTCGAGTGGATAATGAAATGATGTGTGGAATGCCGGAGTTTATTTCAACCACTTTTAATTACTCTGGGACCGGATTTTGATCCCCAGTCACCATTGACTTGAACCCTGAGACTGATGGACCCCCAAACAACAAATTCTGACTTCGCTAGATTGTATCCTTGATGTATCTGCCGTACGTTGTGGGGTTTGGGAATTGTTTTAGCATTTTTCGTGTTGGAAACACGGCCGCTGACGCTACAGCTGGTAGACTCTGATATAGTGAGCACCTGAACTTTCAGATTTGCATTTCAAGTCTATAGCAACCATAAAATAAAATGCTTCATAATATGGAACACATCACTAACAAGGAATGCATTCTAGACGTTAATGTAAATGATAGTGACATACTTGAAGTTGGAGTCTAACCGCACGCGTAACCAATATACTCGTAATTACGTTATTTTCCTAATTAAGGGGCAGCTGTTGGTACCGAAATTAGAAAGATCCCCAGAACCCAAGAATGCTCCCAAAAAAACAATCACTTACCTTCCCGGACGCCTTAGTTTTATCTCTGGGTGCAGAGTGACAAGCGTTATTCCACGTCCTTTTTTGATGTCTATGGCGATAACGGTGAGCGCGCGTGCTGTTCTCGTGAGTCTTACCGCTCATGAACATCAAAGAGGTACGATGAATGCCCGGTGTGACGTAATTCCAGGCGTGACTTCTATGGAGCGTTTCGTCATTGCGTTACAGCTTGACTTGAATTGTGTGACGTCACAATGCTCGCTAGGGGCGCCCTAGCTCTGGACCGGAAGAAGCAGTGCTCCCCTAAGGTCTCACCATGAGCTGCCCTGGCGGGCTGCCCCTCGTGCTTCTGGTCCTCCTGTCTGCCCCTCCGTGCCATGGGGCCACCAAGTTCAGCTCTCCACGAGTGCTGCTGCCCTACTGCAAGGAAGTGCGGGTCAGCATTATCCTCCGTGCCGGGAGCGCCTGCTACAGCTGGTGAGTGCCAGAAAGGGGCGGACACGCTGATACATTATTAAGGGGGTCGGCAAGGCTAATTAATCGGAAGGAGTTTCAAAAGCCTTAAAAGTGACGACGTCACTGTTTACAGGGGTGCGGTATAGGGGAAGCATATAGACTAGTAAAACATTACCTACCAAACACGAAAAGTGGATCATCTACAAAAAAATGCTTTTGCGGCTATATAAACAGGGCATGAATAATGTACTTTTATTGGAGGTCAACTCGAAGGTGTTCGTACATAAAAGGAAATTAGAGCACTGAATGGGAAGGTATACAGCATCACTCAGCACCACCACCACAGCATCACTCAGCACCACCACAGCATCACTCAGCACCACCACACCACCACTCGGCACCACCACACCACCACTCAGCACCACCACACCATCACTCAGTACCACTCAGCACCATCACACCACCACTCAGCACCATCACACCACCACTCAGCACCACCACACCACTATTCAACACCACCACAGCACCACTCAGCACCACCACAGCACCACCACAGCATCACTCAGCACCACCACACCACCACTCAGCACCACCACCACAACACCACTCAGCACCACCACAGCACCACTCAGCACGACCACAGTACCACCACAGCATACCTCAGCACCACAACAGCATCACTCAGCACCACCACAGCATCACTCAGCACCACCACAGCACCACCACAGCATCACTCAGCACCACCACAGCATCACTCAGCACCACCACACCACCACTCAGCACCACCACAGCTCCACTCAGCACCACTAAGCACCACCACAGCACCACCACAGCATCACTCAGCACCACCACAGCATCACTCAGCACCACCACACCACCACTCAGCACCACCACATGCAACACTGCTGGGTGTTGCATTATTTAGCAATGCCAATAGCTCAAACTTTAATAATGCGAGACCTATTGCATTGCAAATGCTTGTTTTAAATTGTTTACATTGGTTAGAATAATTCTGTTAACAACAACAGGAATGCATGCACTTAATGTTACCAGCGGTCTGAGAGGTAGTTGAGAAGTTCATATTTATCATTTCATATTTAGGTGGTTAGCTCATAAATCTTTTGCAATCAGATGGCGGCAAAATAAACAAATAGTGAAAGAAAGCAGTCTGCCCAGTGAATTGTGATGCACAATGAGTATTGAATATGAAATTTAATTGAGATAGATGATGGCTAATCAGTGAAGACAACAGGGTGCATGCATAGTCCGTGTTATTAATCAATCATAATCTGTGGGCTTTAAAGTGTCACGGTTTCAACCCACTATGTCAGAAATGGATGGGGTCATCCTCACAACAAGAAGAAGAAAAGGTAAGCAAGCCATCACTCTGAAAATACAACACATAACCAAGCAAATATTATTTACATTTTTAAGGGCTACAGAAGGGAAGGATAAGCGTGCTTGTGTGCGCCTGAGTGTGTGTGTGTATGTGTGTGTATATTGTAAACAATTCCTAACTGAAATTGTGAAAAAGATAGCTGCAATGAAAAAACAACAAAAAGGATTGCTCTATACAAAGAATGTATGTATGAAATAGAGAATTTGATGTATGATGAAAATCTACTTTTGATATGAAAACAGTCCCTCACTCTGAAAATGCAACACAAAACTAAGCAAATATTTTTTTATATTTTTAAGGGCTACAGAAGGGAAGGATAAGCGTGCTTGTGTGCGCCTGTGTGTGTGTGTACGTGTGTGTATATTGTAAACAATTCCTAACTGAAATTGTGAAAAAGATAGCTGCAATGAAAAAAACAACAAAAAGGATTGCTATGCACATAAAATGTATGTTTGAAATGGAGAATTTGATTTATGATGAAAATCTACTTTTGATATGTACAACAGCCCCTCAATGCAAGCACGCCGCAGGAGGTGGAATAATACAACAAACACCAAATTGGATGAGGTGAGAGAGACTATTCCTCTGAGCGGAGCCTCATCCCCCTTTATGTATATTTTAAAGAAATAGTAACAATAGTTCTTGCAAACAGTTGCGTTAGCAAGCCAGGCTTAATTTATGAGGAACTGAAATTATGAAAGCCCAACATAAGAAGATTTACTACGTGATACCACAACATATTGATCATGAAAATTAAGATTTGTAGGATTTCAGCTAAAAGGATAAAATATGGATTTAAAAAAATGTATATTTCACAGTTTCTCCAGAATATCTTGAATGACTAACCACTGGAGATGGTGGCTCTCTTTTTTAATAGCAATATCCCAGCAGTGCATTCATAGAAAGTGGTAATCCAACAAAAGCCTGGAATAAAAAATGTCTGGCTGGATGAAATCGAATTTTAAGGCATTATATTACCAAACTATGTCTAGCCTTCAAGACCATCCCTATATTTACATGTATATGAGAACTCCTACTAAATATTTCTAATTGTCTGTATGTCGACTGTGTGGGCTTCTTGTTGATTTTGAATGCAATTTATTTTGCATGCCATTTCCTCATCGCTATTTGCAAGTGTCCACAGGTTTTAATAATGTAGTTCTCAAAACAAGATTTCTATACTCTTGTTTTTGCTACTTTGGGTAAGGCTGAACAGATTTTTACAAGGGGCTTACCAACAGCTTTGGAGTCAACTTAGTCACTAGAGAATGGGGGCGCCTGCCAGGACAGGATGGTAATCTAAATTGGGCCCTTTACTTGGCCAATGAAATGTAGGTAGGTGCATATGAACTTGCAGCAATGAAACAGTCATGACATGCTACTCTCATATAAATCTGCAGCTGAATTCAGACCTTCGATCAGAGCTGTGTGGTCATGGAGGATTTGAACGTTAAATATTCAAGGCATGAGTTCTACGGCTTTGCTACCTATTGGCCGATGCAAGTTGTTGAGTCGGTCTTCAGGGAATCCTTCCGGCATCTCACTCACTGAAAGTACACAAAGGATGCAATGTGTAGTATAGCTAGTCGACGAAAAGAGATTTTCTGATGTGTGGCTGGCCAGTTGAAGCATCCTGGGTCCGGTTTCTGGGTAGCACCCTTCATCAGCCAGGCTAGCTTAAAACCAGCGGCAAAGTGAGCAAGGGACCCACTTTTGGGCATACCCTGCAAACTTAGGGTGAACAAATCAAACACAAGGCTGATGAGGGCTGTTAGCCCGAAACCGGTCCCAGGATGCTTGTTTCCGTTCCAGGGAAGACATGGCTTGGCAGTTCGGACTATACTGTTCCCATGAGGCACAGGGTCAAGACTGATTTGCATATAGCTGTGTCTGAACAGGGGTGGCGAAGTGAGCTAAAGAATGATGATGGATTCAACCCAGATCTGTGACTGGGGGTGAGTGTCTGAAAAGTTTCAGCACTCCGTCCATCATCTCCTTGTGGTTGCTTTGTTCGCCCTAAGTTGGCAGGGTATGCCCAGACGTGGGTCCCTTGCTCACTTTGCCACTGGATTCAAGCTAGCCTGGCTGATGAGGGCTGTTAGCCCGAAACCGGTCCCAGGATGCTTGTTTCCGGTCCAGGGAAGACATGGCTTGGCAGTTTGGGCTGGACTGTTCCCATGAGGCACAGGGTCAAGACTGATTTGCATATAGCTGTGTCTGAACTGGGGTGGCGAAGTGAGCTAAAGAATGATGATGGATTCAACCCAGATCTGTGACTGGGGGTGAGTGTCTGAAAAGTTTCAGCACTCCGTCCATCATCTCCTTGTGGTTGCTTTGTTCGCCCTAAGTTGGCAGGGTATGCCCAGATGTGGGTCCCTTGCTCACTTTGCCACTGGATTCAAGCTAGCCTGGCTGATGAGGGCTGTTAGCCCGAAACCAGTCCCAGGAGGCTTGTTTCCGGTCCAGGGAAGACATGGCTTGGCAGTTCGGGCTGGACTGTTCCCATGAGGCACAGGGTCAAGACTGATTTGCATATAGCTGTATCTGAACTGGGGTGGCGAAGTGAGCTAAAGAATGATGATGGATTCAACCCAGATCTGTCACTGGGGGTGAGTGTCTGAAAAGTTTCAGCACTCCGTCCATCATCTCCTTGTGGTTGCTTTGTTCGCTCTAAGTTGGCAGGGTATGCCCAGACGTGGGTCCCTTGCTCACTTTGCCACTGGATTCAAGCTAGCCTGGCTGATGAGGGATGTTGGCCCGAAACCAGTCCCAGGATGCTTGTTTCCGGTCCAGGAAAGACCTGGCTTGGCAGTTCGGGCTGAACTGTTCCCATGAGGCACAGGGTCAAGACTGATTTGCATATAGCTGTGTCTGAACTGGGATGGCGAAGTGAGCTAAAGAATGATGATGGATTCAACCCAGATCTGTGACTGGGGGTAAGTGTCTGAAAAGTTTCAGCAGTCCGTCCATCATCTCCTTGTGGGTACTTTTTAATGATTCATTTGATGCATTAGAATTTTACTGGTTTTAAGTTTTTCTGAAATAAATCTGAATTTTAAAGAAGAGTACTAAAGCAACCAATTAAAAAATTAGTAATTGGCAATACATATGAAATAGATGTACACTCCTGTATGCTGCACACCCAGGTGTCGTGCTTTGAAAACAAAGGCAACCCTACTCACATGGAACCAGGGCAATTAACTTATGTTGAAAAAACAATTCTTCTTGTGGAAAATATAAACAGACAATAATAATCATATACAATGGCAGATATTGCTAGAAAAGGCTGTTGAGAGAGAGACACCTATACAAAATGCAGTCAGGAAACCAAATACTGTTAGCACAAAGTAATTTCTGTATTTAAAAAATACATATAAGAAGTGCTCAGTGTCTCATGTAATGTTATATAACCGAAGACGGGTGCTGGAGTCGAAAGGCGTCTAGCGATGCAGAGGATTCTGCCATACAGTCGAGGGGCTGCGTCGATCTTACCAAGCTGCAGCAGATCTCTGGAGGGAAAGCATTGGTTTCAATGTAATGTGCCGATTTTATTCCCGCAACTGGGTCGATGCACTGGTTCTGCTTCACACAGACAGTAGATGCGTCAAAATCCATTTTGCAAGCATCTGGAACACTTCCAGTGAGCCAGGCACAGGAACAGGGCGACTTTGATATCCTTGAGTCTCAAGCAACAGGAGGCAAGCCAACAAGCCCTTGGAGATCACTTGGAGTGAAGGCAGAGTCCAGCTGTCCTTCAGCTGAGTCAAAGAACAGCTGGCAGCAGGGTAACAAACAGAAAAGCAGGCCTTCAAGATCAGAAGTCCAGTTGAGTCCTTTAAGTAACACAGCAGTTATTCTGGCAGAGTTTCAGTTGCAGGTCCAGTAGTGTCTGATTTTAGGGGGTCAGAGACCCAGTACTTAAAGCCAAAAGTGCCTTTGATGGGGGGTGTCTTCAAAGCAGCTCTCTGAAATGCACAAGCATCCCTTTCAACCCAGTCCTGTCTGCCAGGCTGTCTGTGGGGGGTAATTATTCCTTTGTGTGGGGCCAGGATACTGACTATTCAAGTGAAATGTTAGCCCCTCCCTTCCATCCTGCCCAGGCAAGGCCATCAGAAAGCAGATGTATGTAGATTGGTACTCAGACACACCTATCCTTCCTGTGTTGTGACTGTCTAGCGGGAATGCACAAAGTGTAGCTGTCACCCAGCCCAGACATGATGCAAAGCACACAGAGTTATGAACACAGAGAAATGTTCACTTTCTAAAAGTGGCATTTCTAAAATAGTAATGCCAAATCCAACTTTACCAGTAAGAAGGATTTGTCATTACCATTCCAAGCATATAAACATGAAAAAGCTACTCCTCTCTGATCAGGAATTACAGCTGAAAAGTGTATTTAGGAATTCCCAATGCTAACCTATGAGAGGAGTAGGCCTCACAGTAGTGAAAAGCGGAATAGGCTGTCACTACCAGGACATGCAAAACATCACAGTACATGTCCAACATTTCATTCATTCATTTCCAACTTTATTTCGATCATACAAGATCATAAAAGTAACAGCACATTGTGAATAAAACACACAAAAAAATCGAAAATCCTAAAAAGCATTGGTACCATAGAAATATAATTTAAAAAATGCAGGGAAGAAGATTTAAAAAATGTCATAAAGTGCGTTTTGGTAATCATAAAAAGCAATAATACTATACAAAGTACGATTAAAATTCATAGACAAAAAATTTAACATGTCATAACATACATTTAGTGCGTCTGATCCAAAGGGCATGCCAGTGTTTAGACAGGCCGAAGACCACTACTCTACGGGTATCAGTCATCTAGATTCTTATCACCTCGAGGTAGTGGCCCGGGCCGACTAGTTTACACAATGGAATTATCCATTTTTTCCTTGAAAGTTGGTAATGAGGACAAAAAAATAACAAATGTGCAATAGTTTCTGGGCTGGCATTACACGCAGGGCAGAGGGTGTCGTCAGCAGCAACTTTTGACCACTTTGAACAGAACTGTTTTGTGGGGAGGGTCTTGTATCGGAACTGGAAGAATAATTTGCGTGCCATTGGAGGAACAATTTCATCTAGTGTGTCCTCAAAGTGATAAACTGATTTAAAATCTAAGAATTCAGAGGTTAAACGACCCTCGTTTTTTACCAGTGCTTTTGTTGATATGGCTTCCCAGAACCTTTCTTTCAGGTCTGTTCTTGAGATGGTGGCAAGGCTATCCGGTTTTATCCAGAACTCTTCCATCCCGATCCCCTCGAGTAGATCTCTCACTGATCTAAACCAGGGGATCGAGGGTATCATAGGTAACCTCAGGAGCGCCGTCAAGGGCTCCCGATAAGGAGCGAACTCGTCCACTGACCATAACATGTGCCAGAACATTCAAAGTTTGTAGCTAATTTTGTGTGCTAGCTGCCTGTGTGCAAGATCCAGATAGAGGGGCGTCAATGGAGTGCTGGGCGGTAAATCCACCAGGGATCTAAGAAACCGGTTTTCGATTGAAGATAAGCAATTGGTGTTACCAGTTCCCCACAGCTCAGCTCCATAAAGGGTGCCTCCTAATACCTTGATGTTGTAAATTTCCAGGGCAGGGCGAGCTGTCTAGAGAATGTTTTCTTATGTATTTTAGTAATATTTGCCATCTGGTGTATTAGTTGTATTTTAGCTTTCTCAATGTGCGCTGCCCAATTGATTGTTTGAGTCAAGCGGATGCCAAGATAATCAAAGGCATCCACTCGCTCCAACTTACTATTTCCAATTAACACCGGTCTCTTTGTGGGGTTGGCCGCTCCTTTTGTAAAAACTATATACTTTGTTTTTGACTCATTTAGCACCAGCCCTCGGGCATCACAGAACTTTAAAAAATCATTTAAAAGTTGCTGAAGTCCCTGCGGTGATTTAGAAATTAAAAGGGTGTTGTCGGCAAAGAGCAGGGCGGGAACTCTTTTTGTACCCATTTTTGGAGCATCACACCCATCTCTGTCTAGAAAGTCGACGACTCCATTAATAAAAAGGGTGAAAAGAGTGGGGGCGAGGGCACATCCCTGTCTTACACCACACTGGACTGGGAAGGGGTCTGTGACTTTGTTGTTCTCCCCCCACCTCACTTGTGCTGTATTGGATAAATGAAGTCTAATTAAAACATCTAAAAGATTTGTCGGAATTCCCTGATCCTTTAAAATACTCCAGAGCCTTGCACGCGGGACCAGGTCAAATACAGACCGGAGATCGACGAAGGCCACATAGAGCTTTCCTCCCTTTACTGACACTTCCTTCCAGTATATGCAAAGAAAGCGGAAGACTTGATCCAAGGTACTTATCTTTGCTCGAAATCCCGCTTGAAAGTCACTTAAGATGCGGGACTCGAGGATCCAGTCCTGTATTCGTGCCAGGATTTTTTCACAAAAGATCTTCTGTAGGCTGATGGGCCTATAACTAGCTGACTTTGCTCTATCCCCCTTTTTGTATATGGGGACAACCTCTGCCGTAGTCCAAGAGGAGGGAATAGGGGTGTCTGCTAAGATTGAATTGGACAGAAGATTTATGTATGGGCCCCAGAGTGCTATGTCCTCTTTGTATAAATCATTGGGGATTCTATCCGGTCCAGGAGCTCGAGAAGAAACGCACGAGCGGATTGCTGCTTGCGTTTCTTCTAGAGTAAGAACAAGGTCGCTTCCGTCTACTGCAGGCAATATCCCGAGACCATAGGGTCACCCTCGGCTACACTATCCCTATTTTCATATAGGGAACTGAAATGCGCTACCCACTCCTCGGGTTGGACTGAAAAGACTAAGGTCCTCTCACTCCCCTTTAACCAATATGCCGCTTTGCTCCAAAAGCTTTTAGTATCTTTAGCTGTCAATGCGTTCCGTAGTGAACACCACAGTGTGCCCTCCCACTCTTTCTTAGCGGACTCAATTGCCCGCCTATGTTTAGCTCTGCAGGCCAGAACCTCGGGGCGGGATTTCTGCTTTATGGCCCCTATAAGTGCCTCCTTTGAGGCCCTGCAGTCCTTATTGTACCAAGAGCCCTGGCGGAGCGGCTTCTGATATGTATGGTTCCCTTCCTTTTTCTGCGGGTTGCTAGGATGCGTTAACGGTTCCCTAATTTCTGAGTATAAAGCCTCATGCCTAGGGCCTAATGTCTCCACAATGTTATTTGTGGTATATTCTACCAGCTCCTCCATTAGAAGACGTACCTTACTTTTAGCTGCCTCTAATGCCCTTGGATGTCCCTCCACCCAGTCCCATTTGATCGATCTCTGGTTATTTGTAAGTGACAAGACACCAAGATCCGGGCATCCCTTTCGATCTGGCGCGGAAGGGCCCTGCTTTGTGAGTGTAAGTGTTAAAGCGTTGTGATCGCTGTCACCCCTCTTGGTCACTGACATATCTTGGACTAGGTGCTAGAGATTGAGAGATACCAGACAATAATCAATTCTACTTTCATGACCGGGTCTGTTAAAAGTTCGGTCACCATTTGGATCGGAATTGGTCCTCCCATGTGTAGCTCTTAGGCCATGCTGCATGGTCCTACAATTCATTTACACAGCACCCTGCCCTTAGGGCTACATAGGGCCTACCTCAGGGGTGACTGATGTGTAATACAAGGGAAGTTTCAAGCTTGGCAAGTAGTTTAAATGCCAAGTTGTAGTGACAGTAAGCTGCACACACAGACAGGTTTGAAAGGCTACTTCTGTGGGTGGCACAATCAGTGCTGCAGGTCCACTAGTAGCATTTAATATACAGGCCCTGGGTATATGGTATACCACTTTACAAGGGACTTACAAGTGAATCAAATATGCCAAACAGGTGTAAACCAATTATACCATGTTTAGAGGAGAGGGTCAAGCCCTTAAGCAATGGTCAGCAGTGGTAAAGGGCCCAGAGTCCTAAAGCCAACAAAAAGGTCAGAAAAAGAGGAGGAAAAGGCAAAATGTTTGGGGTGACCCTTCAGAGAGGGCCATTTTCCTACACCCAGTAACTTTGGGGCATAGGGAGGTAGTGCAGGAAAGAAAGAAGAACCTAAATGTACCTCTTGGAAATAACTCAAAGGCCTAATTACGGCTTATCCGGAAAATGCGACCCCCTGTGCAAATCCCTGTTTATGCACGGGTCAATATTATGAATTGGGTAAAAACAAGTTGGCCCCTGAGACTGGGATATTTGAGGCAGGAAATCAGGGAAAAAGCAGAATACAAAACATAACAAAACCTGCCTACTATGATAAAAAAAGATGGGAAGGCCTTAAAAGCAAATGTCAATTGAGCTAATAATTCTCTAAAGAGCCTTATACAATAAAGAAAAACAGATAAAACGATATCAAAACTCCAATGATTATTTAATTAGAAAACCATTTAATTTGTACAAAAATAATAATGTCCCATATTTAAACAACCCTAATCATGTCAATTTATATCAATTTTTGTGTTTCAATATTATGAGTTGCACAGGCTTTTAGTGTGCTAAAGTACGCACGCCCACGTAAAGGCCCAGTGATTATTAGCGTATAGAAGTTTGGTGTGATAAGCGCCAAAAACCCATGTGTTATTGCCCATTATTGAAGAACACCATGGAATGGTTGCTATTTATCGGACCCAATAAATTCTGCCCACCAGGATGGATTTATTGGATGCATTAAATACCAAGTACCCCTCTGAGCACTCATAATCAAGGACAGAGACTGGGGAGCGGCTCTGAAGAAGAGGGAACGATACACATCAGGGCCTCAGGCCAAGCCCATCTGTTGGGGTCAGAGCTAAAGATCTTTCACCCAACACAGAATCTCTCCGGACTCTTATGAGCTAAATAACTGTAATGTTTTAAAGTTATGTTGCTTTTTCTTATGCTGAACATGTGTTTGATATTTTACTTGCCAGTAACCTTTCCACAAATTCTTCCTCAAACGGTATGTGTTATAAAGGCGAATTTTAACAAAGTCAGGAGAGGTCGCCTGCTTGTCTGGAAAGGTGGGAGAAGTTAATCGTCCCCTAAAGCTCATGAAAGATATCTTGGGCAGTGCAGGTGAAATATTTATGAACCCGTATTGACTAAAAACTCAGAAAATCCTGCTCATTTTGACAAGAAGTGAGCCGTCACCACGTGTGGTGAGGGCAAATATGACGACGGGGCAATGGCATTGAGAGCCTTCTCTAGACCCGGCTGTAGGGGTTTAGACTGGAAGCAAGCTTCAGCGTTGCTGTTTCAAATGGTTGTAAAACAGTGTGCTTCCTGACAGAGTGTCATTGTTCATTCGAGTGGTTGGTTATTGCTGTATCACTTGATGCATTCTGTGATGCGTTTGTAGCTAATCTGAGAAAATGCACTGGTTCATCAGTTCATTAATTATTTATGCAGTTTAATATTGCTTGGCTTATCCAAAGGGCTTCTTCACATTGATTATAAGAACCAAGTGTAGTTAAACACAGACAAGAATTACCACAACATCTACTATAAAAGCAATAATCACATCTGCTTATTATGCTTGATCAGCATATGAGATTCCTGCTGACTCAGGGTTCCCTGAAGTAAAGACCTGCGGATCAGGATGAAATGATATACAATATGTAATAACTAGGAATATTTTGACAAGGTGAAATAACATTCAATATACAATAACTAGAACCACTTTGACAGAATGAAATGATATACAATATGCAATAACTAGAAATACTTTGACTTAATGGACACCTTTAGTTGTCTGGAGATTGTCCTATATACACTTTGCAAACATTTGTAGTTAACGAAGGAAAAGGGGAAGCTGTGCTGATACAGGGTGCAGCCAGCCAGCACATGCTGTTTCAATTTGAGCTGTCAAGAGTATCCACAATCCAGACACAGGCGGATGCCAATGTTTCAATCATATGTTATTTTTAACCCTCGCCTCGTTGAAAAGCATAATACACGATGGAAACGTTGGCAGTGCTACTGCAAAGGGAATAATATTATGAATTACATTGGAAAAATTTAAGATAAGATAAGCCATACTTGGCGCTAACTTGAGAAACCGTTACAGTAAACAACGAGGGTAATATTACAATCATTTGTCTGCCAAATAACTTAATTGTGAGTTGGTGAGGCCTATGTACACAGGCCTCTTCTGCCAATACTGCTTTTGATCCTGTTAATTACTGTTACGAATCAGAAATATCCAGCTTTAGTCCTCTCTGAGCCATTGCTCCAACAAGAACCTTAAATGGATATGGCGTTCAGCGGAGCATATCGGACTTTTCATTGGTCCTTTCTTTGCATCATTACAGGAATGGATTATGCTCCTTGTATCCATTCACCTTTCAGATAATAAGTCCGTTTTCAGTATTTCAGTGTTTCCAGGTCAGACACAAACTCTGTAAACAATGAGACAGTTGCCATAATGTTTATTTTGTTAGGATTTTTACTTCCTTATGCATTATCCCAAAATGGCCAGCATTAGTACAACGAAATGCTTCACTTCAGTGAGAAAACATGAGCAGGGCGTGCCTTAAGCAGTTAATAGCTGGGTTGAAGGCATGCTGTTGCACTAGTGGCATAGATTGTGCAAGACATGCAGCCTCCTTTCCACCCAGGCACAATTCATGAGGACTGCACCTTAGCTCTCTTCAGTTCCTTGACATTGCAACTTGGAGGATAGTTCTTTTGGGTTTGCTCATTATCTCTTGCCATGTCATTTCTTTCCATGTCTTTTGCTCAGCTTGTTGTGGCTCAGGAAAGCTTGATACAGCTAGGGAGTCTGAGGGTCTCAAATGATGCAGCTATGTTTGGTGTACCTGGAACTGCTAACTACTTTGCTCCCTCAAGGCCCTATTTACTTATAATGCAACTTCTAAGGCGAAACCTCTGCACTCCAGGAAAGGTAACAGGACCCTAGACATATGGCTAAAGTGGCAGGTGAGGTGGGATCTGACATCCACATACGCAAGAACATCATGAACATTTTATGGTACCAGCGGTCATCCTTCATTTCAGTATTTTGCACTGAATGTCAACATCTATCACAGATTCCTTGAGCAGGGACATTCCTAGTAATAAGAAAAGAGAATCTTTGTACAACAAGACTACTACAGACACTGTTAGTGCGGAATAACAATACAAGAACTGCCAAAGTGCATTTTATCATTGTCCGGCTATGACACAACCAGTTTTGAATAATTCGTTTTTCACTGAAAGGTGCTAAACATACCTGGCAAAGCAGAGTGTTAAGTAAGTTGTGGACACCAGAAGTACTTAACACAAGTTTATTCCGTAATAAAAACACCACCGATAAACCCGTCCTATTGCCTCAGCAACTGTCACAGCGCTGGCTCTGCTGTTCCAACCTGGAACACCAAGTTCGAGCCTTGAGAGCAAGAACATACGTAAAAGTAAACGCTACACATCTTCCTCTTTCAATAAAACAAAAAAACACATTACAAAACTGTACACAATAAAACTTCTAAAAAAACTATACCGAACATGCGAAGTAGATATAGAAAAAACTGTAAGCCTGACCCCACAAAAGAAAAGGGATCACATAGCAAGCTCATTATGTACACCGACATAATCAGACATCCACACAGGTTTCTTGCGAATTCTCTTATCTCCAAAATTCGCATCAAACACTTTTTCCTGGATATTCATTTTCACATGACCGTTCTCTCTCTGTATTGTTTCACCACTTCCACAATCCTGTGGTATTACTTAATTGTGAGCATCTTCATCATACCTTTCCTTACTGTATACATATTTTTCCCCTTTGATAATGGCAATCCTACTTAGTTTCCATACTTGTTAGAAATGGGGGTCTCTAGTTGGCAGTGGTATGCACCCTGTCGAAGTAGGGACCCTTCCTTCTAGTCAGGGTAAGGGAGATACACACCAAAAATAAAGCCTGCTCAGCCCCTTGTTTCCTTGGCACGAGCAGTCAGGCTTATCTTAGAGCCAGTGTGTAAAGCATTTGGACATAACACACACAGTAACACAGTGAAGACACTACAAATGGACACCACACCAGTTTAGAAAAATAAAGTATCTTTATCTAAACCAAACAAGACCAAAACCACAAGAACCCAACTTAGACAACTCAAAATATCACTTATAAATGTTTTAGCAATGCTGTCCATAGGAAACTATGGGTGCAGTGATTTTACACAAAGTACCTTCAGATGCGTCAAATGTTCACAAGGAAAACAGCCGCAGAGGAGGAAAGTGTTGCAAAACACAGTGATGTGTTGGTTCCTGAATCCTTGGGGAGGGGAAGCGTTAGTTGTGCTGCACGCAGGAGAAGTGTTGCATCAAATCCAGACTGTAGGGGGAAGCAAGGCGTTGAAATCTAAGACAATTCTGGTCTGCGGGTGAAGCGCCGGAAAAACTTGGTACGCAGGTGCGATGCGTGGAAATCAGAACGTGCTGGATGTCAATGTGGCGGCGGTCAACAGGCACTGCGTCGTTTCTTCAGCTGCGGTCCCACGAAGCGTTGCTTCTTTCAGCCGCAGAGCAGGGCCTTCGTCAGAGTCAGTGCGGTGGCCTCAGATTTCTGAGAAACGGTGCGCTGTACTCGGGCTGCGCCGGTATCTTTGGCCACCAGCAGGCGCTTCTTTTACTTCTTCGGCCACACGGCGGTGGTGTGTGGAAATTTCTACCGCACAGTGGTGCTGCGTTGGCTAAACAGGCACTGGAAGGGCGATGTGTCGATTTTGATGGTTGCAAGTGCAAAACAACCTCCAAGGGCCCAGAACTGGAATTGGCATCACAAGGCAGGTAAAAGGTAGGACATGTGCCTTAACTGTGTGGCATGTCCTGGTAGTGATAAACAGCCTATTTGGTTTCTCACTGCTGTGAGGCTGCCCTTTCATAGGGATGCTTTGGGGATTCCCTGATATGTCCTTCAGTGGTAATTCCTGACATGAGACAATCACATGTTTTGGATTTCTCCTGATTTCTTTTTTCTCCTCAAATTGTCATTTTGAATTGTGTACTTCAGCTCTTATGCCTAGGTCTCTGGTTTGCACAGTTGGTTGTGTATCTTGCCGGAATGGGGATAGTCTATAATGAGGATGACCTATGGGAGTACACTGAGGAGGAGTTAAAGGGTTTCTGCAGAGAAAGGGGGATACCAATAGAAAGCAACTTCTGCAGAAAACTGTTCCTCTTTGAAGTGGCCCGGAGGGGAGAAATCTTAGAGCCATTGCAGAACCCTGCGGATTACCCCTCTGCATTCCTAAGTGGTGGTTTTGAGGGAGATCTTGAAGAGTCTGAAGGGTTGGAAGGAAATGACAGGGCAGGGACGCCAGTAGGTAGAGAGGGAGTCCCTTGCTGGGTCTAGTGCCGGGGGTGGTGCCCATCCCTTTCTTGGTCCCCAGAGGAGTTGGCGGACAGGCAGAAGGAAAGGGAGCACCAGCTGGAGTTAGAGAAGCTCAAATTGGAGCATGCCAAGCTGGGTGCAGAGCTAGCACAGCTAGCGGTGGAGGAGAAAAAGCTAGAGACTGAAAAGGTTCAAGTGCAGGAGAGGATGGCGGAGGCAGTGAGGGTCTTCGCCAGAGAGAAACTAGTTCTTGAGGATAGGTTGTCCCCTGAGTGTAGTTTCAGTGTTCTGGATTCACCAGTGAGGGTGGAATCCAGTGGTGGCAGCAATGTTGTGTCCAGTGTAGAAAGTTCCACTCCCAGATCCCAGAGTGTGGTACCTAGTTCCCAGGAAGAGGGTGTCACACCTGAAGGGTATAGGTTGAGATTCAGGGGCAGTAGGAAACTGTCTCACCAGTCTTGGGGGGAGTTTGTGGATGAATGTTGTGATGCACTGGAGGGTTGGGTGATGGGTAGCACAGCAAACAATTTTGAAGGGCTGTTCAATCTGATTGTCAGAGAGCACATGTTCTGTTGTTGTTTTCCAGGGCTACACCAACACTTGTTGGGTTGTGAGATCTCTGATCCCAAAGAACTTGCACAGGAGGCAGACCTCTGGGTGAGTACCAGAGGGTCTGTAAAGGCATTTTGGAGTGATCCTAAAAGGAGTGGCTCAGGTATTTCCCAACAAAGGGTGCTGGGAAAGGTTCGTAGTAGCCCAGAAAGGTCCCCAGGTAGTGGGAGGGATGTAGGGACCCACGTCCAGTCTCAGAGGAGATGGCGTGGGAATGGGGTGTGCCCCAAGGTGCCCAAAGCCCAGTCCCAGAGCCTGGTTGGTTCCATGAGTGAACGCCAGGAGGGGAGCCTAGTTTGTACTGGAAGGCCAGCCGGTGAGGGGGATCTCCTAGTGCCAGGAGAACTTGGAGGGGCATCAGTAAGCAGTGCTCCACCAGTTCTAGTGTCTGGCAGCACCACTCCTGAGTGGAGGGTGCAGAAGCCCATATGGAGGGATGAGAGGGGGATGTGGTCCCCAGTGGTAGAACCAGTGGGTCAGGGGCCAGCTCTGAGAGCAGAGCTCCCAGGAAATGACCATGGTGACACCGCTTCTGGTCTGGGGGTCTTCGCGCACTGTCAGATGGGCAGGGGTCAGGAGATCAGCACCAGGCAGACTGTCACACAACACATAAGGTATGTGTTACACTTGAGGGGGGCATGCATGCTCCCAGGAAGTCCTGGCTTCCCAAGGCAAATGCTCCGCTGCAGGGTGAAATCCCTGGGGTGGGAGGCCAGGTTCAGGAGGTAAATTCTGACCTGGAGGGAAGGACATTTGCTAGCAGTGTCCCTACCATTTTGTCTTCTGGGGTACCACTCCAGGTGGGAGGGTGCAGAACTCTGGAAGGGGGTGCAGGGGGAGGGAGTACTCGCCCCTTGCCCCGGTTCAACCTGAGGGTTTGGTCCCTGGGTTGGGAGACCAGTTGCAGGGTAGAAATCCTGAACTAGTGGGAGAATTGTGTGGGAGGGCTGATACCAACGTCCTGACAGTTTTAGGTTCTGAGGGTGCCTCTCCTAGGAGGGGAGTGCAGAACTTCAGAAGGAGGGGAAGGGGGAGGAGAGCCTCACCGTGACCCCTGGTCAGCCTGAGGGTGCAGACCCTGGGTTGAGGGAACAGTGGCAGAGTATCAATCAATCAATCAAAAAAAACTTTATTCGTTTTGCAAAGAAACCATAAAAGTTACACAGATACAGTACATAAAATCAAAAGATTTAAAACAGATCAAAACAGTCAAGGCCACCTGATAATACTCAATATAAATAAACCACACGTTCCCCCCAGTCACAGTTATATAGATCATAAAGTGCATTGTGCAGGAACACGTAAATTCATGATGACACTTCTTTTGTTCCAAAAGCCAAATCAGCTCCGTCAAAAATATAACTTAATTTACAAATGACTAGGCATCCATACATGTCCGTGATTTTACACAAGCTTTTAAAAACCCTACAATAAAAAAGATACAATCCTCTGTCAACAATTGAAAATATAAAAGGGCAGGGCGAGCCTGTCTAAAATTCATTCTTTTTAAAATTGGAATCAGGAAATGCCTTGGATGGATTTCATATAGCTTACATAAGAACATAAAGTGCAACAAGTCCTGCGGAGACTGGCCGTTGCAGCCGCAGGAAGTTAGCACTTGACCTCTCGTATGTCCTTTAGGCCTGGCCAACAGGAAATGGAACAGGTTCATCCGAAACCTGGTTAATAAAAACTTCTCATGAGATGATAAAAACCCCATAAGATACGGTTCTGCTGACGTGGTTGTTTTTATAGTTAAAAACATACGAACACTAGGTTTCGACAGCTCCTGTGCTTCCCTGTCCATTTTCCTTGCGGTCAGGAAGGCTGTCCTGAATGAATCCACGTCCTTCTTAACTATGGATTCTGGTTTACAAAATAGATCACCACGCCCTACCCCTTCAAAGCTATTTTTAACATATTTGAGCCAGGGGATTCGAGTAGCATTATCTAAAGCCATACACTCTCTCAGGATTAAGTGGTTAAGAGATAGATCTTTATTCAACCAGCACTTTAACCAGAAGATCATTGGGCGTAATGCAAGGGTGTCACTTATATAAGGAACACCCAATTCCTCGTGGACCGCTAAGTTAGAGGTTCCCCGTGGAACACATAGTAGGTGCTTCAAAAAGTCGTTCTCTGCCACCTGGAGGGAGTCTGCAACAATGTGTCCCCATATTTCGCTGCCATAGGTGGCTATGGCCAGGCTTTTAGCTTGATAAACTTTCAGCATGGCCCCCATTGGTTTCTTCCCTGTCCTAGACGCAAAGTTAAAAATTGCGTGTTAGCCCGGGCCATATCCCCTTTTTTCTTCACTATTAGGGGTCCCCATTTTAGTTGGTCATCAAAAAGAACCCCTAAGTAGGAGAAAACGTTAGTGCGTGGGATCTTAGCCGAGCCAACACTAAATTGAAAACTCTTATTTGTGTGATGCCCCACCTTCATTACAAAGGATTTGGAGTTGTTAATTGCCAAATCCCGATTAGACATGAATCTGGCGAATGCCTCCAGAAGGGATTGCAAGCCTATTGCAGTTCTTGATATGAGGACGGCGTCGTCTGCATATAGCAGAATCGGGATACCGCGCCGTCCTACATATGGGTAATCCACCCCTGTTGCTTTTAAGGCGGACTCCAGATTATTAATATAAAAATTAAACAGGAATGGGGCCAGAATGCATCCCTGTCGTACTCCCTTTTTTATTTCAAAGTCCCTGGTGACCCGCAGATCCTGGGAGAACCTAACATTAGCTTTCGTTGATTTATGCAGGTCCTCTAAGAAGTTCACAATACTGCTGTCCACCCCCGTTGCCCTCATGATCTGCCACAATTTAGCTCTGTTAACGCAATCGAATGCGGAGGACAGATCCATGAAGACAAAATAGATGTTTCCGGGGCGAGCAACAGTGTATTTACCCAGGATCATGAATAGGTTTAGACACTGTGCAACAGTGGAACGTCCCGGGCGGAAGCCATACTGTGCATCCGACAGGATCTCATGGTCCTCCGTCCATGTTTGCAGTCTCTGTAAAAGGATCCGTCCCACCACCTTGACCGCAGAGTCAATGAGAGAAATTGGTCTGTAGCAGTAAGGGCTGGCCCTATCACCCTTCTTGAATACGGGGACTATGGTGGAAGTGGCCCAAGACTTGGGGCATCCATTCTTGGCCGCTGCGTTAAACACAGTGGCAGAGTAGAACTGCACTGATGAGAGGTAGAGTGGAGCAAGGATACTATGTGCCAGGGGCTACTGCCCCCCACTCTGTGAGATGGCATGGACCAGAGACATCTGGATGGCCCAGGGCCTGGTCCTGGCCGCGGATAGCTAAGGAGCCCCCATGGGTTAGCTTAGTTGGTCCTGAGAGCAGAGACAGAGAGATCCACATGATTTCAGGTTGGCGTAGAACTGGAAGGTGCCCCTGCAGTTACGGGCCCACGTCCATGTTCTATTGCCCCAAGCAGGGAAGCCCATCAAGGTATTGATTGGTCTACCCTGACTTTAGGCTGGAAGGGGGTTGTGTTGGACTTGGCCCTTTATGCAGGGTCATCCCAGAACTTTTTGCCTGCCTCCTGTATTTTTTCTGACCTGTTGTTGGTGGTTTTATGACTTGGGCACTTTATCGCTGCTGTTCAGTGCCAAAGTGCATGTGCTCTCTATGGTAAACTTGGTAAGATCGATCTACCCCTGTTTGGCATATGTAATTTACCTATCAGTCACTTGTGCAGTGGTATCCCATATACCCAGGACCAGTAAATTAAATGCTACTGGTGGGCTTGCAGCGCTGCTTGCACCACCCACCAAAGTAGCCTTTCAAACCTGTCTCAGGCCTCTGCCACTACAAGGTCTGTGCGCGCAGTTTACTGCCGCTGTGATGTGGCACATAAAGTGGTTGCCCCATCTGTGACTCCCCTTTTACTACATATCAGTCACCCCTAAGGTAGGCCCTAGCTAGGCTTATGGGCAGGGTGCAGTGTAGGTAAAAGGTAGGACATGTGCCTTAACTGTGGGGCATGTCCTGCTAGTGACAAACAGCCTATTTGGTTTCTCACTGCAGTGAGGCTGCCCTCTCATAGGGATGCATTGGGGATGCCCTGATATGCACTTCAGTGGTAATTCCTGACATAAGAGGGGTTGTGTGATCAAGTTTGGTATGTTTGGAATAGTAGTGATAAATCCCGCTTATTAGTGAAAGCAGATTTAATACTACTATTTTAGAAATGCCACTTTTAGAAGTGGGCATTTCTGTGTGCTATGTGTGTATGTGCCTGCCTGTTGTGTATTGACCGCCTGGTTCTGACTGACCGGGGGAGAGGGGATGTGCATTCATTCCAGCCAGTTGCTGGGGGTGGGGGGGTTGAGGTGTGTCCTGCCCTGCCCGGGTGACTCAGCGCTAGACTGAATAGACCTTGGCTGAATTTAGAGTAGCGGGAGGAGTTTCCCCAGGCACCTGAATAGGACTGGTCTGCATTTGGAGTGGTGGAAGGAGTAGCACCTGCACCTGAATAGGGCTGTGCCTGCCTTCCACAATGATGGCTCCGCCCCCCAGTGGTGTGTCCGGAGCCAAGGCTTACACTAACAATGGAGGTGGTGGTGCACTTGTAAAGATATGCTAAAGTGCCCCCAGAACTGGTTTGAACTGGGCTCAGAGCCCTGTGCCAGGGCAGAATAAAGACTGTTGGTACTATAAATATTGGGGCTGTGACCCTATGTCTGTTGAACTTCTTGAACTGAACTGGAACTTGGAAGAGAAGAGACTGCGTGGGACAAGGGGGATTGATGTGCTGCCAGGGAACCACCACCTCGACTTTGCCGGAGTGCTGGCCTGAGCCTGCTTCCTGCTTGGGGTCCCCAGTCAACCCCAAGGCTGTGTGGCTTGTCCTGGGTGATTTAATACCGAATTTGGTGAGTGCTGCCCCCACGAAGCATGTGAGGAGCTTTTTGGGCTCTTGGCCCTGAAACCTATGTGGGGCGTGCTGTGCCATGTATATTTGAGCCCCTAGCATGGGCTCGTGCTGTAGTGAGGCACTAGGTGAGAGCTGCCCCGCGAAGCGTGTGAGGAGCGCCTACCTCATTGGAATTCTGGGGTGAGCCCCCCCATGGCTGTCCTGGACGTAAGAGTGTGGGAATAAGTGCCAGTGCAGCCCCAGCAGGTCGCCGCAGCGATGAGGGAGCCGCGAAGGAGTTGGCCCCGCCCCTGGGTTACCAGGGCAACCTTCGTGTCAGCCGAAGTTCAGGCGCCAACCAAAAGACTGCGCATCACGGAAAAGATGCGGCTACAGAGAGGACAGGCCGCCTCACCGAGCCTGGTTGTGGCTAGGGCCGAAGAGGGCGGAGTCGATGGAGACCTCGCTCCGTGTGCGGCCGGCTGTCATTTCCTTTGTGCAGATCAAGGCGGGTGGGTGAGTGCGGAGCCCCTCACCTCCATCGCCTTTGGTCGGCAGCTGCCCGTGGGACCGTGGGCAGTTGCCTTGGGCAATTGTGTTTCCTCCCCTACCTTAGGGGAGCCTTTCTGACTTCTCAGGTTACCAGACAGTAGGGAAGCTTCTACGGAGGTCCCGGCCTGGCTGAGCCTGCTCGCAGCACCGGGGGCATTCTCCAGTGAAGGAGATAGGTTGAGCTGCACCCCGCCCCCTTGCTTGTGGCGCTGGGCGGGGGAGACGTTCTTTTGCAGCCGCACAGGAGGTCTGTGTTTGTCCTCCGCATCAACCGGCTGCATTAGTGCCCTAGTATCTGGGTGCGTGTCGGGTGCCCTCACAAGGGAGAGAGGTGAGACCTGGTTACGGTTCATGTGCCTAATAGTGAGGCAGTTGCCTGATGTGGGCACGATATCTCCCTACTGTGTACAACTGGCCAGTGTTTACTCTGGCGCACTGTTAAGGTCCCTAAGATGTGCACACTATAGGTGTTTACTATGGTGCACTGCTAATTTACATTTTGCATAATGTGTTATGCTCAGTATAATACTACCAGTAGTTACTGGTCAGCCTAAGTGTGATGTTTACAACAGCGGCCCGATTGGTCTAGTGATTTATGTAAATCCCTGTGAAGTCATGACAAGTGCCTAGTGGCACTGTATAATATATGTGATTGTGTTCTAATGTGTTTTTATGGATAATACAAAGGCTATTTTTATATAACCTTGTGTGGAGTTTCTTTTGTGGTGTGCCTAGTGTGTCACCGCTGTGTGAGTGTGTTGCGCAAACGCTCTACACATTGACTCTGGGATAAGCCTGACTGCTCTGCCAAGCTACCAAGGGGGTGAGCAGGGGTTATCTTCGGTGTGTAACTCCCGTGCCCTGACTAGAATGGTGGGTTCTGCCTGGCTTAGGTGCATACCCTAGCCAACCAGAAACCCCATTTCTAACATACGGGTAATGAGGTTGTAGTCCACTTTGAGACTAATAGACAACACTGATCTATGTTCAGTGTAACATCGTTAACACAATTGGGATCCATCACTCCTGATGGTACTGGATGTTTCAGCAGCCTTCAATATCCTTATCAGCCAAGCTTTCGAAAAGATTGGCTAGTGACAGATGTTGGGGAGTTGTGCTTAATTTCTCTCTGATGGAAGGCTAGCATTGCAGTAGATAAGAACCATGCAGGTAATTGCATGGTCCTTGACTCAGTGCTCCTTTCTATCTTCACTTTAAAAAAATATCTATGCAACAAGAGGTACTGGTTAACTTGGGGATGAACTAAAGTATGAACTAAAGTATGTCGATGATACCCAGGTTGTGCTCTGAGTAGTTCAAATAGATTGAGAGAATTGAATGTATTTGATGGCATTCAAGAGTGGATGAATGAGAACCAATTAGCCTTTAATTCCTTGAAAACCTATTTTTTGCTGGTGGGTAAAAACAACCGGGTGAAGAATGATACCGCACAATACCCCTCTTTCTATGTGGCAGCACCCAATGATATATTCAAAGACAGGGTAAAATTATAGGAGTGTGCTAAGGCAAATTGTTCTGGATAAATGGACAAGTCAAATAGTTCATCCAGTCCAAAATATCTGGTATCACAGGAAAATCTTGTGACGATTGCAAGAGCCATCTTATGTTCAAAATGGATTATGCAAAGACCCGCATTAGCGGTGCAGTCCATCAGAACCACCACTGGGTGACCCATCCTTGGTGCAGGTCTTCCTATCCCACGTCGACGACAGTCTTGACGACGACCACGGACTCCGCATTGCAGCCTTGCAGCTCTTTGGAATTAACGCATCACCTCGACGGCGCGCTGCATGCTCAATGCCAGACTTCGCATTGCAAGCCCTGTTGACCGGATCCTCGATGACAATGCCCTCGCATCATCTCTAAACTGACAATTGATTGGGCTGCAAGACACATCTTCGACGCAGATCCTCGCAGCGTCCTCGGCAAAACAGGTTTTAAGGTACTTCATTCAGATGCCCTAGCTGGGTCCCTGTAGCTGGCCCACGCTCCATCGTGGTCGGCGTGAACTTCTGACTTTGTCCCGATCCAAAGCAACCAGATATCCACAGTTGATGCTTTATCCTTTTCTGTGCTATTTTCACTAAAATCTTTAAAAATGCATAACTCTGGTTCTACTGAGTGGATTTTTGTCTATCTGGTCTTGAGTTATTTATTAAATTTTACTCTAGTTTTCTAACTTGGTGTGGGATCCATTTTGTGTGGTGTTTTTCACTGCATCACTGTTAGAAGTGTTGCACAAATATTTTACATGTTGCCTCTAAGTCAAGCCTGGCTGCTCTGTGCCACGCTACAAGAGGGTTGAGCATAGGTTAATTTAGGGTTGGCTTGTGCCTCACCCTGACAAGGTGTGTGGTTGCTGCTTGACCAGGTCTCACACCTCAGTCAACCAACAACCCAATTTCTTACTTATAGCCATTATGATTGCAATTTCAAACTTGCATCAAGATTGCCTTTGAATTATCTAACAGCTCCTGCCGTTGAAACAAACTGAAATCTTATATACTTGAATAACACTTTAGCTAGAACTTGAAAGCTTCACACTGCACCTTCCATACAGAATAGTATCCATCAATCTCTACAACTAGGTGATGTTATTATCACCTCTTCAGATTACTCATGGAGCAGGACACGTGCGTAGTAGACCCAGAGTGAGGTCTTCTATGCCACTGGAGAGAAGTTCAGATAGAAGGCAAAGTATTGTGCAGGTATGCCTACTTGCAAGTATGTTTGTAGCCCTAGCAATTGAGCCAGGCAGTCTGGTTCTACTGGAGTTTGCCATCCCTTAGCAGCCCTGGAATGGAACAAGCAGAGTTCTGCATCCGACATCATCTACCACTCTCCTAATGTTCACACAACCCTAGTCAGGCACAGCCACCGTTAGGCTAATATTCAACAGGCTCCTTGGCACAGGCAGAGGGTCAGTATAGGTTCTTCGGTCCTGGGATCAGAGCGAGCCTGGTTATGGTGAGCAAGATGGTGTCAGCGTGAGCTCTCGCCGCTCAGCCGCTCACGTCGTTCACATCAATGATCGGCTTTCTGACATGCGGTCTGTTCTGAGATACCGGATCCTGACCCAGAATGAGAGCGGAATCCAGGCGATCAGTTCTCGCCCTCGCACTGCCGTACTGGAAGTGAAAGCAACGAACGCTGTAACCGGGCTCGGAGCGTCCGCCTCCGTAAAAGTTGTAAGAGCGTTCTTGGGGATATTTATCTGCTGGCTGACAGGACACATTGTTTCTCTGACACTGACATTCACGCTAGGCTCTGTGCGACTGTCGAGTCAAGTGAGAGGAAAAAGACAGCGGAGCCGGATCATGTCGATCAGGGGAGCCAGAGCCAACAAAGGAAACAAAACCAAAGCTGCACAAGTCTGCACAACCTTTGGAGACGTCGGATCGACAGAGAATCATCTCAGAGGTAAACGGGAAGGCGGGCCCCCCAGGAAGACAGCAGGTAAATCCGGGGGGGGTAGCGCTCCGCGGGAAGGCGCAGGACATCAGCCAACCATTGCAAAACTTTTCTTGAGCAGTAAGGCGCCTTCCTTAGCCACAGACTCTCCTCTTGAACAGATTACCCCCCCAGAGAGCGAACCTGAGCTCGCACTGGCAGACAAGCAAGGCAACCGGTCTTCGCCCCAACAGATAATACTCCCGAAGGAAGAGCGCATAATAGACCATTCCACAGAACATGAGATACCAGGGGGACAGCGTGATGGCCTTGCAAAAGCAGTAGTTCTCACGATCTCTAACCCCATCCCAGTATTAATGGAGGGGAACAGCGGAGGGAACAACGGAGGGTTTGGAGAACCTGGGAATCCAACTCCCTTCTCCGATGCCGGCTCTTCTCTAGATTCAGCCCCAAAGATTTGTGTGCCAGACGAGGGGCTTGCAATCCCCACAGCCAGTACCGCCAAATACATTCACAGCCTGGAAGCCAACTCCGGCGCTCAAGCTCCCTGGACACCGGAGCTTACTGGAGAAAATTTCTATTCTGTGTCGGATGGCTCCGGATTTTCTACCAACGAGGCTGGGTCCGATACAAGCGAGGACGAGAGCAACGACTCTTTCAAAGACACCGGAACAGTACAACGCTAAAAAAAAGTAAGAAACAAGGCTAAAAGACGAAGCCAGCTCAAATGGAATTACTCAGACTCACAGATGTCCTACTCCCGAGAGGAAGGCACTGTTCAGCCCTCAAATGAGGGGATTGTAAAAAGTATCTTGGAAGACACGGCAGTACCCACTTTGGCTTCTATCTTAACCTCAATTGAGGAGTTTCAAGAAGAGGCTCGCTCTGATAGCCGCATAGCTAAAAGTGCAGCCAAGAAATTACAAGGAGGCATGAGAAAACTAAATAAAATATGTACTGACATTAGTGACCGCGTCACTATGGTGGAAGGCCGCACAGAGAGCCTGGAAATGGATGTATCCTCTATTAAAGACCTAAGCTCCTCTAATGCTGCTTGTTTGACGGACCTGATGGCGAAGATAGAAGAGCAGGAAAACCGGCAAAGAAGGAACAATCTCCGCCTGCTTGGCATTCCAGAAGGGGTAGAAGGAGATGACCCAAGGCGCTACATTGTTAAGCTCCTTCAGGAGGCTTTCCCTGAGCACTCGCACTGGAATTGGGACCATGAAATCCAGCGGGCACACCGCTTCCCCTTTCACCTAAAACAACGCCGTGATGGCAGCAGCTTTTCTGGGGGAAAACCAAGAGCTTTTTTGGTATTCTTTGGAAACTTTCTCCTTAGACAGCTGGTTTACGATCAGGCTCGACCAAACTCACAGAAGGGCGCTAATGGGGTTCTGTTTTTTGCGAAGCCTGACTTCTGTCAACCACAGTGGAAAGGAGGTGGCGCTTGCGCCAGCTAATTGCCCCCTTCCAACAAACGGGAGCCCAAGTGTTTTTAATGAATCCGTCCAGATTAAAAGTTATCCTGAATGGGGCTACCCGGGTTTTCCAATCCGAGATCAAGGCAGGGGAATTTTTGGAAGAAATCAAAGCAAAAAAAGGGGGGGAGATGGAACGCAGATGAATGTCTTCAAGCCTAAGATTATTCTCTGAATTAATTACCTCTGCACCCCGTTCCCTTAATCTCCTAGATCTGTCTAGTCTCCTAAGTTAGCGCGTGCTGTTAATATGCTGTGTTTATCTGGTGCCTTAATAGAAGATACAGACTGGCTAGTATGTGGTGTGTAACATGGGCCTACCCTTTTTCACACTCTCCTTCTCAACACATACTTACTCATAATCTTTTTCTCAATTTTTTTCTTTTTTTTCCTTTTCTTCTTAACTTACTCTCACAATCTAAGTCACAATCTTTGTAATCAATCTAATGATGTGGCTTAGCGGTGGGGACCCACCACTGACAACCATCACTCAGGTTTTTCCTGATTGCTCTAAGCAAGTGGGGGGTCGGGTCGGGGGGGGAAACTTTGTCTTAGTGGAGTGTTTAAGGTTATTCTCTACTGACGTACGACACTTGGTTAATGTAAAGAACTCATTTGAAACGAAATGTACTGTTGGAACGAAAGGGAGAGAAGGAATTTGTAAAATATGCTGCACTCAGGGTGAAATTGGAAGCAACCTTTTTTTATTGCAGGGTGAGCTGAGGCCATCCTTTTCGGGGATGAGTACAATGAGTATAATTTGTATAGTACTGATAGATGAACTATTGATAAATTATTTAAAATGAACAAGCTAAGTACTCTCAGATTTGTCTCAGCCAATGTATGTGGGTTAAATGATGCCATGAAGAGACAGAAAGTTGCACTGGGGCTACGCTCACTAGGGGCTAACATTGTGTGTCTCCAGGAGACACAGATTGAGGGTTCACAGAAACACCTGCTGAAGTCCCTGGGATATAGAGACATAGGGGGGACCACACAAGGGGCAAAACAAGAGGTGTAGGGGTCTTGGTTGAGCATAGACATCAGCTCAGATCTACCCGTGTGAAAACCGATCCCCTGGGAAGATGGGTTATCACGGAATGTTGCTTACCCTCAAACTACTCTTTCACCTTATGTTCCATATATGGGAGTAACATGGATGACCCTGGGGTCTTCAACTGGATCTCAGGAGAACTTGCTCACTGGCCCCTTCCAATTATTATATGTGGCGATCTTAATATTAATTTACCTAGTAACTGGAAGGCGGATGGCCAGTGGACATATGCAGGCAGGAAACCCCAAACATTCCAAGCTATCTTAAACCTTATGCAAACCCATGGGTTGAGCGACGTGTGGGCTAAACTAAGGACTACTCAGCCTGGGCATACTTACTTTTCAGCCCCACACCTCTCCATGGCAAGGCTAGACTATTTTTTGGTATCATCCTCTCTGCTTTGCGACTGTTCTATCGACACAGCCCCTCGCTTCATGTCAGACCAAAACCCACTTATTCTAAACATTCTCGGAATGGGAAATAGCAGAGAGACCCCAAATTGGAGCTTTTAAAGAGCTTTGCTACAAGACATTGGATACCGAGCACATATGCAGGGGTGGATTCAAGAATTTCTCGAGATAAATTTAGGGTCAGCTTCAATTGAGACGGTATGGGACACATTAAAGGCGGGCATCCGGGGTGAGACCCTTCGGTTTTCTATAAGGAAAAAGAAAAAAGAAAAAATGCAGATCTTGGTTATACAAGACAAATTAAAAAAGGCGGAAGAAAAACTAATTCAGGCAGTACAAACAGGCTTAGAAACCGAAACCGCGCAACTCGAGGTGACGGTTCATAAAGCTGAAGTGGGCTCGATTTTCGCAGAGAAAGTTGCAGCCAAATGGGTCGCTGCACGGGAAAAAAGCTATGAATGCAGTGATTTCATTGGCCATCAACTGGCTATCAGAACTAGACAGCAGGCTACTGCCAATGAAATACTCTCTATACAATTGGTAACTCGCGAGATCACTAATGACCCAAGTAAAATTCAAGAGGCATTTCGGGAATTCTATCAGAAACTCTATTCTGACAAGAATGTTGGCCCAGACGAACGGAGAAAGGAAGCAATTAATGACTACCTGGATAAAATCACTTTGTCCCAGCTTAATGCAGAAGCCCAAGACCATCTAGAGGCACCACCAACCTGGAAAGAAATTGCTAAAGCTTTGGCAAGTCTGCCAGATGGGAAGGCAGCCGGGATTGACTGTATCCCGGTCGAGTTTTATAAACATTTTTGCTCCCCAAATAAAAACTATCTTCACCTCCCTAGTAATCTCTATTTTTAATGAGACTCCACCACCTGCTTCCTGGTCCAACGCCAAAATTGCAATATTTCCTAAAAAAAATAAATCACCGCTAGAAATGGGGTCCTATAGACCAATTACTCTTATCAACTGGGACTCCAAAAAAATTTCAAAAATCTTTACAGCTAGAATATCCTCTAGAATTGAACCCCTGGTGTCTGAATGGCAACACTGGTTCATCCCCAAAAGAGGAACTACCGAACATATCCGCCGGTCTATCACATTATTTGATGCGGCCCAGGTGTCAGGAGACCCGATGTCACTAATCCTACTTGATGCTGAAAAAGCATTTGACCGAGTCTCCTGGCAGTTTCTCTGGAATGTCATGAGGAAGATGGGATTCGGGCTCAGGATAATTCAATCCATCCAAGCTCTTTATATTAATCCCACAGCTAGTGTATCAATCAACGGGAAACTGACCAAGCAGCTTAAAATCTCACGAGGCACCCGTCAAGGATGTCCTTGTTCCCCACTGCTATTTGCTTTATACATAGATCCTCTAATTAAGAAAATAGAAAATAATCAAGAAATTCAGGCAGTGAGTAGATTCGGCTGGGACACTAAAATCATGGGTTATGCCGATGACCTGGCCGTGGTCACCCCGGACCCTGAAAGTGCCATTTTTGCTTTGGAACATGAGGCTCAGGAGTTTGGGAAAATCTCGGGGTACGCCCTTAACAAAAATAAGACCCAGATTATTTTAAACGAAGAAATCAATTGGGTGGATAACCGGGTCGTCCAAAAAGCCAAATATTTAGGGGTCACTGTCACAGCAAACTTGGACACGATTGTAGCGGAAAACCTCATTCCGCTGGCTACAGACACAAAAAAGGCACTGAACCGAATCAATAACCTGCACCTGACGATAGTGGGATGATGTAATGTCATCAAGATGACTTACTTTCCTAAATTGCTTTACTTCTTTAGGGCTATACCTCTCGAGTTTAGTAAGAATATGCTCCAGAATATTGAACAGCTCTTTACCCGATTTATTTGGGCATTTTCTCAACCCAGACGTGCTTTCAAACACCTCTCTCTCCCTAGAGAAAGAGGTGGATGGGCACTCCCCAATATTAGATTATATTATTGGGCCTCAGTCCTACAATATAGTAAGGAAATGTTGCATGACCACACTTATATTTCTACCACCGGGCTTCCTTCCCCCTTTAATTTACTGATCGGTGCTGAGGCTAGGGGATGTCTGTGGCACCAGTTGACGTTCGGATACTACAAACGGGTCAGATTTAAGACTCTGACGAGTGCATTCAAAGTTTTTTCTAACATACGCAAGCACTACGGGCTGGGGAGATTGAATTATTACTCTCCCATAGACAGAAACACCAACCTGCCAGCCATTTTTGGGAGAGCCTACCTCCTAGACTGGCATAAAGCAGGAATTCTAAAATTGGGAGACCTAATCACCACTGAAGGAATCAAATCATTTAATGATCTTAAAACACAGTACAATCTTAGTGAACAAGAGACTTTTAAATACTTTGCCATAAGGGATTTCTTGACTCGAAAGACGGGTGGGCCCGCTGGATTCGCGAGGATAGATCTAATTGACAAATTAAAAGCCCCCGCCTTACTTCGGATAGGATATATCTACTCTGCGCTAAATAGTCAAATGCAAACAAATGGCAGTTAAAATTGGAGACTCCTCACAACACTTTTTTTAATGCTTTGAAAGCAGCACAGAACAATTTGCTATCGGCTAAACTTCAGGCGCAATTTTTCAAGACCGCTTTCTTCCTTTATATAACACCTAGCCGAATTGCCAAATGGGGAACGGGCAAAGGGACGGTCTGCCCTAGGTGCACGGAGTTCAGCGCAGATTCAATACATATGTTTGCTACTTGTCCTAAACTCATTTCACTCCTTGCCCAAATACAGGCTTTTTTAAATACAGTCCTTTCTCAGGACATCGAGCTGACCCCTATGACTATCATGCTAGGGACACAAGATAAGGTAAACAGAAAAAGGGGCGGTGCACTTATCTTCATGGCAATGACTATCCTTCGGATATGTATAGCCTCTTCATGGATTGACCAAAATTCCCCGTCGTTTTCCCAATGGCTGGCCCGATTAGTATCGACTTGCCACCTGGAGAGGAATATACGCTAAAAAAGGCATACGGGGTAAAAGGAAAGGTCTAATCATTTAGGAACCTCTCATTTTATGGCTCAATCAGACGCTCTGCTAGAATACCAACAATTATTCTCCACTATGTTCTTACATATGCTGCTATGAACTTCAAGGTTTTTTTTTTTTTTTCTTTTTTTTTCTTTGGAACACAATGAAAAGGCAGTAGCCACTGGTATTCTCCACTTAAATGCTATATTTCTGGGTTTTTTCTGCTGTGAAGGGGTGGGGGGAACGGGGGGGGGGGGACGGACTGATACTGTACAACCTTTGGAACTGATTTACTCTTATGTATCACTTGTTTTCAAAATAAAAAAAAGGGATCAGAGAGAGCCATGGCTTGTGACTTAACAACATGATGATGGAAAATGACTCTAACCCTGGAGTCCAAATCTTCTCCTAAGGGAAATATGCAAATGGTATTTCATTAGCTCATCCGCCACCCCCGTCAACAGACTCTGCATCACATTCATTAGTGAGAGGGATTAGGAAAGCTTTTCTCTGCCTGCTTAAATACAGTTATTTACTGTGATTGGATAGCTCAGAGTTTGAAGGCCATCAGAAAAACAAGTTATTTTTAATTACTAAATTACTATGAAACTGGAGAATTCGCTTCATGTTGGTTTTTTTAAACCCCAATCTATCATGGGAATTTCCAAATGCTGGTGGGTAGGTATTACTATCCAAGCAAGTGCAGTGGCACCGGGGCTCTAGTATTAAGAGTACATTGCAGTGGAATTATGGTTACCCTCCAAGGAAGCAGAGGGCCATTTTCTATTCTTGCAGTAAGGGCCATGAAATCCTTACTAAGCCGCTACTAGAAGTTGATTTTCAGCGTTATAAGACTTTGTTGAACTATAGAATCTGTTGCACATGTTGTTTCTGGCAGACAGAAAGAAATAATCGGATTGATTGGGCTTCTCAAGTATTATGTTGTATTGCTTTAAGATCCTGTCGCTCACTCAGTCACTGGATAATCATTGCTAACAAGTGAGCATGTCCCGCTGGGGCTGCAGTAGGTGAGAGTGGAGCGGTTTAGCATCTGTAAGTCAGCACTCACATAATCCAGTGACCTCCGGCTCACTCCTGTCTCTGGAAAGAATAAAGCTCCCAATGACTTTGGACGAAGTTTGCAACAGCACATAATGAAATATATTGAATATGGTTTAAAATACAGAATTCTTAGAACTGTTGGACAGCTTCCTCTGTGAGAGTTTTCTCTTCCAAGACGAATTTCTCAATAGCCGGAGCCCAATGGAGGCTGACATCATGCTATTGTGCAGGCCAACCAATGGCCCTTGAAGACCGAATGCCATATGAATTAAATAGGCTAAAAAGAAATTTAGCAGCTCCCAAAAGGTGACTGTGGAACTCAATATAGGGGCAACTCGTAAACACTACGGCCCGGATTTACAAAGCCCTTGCGTTGCCATTGCGTCATACAAGGCGGTGCAAGGCAATCAAGGGCTTCAGTGAAATTTACTAAACCATGCAAGGCCACCTTTTGTGGTTCTGTGTGACTTAGTATATCTGGAGTAATGCGAGACAGCGCAAGTCGCTGCCTTGCGGTACTCTGACCAGGGAAGGCGTTCCATGGTTGGAGTATGTGAGTTCCCACACATCTACTCATGTAGTTCGGCATATTCCCAGATTTACTAAGACTGGTAAACTTAGACATGCGTCAAAATGCTTCCCAGGTGAGGCGTAACAAGGAGAAATATGTTTATTTCTCCTTGTTTTTCCTCTATCTACATGTGCTGGATTCTGCAGCACATGTAGAAAGAAGAAAATGCTCTAAGGATTGTTTTTGTGAAGGAAGGGCTACTTTCCTGGCCAAAAACAATCCTGGCTGCATGCAGGCACCCTTACAGCATGGCACCAGAGTGCCTGCATTGGCCCTATGCTGCACTCAATGCACCATTCAGCAGGAAAGGGCCATATCTTAGTAGATACGGCACATTCCTGCCCACTCCCTTTGACACAACACAGCGCAACAAGTTGTCTTTCTGAATTGCGCTGCATGACTTGTTAGTAAATCTGACTCTCCATTGCTTGTTTTGATTTTCTGATCCTTAAGAATACCTGGCTGTAAGATGTTCAACAGAGAAAGCGAATTTGTTTAATTGTTGCCCATTTTAGCACCAGCGTGGTAACAATGCCACAGAAAGCCTTGCACTAGGCTTTGACTAGTGCACATGGCATCATCAAAGATTCATCTTCCACCACTGTTCATCAGTAGCACAGCTAAAGTGGAGCCAGTCTGCCATGCGGCAGGAGGCTCCGCTACAAACCTCATGTGGCACAGACTCCCGTCAGACGGGCTTGGTTAGCTCTGCTGGCTCGTGCTTTAGCCCGCTGGCACTGCTGACATGCCCTGCCTTTTTAACAGAGGCAGCAAAAGGCACATGTGTGCCAGCAGGAACACGCCAGCTAATGAGACTAAAGTACTGTGAACGGGAATGCTGAAGACTGGACCACCTGATGTTTGATATGTGGGGATTAAAGCTATCCAAAGGTTCAGAGCTCATTGGGTTTCAAAGTTCATTGAGTTATGCAGTCCAGAAAAGCCTCAAAGTATGTCAGGTGTTCGTCTTCAGATGTCCATTGATTTATGTGCATCTCTATTAGGTATTTCACTGCCCCTAGACCTGGTATTCTCAAAAATAATGCACATCACTCCTACAGTTCTCGTGGCTTGAAATCCAGCCCTCAAAGAACATTAATAGTTAAATGAATAAATGCCCTTCGCTGTGTGGGATGGATTACAGCAGAACTGTAGACGTAGAGAAGGTGGAAACCAGATTCCTTATTACTAGACTTTGCCTTTCATGTTTGCACAGAATGAAATGTCTTGGATCACAACTTTGTAAGACTGTGGGAGGCTAAAGCAGTCACTAACCAGTTGCTGCTAGAAAGGTACACTGGGTCCATCCTAGAGAGTGGTAGTCTGTTGTAGTTGATATTTTAAGGGAATCCATGGCTGTCATAAAACAGCCATTCGTGATGTAGCTGCGGATTTGTGAATTTCTGTTTTATGGGTCAATGAATGTAGGTAGATTTAAAAAGTGATGAGCCTTCATCTTGACTCTCTCATATTTGTGAAAAAATGCTTTTCTGGGTGGAGGAAATTAGGTATTGAGATTTCCTGTGGCGTGCTTACGTTCAAAAGGGAACAATAGTGGAAGCCACCTGAAGTGACCCGGTGGGTGAGCGGGGGGGGGGGCTGGCGACAGACGACGATGAGCGGGGTGGTAGCGCTCGCAGCCGCCCCCAAAATATGGCGCCCCGGGTAGACCGCCCCACTCAGCTATGCCACTGACCCAGAGGAGTATTACTTTCTCACCTCATGCTATTAGCTATTTGGTGTATCATTCTACCTTTCAGGAAGTGCGTACATTGGATTGCATGAGGGACTATTTTACCTCTGATAAGTACACTCAATCACCATGCTGTTTGTCACATTCACTTCTTTAGCACACATATCCATTTTATTAAGAAAGCAATCCATTATTTATCAGCATTGGCAAAGCTAAGAAGTTAGGCTTTAATGTGACATACAGCATTTCCGCAGGAAATTTAAGTAAACAACATTTGTGAATGCATGTGGGACACTAAAGCCTGAATAGGTTTGCCAGTGGGTTTATCTTAAAACACTGACTGGCTCAGGCTAAATCTAAAGTAAAAGGCATACTTTCCTCCTACAATTATTTGTTCATCTAGAATAATGGAGTTGTGGCCAGAATGGGAATGGGCATTTCAATTGTTGTAAATGACAATCTGAATTCAAATTTAATTCCACAAAATATACTTTTTTTTCAAGAACATATTGTAAAATGTATAATCCCTTTCTCATTAATCTTAATCTTAATCATTTGTGTTTCCCCCACCATATTACTAAGTTAAAGTATTTTATGTCTCTCAAAATTTACTTTGAAACAGCATTGATCTTAGTCTTACAAAAACACAAGAGTCCCAACGAATGAAAAAATCTGCATTTAAACTAATTTGTATATATGTATGTATGTATATCTGTACATTGTATTTCTGTACTGCAAAACTAGCTAAGAGGCAGCAGAGCACTGTATTGGGTCGAAGACAAGCATAAAGTCATCCACAGATAGCTGAGGTAGCTGGTTTTAGAACTGTTAATGCACTGTGATGTAGGATTCCATAATTTGGAGCAGAGATGGAGCAATCCTGATGGATACAAGGATGTTGTTCTGGATCTTGAGTGCACATTTGGAAAAGGCCTGCTGCCTTGGTTTTTTTCTTTCACACATCTTAGTCTGCAGTATGATGGTGTCTTGACTGCTTGTGTGCCAAAAATCAATAGAGATGGTAAGTGTGTTTCCAAGAAAATCTATGTTGCTGGTTGTGATTGCTTTGTAAATGATACAGATGGTTTTGAAGAGGGTGTGGGCCGGCAAGGGGAGCCAGTGAATTTCAATCAGGATGGGGGTAATGTGATCACATTTCTTCAGGCCCTTGATAAAACTTGCTGCAGTGTATAGGATGCCCTTAAGGCGGGTTGTATGATGTTACAACGCATGCCATTACAATGCATGCCATTACAACTCATACCTTTACCCCGACTTGCTGTCGGGGGTGCTCTAGAAGTTGGAATAGTATAATTTACTATTCCAACTCCAGTGTGTGCAACAGTAGGGAAGGTGTTGGAGTTAACTCCAACACCTTCTACCCCCTGCAACAAGCCTTTCGCGTTGTAACGACATGCGTTGTAATGGCATGTGTTGTAAGGCTTTCGTTGTAAAGGCTGTTTCCCTTAAGGGGTGCAAGTGTGAAGCCTGGGAGATAATGCAGTAGGGTGTTACCACATCAACGTATGAAAGTATGAGGGCTTGAACAACAGCTCTGAAGACAATTCCTGGAAAAAAATGTTTCACTTCCTTGAGAGAAGAGCGCGTGTAACCGGCAGTTGTGTTTTTTGGCAATGCGCTCCTTGAGGTTGAGGTTGGTGTCCATGGCGAATCCAATTGACATTTTGTCTTTCAATGAAAGTTGTGGTTCTAAGCCATCACGGTTCATGTCATTGAGCCAGGTTTATATTATTTCTTGTTTGTTGTTCTTGCCAAATTACAGGGATTCCAGGTAGGGGTGAGCGTCAGGTTGGTACTAGACATCCAGGTCTGGATGATATGCATGCAGTGATTTAAGTGCTAAATGCCTGGAGCAAATGTAAGTTAGTCCGTTTTTATATAGCGCAGCTACTCACCCTTACGGGTCTCAAGGCGCTGGGGGCCGTCGTGGAAATTAAGTGAGCTATTGCCCAGAGTCACATGGTGCTGAGCTGCCGCCGGAGCCGGGGATCGAACCGTGAACCCAGTGCTCCGAAGTCAGCTGCCCTGGCCGCTGCACCACACCTCTCCAGATAAGACTTTCAAGTAGAGATGTCTATCATCACCATATTGGTGAATTCTGTTATCTGTGAGTAGTCCACCTAATGGCTCCATATATAGATTGAAGATGACATAGGACAGTATGGATCCCACAGGTGATAGGGATCCTTTGGGACCTGGAAGTGCCCATGGGAACAAACTGGTATCAGTTGGAAAGATAGGAGAAGAAACATGATGGGATTTGCTGGTGAATACCATTTGAGACTCAAGGGGGCATACGAGGATGGGATGGTCCACAGTGTCTAAGGCAGTTGACAGGTCCAGCAATATTGGGAGCTAGAGGGTCAACTTCATGTATGGCCATTGCCATCTGATAGCCTTGCAGGAGATGGTTATCATTAATAGGATCTTGAAGTTGAATATAAGCTACTTTTTCAATGATCTTGCTGATAAATGACAGGTGAGGGATGGGCTGGTAGTTGGCGAGGTCATCAAGGTTTACTATATGTTCCTTTAGTAGATGGCAGGTCTGCCCTATCTTGACAACTTCTGGGAAGAATCTTGAGCGATAGAGATATTGACAATGGTGAGATGGGGTGAGAGAGCATCCCCAGTGAGAGCTTTATTGAAGCAAGGGTAAGACATCATCTCTGTAGGCTGAGATAATTTCAAAATTCAAGAAATATGACCAGGTATCCCCTGGTCTTTGATTTCCCCCTGGCTCTCTGTAGGCAATCTAAGCCATTTTAAAGCACTAACATTTACCCTTATATATGTATATGGCTAATGTCTATTCATTCTGTGGTTCAGGAAAATGCTTTCATTATTCGCCAGGCCGCTCTCACCACTCATATGATCAGTGTATTTTTAGAATACCATTTTCAAAGTTCCAAGAGTAGGCAGGCAACCTTTACTGCTCCTTTCCTAAATGGCTGCACAGAATCCAGTCATAATCAGTTCTGGGTGCAAAACAAAATGTATCTTTCCACGTTGCATGTGTTAGAGCGAAAATACTGATTATTCTGATTACGACAAAACCACTGAAAATGACAACTATGTTTAAATGTGCACCTTGCTCTTGTGTAGAAAAACAATACTGAGAACGAGTTAAGTTGAACCATCCAGCACCGTTAGAAGTGTGCTTGGTTAGTTAGATAATGGTAGAATAAATAAACATAGTGATTTTGAGATTAATTTTATAACTAATTACTTATATTTCTAACAAAGTTGTCATGAAAATGAAACATGAAAACTTAGCTTCTTGCAGAGTGACTTGACAGCATATATCAGTGCAAAACCTTTATGTTACATGTTAGAGCTTTGAAATTTTTAGTATAGATGCCTAATATTATGTGGATTCTAGATTTATGAAAATGATTTTGGTCAAATGATTCAAAAAATATTTTACATGTTGCTACTTTGAGAATTAAGTAGTAGGCCATAATCACAGTTGCACATTTATGTATATTAATCACTGATAAACATTACAGAATGCTTGTATGATATATTTGAGTAGTTTTATTATGTATTTTTTTTTTAACATAGACTAGGGGTTTTACATTAAATGAAGTATGAGTTTAAAAGATGTTTGAACTAAGTTTCCTCTTTAGGCTGTGTCTTTCCATTGCCTGATGTAATAAACTTTGACACACTTTCAAATGTTACTTATTTGTTCTGATCATGCCACATTCCTTAAAGGACAAATCGGACACTTTCCTTTAATTCTCCTTTGTGTGGCTTTCATGAGAACCGAATCTTTTGACCATGCCTATGGACAAGTCACAACATTAAAGTTTTTTTGTCGACAAACCTGAGGTGATGCAATGTACTGTTCTTCTCATGATTCGTATGGGAAAATATCTTGGATTATCAATTTGTACCTGCTAAACGGAAGAGTGGTCCCATGGAATCACTTCACCATGGACTGACAACAACATCATGATGACAAATATAGAACTATAAAGACTATTGGGTTTAGGAGGAGTCAGCCATTCTTATTGAGCCATTACTCTTGAGCCACTCTTTCCTTTTTTTGCTCACATCTGTTTTGGCTTCCTGAAGACTTTGTCGTGTATCCCAGTTAGGCCTAGTAGGAAACGTTGTCATTTTTACATGTACACGGATATTTCCTAAAGTTGCCTTCACTTTCCACATTGACTTTTGACACACATTTGTATTTTTGACACTGTGGGTTAGTTTCCTAGAAACACCAGCCTTGCTTACACGAATCAACTACTCAAGACCATTATCACATTGCCTTGGCATTATGTACAAGGCCTAAATGTACGTTGTACAAATGTGTTTGTTATTTTCACCCATATGGCGACACAGCTATCTGTAGCATATAAACAATGGCAGCCTGATCACAATCTCAGCCCAAGGCAAGGATGCCATTTTCTATAAATAAACATCTGTTTCCGGGCGTAGTCAGAGGAGACACTTCTTCTGACTTCGAGGGGTCCCTACATGTTGAAGCTTTCACCCAGCAGCTGACTGACATCTCCGTGAGGGGTGTCCAGCTCATGACCAAGACAGGCCTACATTCTTACCCACCAGGTAATAGGGTTGGATCATCCAGTAGAGGATTCTTGGCAAAACATACACATACACCCCAGGCACGTAGGTTAGGGTCTGCATAGTAGAAGTACCCCAGATTGTTATAGTATTATATATGCTTGCATATATACATTGTTTCAGCACTATGGTGGAACTTTTTGTTGTGTTCACTGTCCTTATTATAACTTTCATCTGCTTCTGTCTATTGATAATTGCAGCACATATATTCTATACAAGAATAATTTCATTTCAATAAATATTGAAAACGTCCCTCTGTGAATTCTTTGTATATTTCTCTGAGCAAAAGACAGCATGAGTGCATGAGCGAAAAGTTCTAGGTCTGTCACCATGGTTCCTGAGGGACCAGGGTTGCCATGTCCAGTAGTTGCCCGAACTGTTTGCTCCCCGTCTAGGTTTAGGAGGGCTTATGGTGGTACTGTGAGCCAGCTATTCTAAGGGACAACATACCCTGCGGGGGTGCAAGGAATCAGTCTGTCGCCATCTCAAAGTTTATGCCGTCCACAAGCGTGCAGTTCCTATGACTAGTGGAAACTACACAACAACTCTTTGGCAATGCTCTTGAGAACTGTGGTTGTTGCCATCGTTCCATCACTTCCTTAACTCTATCCTGCCTGTCGAACTATCTTGTCCTTCCCATTTCATTATGCTAATGAACTTATCTGCAGGACTATTTGGAGCTGTCTGGTGAGAATCCAGACCTGAACGTTTTGATTAATGCTCCATTTCCCTTTGTCTATACTTATGGACGTTCCTCTAGAGGACTTTAACTTTAATCCTGTGTCCCTACTGAGAGAAGTTTATTGAACCATCCTTTACCTTCGAAATCATCCTTTGCATTCTTTGATTTGTGTGACTAAATGTTTAGATTTTTGCTGCATGCATGAGTATTCATGACGGATTTGCTAAAGATGTTACTTACTTGTATTAATTTTGGATATCTAATATAATAATCTATTTTAGCTACCTGTGCACCTTCTGGCTTCTTTAAATTGTTTTAGGATGCAGGGAACGATAAGCACAGCTGCACCAGTTTCTGTTGTGGTCAGCCAATCAGCCAACCACTTTGGGTCAGCGGACCTGAAGCCGCAGATTGGGCAAAAAAGCTCCCTCATCCAAAAGGATTTCTAGGTCATCTGTATTTTACAAATTCAGTCAGCAGTTGTTCCATGAGCCTGAGTTCACGGATCAATGCTCCACATATCTCTAAATTTAGAACCCTTTCAATCCCACCCGAAATATTTTTAAATGCTAATTTTCTTAAACCTACTGAACATATTTGCACCAAAACAAGCACATGCACTTCCCTGAGTAAAGTTCTACTTTCAATTTATATTTGGAGTAATACTGTTCAGCTAATGTTTCTCGAGAGGAAAGCAATTTTGGAGTTAAAATAGGGAATTTGTTAGTTTGACAATGACTTTTTAGTTCCTTCAGACCTCTTTTTTAAAATTCCTGTAGCATGTTGATGCTCTACGCTAAGGCAAGAGAAAACTCACGTTCATGTTAATTTTATTCCCTTCCGTGATCCAATCCCTATTTTCCTGTCTCTCTTTACGCTGGAACAGTTTATTTAGCTGCCTCCTTCCTTCCACCACCCCACCATTATCCGACTAATCACCATAACCGTTTTATTTACCTTAGTCTCTGATGTATCGGTTGCAGAGTGTTTTTTTTTACTTGCTGTATCAGAGGTTGGAGCTGTGACGTCAAAATGACAGAAACACCCATGATTCTCCCTTCCACTTCTCAGCTCTTACACAATAAACTGCACTCCCTAACACGGTGTCCATTAGGCTTCAATCACTCTATCTTTATCTCACTCTTTCATGCTGTTTTTCATCCCTGCTTTCTCCCTTTGTCACTGTTTTCCTATCTTTCCCTTCCTCCTTTTTTCTATCTTCCTCTCTTTTGTTGTGGGTGAAACTTTCATGATGAAAAATAAGTCCCGGTCCCCAAAAATGGTTTGCGGTGCACATCACCTGCAACCACCGATACAAATTAAGAACTAATGCGGAGCAATCTGTGTCAAGGAGCTTACCTTTCAAACTCAAGCCCACAAAGAAAACTTGAGCTGTTGCTTATTTGCCTTTGAATTGAATTGAACTCCCTTTCTAAGGTTTCCAGAAGATTTATGCTGTGCTTCAGTATCTTTTGTTTCACGGTCACTACAAAAGGTCTCTGAAACTATTAGCAAGGGTGCAAAGGTTTATTCATTTTACAACAGCTCTTACATACATATTAATAAATGACAGCTTCATACATATTAATAAATGAGTTTTCATGCATTTTTCTCTTAAACTTTCTTTTTTACATTTCTTTTCTGTTTGTGGTAAGTGGTCTGGCATACCACTGTTCCAAAAGCAGCCATGAAAACAATATCATTTTATTGCAATGTCGAGCAAGCATTTCATTAGGAGGCAAGTCGTTACGAGTTATTTATTGGTGCGTATGTACAGGTTAAACTACTCAAGTCTTTGGCCTCAGGACGTGTTTCAACAGTTACCACTGATAGGAACAATATGTTTCATAAATGCGTAGAGTATTCTTCCATGTGGGACACTTGGCAAGTTTAAATGGGCTATGAGGAAATGCAATAACTTCCGCACCGAGGAATAGTGGAATTGCATCAATGATTAGACCTAGGAACAGGGTGTGCTATAGATCTGCGTTCAGGCAGGCAATTAATAGAAACTATAAATTAAAAGGTCCTCCACAGACACTTTAAATCTAAAAGAAGCATAGTTTCTTTGTCGATAAGCAAGGAGAAAGAGCAACACTTTAGGTCTTTTTTTATTTATTGTACTTCTGCAATACGAAAATAAACAAAAAGGCCTGTTATGCACCATAGCAGGGGCGTAACAACAGGCCCCTGCAGCACCTCTGATGCTGTGTGGGCCCACTCCTCAGGGGGTCCCCAAGCCATCAAGGGGGCCCCTTCCAGCCCAAATTCAATGAATCAATGTGACACTCAGGGGCCCCTTAACACATTCTACGGGGGCATAATTTTGCATTACGCCCAGTGGCGGCTCCTCCGCTAAGGCGGAGGAGCGCCGCCCCAGTGCTTTAAGGCAGTGACGAGGAAACAGAAAATGATAATAACTAAACGTGTTATTATCATTTCCTTTTTCCGTTCCTAGGTGAGGGGCGGGGATGGCCAGAGCAGAGGCCAGAGGAGGAGTGGTTTGCCCACTCAAAGTGCGCCTGAATGTTTGGCCGGCCATCTTGGGCCTGCCAAACATTAATGCACACTTTGCATGTTCCCCACCAGGCTGTATTACACAGCCTGGTGATGAACAAGCACAGGCTCCCTGTCCCCATCTGAGCGCCGAACCACAGCGCTCAGACCAATCAAAACGCTCACAGGCTCCCTAAGCCAATGACAACGCTGCAATGCAGCGTTGTGATTGACTTTGGGGAACTTAGGGGAATCAATCACAATGTTGCATTGCCGCGTTGTCATTGGCTTAGGGAGCCTGTGAGCCCGGGTGCTTCCCCGACAACGAGGAGAGGCTGAATAGAGGTGGATGCTGTCGGCTCCAGCAGCAGGTACGTTTTTTAAATTTTTTGTCTATTTTTCTATTTTCTACACCCACACCCTACATCCCCCCGCCCTCCCACCACCGTTCTCTACCAGCTGCCACTGATTACACCACTGCACCATATCACTGTGTGTGTGGAGTACAGTCATCCACAAATACATAAATAAAAATTGACTTACTTCAAATTTTTTTATTTATTTTTTAAAGCATTCATTTTCAAAAGCAAAACAAATATCCGACTATGGACTGATAAGGCACAATTTGGCTCTACAATTTCAATCAGATTTAGCCCACTTAGTTGACTTTAGAAATTACATTTTTTAATGAAAAAATTAAGAAACTACAAGGGCCACTATCTCCAAGAAGAAAGCTTGCCCACCAGCAAACTCGTAGTGAATCCTACATTTAAAATCGTACATTTTTTAGATAATTTATAGGGATATCCTAGTCTAATTAAGGACTAGCAGAGGTTTGAGAAGTGTCTGCCAGGTAGGTGCAGAGAGGTCCACAAATGTCACCTGGATGAGAGGACAGGAAAGGTAGACATCTGTGGTGTGATTACAGAACGCCACACCTTCTACGCACATCCCCCCCTCACAGCATAGGCCCCCGCAAAGGCCCCTATCCCACAACCACGCATAACCCCCCACACCACTATATCCCCACCAACAAGCACCAATCCCACTATGGAACGCACAGGCTTGCACACCTACACCATTAACTACCCCCCCAACCTTTCGAAAAAAGCAGCCAAGCGCTTTAAACACAATTTGTTAAAATCACACCGCGAAACCCCCATCTCGGACCCCTAATTCTCAACAAACAAAGGGCACATAACCACCGATATTATTATTTACACCAAAAGAAGAGCACAATGGAGGAAAGCCTTCCTAGCCATGTTCTCGATCTCCTCCACCAGGAAAACTGCGCATGGCCTCACAATTTCTATCTCCCCCTCCCCAATCTACAAAGCTGCAGTAACAATCACCATTTATCACAATGGGATCATCCTCATGCAATCATCAGACCGTAGCCTAAACTTGTTAGACAATATCTTCCCCATCATCATGGAAAAAGTGTCAAAACCCGACCCCCACTCCCAGGCGGCTCCCTCCCCCAGCACACTTCCTAACACCCCCCCAATTTTTCAACCAGGCACTCTCACCTGAGGACACCATCAACACTTATACCCAAACCCAGTACCACCCCTTCCCCCCGCCCGATTCCCTTACAAGACACTCCCCTTTCATTACACCACCAGCATTGACACCCATACCAGATTTAGCAGTCTCCCCTGGAAAGGACATACAACCCCCCAATTCCTTCCCTCCCACCTGCAAAACCAACACTCCCACTACCCCATCCACACCTCACACCCCTACGACACACACATCGTCTCCCCCCGCCAGTCCACCCCTCCCCGACTCAGACAAGCAACCAGGCACGATGCAACACAACGACCCAGAATACGTGCCACCCTTATACTACCTACAGGACGCAAGCACACCTCCTGCACCCACAATCCAATCACCAAGCATACCACCACCTACACCAGACCCTAGACTTGACGAGATTCTAATCTCTCTATAGCAAGTCAAAGAGGACCTACAAGTTCTATGTGATCTGTTTCTTCGCCAACCCTTGACCAATAGACCTGAACAAAAACCTAGGACACATTTCCACACTAACCATTCCAAATTCTCCCCGAAACAACAGCCCCCTAGGTGGAGATCAGTTCCTCACCACAATACTGCAACCCGCCCAATCCGAAGGACCAATCCGCTATCGGATAACGACTTACTCTCCCTATTACGCTCATATGAGCACCCACAACCCAACCTCAACTTAGTGATTCCAGACAACTTCCACAAACATTCCCTAATCCAAACTATTCCTTCCAATGCTCACAGACTCACAAAACATATTCCCAGAGGTATAGTCGAGAACAACCTTAAACAAGTTCCCCTTATACAGGAACCCAACTCAACCCTCATCAAGCCCGTCTCAAATGTATACTGCTAAATTGTAGATCTGCCTCAAGACATGCAGCAGCTTTAGCTGACCGTATACTTACGCAAGAACCGGATATACTAATTCTGACCGAAACATGGTTAAAGGAATCTTCTACGCCCATCCTTGACATACTGGTACCCCCAAACCATGATATCATCAGACTAGACAGAATTGATAAGACAGGGGGTGGAATTGCCTGCATACACCGGAACAATCTCTCAGTGAACCGATCACACTCCCCAGTATTCCCCTCTTGTGAATACCTATGCCTAGACATCACTAGCAATAGCAAACCAGTATGCTCTCTGCACATTCTTTATCATCCACCTGATGATAACCTCACCTTCATCGAACATCTTATGGACATTGTTTCAACTAATGCCGGACAACAAAATACCCACATATTCCTCGGAGACCTCAATCTCCATTGGAATGACCCTAATGATTCAGCGGTCAATAGTCTCAAAACCTTCCTCACGGACCTCGACCTCACCCAAATTTGTAACAGCTCCACACATGATAAAGGATCAATCCTTGACCTAGTCATTTCTAAGGCAGATTCTATTCAGCTCGATACGATCCGTCCATGTGATTGGTCAGACCATCATATCATCAACGAATCAGTGAAGCTTAATTCTGTGCAACCTACACGATCTAAAATATGGAAGAGGGATTTGAAAAATATTGATACTAACCCGAATCACAACCTCTACCTCCAACATCCTTCTTCCCCCAGTAGGGCATTCTGATGTTCAAGATCTCACCAACCACTACTTCAGCTCCATGAACATGGTATTAGACGAGGTCGCCCCCCTACAACTGAAGAGAGTCTCTATCAAAGACTCAAAACCCTGGTATGATGGAAGACTCAATGAGGACAGACGATCCTTAAGACTAATTGAACGTAGATGGAGAGCTACACCATCCGCCAACCACCTCAAGCTGCTAAGAATGAAAAGAAACGCCTACTACAGAAAGATTAGACGATATAAAGCAGACTTTTTCAGTTATCAATTAGACCAGGCCAAGAATCGTCCCCAAAAACTTTTCGAGCTAATCAAAACACAATCTAAGGGTGCACCTCACCCCCCCCCCCCAAGCTAATACAGGCGCATCTCCCAACTGCGAAGCGTTTGCCTCCTTCTTCACTCTGAAGACCGAAAACATAAAGAAGGACCTACTCAACGACTTATCTATACACAATGACACACACATTAACTCTTCATCATCCCTGCCAGGGGTCCCACACTGGACCTCACCAAAGCTCGACCTAAAAAATAATGCATCTTGGTCCTCCTTCAATACTTACAGCGAAGAAGCTATATTCAAAATACTCACTGCCTTGAATCCCGCCAACCACTTCACTGACCCTCTTCCCGCAAACTGCATAAAAGACTTCATCCCACTGATACTGCCTCTTTGGACCAAGATCATAAATACCTCTCTCCTTCAAGGAACCATCCCTGAAATCCTCAAATCCGGGCAGGTATCCCCCATCCTAAAGAAACCAACGGTTGACCCCGCGGACCTAAATAATTACCGACCAATATCCAACATCCCTGCCCTGACCAAACTCCTTGAAAAATGTGTACATCTTCAGCTTGGTAAACACATTGACCATTTCAATCTGCTCAACGAATACCAATTCGGCTTCCGTGCAGGACACAGTACTGAATCAGCTATGACCCACATAATAGACGATGCACTACAAATCCTAGACCAAAACAAAGCCTGCTTACTTATCTTGCTCGACCTTTCCTCGGCATTTGACACCGTCAAACACGACATCCTGCTAGACCTTCTGAAACACAGAATGGGTCTATCCGGAACTGTGCTAAATTGGTTCACCTCGTTCCTCCAAAACAGATCTCAACAATTCAAGGTTAATCATTCCCTGTCTGAACCCGTCCCAGTCACCTTAGGAGTCCCACAAGGATCATCCCTCTCTCCGACACTCTTCAATTTATTCATGGAACCACTCACCAAAATTCTCAACTCCTCCAACGTACAGTTTCATATGTACGCAGACGATACACAACTTTACTTAAAGATCCACTCACTAGAAGACATCAAATCTCTCAACACAACTCTAGGAAAAACTCAGACCTGGCTGGCCAAAAACCATCTAAAACTGAATACCCTCAAAACCGAATTCCTCCTAATCGCTCCTCCCTCCCAAGTACCCATAATTCAAGATTGGATCAAACACCTAACAGCACTTAACTGCCAACCTCTTATTGCCGACTCAGCGAAATCACTGGGAGTAACTCTGGACAGAAATCTTCACATGCAGAAACACATCAGCACCGCAACAAAAGGAGCAAACTTTCAGTTGAACACATTGAGAAAATTAAAACCTTTCCTGCCTGAAAAGGACTTCAAACTGGCAGTACAAGCTCTAGTTATCCCGAGAGTGGAATATGGGAGTGTCTCTCTCTGCAGCCTTCCAAAATCCTCATTGGCCCCTTTAAGAGCGTCAATCAACGCAGCAGCTAGACTCATTACTGGCTCCAAAAGAAATGCTCACATATCCCCGGACCTAAGATCCCTCAACTGGCTACCTTTCGAAGCCAGAATTCAACTAAAAATCTCATGCATGACGCATAAAGCCATTCATCACAACACTCCCACCTACCTGGCACAAAAACTGGTGCCTTCATGTGGCAACAGAGCATCCAGAAGTGCCAATAACCTTTTACTGAAACCACAAAGATTCAACAAGAAGAAAACATACAATCAAGCTTTTTCAGGGATGGCGCCCAGGATCTGGAACGCTTTGCCCCCAGAAACTAGACTGAATCCCTCCACTGCATCTTTCAAAAATTAAGTTAAATCCCTTCTCATGCCTAAAATCACTTGAGCTAGGTTTATCGTGAATATTACTCTTGATTTGTATGGAACTATATGTTATTTACTACATGCTTAAGTATCCTCGATATTGACCTTGTAAAGTGCTCTGATACCCGCAAGGGTCTTGTCCGCGCTATATAAAACCTTCAAAATAAAAAAATAAAATAAATAGTCAGTCTTTGACCCTGGAGGCAGAGCCCTTGAACCATACCACGAATACCCAACTTTTAGCAAGTAACAGGAGCATAGAAATGTGGGGTTGAACCTGTGAATCTAGACTGGAGAAAAACATTCCATTTAAGTATTTAAAGTGAATCCATTTATGCATCATCTTTGGTAACCTGGAGGTCTTTTTCCCATGCTTATCAGGCAGGGTGCATCATTGTGAAAGTGGATGAGACGAAGAAGGTGTAAAGTTTAAAAAACAAACTATGTGTTTTGGGCGTTCTAATTAAGCTGGTGAGAGGGGTAAAATCCGTTAGATACTTGGGGAAGGTGGGATATGTGGGGTTAAGCTGCATATCCTATTCTGTAGTAAGTGAATATTTCAAGCAAAGTAACAGCTCCCGTGGCCTTGTAAGTATTTAGCGATGCAGCACATTACTGCAACGTATTTTCAGCACAATGACATCCCCAGGTGACGGTAATCGCCACAACACCGGGAAGACCCAACGACTTCCGGTGATTATTATATATAATTTTTTTAACCAAAGAAGCATGAGTAAAAGCAGTAAAGTAATTAATAATGGCATCAGCCACTAAACTGGAAGGCGTATTGATAAAATACTGGGAATAATCACAGGCCTGCCATATTGGAGGTGGGAAACGATTACTGAATAAGATGGCTCAGAAAGTTACACAAATATAGAAGTAGCCAATAAGTGCTGTAACTTATACATTGAATAGTTTTTGCTGCTCAATGTCATAAGGATGAGAGTCCCAGTCAACAGTGCCAATAAGAAAGATTTAAGAAATAACGCTACTCTGTGCAATTTTATAGTAGTATTGTTTGCGACAGAGACAAGAATATACCACAACCTCCATAATCCCTCACTTCTTAGGCAGATAGGGTTTATATATACAGCAATGTAAATAAACAGACAACAAATAAATCTCCAACTAAGTAATTATCAATGTGAAGGCAAAATAAATAGCTAGTATTGTATAAAAGAATAATTTAAAAATAGACTTTGAACTGGCTTTGACACTAAAGAAAATTGAACTGGATAAGACATAAGTTCCCGCATCCAAAAAACAAATATTATAGATTTCACAATAAATTATGTGGCAACATTGTTTATTTTTGTGGTTTACATACTCGGGCTCTATCTTGGATAATAGGGTTTCCTTCATTGTTGTGGTTGTTCTTGGCGTTAAAGTGATGGGAGTTATTGGTCTTTATGATGAGTCCAGAAATGCCTGCATTGTTTGCCTCGATTTGTCAGCAAATATGGTCTTGGCAGGGCTGCTATGTGCGCAGTATCCAGTGCCTTTCTGTGGTGTTTTGGTGGTTCTCTACAGAATAGTCAGTGCATCTTTACTGTGTGAGGAAACACTCGAGTTTGTGTCTTGAAACATCAAGGCCTGGGTTTCATTCCTCTCAGTTTTTCTTTGCCAGGGTAACCGAGTATCTACTCCATGCAGGCAAAAGTTTGTTCGATACTGCACGGCCATGTCAACTCTGCACCAGACCACAAATACTCCCAGGCGTGTTTCAGCCTCATTGGGTGCAGTGTAGCTTGTGTGTCTTCAGAGTGAGCGTAGAATCCTTGTCCACATCTACCCACTCAAAAGGGAGACTCACTGAGTCCAGGTGCATACACGCACCTCTGGGAGACTCACTGGGTGAGTGAACACAGAGTGAGAAGAAAACTGAAACATAAAGGCACGTATATGGCCACGCCGACGACCTGAGGCGCCATGCGTCCTCCTAATTAGACACAGAAACAAAGTTCATTCCATGTAAATGCCGCCGCAAAGAACAGTGCAGACCACAGTTACAGGCAGCGTAAGGCTGCTGCCTTGTTTACAAGTGTGTGATGACCCTCCTCCCCGTTTTGATTCTGTACCTGAGCCTCTCCGGGCACCCCTCTCACAGGCAGTCTTCACCCTCCATACACAAGGGCGGGAGCAGGAAAAACAAGATATGTACATGCACTTAAAGGCACGCACATAACCACGCCCACAACCTGAAGCGCGCATCCCTGAAGGGGCGCCATGCTGATGAACTATAATGCCTGCTCTTTAAAACATTAAGTGAATTAGCAGCAGGAACGGGGGCCAACACGAGCAGAAAGCACAGGATGGGGGACGTAGTGGTGGAGGGCACAACGGCAACCGTAAGCACTATCATTTTCATAGATGTTCTTGGCATTGCCTCTATAAAGAATTCGCATTGGTGATCAGTAGCGGACCGTGGTAGCAGTGCCGGCCGGGCGGTGACTTGGGGTGGGGGAGGGGCAGGGTGGGGGGTAGTAAACCACGGATTACGCCGAATACAGGTAAGTAAACATTTAAATAAATAAAACGAATTTCGTTGCGCGCACTGCATCGCGATGCAGCGCTCACAACGAAATTCGTTTTATTTATTTAAATGTTTACTTACCTGTATTCGGCCGTAATCCGTGGTTTACTACCCCCCACCCAGCCCCTCCCCCACCCCACGTCACCGCCCGGCCGGCACTTCTACCACGGACCGCTACTGTTGGTGATAAACAAATGTCTGTTTAGTGACAGCAAGGAAGAGACAGCTGGAGAAAACAAGGAAGGGGAAGAAAGAATTGGGTTGCAGACTCTATGGTCAGAGATCAAACGATAGCAACACAAGAGGAGCCTTCAAGTGACGGGCTGCTTTGAAAGTGATAGCCCGCATGGTGCGCTGAATGTTGCAGGAAAGCATGTGGTGCCTGCAGTAGGAGAAACTCATTAAAGAAAGTAATGCTTACAGACTAAAAAAGACTCACCGTGTAACAACAGAAGTAAAAGGGCCAGTAGCCATTGGAGGTTACAAATGAAGACAAGGCCGTTCTAAGAAGGGACTAACAAGCCGATTACTGAATCAGAAGCCAGCATTTACGAAGGACAAAGACACAAGCCAATGAAAAATATGGGCGGAGAGTGGGCGGAGCTTCAAGTCCATACTCTAATAATGCATGCCTCACAGAGCAGCGCATGCGCGCTGACTCTAGGCTCGACCTAAAAAATTGCTTTCTGAACAGATGTCTTGGTCGCGTAAGAGATGTGACAATGAGAGACCTCTGTGCGATACATTCACTGGAGATGGGCATCACCGGGTTATGTAACAGTGGTATTTTAGATGAGAACAACGATGTTTACCTAACTGCTTACAGATTTCACCCAGGCCCAGGTTGTACAATGAAGTGAACCAGGGGCGTGCATGATCACCAAATATAATCGGATCAAGATGTTGTGTTGCCACATGGTCTTTTTTTGCGATGAAATGGGTCGAATATGGTGTTGAATGGAACCAGAAAGTTGCAAATCGTGTCTGAGCTGCCAAGTAATAAAGTACATGATCCAGAATGGAAATCAATCAATCAATCAGGGGTTGGTAAAGCGCAACTAATCACCCGCGAGGGTCTCATGCACTGAGGGGCGGCTTTGTTTCGTCAAGTGCTGAGGTCATCTGAAAGGGGATTGACATCTGAATGTGTGATTGTTTAGTGTACCCACAGGTACCAATTAGATAAGCAAGGTGTGAGGGAAAGAAATATTATGAAAAGATATACATTTGGGGAAATATAAGCATCATAATAGTAGCTCTTCTCCCTGCCATTGACAGGGGTAAGGTCGTACAGGGCTCAGCCCTGCTGGATCTAGGGCACATGGCTGGTTCATCCTTGTCCTTGATTACATCCTCCTTGTCTCTGAGTATGTGAATGCCTAGGACCAGCCAACGGTGTTTAGCACTTACGAAGATGGGCTAGTGCTGGGTATTTGGTTACTGTGGTTATTGATGAAAGAATCTCTAATTTCGACCAGCATCTAATAGCACAGGGAGAAAATTAGCACTAGGAGTTTTTGATAAAGCGCATTGTGTCATCTCCGTATAGCGAGATGGTGAAACTCTTGTCAGCAAAAGAGATACCTTTTTACAAAGGAGTTTTATAGCAACGGCAAAAGGTAGACGGGATAGGGGACAACCCTATTGAGATCCCCTATTAACAATAAATCCCTCAGAGAGGCATTGATTCTTTGCTCTGGGGTGGGAGTGTAAGAGTTTAATTAAAGAAAAGAGATAGATGCCTGTCCCCTCAAAAAGTATTGTGCCAATGTCAAGCTTATTTTGGTGAAGTAGCATGAAGAACTGTTCTTAAATTTAATATTATGAACCTACCGGGCACAAATCCAGCCTGATCTGGTAAAATAATTTTGTCCGGCTCTTATTGTAGAGGTTACGGAGATAAATCCGCCTGAAGTAGGTACAATCTGGGGCAACTCTACACATTTTTAGTGGTGGAGTTATAACAGCTCCTCCGGTAGAGGGATGCATTTTGCCTATCTCTAGGGCTTTGCTATAGACTGCAAGGTGATGTGGGGTTTCTAGGTCTCTATAGGTGTTATTAACTTTTGCCGTGAGGACATCTGACCACGGTGCCTTACCCATGATCAGTGCATCAATGACAGCTTTCATCTCAGCTCCCTGTAAAGAATGTGATAGAGGGTCTCTGATACTTACTTCTGATTTGAGAATATCTTCCTTGACATTAAGTCAGAAATGCTAAGTGTTACTCAAAGTGGCCCATCAGCATTATATCTTTTGCTTTTCTATCTCTGAAACAAACTTAATGAAATACATATACACACCTGTACCCAGATTTGTATACTCAGGTGAAAAAAACAAGGTATTACTTTAATGTGGATGCAAATCTTTTCAGCATAGTGGGCTCTTCACTGATAGGTGGTGTGTCAACTTCCATTGTTAAATGAAAGGCCCCCTCTCCTTTGACACTCAGTTCTGTATTTCCACCTAACTCATGCTCCTTGAATAAATGGAACATGCTCCGCACACCCACATCACCCAGAACCCTGTATCCCTCCTCACATCTAGAGTTTCTTGGTTTCTGAAGACTGAGAATAACCTCTCCTACCCAATTTGGACTTTTGAAGATACACTTATTCTTCGCATTTCCACCTATTCGATACACTTCTTCTTCTTCACATCATATCTTCTCTGATACTGTTTCTGGTAGTTTACAGTATTTCTTGTCAGCAGTGAAGTGGTATCAAGATTCTTCACATACTCACACCACCTTAGCTACAGTAATGATATTTCACATGCCCTTCCCTTGAAACATTAAAAATGTGACATCATTAAATGGGTGTTGGTGATCCATGGGGTGGGTGCACAGCATCTCCTTCTTAGAAATCAACACTGCCAGTGCCATCTCCACTCTGGACTCATGCCTTAACCATGCGATTAATGCACTCAAACAAACCGTTGGCTTGTGGAGCATACAAAGCTGTTCTCTGATGCAACACCACAACAAGCTCTGAGCAACCCCACAACTCATCAGAGACAAATTGTAACCTATTATCAGTAATGATAATCTGGGGCACCCCTTCCAATGTAAATTCTTCCTTAAGGAGATCTACAGCAACCTGCATGGTGACAGTGCTCATCCCCTTCACTGCCAACCGTTTTGGATTGTAAACCATCAACACCACCAACACCAACAGATCAGATCAAATGTCTCCATAACCTTCAGGACCACTTTTCTATACTGAGGCACCACAACAAGTGACAGAGGCGCCTCCAGGATGACATTAGTCGTGTGACATTGATGGCACCTGTTTTAGCTGCTTCTCTACCAAGGTATCTATTCTGTGCAACTAAGACACTTCCCTTACATTAGCCTAGGTAATACTTCTTCCCAAATGCCCATCAATTGATCAGATTGATAATGTTTTCCAGTGTAACTTCCAGAGGGTCAAATCTGTTCCCCAGCCACAACACTCCAACTGCAAGCACAGTTCATCCATTGTACACAAAATAATCCCCATCATTGTCACAAGTTTTCGCCCTTGCTGCCCCTCCATTGTTAACCTTTTGCACGACTGCAGTCAAAACTCCAACACCCACAAAATTTTGGAGCAACTTCACTCTTGCCGTAGGTTGTAGTGACTACTTCGTACTCATGACTGATGCACGTACTCCGCATGAGCGATGCACCCAGCGTACACAGCACATACAGTACATTCAAACAACACACTTCTCTAATGCACACTGGATGATGCCTGAAACAAACACTATACTCTATGCACACATCCAGCGTATATGGCAGACACACTCCACGACGCCTGATACACACACTGCAAGCAAAAAAACACACATTCAACTTGATGCAGACATTTGTACACACTCTTGAAAAACACACACTTCTGATTGAGAGCACACACAGACACCTGACTCTGGGTACACATAATGTGATATAGACAATTCACACACATGATGATTGCACACACTCTATGACGCCAGATGCATGGACTCCAGGAGATATGCACACCAAACACAGACACCAAACTCATAGTTGAGGTGTTACAGACGCCCCATTCCTGACTCTATACTTCTGACGCTACACACAATTTAACTCCTGACAACCACACTCATAAAACACACATGCTCCTGACGCTATGCAGACTCTATGTATACACTATATAGCCGTACTACTGAATCTGTACATTGTTAAATGACATGCTGTCTTGACACACATAAAAATACACACATTCATGTCTCAACATTACTCAGAACGATAAAACACACTCCTGTCTCTACGCGTAAAACACACACACACACACACACTCCTAAATGCTTACGTATTTTGAAAACACACACTTGTCTCCATATACATTCTTGACAAATACACACATTTCTAAATTTTATAAAAAGTTTAAAGTAATGTAAAATTCATGCAAAGGGTGTATACAGTCAGGGCTAAGGAGTCAGCAGTTTGAGCAGAGCCTGAATTAATGAAGTCCCCGGTCAATCCTTAATGGACTATTGTGGCTCAAGATGGCTCCAGCTTCATCCTTACCTCGACCATAACTCCCATGAATGAAATCTTTGGTTTAGATTTAGGCCTGGGGCAAGGCACTTTTTTATCCTAAGGGATGGACATATTTTTATATTGTAAATGTCTGCCAAAGAAATATTAATAACTCACATCAAACTATGGGGGACTCTATGTTCTTTATTGAAAACTCTTTTAGCAGTGCTGTCATCTGGTATCTTTTAATGTCACTTTCCGCTATGGGGAGCTACTCTGTCGGAACATTTCTGAAAAATGCAATGCTGGTAAAATCGAATTGGTCATTTTCTTTTCAAACAGTTACATCCTTTTGTCTTTTAATGTCGATTGGTTGTCATACTTAATTGTGTACTTTGTGCTTTTAGGGCATTTAATACCAAATATTACTAATTTTGATGACAATGATGATGATAGATCTATGATCATGGCGAGAACTAGTTTATTCATGCAATCCTAAGGCTGCAGCACGTATCGCATAATTATGTATTTACAACATTTGTCACATAATTCGCCATGCATTTGGCAGATTTCACAATTTTTTTTATTTCTATTGCAAATGGATGAAAAGAATGCTGCCAGGTTTACAACCTGTTGTATGTTTGTCCAGCACTAAATATATCCATTCGCTGCTGGGAAGAGAGGACAGTGCTCTGGGGAAAGGGTTTTTAAACTAATGCAAAAACAACAAGGTGATGGATGGAATGCTTGAATTAATCTCATCCACTGGCAATCGCTCTGGCCGCATCCCAATCTATCAATATTCGCCCACCATGCCACCTCAGTTTGGACCCAGCCGTATGCAAATCAGTCTTGACCCTGTTGCTCATGGAACCAGTCCAGCCTGAAATGCAGAGCCAGGTCCTTTTCTGAACCAACAGCAACCTAGGACCCGTTTCGCCCTAGTTAGGGCTCTTCAGCCAGGTATAGCTTGGTTCCAGTTGTACGGTGAGCCTGTGACCCACGTCTGGGCATATGCAAATCAGAGTTGCTTGCCCTGGCTCTTAGAAAGCAGACCCATGCCGGTCTGTCTCAAGCTTAGGGCTTAAACAATTTTTTTTAGACTTCATGCTGCATTTGACTGAGCTTGATGTTAATTGCCTATATTAGTTGCTTATCCATAATTTGAATTTCGTAATGAACTTTAAAATGAACTTTAAATCTTTTAATAAATCGTCATGGTTTCTAACTTGTACCTGATATGTCTGGTAATTGGAAAAGAGTGTAAACATCCTTCAAACTGAGAGATGATTTATTTTTTGGCCTTTAAAATTTAGTGAACTGTGGCATTCAGAACTTTTTGATGCTTTGGAAGCCCCAAACAAAGTGTTAGCAGCGACAGTTTAGCATAGTTTAGAGAGTGCGTACTATTTGGTAGTGGTCAGGGGCATACGTACTACTAGATGGGAGAAGTTTGGGGAGGAGGGCTTTATGGAGGGTAAGGAGGGGTTGGGAAAGGGCTCAGTAGGGGTGTACGGAGAGACATGCATCCACCCACAAAAGAGTAAGCCCATTGCTATTCACAAATTGCACTTCTAAAGTTACTATAAAAAAGGACCAAAACAGTCGTAAATTACTCCAGATCAAAGCTGGAGTAAGTCCAGCACCACATATGGCCAAGCAATGTACTGCAATACCCTCCCATAGAAAAAAACGAAGGTAGGGACTTAAAATAAAACCCCCAAGGAAATAAGGTTAAATTACATTAAATTATTTAAAATAGTAAAAAAATATAAATGAACATAATTTAATGTTAAAAAATATAAAAATATAACATATCTATTATTTAATTATAAAATATATCAAAAACCTTTTTCAAATTTAAAAATGAATCTAATATTACTTTTTATTAAAATAATTTAGTTAAATTTAATTAATTCTACACACCACTTTTAATAATTATTTAAGCATATTAAAAAATGTAAACTTTAGATGGGAATTATTTTTCTCATTCAAACTTTGAAAAAATATTTTTTATTCAATCTAATACATTTAAATTAACTAAAGATTTCATTCAAAATTAAAAGTGCAGTTATTTTGTTCTACATTTCAAATAAATGTATGCAATTAATTTGAATTAGTATTTAGCATTAAAATATTTTTACTGCTGCTTTTTTTGGCCATAGTATCTTACACTCATAGCTCTGGCTCCACCCCCTTTTTTACTGGGTGCAGTCATCTAAGTCTGGACTTTTGAGTAAGTTTACACTCGGATTTTGTGAATTCACAAAAGTAGTAAAATTACTCAAAAGTGTAAGAGTAAATTACATGTGTAAATTACTCACAAGTGTAAGTTACCTTTGTGAAAATCCCAATGGTTTATTATCATGGCACCAGAACTCCTAGGTACCAATATAGGATTATAACATGCAGTTATTAGGGTATTTATCATCTATAAATGCAAGCATTAGCAGTTTGTAGAGCAACAGCAACATTATAAGGTAAGGTTACTACTGTGAAATGAGGTTTAATTAATGTTGCAATAGGTTTTGGACATTCTGTGCTCATCCTCGGAATGTTATTGTGTCACTATACCTTCAATGCATCAGTAAAATGAGTTGAAATTTTAGTTCTTGCACAGTTTTGCAGCTGCTGAGAGGGTGCTGGTCAAATACTAATTAAACCTGTTGCAGTTTTCTGCCTGCTAGAATACCTTTTTTGTAACAGTAGCAGCAAAGAAACATTATAGATATGAAGGTATAACACCCAAACATAATTCCAATGAAAAGTGATATTGTTATCTAGTTGTTTGCAACATGGTCAAGAAGTCACCCAAGGTGTTTAGCGATGAGACTGGACTTCTGAAAAGTTGTGAACATGTTTCATACTTATGAAGCATGCCAAGATGGTGATGGAAAAGTAAGAAAAATACCGATTTTGATGGTGGAACCACTGAGAGAAGAGTTACTTGGGACCTTCAGATTTGTGTGATTGCCTTTTTACCTTGCATCTGCTGCAGAAGGTTTTCAAAGCGAGATAAAGGATGTCTTGTCAGAGATTTGATATTTCATGTTTTAGCATGATGACTTACTGTGTTCAGTGATATTATTCAAGAACAAGGTGTCAAGTAAGACTGTAGAGAGACAGTATCAATTCAGGATAAGCACTGTTGACTACTTAGTGCAGTCTATAACCAAGAAGGGTTTCTAACCCAAGGTCAACTTGGTGGGAACTGGAGCAGAGGTACATTCATTGAGTAACAAAGATAAGATTTGGACTTTTCTTGGGTTAGCATAGTCTTAACAGAAGTTTGTGCACAATTGTGAAAAGATTGCTGTCTGCTAAGTGAGTTGTAGGAAAAAAAGGATGATGTCTGCATGGGCCTGAGGATTGCCAACAGATGTTTGATTTTATAAGATGGGATGTTGCTACTGTCATGCTTTTGGGCTAGGGTTATCTGACGTTTGTGACAAGCAATACCAGTCTCAAAGGTTTAGACAGGTACTGTCTTAAATTGATAATGGGATGGAAGTAGTCATTGCATGTGCATTAAGAGCCCTCGGTGAGCAAGAGAAAATTATTCACTCACTGACAGAGAGGCATTTAAGTGTATTTTGGTCAACCAGCCTTTTAGTTTTTTTTATCATGGGGATAGCCTTCATTGTGTTTGTGTATCAGGCGTCGTGGAGTGTGCATAGCGTCAGGAGCATGTGTGTTTTATGAGTGTGGTTGTCAGGAGTTAAATTGTGTGTAGCGTCAGAAGTATAGAGTCAGGAATGGGGCGTCTGTAACACCTCAACTATGAGTTTGGTGTCTGTGTTTGGTGTGCATATCTCCTGGAGTCCATGCATCTGGCGTCATAGAGTGTGTGCAATCATCATGTGTGTGAATTGTCTATATCACATTATGTGTACCCAGAGTCAGGTGTCTGTGTGTGCTCTCAATCAGAAGTGTGTGTTTTTCAAGAGTGTGTACAAATGTCTGCATCAAGTTGAATGTGTGTTTTTTGCTTGCAGTGTGTGTATCAGGCGTCGTGGAGTGTGTCTGCCATATACGCTGGATGTGTGCATAGAGTATAGTGTTTGTTTCAGGCATCATCCAGTGTGCATTAGAGAAGTGTGTTGTTTGAATGTACTGTATGTGCTGTGTACGCTGGGTGCATCGCTCATGCGGAGTACGTGCATCAGTCATGAGTACGAAGTAGTCACTACAACCTACGGCAAGAGTGAAGTTGCTCCAAAATTTTGTGGACTATGATCTACAGAATATCAGTTGGACTAGTAGTTTTATGGGGAATCGAAATTGTTTATTCACCTCTTTCATGATAAAGTATGAGAGCCTCATCACTATTTACTTTACTGCTACATGCCAACATTCACGAACAATAGTTGCATCATCAGGGCTTCATATAGATCAAAAAGTCTTAAATTTGAGCCTTTACTTGATATTTGAATATATTAATTATTTCTGTAAGGTTTTGAGTTATGCATTCCTTCTGTTGTTTGTTTGTTAATCGAAAATTTAAGTTGATATTTAGTTTATAGATCCTCTTCAGTGTCAGAGTGTCTAATGGTAAACTGAGGGCGTGATAACCTGTGATTTCAATGAAAGTATGAAGTATGTTGCCTATGTTTTTTCAATGCAGGGAGCGTGCTGCTCGCGAACTTTTTTCAACTGTTAGCATTTCGATTTTGTTCATAGACCTTTAACATAGTTGGCAAATGTTTGAAACTTTATATACAAAAGTTGTTCCCAAACATTTAGGAATGTATCTACTAGTTTGCAGGCACCCTGGGCCCTTAACTTTTGACTTCTGTCTCCAAAACTCTTGACATATTTTCACCAAACCAAGAATATGAATCAAATGAGTGCTGTGTCACTAAAATTTGGTAACTATCCATTCGCCGTTTGTGCAGATAAACTCAGAGGAAAAGATTGTGTGGGAAATCTCATTTTATTGCTAAGTTTGGGACACCTTCCCCCTTATAGCATTTGGACCGTTTAACTCATCTACACTAACTTTTACAACCTCCTACTAGCAGTCACCAGAATCTCTTTCTCAACTTGGTGCAGATTTTTCAAAGTAAACAAAAGTCATTAAGAATCCAAAAATCAAATAGAATTCCTGCAGAGTCATGTGTCAAACATAACTACAGAGTTGTGACTGTGCAGCTGTAATATAAGTATATGTTACAGACACAGCAATAGCGTCTCAGTGACTATGGTTAGTTCACAGTTTCCTTCTAATAGGAATTTTTTGTTTTGCTAATACCTTTGGTGATATTTGATGAATCTGCATGAATCTTTAAAAAATTTAGATCTTCCAAGCAGGGAGCAAACAAATTGGTGGAGGGGGGGCAAAAAGTTACTTTTCCCATTTTAATTCCCACAGGGAGACATTGACATGAATGGTGAGATAGTAGAAGTTTACTCAAAGAAGTATTTTTGCTTGCTTTGGTGTAAATTTGCACAGTAATGTTTGTGAAATCAGTTCTAGAAAAGTGTTTTTCAAAGTCTCAAATTGAGCCAATCTGCCAATCGAGTTAGAGGTATCAGGAACAGTAAACCATGGATGGTCCTATATATCAGCCTTCCAACTAGTAGTCGCAGTTAAGTTTCCAACTTCTACTTGGTCATTAGCTATCCTAATTCTCACTGTGCTATGGCATCACAAAGCATGAGATATCTGTACTTCATTGGCCTGATTTATGAAGAGACATTAGAACTTTTCCCCTCCTTCAAATCGGCCTGTGTAGTCCTCCAAGGAGGATTTCATGTCCTGCACAGTGTTGGAGTCAATGATGTCTAAATATTTTTTTTATTATCTTTTAAGTCAACCTAGTTTCCCCGTGTGGGCAATCCACTTAATCTACTTTTGTGCAATTAAGCGAAATTACTACGAAATGATGCAAAATGCAAATCCGCTATTCATGGTAAAAATTTACCACAAATATGCAATTAGTGATAAAAAATATTTTTGCCGCAAATGCATGGAACCAACAGAACGCAAGTAGCTGTTGTTCTCAGTGCTTTTGTTTAAATACTTCCTTGCATAAACTTTGACAAGAGGATGCAATTTACACTAAAATATAGCCCAAAATGACAGATTTGCACAATAAGACTGGAGAGACTGCCATGGTGTGGAAACTAGCTCTATACTTGAGAATGAGGCAATGTCTTTGAAGGTAATCCCTAAGTGACAGGAGCAGTTCTGCCTTTGGCTCCACATTCCCTGCTGTCTCTGAGGTTTATATTCTCCTCTCTAGTTGAGTTTGTCACACACGCTCTGTCTCGGGTAAATTGATGCCAAACTGACTTTTATTAAGCACAGAAATCCAGTTTCATATATTTTCTAGTTAATGGATGCTATATGCTCAGGAGCACAAATTCATAAACCACCGCAAAACCCATGACCTTGACATCAGTAATCCCACAAGTGAGTCTGTTACCACTTCTGGAAATAAATAAAGGCTGTTGAAAATGAATCAAAGCAAGTTAAAATTGGCTCTTTTCCTTCTGTGAACTGAGCTATCAAATGGAAAGTTACTGAACTCATTTGTTTCCTTGCAAACAACTATGGTTTGCGGTTTTTCTAACTTGGCGATTCAGAAACAGTAATTTTAATATTGTTCACCATCCTGAATACCATTCCTAGATTTGGCGAATCAAAATGTGGCAGCAACCTGCCAACTGACCACCACAACCAGTATGTAGTTTATGTTACCAAGGCATTCTAGCTTAAATCAGTCATGAAAATCGCATAATAAGGGCTAGAGGAATCCAGGCCTACCTATTGGCAGAAAAAAGCGTATGATGTGTTACAATTACCCACGTCACTAGAGCATCCTTGGCTATTAACATCTAAAGGAAAAAATTATTTTGATTCTTCAGAGGTGATAAGTGAGATATTACAGTGGCGCCATGCTGGGGTCAATAAGTCCCTTGGAGACGAATATGTAACAGAAGATGCTACAAGAGAGGAGGGAAGTAGGGGTGTGACTGAGGAGTTGTTGTGTCTCAAGAGATTGAACACAGCACAAGATTTAACAGAGCCATGCTCTCCAAGGTCGCAAAGTGAACCTAGTTCTAAAGTCACATTAGAGAATGCGTATTATCAAAAAGGTGATGAATCATGTAAAGATTCGCTTTAGTACCTGGGACATCCTGTGATTATGGGCAAATCACTTAATCTCCTCGTGCCTAAAAACGCAAAAAGAATTATTCGACCTGGTGTACTGTAATCTGGTGCTCATGCAAAGCGCTCTAATGCCCTGGGCCGAGTTGGCGTTATGTAAAACTTGAAAAAGAGCACGTTGAATTTGCCTGCATTCATGGAATGCCATGCACCCCATCAAAGGCCACAAAGTCACATTTTCTCAACAGTCGCAGAACATAGTTGTGGCATGCAGTTGCCCATGCACCCCATCACAGGTTAAACCTGACAGTTGACCTGAAGCATCAAAGCTGCATTGGGGCTACCATCATGACAATATGTAGCACATTATCTTCGTCTCTAGAGATGGCATCGAGTTGACAGGTGAAAGGAGTCCTGCTCTGGCATCTCACGGGGAATTTCTGACAAATGCTTTATGGAAATTGCCAGCATGTGAATACCCATTTACTAGTACTGTCATCTACTATCAAAACATCAAACATCAAATGGCATTGATTTTACATTGACCCGTTGACATCAGTTATAAGAGTTCACTGAATCCCACACTGACGATTGCTGCAGCCCTGGTACCCCTTGTTCATGTTTCTCAAGTCTATAGGGAAGAGAACGACCACCTATGCAGAAGAAGCAGGAGGGAGGATGCCTTAAATGCCTTAAACGTTCCATGAAATCATCACTCCTTGCCTCCCCGATGGTTGCAGCTGCCATGTGCAATGTGAGTGGCTGTATCCACCACACAGGGGGGGTGGGGGGTTGGAAGATTAAAAGGTGGCATGGTCCAATTTCAAGACAACTAGATCCCATTGTGAATTACCATTTGATTTTGGAATGGATGTGATGTTTGATGTGTGCCATTTGCCTGGAGCAGAAAATGCTATTCTCACACAACAGCATTTTTTGCCCATAACATATCTGGTCTGCTTATGTGAACATAATGATGCTCAGAGCTGTAAAAGCCATGAATATATTTGCATAGGATCGACTCTATGATGTCTCCACTGTAGACTTAAAGACACAGAATGGACTTGCTCTTGGGGGTCATTGTTCACTTTTTTGGATAGGGCATGGACTGTAGTTCCGAAATATTACCCTTCGTACAGGTTAGGGTAAAGTTAAGAGATATACTTTTTAAGTTCATTAAGTCACCATGTTCTTCAGCAGCTTTGCAGTCAGTGTGGCAAGTTGGGGAAAGATGTATATGCTACCTACATATGAAGTTTATGATCATGTTGGAGTTAGATGGATGCATCAGAAAGGGTTAGTTTGTGTGGTTTTATTTTGTTAATGTACAAGTATGTGACGCTAACTGCCTATACTTCTATTGAACACCAGTCCTAGAACTGTCTCTGCCTTTAATGTGGTTGAGGAATTGAAGTGGTTCCTCTCCCACCCATTGAGGATTCTGTGCACCGTTACCGAGGAGCTTGGTTTTACAGTGTGGCAGTCGAGACCCAGCCCACCCGCCCTCATCTCGGTGCTGCACAGGTGCCACCAAACTCATTAGTCAACTCACAGGCTGGTTCTCTACAGCCCACAGTTCCCTCTGTAATGTTAGTCTCTTGTGATAAGACTGTGATCCAGTCCACCATTTTCTGATTTTAGCCATACTAAAGCTATGCAGTTCTTAGGCTTGCTACATTTCCCTAGAGGACTGCCACAAACCAGGCATTTCCAAACAGAGAGGTCAAGAGGGAAAACAAAGCAGCAATGTCAATTGAGAAGTGTGGGTGAGTTTACCCCTTTCACCAATAGAAAAAAAAAAAAGTTTTATCTGTGCTCCACCTCTGATATTGCAACGTTCTACTACTACCCCTATTGACTGTCCTCTGCTTCCTGCTTCTTCTTAAGACTTGCAACCCCTGTTTATGTGCATATAAATTAGGGTCGGGCAAATTTCCATTGCACAGGCATTATCTCAGTAATTTCAAGTTATGGTTGCTAAGCAAATTTTCTGAACGTACTCTATTATGCAATGTTGCGATCTCACGAGAACAAAGCAAATGGTCAAGAGGAGAGCAGCTATTTTTTGCGGTGCATGAGATTTTTGATCTTTTATTTAGAATGAAATGTGTCCTCAAATAAAAAATGGATGCGTAGATGCATTTAGTGCTAAAATATCGTGCTAAATGCCAGTTTTGCATTTTGAAAATTGCACGTAAGTTTGCTTAATTTTTCCTAAATTTCGTGAAATTATGGAAATGCAAATTCCACAAATTCTGCACACTCCTAATATAAATGTAAAGTTTTAAAATATTGATGCACAACACATTTTTGTTGACATGCATGGTTATTCATGAGTAGTATTTGCTGTGGATTGTGATGGACGTTGCTCCTTTGTGTACTAGCAATTCTGAGTCATATTAGGCACCAAAGGATTATTTAACACAGCTTACTCTGTGCCCTAGAAATGGTCAGCCTAGGATAGAATTTCACTCTATTGCATCATCTGTTCACATATCTAGTTTCGATTGTAAAGTGATGTTCTTGTCTTTATAATGAAGTTTGCTTTTGAAAATGAAGTTGTATCTACCTGCCTCATAAATGTGTCCCTAAGCCTCTGTTACAAGTCGCACATTTTATGTCTATCCCTCATCTGTTTCACTAACAACCCAGTGCCCCAGGATGTCTCTTTCGTAAACTCACCTAACACTTGTTTTGCATGTTCTGTGGTAAATTGGTATGGATGGCAATATATCAACGTGGGAGTGAAGGTAAATTTCTGTTTCTGTTGCATTGTATTTCCAAGTAGGTGCTCTGTGGGGTTGCCTCACTCCTGTTCAAACACCATGATCAATTCTCCATTAGCATTTTTGATAGGCCTGGTTGAAATTTAACTTATGCCGGCTTAATTTACGCAATTTCGTGTTACATCTGTTACGCAGAATTACAAAATTAACGTCATTATGTCACTTTGCCTAATAATGTGCTATTCATGCACTAACAATCGGTGTAGCCTAAGGCAGAAGGACTAGAAGGCTATCAGAACATTCCACAAATTGAGTACAGAATGTTCCAAATTAAAACGTTACAAATAGAAAGACAAGCATTGGAATGTTGGCGCAGAAGATTTATACCAGTCATTATACACCTGACCACTTAATTGTCTTCAATGGAGAACTCAACATTCCAATGTTCTGTTAATGGACAGCTTCACCGGTCCTTCATGCCAAGCCATTCCGGCTGCCATGAAGGATAGCAGACTGGCTTCGGCAGCTGTGTTCTGTGAGTGTTGCCACACTTGCACATTCCCTTTCACAGTACAGATGACACCTCACCTTCCCACTTTGCTTCTTATTCTGAAACCCCCCTGTTGGACTTGGCCCTTTTTGCAGGGTCATCCCAGAACTTTTTGCCTTCCTCCTGTATTTTTTCTGACCTGTTGTTGATGGTTTTATGACTCTGGGCAATTTACCACTGCTGATCAGTGCTAAAGTGCATATGCTCTCTTTTGTAAATTGATGTAATGGATTAGTGGTTCCATGATTGGCTGATTTGATTTACTTGTTAGACCCTAGTACAGTGCACCACGTGTGCCCAGGGCCTGTAAATCAAATGCTGATGGTGGGCTTCCAGCACTGATTGTGCCACCCACAGAAGCAGCTTGTAAAATGTGGCTCAGGCCTGCCATTGCAGAGCCTGTGTGCAGTCTGGGACTGCCATGTCGACTTGGCAAGTGTGCACACTTGCCAGTCCCTAAACCTTCCCTTTTCTACATGTTGGTCACCCCTAAGGTAGGCCCAAGGTACCCCTGTGGGCAGGGTGCATTGTATGTAAAAGGTAGGACATGCCCTGATGTGTGTGGCATGTCCTGCTAGTGAAATACTGCCAATTTCGTTTTTCACTATTGCAAGGCTATCTGTTCCCATAGGCCAGAATGGGCAGTTAGTTTATAACATCTTATAAACATAACTGGCTCTAGGAACAAGTTAGGAAAATAAAGTTTAGTATGCCTGAACTCAGAATGTTAAGATGCATCTTTTAGTGTGGGTGATTTTTACATTCTGTGTTTGAAAATACCACTTTTAGAAAGTGGGTATTTTCTTGCCAACCATCCAGTATGCCTCTGCTAGGTTTGTGTATTGCATGTCTGGCTTGTGAGTGACAGGAGCTGGGAGTGGGCAGTGGCTCCGGCAGTCTGATGAGTCAGGGCTGGGCTGAATGGGACCTGGGTTGAATTTAGAGTAGGGGGAGGACATTTCCTTTCACCTTCCTGGGCCAGGTCTGCTTTCAACAATGCTGTCTCCACCTCCTGCCAGGAAGCTGCACCAGTGAGGACAGAACTGGTTTTGGCTGGGTACAGACATTCTCTGCCTTCAGAGAACATAGAATTTGTGTGTATAAAAAGAGGGGCCCAGACCCCAGACTTTTAGATCACTTCTGGGAAATCAAGAGGAACCTTTGCCAAGGAGAAGAACCGGAGAAGCTGAAGGAAGATTACTGCCCCTGTGCTGTTTGCTGTTGGCCTGCAGTGGTTACTTGTTGCCAAGAAAAGGAGAAAAAGGACTTTGCTGTTTGCTTTGTCATCTTGAGGAAGATCTCCAAGGGCTTGAAACTGAGCTTGCCTCCTGTCTGAAGTCTCAGGGACACAAAGACTTCACCACCAGCTCCCCTGAATTTCCTTGCTGGGAATTCCAACCTGCAAAGAGGTGCCTGCTGCTGTGTAGGACCTCTAGAGACTGTTTGTTGTTGGGAGCTGGAAGATCGACGCAACGAGGAAGAAGCGTGACGCATCCGCACCGATTCCCGACGCATCGCCGAGTCATGGAGAAAATGCGTGCCGCCTCCGCACCTGGTCCCGACGCATTGCCGAGCCACGGAGAAGCGCGCCGCATCCCCACCGGGACCCGACGCATCGCCAAGAAGACCGTCGCAGCACCTGCCGTTCGGCTGCAAACGTTCACGCATCGTCCGGATCGTCGCCTCGCATCAAGCCGCCATTTTGTCAAATCGCACCGGATCATCGCCACTCATCAAGGCGCCATCTTGTCGCATCGTAACCGGAACGCAGTAAGGAACAGACGCATCCCCTCCTCTCCGGTAAGGAACAGACGCATCGCCTCCCCTGTGCTGCAGTAAGGAACAGGTGCCTCGCCTCCCCCCAAGCAAGGAACTGACGCATCGCCTTCCCTGCGACCCTTTTGTTTGTTTTGCGTGACGCACCTAAGGTACTTTGTTGGAAAAGTGTTGCCTTTACAACTTGCATTGAACTGAACTATTTCTACCATTTAAGAACCTTATTTTTGATACTGTATTGTGGATTTTTGCCGTTTGGTCTTGTTTAGATAAAGATTACTTATTTTTCTAAACTGGTGTGGTGTCCATTCGTAGTGTCTTCACTGTGTTATTGAATGTGTTCACAAAGGCTTTACACACTGCCTCTGAGATAAGCCTGTCTGCTCGTGCCAAGCTACCAAGGGGGTGAGCAGCAGATTATTTTAGGAGTGTATCCCCTTACCCTGACTAGAAGCAAGGGCCCCTATTTGGACAAAGGTACCTACCTCTGCCAACTAGAGACCCCCATTTCTAACACCCCCTCAGGCAAAATGCCTTTATCTGTACCCCACAACCTCCTAATCCTTCATTCAGTACACTTTTCATCTCTGTCTCTATCCCCTGTTCTGTTGGCTGCATTACCTCTTTTTGCTATCTCTGTTCGCAGGCAGCCACTGTTTATAGATGGAACATCCTGCAGCTGAAAAGCAGCACAATGTGTGGGCCATGGCCTCGTTAAACTTTACCTCATCAAAATCATGTGAAGTTAGGAAACGTTTAAATTTTTCACTCACCCCTAATCTATAGTATATATAATTTAAGAGTCTCTCGAGCTCCCCTGGTGAGCTGTTTCCCAGGCTTTCTGATAGCCAAGTAGTCTACAAAACAGCATGCTCTGTCAGCTTACAAATTATACCCCTGTGACTTACGGCTTTAAGTATACTTACAGCTAGAGCTCAAAGGCTTCTCAATCCAACCAATGGGATAGCTTATTTAGTGAAGCACTTGCTACTGACAGGTCTGTGAAAACTGCAGGTCACAGGTTTTAATCTAAACAGAATGAACCAGTTCCTCATTTGTCTGACAATGATAATGTGAGTACTATTAAGTTGTAAAAGAAAGACACTGTCTAACAGTACTATGAAGAAAAAAAACTTTGGTAAACAATAATGCTGAACAAGAACAAAAGTATAGAAGTCACATTGATTCGTGCCGTCTACAAATATCACAGTGAATTTGTCCCCACACTCCTCAATCTCACCAGTAATGCCCATGGAGATATCTCAGATGAAGCGAAATGCTCACCTGATTTTGGTTAGGCATTCCCACTTCCAGGTAAAGAACAGAAGACATGGTCTTCTCCATCCTGCAACATGATGGCTCTTGACTGTGCTTGGCACAAAGAATTAGGTTCTGAGAGCGAAAGGGTGAGCTTGGTGTCGTCTGCGTAGGATATGATGTTGATGCCATAGGTTCTGCCGATGTTTGCTAGGGGCGTCATGTAGGTGTTGAACAGGGTGGGACTGAGGGATGAACTCTGAGGGATGCCGCAGATGGTGCTCTTTGGTTCCAAGGAGAAGGGTGGTAGGCGGATTCTCTGGGTTCATCCTGTGAGGAAGTATGCAATCCATTTGAGGGTGTCTCCCTGGATCCCGAAGTGGTGGAGTCTCTTGGTGAGTGTGTGGTGGAATACAGCATCGGACGCTGCAAAGAGGTCGAGGAGGATCAGGGCCACTGTTTCACCCTGGTCAAGGATGGTTCTGACATCGTCTGTGGCAGCGATCAGGGCGTCTTGGTGCTAACGTATATCTTGATTATTTATTTGGCAGTAAGGCTGAGATCAAGATAGAACTATTCCAGTAATACCAGAGAATACAAGAAACAAACACATGTTGTAAACCAGTTAAGACATAAGCAAATTAAGATCATTGTAAAGTATTCAGAAATGCAATAAAGACGTACAAACTCAATTTCACTAAAGCATAAAAGGGTTATTAATCATTTGATGGTATTTAGGCTGAGTGACATACAATAAATCTTTATTAAGTGGTCCTATGAAATTCTCCAAAATACTTCTAATTAATTGCATAGGTATTTAAAGGAGGACTGTGGTCATGGGTCAGGTCCTTCAGTGAGTAGAGTAGACTGGCATGCAGTTGAAAGTTGGCCCAACTATAAAAATTAACTTTGGATTTGGAGGAAATTTTGGTGCCCATTTCCAATTGTTGGCATTGTCTGAAAAATGTTGCATTGCCTTGGATCAACCTAATGGAACATGTAAGTTAAGCACTCTTAAAGTGAAAACAGTCAGACCATCACCAGACTCTTGTTGAATCTCACTAAGGACTTCCCCTCAGAGCAATATGATCTATCAAACATTTTTTAAAAAGTCAAAACAATTGAAGTGTAATCATTCAGATGTAAATCTACGGCAGTTGCCGGGGTGGTATATCACCTTTTTTAAGGATTTCTTAATTTTAACAGATAAGACAACTAGTAATTGTGCCAAAGTAGTTCTCTCCACAATGCACAATCATTACTTGAGGTTACTCATGTGTTGAAATAGTTTCCATCAAAGGTAAAATGTGATACCTTTTCATTCCATGTATGTCAATCCATATTATGTCCACCTTTGACAATCCCATATCCACATTAACTTCACAAGATCTTGTATTCTCTCGAACACAGAGAACAAAAGAATGCCCAACCACCCCGATACGAAGCTTGCTGCTGGAATTCTGACAGCCTCAGAGAATGAGCAGTAGAATGAGAAGTATTTGTCATGAAGCAGTAACTTGAAAGGAAAAAAATCAGAATAGTTTATCTTAATTTTAACGTGATGTGATTGTGTGCTTTCTGTAAAGAACAAAAAAGTACTAACCTACAAATAAAGGTATAGTGAGAGGCAACCTTGATTGTGTCTCTCTATTCTTGAAAAAACAGCTACATTTCTTTCACCTTTATAGTTGGACACCATAGAGTGCACAGCGCAGTGTGCAGCAACTGATTATAGTTGATAGGATGATAGCAAGATCTACCAATGAAGATAAAGAGCAATTGAATTTTAAAAGTTTATAAAGTACACGGCTACTCAATAGACTGTGCCGGCACTACAGGGATGTGGTCCAACAAGCTTACAAGGTAGGGCAAGCACTAGAAGACAGCATTAAAAAGCCAGGTTTTCAGGCTACGTTTTAAAGAGCCCTCGTCTCTAGTGGCAAGAAGATAGAAGGGACGGTCATTCCAAATAGCCGCCACCAGCGCCGAAAATTAAGTACCACCCCATCTCTTTCTCCATGTCTTAGGCACCATAGCCAGCAGTGCATCACCCAAGTGTAGAGTTCTAGAGGGAATACAGTGAGGAAGTCGCTTAGATAGATATTTGGGACCCGTCCATAGAAAGCTCTATGAGCTGGTACCAGTCCCTTGAACTTCACTCTCGCCCATATGGGAAGCCAGTGTAACTCCTAAGATGGACCTAAACAGAGACATTCCTCAGGATGTTTAACAGGAGCCTGGCTGCAGCATTCTGCACCAAATGGAGTCTCTTAAGTAGGTACAGAGGGAGGCTCCAGTTTAATACATTAGCGTAGTCCAGTCGTGATTAGAGCATGGACTACCATCTTCTGACAAGGAGCACGAAGCAGGAGCAAAAACTTCCTTACGATCCGAAGGAGACTAAAACATGTCCCAACTGGGCTCTCCACCTGTGGTTTAAAAGACAGATTGTTATCAATCTTCACTTCAAGATTTTTTACCACCATAATGGGAGTCAGAGAAGATGGAGCATAGCTCAGCCAGACCTCACCACCCTATGACGGGGGGGGGGGGGGGAGATCCAAAAACTAGAATCTCAGTCTTACTTGTATTACACTGGAGATTGTTCTGGCACATCCACTGAAACAGCACTGACAGGCACGCCTCAAATCTGCATTGTGCACTAGAGGCGTTCCCACCCCAATTCAAGATGATCTGTGTGTTGTCAGCATAAGAGATAACCTTCACTCCAAAGGATTCCACCAGGGTTGCCATTGGGGACATGTAGATATTAAACAATGTCGGGGTCAAAACAGAGCCATGTGGAACCCCAAACTCCAAGGATTTCGAATCAGACTCGAATGGCGGCATCCACACTGACTGACATCTGTTCGATAGGAAGGAATACAGCCAGGCCAACTTGGTCTAACCTATCCCAATGTCTTGCAAGTGTTGCATCAGGAGAGAATGGGAGACCCTATCAAATGCTGCTGAAATGTCAAGAAGCAGCAAAGCCACTTTCTTCCCGCTATCCACGGCCAATTTATTAGTATCTGAGACCTCGACCAGCATGGACTCAGTGCTGTGTCCAGGGCGAAAGCTCGATTGTGATGGATGCAGCAACTGGTTGGCATCAAAATAGCTGGAAAGTTGGTTGTTAATAGATTTTTCGAGGATCTTAGAAAAGGCATAGAGCAGAAAGATCAGTTTATAATTGGCCCGAAGGTTTTTTAAGCAGAGGGATCAGCCTGGCCTTCTTCCAACAGCTAGGAACAGTCACCTGGCGCAGTGAGTGATTTATTACCTCTGCGTTAGTGCTCAGGATTTGAGGAGGGAAGGGGTCGTCAGGGGAGCCAGACTTACATACTCTGAGAGCTTGCTCAGAATCCTCCAAAGAAATGGGAGAAAACTCTGTAGGTGAATCTGCAGAAGAACAGGCTATGCATGTTGAACTTTTGCCTTGACTCATGACAAAAAACACAATGTTATCGGTGGCACTTGGGCACAGCACAAGTAAATTTATGAGATCCTCTGGAATGTAAAAGGCTGGGAAAAGTAATTGTTGGTGAGTCAGTTGAAGGAAGCAACCTGACTGTCTGACCCTTTGGTGATCGCTCTGTATGAAAATACATGATCTAGGCGCCAGCATATGGTCTTCTCTGGCTTGTGTGGAGGAAGTGGGTGTAACACATATTCTGAGGAGGTAACTGTGGAAACCGTTGTACAGTAGTAAAGGGCCTTTTGCTATTGGGTAATGACTCGGACTTCAACATAAGCCTATCACTAATGCTTATCACAGCCTGACCCAGGAGATAGATATGAGAGTAGCATTCCATAATGAAGATGAGTCCAGCTCACAGATGGGAGGAGTCAATATCTGTGGTTGAATGTGCATACCTTGTTTGTTTTTTGTTTGAATAAATCTAAGTCTTTCAACAACATGAAAGAGAAAACACAGTTTTAGTGTCACTTAAATGTTGTTCAATTCATTGAGTTAATTTCATTACTGTGGGAACTAAATTATGTGTTATCACACATAAGGCATTTAAATGAGAGGGTAATTAAGAATACATAAGTGGCAAGAATTTCATGCAAAACTGAGTGAATATTTACATAGTAAAGAGCGTACTGTAGTGCATTGTTAAACTGTAGCTGTGGTAAACAGTGCAACACGTGTTTTAATGATAGAACTATAAAGTCCATAAAGAATATAAAGAAACATTCAGCAAGGATAAGGGGAATAGCTATTTAGATATTAAATACCTTGTTGATATCACTTTGTAAATTGAAAATCTTCAAACCATGTGCATTGATTGTCATTTTACAATTTTTATATGGAATGCAAAGGAACAATTATGCAAACAATAGACTGCATTACTTGGAATTTGCAGCATGTAATCAGAGTTATAGTGTATGGGGGAGTGTCTTTAATACATCTCCAAAAATATGACAAACGCAAGGGACACAGATGTTCAAGCAAGGTGTTAATTGAATGATTACTAGACGAGTGGGAAGTGAACGAAAAACAAATGATGTTGGTAAAATGTCAAATGGTGTATTGGGGTGGCTAACTAAAATAGAAATAACGATAGCAGGAGCATTAACAATGGAACTATAATGTTCACACAAAACATCAGGTAACAGTTTGGCAAATATCTACTCATTCTAGTTTGATTCCCATGAATATACAGTACACTGTACTGTGTGGATGAACAACAGTTATATTCTTCCAGTGATGTCAGCGAACCCAGGGAGAGAACTCTTGAAGAACGGCATTAACAGTGTGATTGTGCATCAAGTTGGAAGCCAGAGGGAGTTGAGTAATGGTGTCCTTGAGTCTACTGATATGGTCAAGGAGTTCCAAAAGTACCAGTGGAGCAAACCACTACTAGAGGTGAATTGAACATGGGACTATCACTTCCATATGGAATGTCAGACAATAATTAAGCAAAAAACCAAGCATTTCAGTTGAATTCCCATGGAGTATGGTAAACTGGAGTGCATGACAGATGGACAGGTAAACTCTTCCACACATTTTCCAGACCCCAGACAGAGAACTATTGACAGAAGGTGTGAATATTGTGACTATGAGTACATAGGATGTCAGGATGTATCTCTTTCATTCACACTCACCAACTCACTCCCTCTCACTCACTTGCTCCCTTTCACAGACTCTCACTTACTCTCTCACTGAGTGTTTCGTTAACTCATTCTCCTCTTCTTCACATTCAAAACAAAACACATACATTTTTATATTTTTATACCATTAAAGTTGGTTCTGTATAGAATATTTAAAAAAAGTTTTATATAGGTTTTGGTGGATTTCATTTTTTGGTGAAAACATAAATAGTCCTACTTTAAAGGCACTCATGTTTGTCAAAAGATTCTAAAAGGGAATAAAGAACTGGGGTGACTGAAGAAAAAAATAGCTTATGCCACTTTGTTATTAGGCATGGGCGAAATTTAAACTACTCAGGTAAAATACAGGTAATTTTGAACATTTTAAATTCTGCTCATTACATCAAATTCCTGAAAATATGCCGTTCCTCCACTTTACTTAATTAAACAACATTCGTGGTACAAATATACTGCGAAAGTGCTCTTCACAGTAAACATTTACCACAACCTACATGTTAAGAAGCACCACAGCCACATCTATGCAAGCCTGAAGAAAAAATAGGCTACTTGTTAAAAAAAAAGTTACAAATAAAAGTGTACTTACAGATAAAAAAAAGTACAGAAAAAGGTGATTTTACAAAACAATTTTACAAACAAAATTATACTTTTTTTAACGTTAAGTATAAATACCTATAATAAACAAATTCTGTACAAGAACTAAAAAAAAACACTGCAAGCATTACAAACATCCACCTCAGTATATGATTACATGTAGTGCAACATATGCATGTAAAATATTAGGCAAATATCCAACCATTTTTGAAATAAAGACACTCAATATTCACACTGAGGAGGCATCCTGGCTATTAGGAAGACATCACTGATGACTTGATACATATATATAGCTCTACATCTATATAGCTAATATATATTTATATATGTTTATGACATGGAATTGAAAATAAATGAGGCCCAATAACACAACATATTTAGAGCACGCCACTAACAAAAAGGCATTCATGCATTTATTACTACAGTGCAAAGGTAAAACTTTGTATTATTACCACAGTACAGGCAAATTAACTTCATAAAGTCACTATTTATTGTCTCTCAAATTGCATGTTTATGTTTATAGATAAGTTTTGTTTTGTAGAGCACATCTATCACCCCACTGGAGTATTTTGGCGCTAAAAACAGATCCTAAACCAGTTGCTATACAAGGGCTACTATGATTACGCCTTAGGGAACAGCCAGGTGGGAAACATCCTTTACCCCGCAGTCACAACAACGACCTGCCTTTAAAATGCAGTCCCTACCCCAACTGCAACGTTACCACGCATTCCTTTTACCCGCAAGTCGTTACAGCGACTTGCTTTAGGGGGCGTGTTGTTGGATTGGTGTTGGATTTTTAAGTCCAGCACCTTCCCTACTGTTGCATATACTGGGGTTGGAATAGTAATTTATACTATTCCAAAGTCCAGCACCCCGTAAAGCAAGTCGTTGTAGTGACTTGCGTCGTAAAGTAACGCAGTCAGGGTAGTGACTGCATTGTAAAGGCATGCGAGGTAAATGCATGTAGGGTTCTGTCAAACAACACAGCCAGGTCCTTAAGCTTTTCCTGAATTTCAGATAATCTGCTTCTCTTTTTAGGGTATCCAGTAGAAGATTCCACTTTTGAGCTGCTATTATTCATACAGGTCTGTCACCTATTGTCATGTGTTTAGGTCCTGGAATTGTCAGATTAAGTCATCTGTGGGTCTAATGGTTCGGGTAAGTTGATATAGCTTAAAACGAGATCCAATCGGTGATATGTTCAGTTGCTGTATAGATTTATAGACTAGGCTAAGTGATTTGAACAGCACTCTTTCTTTTATCGGTAACCAATAAAGTTTTGCCAATGCAGGGGTTATGTTGAAACTACTCTGTGTCCTCATAGCCAGTCTTGCCGAGATATTCTGAACAAGTTGTAACTTTTTGATAACATATGCTGGCAGGCCTAAGAAGATGGAACAATCGAAATACAATATGAAACAAATGCATTCAGAATAGTAATCTCCTGAGCTGGTGTAACCAGAAGTAGCACTTGTTTGCTCTGTGCACACACACATCTCAGGCAAGAAGCTGAACCCTATTTTTGGGGTGACCCTGCACAAGAGCAAATTTCCAAGAAGATTGTTTTCCTATTATGGGGCTCTGGTAACATGTCATCTGAACCCAGAGATGACAATATTGGAACCATATTACACAAACTGGCTATTATTGTGCTGACACATAAACGCATTTATGAATATGGGAAGCAGTACTACAGCAATACTCTTTTATATACTCTTACAGTCAATTCAATTCAATTGTGAGCTTTATTCGGTTTAAAATCACAAACCATAAAAGCATACTAAAAATCATAAAAACATCTGTACATCACACAATTGTAAAATTCATTAAAATAATTCATAATAAAAAGCGTAGCGATTAACCCTCACAAACTTTATGTGCAAAGTGTCTAATTAAAATTTTCTATCACATTATATATATCTCAGTACATTTTTAAATTAACCATAGTGTTTAACATCACAATATTAAATAGTTTAATACAAGAAATAAAGTGCAAGTGATAAGCCATATATTTATACCACAGCTAAGTATACAGTACAATCATCATTTATCGTATTATGCCTCAGTTTCTTCATAGATAAGTGCTTCGAGATGTGAATTATTGTGTCTTATTTTAATTGCCTTCTGAATGAAGACCGCCACAGCATTACACACTTTAATATTATCTAGGCTACAAATATATTCAAAAGCAGGTCTATATAAAAATAACCTCTTCTTTAAGAACAAAGGTCGTAAAAAACACTTCCTAAGCTCTCTATAAAAGTTACAGAACAAAATAAAATGTAACGTTGTCTGATTTGATTTGCCATCACAAGGGCACTTTGGCAAGTTTTTGCTCCACTTGCCCATTTTTGGAAAGGCTATTAACAGATGAACCAAACCCATTCGTAGTCTTGTAAGATAAAATCTGTGTGTTGTATTTGTGACCTGCAATAAATAGTTTTGTGTCCCAGACCCAAAGGTTCTCTCACAATATTCCTTTGTCAAGGGTTTCGTGTTAGCATCTACTTCCCTCAACCAGTTACGTGAGTCCACCATACTACTTTTTAGTTCCTTTTTGTCATATTCAAGTATTTGGGATGGATTTTCTAGATCAACATCCTCAACACATTCCTTTAAAAGATTTCTGATATATATCAGCCACGGGATTTTCCTCCCGTGGTCAAGGGCAATGCAATCTCTGATTATGTCCTGTGTAAGCTTTGCACCCTCTTTGCTCCATATCCCATACCAAGTATTTAAACTTATGGTGCTTATAAAATCACTAATATACGGTGCCCCAAGTTCTTTATGTACACTATATGTGGGGGTGGAATTTGGTACAGCAAGCAATCTTCGTAAAAATTATTTTCTTGGGTTTGAAGGGTTACACAATTTTCCGCCCCCATAGTGCTGCCCCATAACAAGTTCCATTTAGGCATTTGCTATTATATAAAGTCATGATTTCCTTAATCGGTTTATTACCGATTTTTTTCGAAAATCTGAAGATTGCCTCAGTCGACCTGACAAATTTTAATTTACATTGTTCAATCTGGGTTCTCCAATGTCCCTTTGCATTGTAAACTAATCCCAGATATACAAATGAATTTGTTGCTTTGATTGGGGTGCTATTTACGTGGTGAACCTTAGTTTTAGGTTTCCCTTGCCCACACACCATCGTAAAAGTTTTGTTTAAATTTAGTACTAAGTCCTTATCGTGCATAAATTCAGCAAATTTTTCTATCAGGGACTGTAGTCCGTTCGCAGTTCGTGATAAAAGAACTGCGTCGTCCGCATAGAGTAAAATTGGAATGGAGCGTTTACCTACTCTTGGGGTGTCAGCATTTACATTTTGTAGCTCTGCATCCACTCCATTTACATATAAGGAAAATAAAAGGGGGCAAGGACACAACCCTGTCTAATTCCCGGGTTACCCTGAAACTTGATGTACACTCTCCTCCTACCCCATAACGCACTCTAGTACTCAAACGGCTATACAGTTGTGAAAGATAATTCACAATGTCATTTGGTGCCCTCATATTAATCAACGTTTGCCATAGTTTTGAATGATTTACTAAATCAAAGGCACTTGTGAGGTCAACGAAACAAAGGTGTAAATGACCCTTTTTCGTAATTGTATATTTAGAAATAAGGAGGTGCAAATTAATGCACTGTTCTATTGTCCCTATCTCCCTTCTGAAACCGTATTGTGTTTCAGTAAGAATTTTATTCTCTCCTGCCCACAATTCCAGTCTCTCCAGCAATATCCTGCCCATTACTTTAGATGTTGTATCGAGAAGGGAGATTGGGCGATAACATTTGGGGTCTTTCCTATTGCCCTTTTTGAAGATCGGGACAATAATACTTTCCGTCCATGTTCTTGGAATCAAACCTTCAGCAATAGTGTTAAACACATTTTGTAACAATGGACCCCACAAGCCCACATTAAGTTTAAAAATGTCTATGGGGACACCATCGACACCAGGCGCCTTTCCATTTGCACTTTTTTCTAAGGCCGATGTAACTTCATTTACAGTAATGGGGTCCAAATTGAAAGTATCAAAATTTATAAAAATATTGTTATCATCAAATTCAGAAATATATATTGGATCACTATATGCTGTTAAGACAGGGATTTCATTATCTATGTTAAAAACCTTCATAAAATGGTTAATCCATTCTAGGGGTTGTACTAGGCTTTCAATTTTTACAGCACTACTATCTTTAAAATAGGGGTGGTTTATCGTTTTCCAAAAAAGGGAGGAGTCCCTAGTATTCGCTGCCTGTGTGAGCTTCTCCCATGCTTCACTTTGAATCTCCCTCTTTCTTCTTGCCACTGTCTGTTTATATATCGTCCTCCGGTTTTTGATCTGTTCAGTGTCTTTTGGTCTAATTTTTAAAGCATTCTTTAATAGGTGGTTTGCCTCCGTGCATTCTGAGTCAAACCAACTAACTATCTTTTCTTTTTCTCTTTCTTCTTAATTTTTAGACCCTGGGAAATCGCTGCGGTTATTTTACAGAAAGCCCCAATGATATCTTCATTTAATGAATCCCCCTTTGTACATAATTCTATATCGTTTTTACAATCAATCAATAATCTCTCTACAAAATCAATCTGATTTATCCCGGACCATCTAATCGACGTGCCATTTTCTCCCTGAGTTTTTATGCTTGGTGCTAAGCACGGTCCTCCACAAGGGATATCAATTAATCTGACAGTTAAGAATACTGGGTTATGGTCGCTTAGACAGCTTTTTTCCACCTCCATTTTTACTATCTGATTCTGACCATGAGCCGAGATTAATATATGATCGATTATGGAGCAATGGCCTTGCCCTTCAAAAGTGGGTAACTGCACTTGTCCCTCGTATAACGTCTGGTCCACTACTTCCAGATTATATTTATACAAGGCCCAGTTAATTGATTCCCCATAGGTATTATGTGGGAAATGGGTGTAGCTTTCTCCGAACTCATTCTCATATCCACAGTACTTCCCTTCGAGTATGTCACATTTCCTGCTATTGAAATCTCCAACCCAGATCAAAAAGTAATCACCCTTGATCTGTTTTAAAAACAGATCAAGCTCCTTCTCAAGGGATAAAATTACTTGATTTCTGTTACTGTCGAAGACATTATTATAGAAATTAATTATCACAAAACACTGATGATCAATAGTATTTAACCACAGAAACTAAAAATAAGGTGAGTCAGTATAAACTTGCTTCAATGTCAGCGGGCATGTAACTGAAAGTAAAACAACTAGGCCTCCCTTTGCCCTTCCACTTCGTGATGGAATTGCTTGTGTATCAATTGTTGAGAAGCCATCAATAAAAAAGGGTTCTGTGTGCCAAGTCTCTTGTATACAAATAATTTGACACTTGTTAAAAAATTTAGGCCATATCTTAGCATCCAATTTCGAGTTAATGCCCGCAATGTTCCATGAAACTATAGTCAAATTATAGGCCTGCGAATTTAGTGTTGACATTAAGCCTTTATCGACAAGGGAAAAGTTTTGTTTAGAACATGGTTCGGCGCCCTGGTGCAGTCAATCTATATCACTGCATTGTCTGAGAGCTGAGAATCTGTTAGACAAGGGCAGAGGTCTATACCTATCAGCTGTCAATGGACCAGTGTCATACTCTTTTGGGTTTCTTGTAAATGGTCTATAAAAATATCCAAGCGGTACCCCGGTAATATCTCTTTTCCCATTGTTAACTGACATTTTTCCATCATTAGGTATTTCTTCAAGCAAAACTTCAACCATTGCCGGGATTCGAAAAGAGACAACCACACAGTCTCCCTCTCCCTTTTTCTGGGATCTCCCTACCCAGGGTACTCTTCTCACCATGATAATGTTCCTAGCCAAAATATTTAAATTATGGTGAGAGTGTTTCATGAACCAATGCAAGACCTTGTTCTTCAAGTCTACCCAACCCTCATTAACACCATCCTCCAATACTGGAACATCTCTAAGGATAATAGTATAAGGTGTAGCCTCAGGTGGTAAATGAAGCGAGCCTCGGTGATTGTATCTACGTTCCATTATTTTATCCTGATTTCCAATAGTGGAACATGTAGGGCTTGTAGGGCTTGTTGTTTGACTCTTACAGTCCTTTTATGAATCAGCTCTAAAACATCCATCTCTTTTTAGTAAAAGTACAAAGAGGGCATAGTCCTATATATTTGTACTATTTGATTATGAGCATGATCATAATATTCCCGTTTTATTCTCATTTTAGATGTATTGGCGCCTATTCACAAAGGCATGTAAGAGTATTTAAAAGAGTAATGTCTTTGTTAATCAGCCTCTAGATATTTTTATATTACACACTTATTTTGAGGTAGTTAGCTTGGACAGCGGATTGTTAATTGAAATAAGTGAAATGCAGGGCTATTCTGTTTGCAGTAAAATGAAGAGATTGATACTTAATGATTCAGTGAAGAATTTAGAATTATAGAAAGCACACGCTTTCTGCTGTCAAAATACACATTGGTCCCAATTCACAAAGGTAATTTTGGTTGTAAATGTAGGTTGTCAGCCGCATGTATCTGTTATATGTATAGCAGCAATTCACAGAAATATTATTGTCAATCACGGAGTTTGCACCCATAAATTCCACTCAAGGGGTGAGAAAATGGACTTGGAAGGTATTCCAAGGCATGGCTAAGCTCAGGCGGTTTTGAAACCTACAAACAAGTACGTGTGGGCATTTACAAACTCCTCCATTTCCCCTTTCTTTCCTGGAAGGGGTCAGACTTGTATTCCAGCCAAGAGCAGGCACATATCCCAATCTACTGTAGAAAAGGGGATGAATCACCATGAGGAAGAGAATTTTCCTTGCGGAGAAAAAAGTGCGCCTTTGGATAGAGGATCACATTTCTCTGTGCAGAATTCTCTCCTGTGGAGAACGCCACAGAGTGGCGATATGGTTCCGATGGGAATGTTCCACATGTGTTCACAAGGAAATCTGCAGCTGGTTAGCTTTCTACGGGGATTCCTGGGAATGTTTGTAAGTCCTAGAAATTCATAAATCTGCACTAGCACATAGGTCTACATCTTGGACCGCAGATTTGGAACACCACAAAAAAGTATCACGTAACCAGCGCTTCAAAAATATCCAATTTCACATACTACACCGCGCATATCTCACGCCGGAGCAGCTTAAGCGCTTTTTCCCTGCAACACCGTTTGATTGCCCGCGGTGCCACACACCCGACGCCACATTTTTCCACATGTTATGGGTTTGCCCCACCTTACAACCATTCTGGGCAGAAGTACATGTCACAATACTAACAGTCACAGGCCTGACAGGGCTAAACACATGGGAGGCTAGCGCTCTAGGGGTATTCAGGCGACATAAACGGAAAAAAGTGGAGACCCGATTCGCGATATTAGCCCTACTTCTAGCAAAACGTAGCATTACACTGCACTGGCGTTCATCGGATGGTCCCCCGATAGCGGCATGGAGGGGAGCGGTCAAAAAATGGGGCGCGGCCGAGGAAGACACAATCAGACGGGAGGAGGCACGTGGGACACGGCATCGCCCCATATCCATGGAATGGTCGATGCTCCTACATAGTTTCAGACAAACATTAGATACTCCCGCAGACACCCCAACGGCCACTCAGACGGCGCTTGATCCTGTCGAGCCCCACGCCATACACGAATCCCCCGGACGGGTACCTATCCCCCCAACCCCAAATGGAACACCACGCTTGTCCCGGTGAGAGAGTGGATCTCGGAATTAATAGACCAGAGTAGATCGGAGCCCTTATCCCAACCCCATTTTCCCTAGTTATATCTCCCCAGTTCTGTTGTGCAAACGGATGTTTCCCCCTCTAACGCCATACACGCATAGAAAGGGTGCACCAGACTGACCCAAGGACTACGCTGTCATATACACAGTCCACTATCATTTAACAGACATACACATCCACACGTTATATGCGTTAAGACGAATAATGATTCAGTTGACGTGATGTTGTCGTGATAATGTACGCACTGTACGATTCCGTAATGTTCACTGATGTTGTACAATGTAAAAAGTATACCCTATTCGAAAGATGCAAAATCCAATAAAAGGTATATTAAAATAAAAATCTTGGACCGCAGATTTACAAATTTCTTTCTGAATTGGGCCCATTCTGTCTGTAGAAGGGAGGGGCTGTGGAATCTGTGTTCTTGAAAGTGCATTTAACAATGGGCAATTATTGAAATTAGAATGTTTTAGTTTTGTTTACCCTTTTTGATTATATTGTTGATAAAACAATTGACAGTGGTGAAGGAAAGTGGGAGTATGTCATTATATGGCTGCAGGCTTTTACTGAATTTTTATCGTGTCACATAATATGCCATATATTTTTGCTGCAAAGTTTGCAAATTTTGACAAAAATATGAGTTCTACTGCAAATGAATCAAAATATTATTGACAGAGAATGTGGTGCATAATGTTTCATGATTTTCCTCATCTGACCCCTTAATTTAAATATTCTTGCCACATAATTTAGTGCTTCAATGCTATATAATCCTAGTGGACATGACAATGGGAGAGTTCCATAGGGCGGTTGGAGTCTGGCAAAATGATATGGTGTGTTTTGCATTTCGCACTTAGTGGGAAGGGTATGCCCAGACGTGGGTCCCGTGCTCACTACGCCACTGGAGTCAAGCTATCCTGGCTGATGAAGGCTGATAGCCAGAAACCGGTCCTAGGATGCTTGATTCCGGTCCAGGGAAGACATGGCTTGGCAGTTTGGTCTGGACTGTTCCCATGAGGCACAGGGTCAAGACTGATTTGCATATGGCTATGTCTGAACTGGGGTGGCGTGGTGAAGCAAAATAATGATGGATTAAACCCAGATCTGTGACTGGGGGTGAATGTTTGCCAATGTGCAGCATTCCGTCCATCATCTTGTGTGTTTTGCATTTCGCCCTAAGTGGGAAGGGTATGCCCAGACGTGGGTCCCGTGCTCACTACGCCACTGGAGTCAAGCTATCCTGGCTGATGAAGGCTGATAGCCTGAAACCGGTCCTAGGATGCTTGATTCCGGTCCAGGGAAGACATGGCTTGGCAGTTTGGTCTGGACTGTTCCCATGAGGCACAGGGTCAAGACTGATTTGCATATGGCTATGTCTGAACTGGGGTGGCGTGGTGAAGCAAAATAACGATGGATTAAACCCAGATCTGTGACTGGGGGTGAATGTTTGCCAATGTGCAGCATTCCGTCCATCATCTTGTGTGTTTTGCATTTCGCCCTAAGTGGGAAGGGTATGCCCAGACGTGGGTCCCGTGCTCACTACGCCACTGGAGTCAAGCTATCCTGGCTGATGAAGGCTGATAGCCTGAAACCGGTACTGGGATGCTTGATTCCGGTCCAGGGAAGACATGGCTTGGCAGTTCGGTCTGGACTGTTCCCATGAGGCACAGGGTCAAGACTGATTTGCATATGGCTATGTCTGAACTGGAGTGGCGTGGTGAAGCAAAATAACGATGGATTAAACCCAGATCTGTGACTGGGGGTGAATGTTTGCCAATGTGCAGCATTCCGTCCATCATCTTGTGTGTTTTGCATTTCGCCCTAAGTGGCAAGGGTATGCCCAGACGTAGGTCCCGTGCTCACTACGCCACTGGAGTCAAGCTATCCTGGCTGATGAAGGCTGATAGCCTGAAACCGGTCCTAGGATGCTTGATTCCGGTCCAGGGAAGACATGGCTTGGCAGTTCGGTCTGGACTGTTCCCATGAGGCACAGGGTCAAGACTGATTTGCATATGGCTATGTCTGAACTGGGGTGGCGTGGTGAAGCAAAATAACGATGGATTAAACCCAGATCTGTGACTGGGGGTGAATGTTTGCCAATGTGCAGCATTCCATCCATCATCTTGTGTGTTTTTCTTTCACAATGAGGCAACTGTTAGTGATATCTGTGGTTGATGGTACTTGATGATTATTTGGAGTATCATCCACAAACATTTGAATTGTGATGTCCCACCATGAGAAAGAAGTGTTATTCAGATACAAAATGGTCTTATGAACTGAGGGCTAGAACCTTCACCACCTCTGCTGACAGATATCACTGCAGTACAACATTAAGATACAAATAGAAAAATGATTGTTGGAAATGGTCCCTTCTGCAGGGTCAGCCCCAAACTTTGTGCCTTCCTCCTTCCCTTTTTGCTGAGTTAATTTTTGTTGACTTTAGGAGTCTGTGCACTTTACAACTGCTAACCAGTGCTTAAGTGCTTGTGCTCTCTCCCTAAAACGAGGTGACATTGGCTTATCCACAATTGGCATATTTAATTTACTTATAAATCCCTAGTAAAGTGCACTACATGACCCCAGGGCCTGTAAATTAAATGCTACAAGTGGGCCTGCAGCACTGAGTATGCCGCCCACTTAAATAGCCCTTTGAACATGTCTCAGGCCTGCCATTGCAGAGTCTGTGTGTGGCGCTTTACACTGCCATGTCTACCTGGCAAGTTAAACCTCTTGTCAGGCACACATTTTCCTTTTTAATACATATAAGTCACCCCTAAGGTAGGTACTGGACAGCCCAAGGGCAGGGTGCAGTGTATTTAAAAAGGAGGCCATGTACTTTTAAGTTCTGCATGTCCTAGTAGTGAAAAACTCTTACATTTGTTTTTCACTACTGCAAGGCCTATCTCTCCCATAGCATAACATTGAAATTACCTTATGAATAGGCTCTGTCTTGTTGACACTCAAAGCGCTACATACCACCTCCCCTCCCCCCCCCCGGTAGTGAGTCTGGAGTCACGGCAGGAAGGGAGGACCTCTGTGCTTTTCAGAGACCCCTCTTTGAAGCATCCCCCACTTCTAAGGCACAACTGGGTATAAGTACTGGACCTCAGAAACCACCACTACAGTACACTTCTGGACTTGTGGATATTCTGCCAGGAAGAACGACTGCTGTGCTGCTGAAAGGACTGCCACTCAGCTGCTACTCTGAAGGAGCTGCTGCCTTGCCGTGCTGACCTGCTACCTGCTGCCCTCTTACCTGAGGAAGAAGAACTGGACCTGGAACCCATCTTGAACCCAGGACCCCAGAGTGACTCAAAGGGCTAGTCTGCTGGCCTCTTATCTGATCCTCAGGAACATAGCAGGCTTCCCGCAGCTCCTGCACCCATTTTCAACAAGCTCCTGACCCCCAAGAGGCGCGTCTCAGGTCCTGGGCCCTTGGAAGTGGTTTTTGGCTCCTTAAATCAAGCTTTTGGGCCCATTCGCTCTGGAACCGCGCCACTCATACAAAGGATCAACGCAAGCCGCAGCAAGTTCGTCTGTTCGCACAGCAAGCATCGTCCACCGGCGTGCACCACAAGGCTCCAGCCCATCCTCCCACAATACCCGGCCTGATGTTCGCACCACGCCGACCACCGCCAGCGACGCTCTCCTTGCTTCCATGAACGGGACTCTTGGCACAAATCTTGAGAAGGTAAACCTGCAGCGGGATTTATCTGGGACTGTATCCGACCCATGCTCATTCGCGGTTGGCTTGAACTTATGGGTTTGACCCGATCTAGCACAACCAGATATCTCCGGTCGGTGCATTATGGTTTTCGGCACCATATTTCAGTTTATTCTTTAAAAATTCATAACTGTGATTTTACTTATTGGATCTTTGTTCATTAAATTAAGCTCTATTTGTCTAACCTGGTGTGGAATCTTTTTGTGTGGAGTTTTCACAGTTTTACTGTTTGAAGTATTGCGCAAATACTTTACACATTGCCTTTTAAGTTAAGCCTGACAGCTCTGTGTCAAGCAACCAGAGAGTGAGCACAGGTTAATTTAGGGTATGTTTGAGACGTACCCTGACTAGAATTGTGGTTACTATTTGACCAGGGCTTCCACCCCAGTCAACTAGGGACCCAATTTCTAACAATGATAAAGAATTTTATGAACTTACTTCCCCAACAAGTTGATTAAACTAATACTTGAATGCAAAAGTCAAATGAATCAGCAACTATTTTGACTCTTACCTCTTTACAAATGGTATCAAATGTGTTATTAATGTAAGAATTAACTTGAGTTTTTGTTCAGTTGAATGTTCAATTGAAGTGGAGTCATGGGCATTCAAGCAGTACTTACCACCTTCATAAAGTGTTTTGATTAATTATTTACTATTGTAAGTTTATCCTCACAATGGAAACTTCATTCATTTTTTGATCAATTTCCACAATGTGGATGTTCCCAAATTACAAGTAATGGTTATTTTCAGCGAGTTCCTGAGGATAACAAAGAGTAGTTTTAGCTTCATTGTAGATGTTCACTTTGATGGAAGGAATGGGATAATATAATACTGAGGTAGTTCTTGTACAGTGATTTCAATAGAACACCACAGCATACCATGAGGTGCAAAGTGCCCCTCACAAATGCAAAGCCATGTCATCCTGATTACCTTGAAGGTAAGGGGGAAGGCAGGCTGCAAGTGCATTGGCTCCCACCTCACCCCCATGGAATATTGGAGAACGTCGCCCTGTACACGCCATAAATTAACATAAATAAGTACCCTAAATTAGGAGAAGTAGTGTGTCCCTTTTGATAAGCAGTAGTGTACAGGGGTCTTGCAATGTAGGTAGTGAATATTTCTGTCCTGTTGGGGTCGTGCATTCACCTGTAGCCCCTGGTGCCGCCCAGGTCTCCTGTTGGAAATTGGGATACTGATTGAAGGAGTGAAACCCCACTCAAGCAGCAACAAAACCTCTGTTGGGTGAAACACAAGCAAACTCCAAATTAACCTGTGCTTAACCCTCTGGTAGCTTGGCACAAAAGCAGCCAGGATTAACTTAGATGGATGTGTAAACTATTTATGGAGCACTTCAAACAGTAATAAAGTGAAAACACAACACAAGAAAAATCCCAAACCAACTTAGAAAAATAGAGTAAACTGTAATAAATTATCTGAGATCAAAACAACAACAATCCAATCAGTAGAACCAGAGATATGCAAATGTAAAGATTTAAGGGGAAACAGTGCCTAAAAGCACAAAGCACCAACTGTGGTTATCTGGTTGCGCAGGACCAGAACAAAGTCACAAGTTCAGATCGACCGCGATCGAGCATGGGATGGATATAGGGACCAAGTTAGGGCATCTGAACAAATTATCTTAAATCCTAGTTTGCGGAGATTGAGAGATTATATATCGAGGATGCGTCATGCAGCGGCGGTTCTGAAGAGCTGTGGGGCTGCGATGCGGAGTCCTACATCATCATCAAGAAGGCCGTGGACAAAGGGCTTGCGATGCAAAGTTCTGCACTGAAGATGCACACCGGCGGATTCGATGAAGCAAAGCCCTACATCGTCGTTGAGGCTGCTGTCGACAAGGGGCTTGCAATGGTATGGCCTGCGTCGAGGATGCAGCTGTTTCAAAGAAGCTGTGGGCTTCAATGTGAGGTCCTGCATCATGGATGTGTTGCGTTGCCGCGGTTTTGAAGCAGCTGAAGGAAGATTCATTGTGCTGCCTTGGTTCTGGTCACAGGACCATAGTTGGGCTGGCAAAGCACCATTAGGCCCATTGCCCAGGGTTCAGGAGTGGGGTACCATCACATGGGATGTAGGACTCACAGCAGACAGAGCCTAGGTGCTGGGTTCAAGATGGTTAGAGACTTTTGTATTCCTGAGGCTTTGATCCAGAGGCCAGCCAACTAGTCCTTTGAGTCAATCTGGTGGTCCTGGATTCAAGATGCAGGTCCAGTCCATTTTACTCAGGCAGCAGGGCAGCAGAGCAGCAGGACAGCAGAGTAGCAGTCCTTCTTGTAGGGCAGCACAGCAGTCCTTCTGACAGTAGTGACGGGTGGCAGTGCTTAGTGGCGGGGCAGTTCGGGGGACGAACAACAACAAAAAACAAATAAAAAATAACTTACCTGCCACATTGACGCTCTTCTGCTCCTCACCAGAACAGGCTCCCAGAATTCCCTGAGGCCAATCCTAAAGCTGTATTTATCTTTAAAAATCAGTAAAAACGGAAAACAGGGAGCCTTATTTATTATTTATATCTGGTGCCCACTTTGAAGACTGGAATGGTTCTGGTGGTTTCTACCCCCGAGAGGTGCTTGAAATTTCCTGCCTCCCTGCCCTAGCTCCAGGTTGTCCATGGTATCAAAAGACTAATGTCAATACCTTTGTGAGTGTGCTGGGAAGAGCTTTTCTGATATGCAAGTGTGGTAGGTGGCAGCTCCTCTCCCGCAACAAGTCAGAGATGGCCCATTCTGCCAACACCTATTCTCCTTTGTCTCACTATCTGGGAGCAATACAAAAAGAACAACTGCCAGCTACGCCTAGTCATGCGACCAAGGATTAGACTACAGGCACCAAATAGTTAGGACAAGAAAACACCAACTTTCTAGAAGGGGCATTTTCAGAGACGTGACTTACCATTAAAGAGGGTTTTAAAGTACAATTATTTAGACGTCAAACTCAACATTCCTACTTGCCTAATGTTATCCTATGAGAGAGGTAGACCTTGCAACAGTGAAAAATGAACTAAAGAGTTTTTCACTATCAGGACATTAAAAGTCAACAGTACAAATCCAACTTTTTAAATACACTGCACACTGCCCTATGGGCCTACCCTAGGGGTGACTTATATGTATTAAAGCGAAAGGTATAGGCCTGGAAAAAGGTATACTTTGCCAGTTCAAAATGGCAGTTTAAGACTGCACACACAGGCTGCAATGGCAGGCCTGAGACATGTTTAAAAGGCTACTTAAGTTGGTGGCACAATAAGTGCTGTAGGCCCATTAGTAGCAGTTAATTTACAATTTACTAGAGATTTATATGGAAATTAAATGTGGCAATTGGGTGTAAGCCAATGTTACCATGTTTTTAGGAGAGAGCACAAGCACTTTAGCACTAGTTAGCAGTGGTAAAGTGTGCAGAGCCCTAAAGCCAGCAAAAATGAAGACAGCAAAAACGGGAGGATAGAAGGCAAAAAGCTGGGGAAAACCATGCAAAGAATGTCAGGTCCAACATCTTCCATAGTTGAATAAGCTGTGTGTCAAGTGTAGGTCTTGCAGCATCCACCCTTGAATGAGTGATGCAATGACAACTGTGACTACCACAGCCGCAACCTGCCACAAAGCACATTTTGCAATGTGCGATCAGTGGATGATTGCTTTTGCAAAATGCAAACCCACAGTACTAAATGCATCTTTTAACCTTGTGCCCTGGAGCAGAGGTGGAAAATGTTTCCTGTGGCTGGTCCTTGTCAAAATATAGATCTTTCTTCTTTCTAAATGGGTGAAAGTGTTTATGTATGTGAGTGCAGGGCTGGCTCTAGGGCAGGGCGACTGGTGCAGTCGCACCTGGTGCTGGCCTCGGGCGCGCCGTGTTTATAAATAACATAGGTTTAAAAGCACCTGCTCTAGATTTCATAGTGTGTCCTGCAGTTTTTAGGCAACAGTAAAAATGTCAAGCTAACTCTGGTGGTTAATGTTCCTGCTGGAGAGAGATCGGAGTTTTGTCTAGAGGCAGTTTCCACTCATGATGAAGTAGCACAGAGGGTTAATATGCCTTCTGCAAAGAATGTGTACCCAGCGCAAATCACTGACCTGTATTTTATGTGGATCACTCAGGTTACTGCTTTTGTCATAGAGATACTTTTGTTACTTGCAGTTCATAAGTTACAACCCTAATATAACACAGCGAGCTATGAACTGTCATTAAAGACCTGCATGCAAACTGCATGAGATAGGTTAGAACCCTATGTTTTTCCCTGTCTTTCATTATCCTAATGTTGCTAAAAAGGGTTTGATTGGTTAGAAATACATTCTTATTAGTAATGCCAACCCCAATCACTGTGGTAAGTTTTAAATCCTGAGTTTGTGCTTCTACCAAACACTTAAAATATACTGCTTACTAGTATGGATGACGTGATTCTTACACTTTGTAATCCTCAATGTTTTATGGAACATTTCCTTTAGTCTGATTTACACATTTATGATTCATTGACTTTGTATAATGTGTGTGTGATGTAAAGTGCTCTGACACCCTGCACTGGTATGAGTAGCACTATAAATCAAATAAAATGCATGTTAGAGAGGAGCTTTTGAGAGATGAGAGGCACTGGTGGAGCGCAGCAGTGAAGGAATTTGTGGAGAAGGATTTCTTTTTGGAGGAGGAGCACCAACAAAGATTGCTGCACTGGGCACCATCAGCACTAAAGCCGTATGCATGCATGTGTGTGTGTGTGTGTGTGTGAGAGAGGAAGAGAGTTTGGCAGCAGTGACAGTAGGCATGTCATCCAAAAAGCGGCATTTTTGCTAGGACCTAGGTTCTAAATGGGATTCAGCTGAGCCTCCTCGTCTTATTCACTAAGCCTGATAGGTTCAGCCACTGAGAGGATGTGGGACCTGGGTAGCAGAGTAAATGTGCACCAGCCATTGTTGCCTTCCCTGCAAATTCACTGCTTTCTCTGTACATCAAGTCCAGGCACCAGCAGCCCCACGTCTGCCCACTTGGTCCTGCTGCCTAGGTGCTGGTATTAAATGTATCCTAGGGGTACGGGGGCAGGGCAAAAGAGACAATACCTGCATCCTGAGGTCTTGCAAGGCCTAACTCTGTTCCATCTGGTTTGGTACAGCTTGGCCCCATCGGTACCACACCACCCATCAGGATTGAAGGGCCTGATGTATAACTGACTGGCAGTGCAGCTGCTGCTTCACGTTTACTGGTCAATTTCTGGGTGGGGTGAGATGAAGATTTTTTTATGAGGTCTACATGATATCTGTATGTGTGTGTGTGTGTGTGTGTATGTGTTTGCTTGTGTGTATAATTGAGAATATCTATATATACGTGAGTAAAAGTGTGGATTTTTGTGTTTAGATAGAAAAGGCCTGCAATGATTGTGACCACCTCTGGCATAATGGTGGACATCCTTGACCTAATGATGGCCACTCCGTACATAATGGCGACGCTAATCAAAAATTATGGGGCATTCCTATATTCCTCAGAACCTGGGTGTGGCGATCAATACAGAAGTCGTGGTTCTTACAGACTCTTTCTGAAGTGTATATATAGTGCAAGTTTATGTTGAGTCTGAATAAATACCCTTCCAGTAGCCATTCCTGTGAATAGATAAGCACAAACTCAGAATGTGACGCAATACTAGACCTTATCACATATACCTAGAATATCAATGTTTCAGATAAACACACAATTATGAAAGGTACTCTAAAAAAAAAAGCATGACAGCTAGGGGTGGGCGAAATTGGTGGAATTTGGTAACTCCACATTACTCTAGTAACGCAGAGTTCCAGTCAAATTCCGTCAATCGCCGCAAGGCTCCAGAACTGCGAGCGAGATTTGGCGTCCCCTAACGCCATTTACTAATGTGGGGGGTTGCGGTCAGAGGGCTGCTACTCGTGCAGATTTGCTGCAGCTCGAGCAGATTTTCTACCATTAGATTTTCTATCATTTGCAGAGGTCTAGGGCTTACCAGAAAGGAGATGAAACCAATTCAGATCTGTAGACAAAATAGGGAAGAATAAATCCTGGATTAGAAAAATAGCCTTCCATTTTTGGCCAGCACCAGTAAACAACAACACATTGACACACTGCTAGCATACCTCTCCAATAAATGTGGAGGCATAACATTGGGGGAGGGGCTCACCAAGAGCAAATATTAGGCTATATGATCATGTAAAATCTGATGTGGAATGTGCCAAAAATCACAACCCACGGGGTGGATAGTGGGCTAACTCGACCTCATGCCCTGACTGAGTGAATGACTCCCAAGGCAACTGAAAATGTAATAAAATCAAACGACATGAGCTCACTGAAAGTAACGGTTGCTCCTGCCATGGCGATTGTTAGTCGTTCCTTGTATATAAGTGGTCCTGCAATATTGTGTCCCCCTTTGACATTATGGTGGCCCTGCCATATTGTTCCCTTCTTGGCATTATGGTTTTGCATTCATGGCGTAAATGATGACCCTGGTAAATTGTAGCTGGCTTGCATAACGGTGAGCCTGGAATATTCTGATCATACCTAGCATAATATTGGCAACAACAGGTAACTGTGGCTACCCCTGCCTTGTGGTGGGCATTCCTGGCATGTGACTGTGATGCCTCTGGCATATGTATCAGGATCTGTTTGTGAGGAAGCAGGACATGTTAATATTTGATGAAAACGACTAGCTGAGTTATCCAGAGCACACTCATGTGTTTCCTAAAACATAAACTGGCATGAAGAAAAAAAGTAAATTTACTAACTAAAACAAGCATTTGTTTGAGGGAATTGGAATTATTTACCCAATCTAAATGCTGCTATAGGACAGCAAAATATGTTTTTGAAGACACTACAAGCTAAACTTTTAGGAAAATGTAATTCATTTAGCCAATGAAATTTTGTGTTTAAAATGTATGCATTTTAAGAGAAGGTCACGCTGAAGTTTACTGACGACATAGTAGCATTATTATAATACATGTAAAGCTGATTTTTGAATGATGGTTCATGTAGCGTACTGTATACTTACTGCTGATGTCATTTCCTTGATGCCAAAGCAGGGCCAGCTCCTCGACGTGAGTGGAGGAGCGTCGTCCCACTACTTTCTCGCAGTGCGAGAAGCAGAAACATAAAATGGTGTTATGAATACCATTTTATGTTTCTGCTTCTCGCACTGCGAGACAGCAGAAGAGGTTGGTTGGTCAGTCCTGCTCCAAACAAGGGAGGAGTGGCTTGCCCACTGTTGTGGGTGCTGACTGTTTGGTCGGCCCCAGGGCCGACCAAACCAGTCATGCACACTCTTCCATTTTTTCCATGTAGGCTGCACGCAGCCTGCATGGAGAAAACGGCCCCCCCATAGACGCCTGTGTGGTCGGTGTCCCAGCCAATCACAACACTGCCATTGCAGCGTTGTGATTGGCTTAGGGGAGGGGAGGGAGGCATCCTGATTGGCTGCTTCCTGTGTGGAGAGCACGTGGGACAACGTGGGACCAGACCGGAGCGGGCCGCAAAGGTAAGTGTCATTTAAAAAAAATATATATTTAAAATTAGATCCCCCCGCTCGACTCCCTCCCCGCGCAACCCCCTGCCCCTCCACCCGCTAGTCATGCCGGCCGCGACTGTGCCAAAGTGAGTTTGTTGTTATAGCAATTATGTCCTGCCCCACTCTGAAACATTGCATCATCCAGCGTTTTAAGCCGTTTCATGAAATTTTCTTCATTACTACTGTCAGTTGGCTTGCGGCCTGATTTAGAGGTTGGTGGACAGGATACTACTCTGTCATGCACTTGTAGCACGGCAGACATGATGTCCGCCATGTTTATCACAGAACATCCCATCTGCCAAACTCTAAATTAAGCACTTAGGGGCCGATTCCGATCTCGGCCGGTAGGGCACCGAATCGGATTCGGCTTAACCGGATCCGTTTCGGAGCCCTCTTTCCCGACCGATTCGTACGTGCGTCCGGCCGAGCGAGTACGATGCGAGTGCACGCGAAATCGCCGACCGACTTGTTTGCGGGTCCGAAGCGCTCCGACCGACTCGCACGGACACGACTTGCACCGCGCGATGGAGACGTTCCCCGGCCGGGCAAGTACGATGCGCGCCGCGAGCAGTCCGACCGACTCGCGCCGTCTGGCTCGAAAGAGCAGTCAGAGCCGCACTTTGGGGGTCCATGTCGGACCCCCCTGTACGCGTAGCCACGCGAGTCACACACAGGGGGACCCATGGGTCCCCCTACCTGTGCATGTACGCCGCGAGTCGCTTCGAGGCGTACCCGCTGTAGGGGCACCCTTGTTCGCCTCGCACCCATTGGGTCAATGGGAGCCCGCCTACGCGTTGTACGTCCGGCTCCCATTGACTCAATGGGAGTCCGACCGACTTGAGTCCGATTGCATGTGTGCGCATCGTACTCGTTCGGTCGGACTGCCAGAGTCCGATTCGGTCGGAATTCTCTCCGGGTCCGGCTCGGTCGGAGAGATTTTCGGCCTGAATCGGAATCGGCCCCTTAGTCTCCACGAATATTTTAATAAATGGGATACATTAGCTCCTAATCCTTTAGGATCACTAGAACCTAAGTTCTAGTACCCGAGCCTATGAGATCTGTCCAACGAGATGGAAAGCTACAGTCTACTTCCTGAGATCAGGGTAATATTTGATCTTCCCACCCTGCCCCTCTGTGGAGATTCTCAATAAAAACATACAACCAAGGGTAGGTATAAATGAAGAAAAAAGCTTAGTACAGCTTGAAAAATGATATACTACTTTGCCAAATTGTGAGTTTAAACAATTTGAACTGGCTGTAAAGCCTATAATAATTTACCTGCAATGTTTGAGCCCAAAAAAAAAATCAACCCACAACAGTAAAAATCCCCAAAGGAAATATGGACCCTTGCTCATGGTGGCAGTTGCACCCTACCACTTTCAAATGACACCATCCGCCACGTGCTACTAGGGGCAGTGATGCAATCTAAACCCTTCACAGCATTATAAGCCAATTACTCCAAAAGAAAATCGTTTCTTCTCTGACTGCCAATCGATAAATACCAATTGCTTAGATCACCCATACACGAATTGTACTGTGCTAACATTAGGAATATTGTGTAGACAATCGGGACATTGCTACTGCAAGGCAGTACTAGGCAGTTGTCTAGGGCACAATATTGCCTATTGGTGTAGTGAGTGTACCCCTGAAGGGGATGGGGAAAAGGGCTGTGCCAGAGTGAAGACAATTCTGCAAGGCACTTAGGTAATTATTTTTGTTGCTTGTGATTCTAATATGCTTTGAATTTGACTAATGCACGTCTACATGGAGTAGTACATGGTGATTGATCTCTGGGTGTGCAAGGGTAGAGAGTTTGCAACTCCCACTACTCCAGTTTAAGAGATGAACTCAAACACATGAAGGTCAAGAAGCTCTTTTAAACTGAACTTTTCAGGGTGGCAATAAATTGGGATGGACCTTTGCTAAAGATCACGTGAAAGAACTTACTCCAAATGACTGGGCACTACCAGATGCAAACCTCCTTTCCTGTCAATTTGCAGAAGTTACGCAGTGCTATAAAAAACTGCTTCATAAGTAATTTAAATGAAATAAAAATTTGTTTGTGTATGTGATTGTCTAACCAACACGAAAGCTGGTGGAGTGAAATATTTGAATTAAGCTCACTTAGACCTTAGTAAGCTGGGTGGGTGGGCGGATACCCTAAACATCTGCTCTGCAGTGTGTTCTACAGACATCCTGAGGCGCACGGGTTATGGTGTCAGCTGCTCTGTTAAGCACAGGTCTCAGACTTGTGGTCCTCGGAGGATGCTAGTCTGGTCATACAAACAATGCGCTCATTTAGCAGTGTTTGTTCTTATCTTATCTGAGACCTTGACCAACCTAGTTAGCCTCTTAAAAATGGAGTTCTGTTTAGCAAAGCATTTCTGCTGCCAACGAATAAGGATTGTTGGCAGTGCTTACCACTTTCAGGTCTTGGAGTCTGACCTAGGCTTGAAATTGTGCTGTGCTGGCGAGGTTCTCGCCCTCTGGAGCATTATATCGATCGAAGGTAATGGACATCCTGTTTCCAGCTTCATTTATTTCACTTGCTTTTTTAGCAGAATGCTAAACTACTTCCAGTTCACATCCTCTGGCTGCACTGCTCGAGCCTTTAGTCCTTGATAGTGTTGCTTGGATGTAACATTCAAAGTATAATGTTGATGACATATATGCAGGCGCGAGCCCCCTTACATGATTGGTCAGTGGCAGCTATTGGTTGGTTTTGCAGTCACACTTCATAGATATTTGCATTTTGGAACTAAAACATTTGTGGGAAACAGAGCTGGCTTAAATATATAATAAATAATTGCCCTAGAAAAAATGTGAATTCAATGTAAGATGTCATCGGGCCGATTTGCCCACCAAGGGGGATGAAATAATAAACATGCATAAATAGTGAAAAGGGAAAAGAAGGAAAGAGAAGGCAAGGCAGAGGAAGGACAGGAGGAGAAAAGAAGGGGAGGAGTTGAGTAGGGGAGAGAAATTGAAGGAGGGAAGGGGAAAGGAAAGTGGAGAGGTGGTTTTATATTTTTATATATATATATGTAAACCAAAAATGCCCCCAAAGCAACGGGAGGGCACTTGATGGAGCTCTCTTTCAATTACCAGCCTCGCTGCAGCTCGTTTCCCTTTTCCCAAAGATTACTCCACAAAGCCGACGCGTTTCGAGGCATTGCGCCTCTTCTTCTTGGGCTGACAGAAATACACTGCAGGCTCACCATTTCACTTTCTTTTATTTGCATCATTGCTCTTAGTAGGCGTGGCTTCATTAGCCTAATAGTATGCTGGGACTTGTGGTCCTAAATGGTGAGTATTCATGATTGTCCTTAGTAGGTACAGCGCATGAATGTCTCATTTAAAATCCAGATTGCTTCCTTAGTAGGATGGGTGTCAGGAAAAACGGGCTTATTTGATGCCGGAGAGCGCCGTGCTTCACGATGTGGAACCGTTCCACTCCACAGCCTTTTCATCGATTTGGGAAAATGGTGCTCCTCCCCACGGCAAGGGCTGCCGTGTCAATTATGTAAACCAAAAATGCCCTAAAGCAACGGGAGGGCACTCGATGGCCCTCTCTTTCAACTACCAGCCTCGCTGCAGCTCGTTTCCCTTTTCCCAAAGATTACTCCACAAAGCCGACGCGTTTCGAGGCATTGCGCCTCTTCTTCTTGGGCTGACAGAAATACACTGTAGGCTCACCATTTCACTTTCTTTTATTTGCATCATTGCTCTTAGTAGGCGTGGCTTCATTAGCCTAATAGTATGCTGGGACTTGTGGTCCTAAATGGTGAGTATTCATTATTGTCCTTAGTAGGTACAGCACATGAATGTTTCATTTATAATCCAGATTGCTTTCTTAGTAGGATGGGTGTGAGGAAAAACGGGCTTATTTGATGCGGGAGAGCGCCGTGCTTCACGATGTAGAACCGTTCCACTCCACAGCCTTTTCATCGATTTGGGAAAATGGTGCTCCTCCCCACGGCAAGGGCTGCCGTGTCAATTATGCAAACCAAAAATGCCCCAAAGCAACGGGAGGGCACTCGACGGCGCTCTCTTTCAATTACCAGCCTCGCTGCAGCTCGTTTCCCTTTTCCCAAAGATTACTCCACAAAGGACAATAATGAATACTCACCATTTAGGACCACAAGTCCCAGCATACTATTAGGCTAATGAAGCCACGCCTACTAAGAGCAATGATGCAAATAAAAGAAAGTGAAATGGTGAGCCTACAGTGTATTTCTGTCAGCCCAAGAAGAAGAGGCGCAATGCCTCGAAACGCGTCGGCTTTGTGGAGTAATCTTTGGGAAAAGGAAACGAGCTGCTGCGAGCTGGTAGTGAAAGAGAGCGTCGTCGAGTGCCCTCCCGTTGCTTTGGAGCATTTTGATTTACACATATATATATATATATATATATATATATATATATATATATATATATATATATATGTATATATATATATATATATATATATGTATATATATATAAATTCTCAAAACGAATGGGGCGCTCCGGTCAGATCGTGTCTTGAAAGTCTCGGGGTGATTCGTCAAGCGGGGGCCGAGAAAAAAGGGGGGTCCCAAAACGTGTTTTCTCCATGTTAATTTCCATAGGAAACTTTTGTCGCGGCTACAGCCCGAACTGCTGAATGGAATTACACCAAATTTGGCAGAAAGGTAGCTCTTGGTCCACAGTGCACTCTTTGCTTTAAATGGTGTAAATCCGTCCAGTAGTTTTTGAAACATTAAAGGAAAGAGAAATATCGATATCTGGGCGGAGCCTAACCACACATCTCATCGTGAGATCTGATTGGCTGTCTGCACTTCATCCAAGAATTGTTGGCAGCCATCTTGGGACCAATATACATGATAGCACCCTATTAAAATGTATTGTAGTGAATGGGAGGTTTTGAGGGTCACCAAAAGGAGAACATATAAAAGGTGATAACAGACTTTAGTTACATTATAAATCATTTGTTGATGGTACCATGCTAATTTTAGGAATTGTGGTGTGTTATAAGGTGATTTTACCCTGTGAAAAAGCCTTCTACTGGGATATCATGAATCATGTTTGAGAGAAAACTATTTTCTCATGCTTTTCCCATAGAGGTTTGGAAAATGCTCCAGTAGCTGAAATGAGAGCATATTTTCTGTAAATTCACATTATCTTTCTCAGTCATGTGAGAGTGAAGTCAGACATTCTCAGTAAAACATGTACATCCAACAAGGGCAGAGACTGTCAGTTGATTGCTTTGTGTTCTACTGCAGCTTCCCAGAGTGTTCTAAAGAACAACTAGAGCACTAACAGTCTTACTTATGACAAAAGTATGGCACACCTGAAGCCATCTTGATTGGAATATACTGGTAACACTTAAAACATTTAATTTAAAAAGGAACAAAATGAGGGGATTCATTGTGCCACAGAAATTATGATTAGTGCTGCAGAAAGAAAAATTAGGTCACATTTTGAGTGACTTCTCAAATCCTTTTCTACTTAATCAAAAAATTCTGACATGCAGACTGAAACATGCACTTTCAATACCAGCAGCAGACTTCCAGTTAACTTCCTGATGAGCAGTAGCTTCACTACAGTGATCTAGTGAGCAACTATAGTGCTAACATTCTGAATTTATGGCAAATGCGTGACACATCTGAATGCCTTCTTGATGGAATCAAAGTAAAAAACTGAAAGCATTTCCTACTGAGGAGACTGCAGTAAATGAGGAAATTAGGAAACTTCATAACAAATAAGTCTCCCAAGATGGCCACCAGAGAAAAAAGAGCCCAAATGTAGCACAAATATCACCCAGATGTAGCCCATGTATAGCCCACTGACAAAAGTGTGCAAAACACTTTTTATTTTTTGTTTTTTTGCAGGTTTTTATAGTGCAGACCGGTCAGGTATTGGAGCGTTGCATCTTACTTGGACCCCTTATTGCTTATTTTGCACGAAGTACTTGAGATTGATCTTGCAAAACATTGAACTTTACTATTCTGTTGAACTGAAGTTGCTCTGAGCCGGGCTTTGTAACACCCGTTTTTACCTACTGGTTTTAATTAATTCTCATTGTATTGTATTAGGAAAGAGGATTTACTGTTTTTATGTACATTTTTATGATCTATGTTTCTAAATCAGATCGAATAAAGTTTATTGAATTGAAGTCTCCCAAGATGGCCACCAGAGAAAAAGGAGCACAAATATAGCACAAATATCACCCAGATGTAGCCCACGTATAGCCCAATGGCAGAAGTGTGGAAAACACTTTTTATTGTTTGGTTTTTTGCAGTTTTATATAGTGTAGACTGGTCAGGTTTGGAGTGCTTTACATGAGCATTGGTTACATCACACAAGGACAAATTCATTTTGGTTGTAGGCATGGGGAGATTAAGTGATTTGACCAGAATCACAGAATGTCGAGCTGAAGCAGAAACTCCAACCTGGTTCCCCAGTTGCAAAGTCTGCAGCTCTGGAAGTGACACCACACCCTCTCCCCTAAGTGCAACATTTAATCAAGTGGTCAACTGGATAAAAAAACATAAAGATAACAAATTATTTAAAAGTGCTTTGTCGCTATTTGAGAACTCGGAAAATATGTCCTCATTTTAGTTTTTTAGAGCACTAACCATAATTTCGATGCTAATAAGACCCTCTCATTTCTATAATTTCTAAAGGAAATGCTTTAGGTATTACAGTTTTGATTACATCAAGATGACGTCAGGCGTGCCACACTTTTGTAATAAATATAGAATGTTAGCAATCTATTTGTTCATTAGGATACTGTTGGGAGGCAGAGGTCAGGGGCACAGACTCGGATAATTGAAGGCAGGTAGGAGGGTGCAGAGGCAACAATTTGACCACACTGGGCAGGCAGGAAGGGCAGTGACAGCACAACAGACTATGGATGGCAGTGGAAAGGGGGGCACGGGCAACAAACCAACAATGCAGGACAGGCAAGAGAGGCTGTGGCAATATAATAGACCATTGTGGGCAGAAGGAAGAGGCAGTGGTAGTACAACCATACATGCCAACAGACCCGATTCAGCCAGGAAACGCCCAATGTTTTTAAGCCCAAAAGAGCTTTATTTTATCTGTCTCCTGTCTACAATCTCCTCTTTTTCAATGTAAGTCAATGGGGAAAATCAATTCCCCAGTTTTTTTCCCAAAATCTCTCTCCTACCAAGTTCAAAATGTTAGCAAGTATGGTACATTGGATCGTGGAAGGCAGGAGGAATTGGGGTAGGGACATGGACTTGGATAACAGAGGACAGGAGGTACATGGACAGGTGCACCAAGCTTACCTTACAGGGCAGGCATCAGGGTTTGCAGCAGCACAATACACCACACAGGGCATGAGGGACGGCAGTGCAGCACAACAATCCATGGAAAGCAATAGGGAGGGTACAGGACCATGCACATGGACAACAGAGAACAGAGGGGAAAGAGGCAATGGCAGCAAGCTGACTATAATGGACAGACAGGAGAGAAAGCTGCAGCATAACGGACCATAAAGGGCAGGAGGGAGGGATCAGGGGCATTACAATGGAACAGACAAGCCAGGAGGGAGGGAATAGGGGTCTGCACATGGAAAACAGAGGGCAGGGGGAAAGGGGGCAGGGCAGGAGCAGCAAGCTGACCATGGAGGTCAGGCAGGATGGGCACTAGAAGCACAAAACACTATGGAGGGCAACAGTGAGACTATAATGGCATACACACAGACCTGGAGGGAAGGTGGAAGGGGGTCAGGGGCAGCTAGCTGACCACACAGGAAGGTGGGAGGGGCCGTGGCAGCACAGAAGACCATGCATGGCAAGCGGGAGGGTTAGTGGCAGCACAATGGCCATGATGGGCAAGAAGGAGGGGGCAGGGGCATGCACAAAGGACCATGGAGGATAGAAGGGAGGGCACAGACAGGAGAGTTCAGGGGAAGGGGCATCACAACAGACCACGAGGGGCAGGCAGGAGGAGCAGTTGCAGCACAACAGACCAGGGAGGGCAGAAGGGTGTGGCAGTAAAATTGAGCATGGAGGACAGGAGGAAGGGGATAGGGGCATGGAACGTGGACAGGCAGGGTGGAGGTGGCAGGGAGAGGTTACAGTCATCTGACAATGCTAGGCAGGTGGGAGGGGAGTGACAGCTCAACAGAACACTCAGAGTAGGTAGGAGGGGCAGGTCCATGGAACATGGTGGGCAAAAAGGATGGATCAGGGGCATGCACACAGACATCTGAGGGCAGGGGGAAGGAGAGTAGGGGCAGCAAGCTAAGCACAGAGGCTAAGCAGGAGGGCAATGATGGGACATAGAATTGGGCAATGGAGGGCAGGAGGAGTGGACTGGGACATCATGCTAAATGGAGGGCAGTGGAAGCACATCAGACCATGCATGGCAGGAGGGAGGAGGCTAGTGCATGGATTCAGACAACAGAGGATAGGGAGGAAGTGGATAGGGCAGCAAGCTACCTGTTCAGAGAAGGCGGGAAGGCCAGTGGCAGAACAACGGCCACACAGGGCTGTAATGAGGGAGCAGGGGCATGGACTTGGACAATGGATGGCAAGGAGGAGGGGAGGCAGGAGCAGCAAGATTACGCGGGGGCAGCACAATGCCAGGCCAGGCCGTGCTTCCAACCGCCCACCATCCATTGTGATAGGCATCTTACTTAACGTTAAAAAAAAACTAGAAATTAGCTGAAAAAAACAAAGATTAGAGGGAAGTTATAGTTAGACTCAGATTTCACACGTACAAAACCAGGGAAATTCAGCAGTTATAGTTACCTGAGCTAACTATAACTTACACCCCCACAATGCACTGCTTATGACCTCAGACATTCCATCATTCATGACATGGTCAGTGACATCACTCATGACATCACTCATGACATCTCAAATGAGCTGTGAATGGAATGAAACTATAATCGCTAGAATTTTATTTAGGGATGGTGTGTGTATATTAACACCCCTTTTTTTCTTTTCTTTCGTGTAAGAACCAATATAATATGCAAAGTGCCCAGATCAATATGGCCGATAGCCTTTCACTTTAAAGTGATGTGTAGTCCATTTTGTATGTTGATGTTTGCAATCATAAGTATGTTTATTATGAACAAGTCACGTTGACGAAAATACATGTACAGCGGTCACGGGGCAAGATATGCTGAAATGACATTGTGTGCATATTAACACTTGTTTTCTTTTCTTTATTGTATGAATTCCTGAATTTTTTCATTGTGACCAGGCCAATATGACCGCCAGCTTTTTGGATTAATGTAATATGTAGGCCTTTGTTAATGTTGGCAACTAGAGGCATTTGTACATTTAAATAAGGAAGCTACAATGACGTCTTGTAACGTTATCATGGTTCGGACGAGCCAAAATGCGTGGATCGCGTCTTTTCCAGATTAAATACTTCCAAACTACAACCTGAGTGCTGATTCCTTCCTTGTAAGAGTGAGAGGAGATTGAATGCATATATATAAAATTCACTGAAAAAACCACAGGTTTCAGGGACGTTATAGTTCAGAAATTAGCATTTAAAAAACCTTAGATATTCACTGAAAAAACCACAGGTTTCAGGGACGTTATAATTAGTCTGACATTTCACTCGTACAAAACCAGAGAAATTCAGCCATTATAGTTAGCTGAGCTAACTATAACTCACGCCCCCGCAATACACTGCTGATGACGTCACATATTACATCACTCATGACATGGTCAGTAACATCACTCATGACATCTCAAATGACATCACTCATGACATCATCCAGTGACTGTTAGTGTTTCTAAAGAGTTTAAGAATGTGATATATATATATATGATGATTCAGTCAGTGTGTGACTGACTGTATAAGTGAGTGATTATACGTGTCTGGGTGAATGTATGGGTGAGTGACTAATCTGTGTGAATGTCTGTATCAGTCTGTCAGTTGGTGTGTAAGTGGCTGCATATGTTGGTGAATAGGTACATGAGTGTCTATATAGGTTATTGATTGGTTGTCTGAGTACCTGTATGTGTGCCTGAGTGTCTGTGTGTTGTGTGACTACCTGCATGGATGTGTGTGTGGGTGAATCACTGGGTATATGGGTTCATGAGTATGTCTGCGAGGTGCTGTATGGGTGAGTAAGTGTTTATATGGCTGTGTTGGTGAGTGAATGGATGTCTCAGTGGTATATGTGTGAGTAACTGCATATGTGAATGGGAGTATATGTGAGTGTTGGAGTATATAAGTGACTGTATGTGATTGTGAGAGTGGATGTATGGATGAGTGTGTGCTTGTGTCAGTGATTGTATAAGACAGTAAGTATGTGTTAGTATCTGTATGAATAAGTGAGGTGGTGTGTGTATAACTGTATAGGTGCGTAAATGGCATTGTGATTGACTCTTTGGGTTACTGACTAGGTGTGTGAGTAACTATTGGGGAGTGGCGGTGTGTGAGTGTCTGTATGGGTGTATCAGTGCATATAATAGTGGCTGTATTGATGAGTGACTGCATGTATCAGTGACTGTATGGGTGAGTGAGTGGATGTGTGTGTAGACCTAGGAATCAGTGAGAAGGTATGTACTAACTGGTATTGGTGTGTCTACGGTTTTGAGAATGGTAGTCTGCATTTTAGAGTGGGTGAATGAAAGGTTATATTAGGGTGTGAGTAGGTGCATCAGAGATTAAGTGGATGATGTCATCAGTGATGCCATCAGTGATGTCATTTGAGATGTCATCAGTGATGTCACTGACCATGTCATGAGTGATGTAATATGTGAAGTCATCAGCAGTGCATTGCGGGGGCATGAGTTATAGTTAGCTCAGCTAACTATAATGGCTGAATTTCTCTGGTTTTGTACGAGTGAAATGTCAGACTAACTATAACATCCCTGAAACCTGGGGTTTTTTCAGTGAATATATATATATATATATGAACACACCATTCTGCTCCAGCAACGAAGAAGGCACGCACTATATATATATATATATATATATATATATAATTTCTTCTCAGCTCGAAAATAATCTTGCTTTTATAATATTTCGTGTATCCTTATATTCTCTTCTTGCTATGCATACTTCGACGAAGATTTTATTTAAAATAAACCACTTATCCCACTTTTTTCACTTCACTTGAGGAGCTGATGTACAAAGCATTCTGTTTCTAGTGAAAGTGGGTTTTGCATGTCTGTCTCACTACAAAGGCAAAAACAGAAGTCTTCTTATGCATTTTGATCCGTTTAAGGATCTGTCAAAGTTCCCAGCAATTTACACATCAAACTGCTTAACTGCACCCTACAGAAAACCCAACGATGGTTGACCCACAATCACCTCATGCTTAACACTGAATTCCTCTTGATCACACCTCCCAATCACTCTGCCCTTATAGATGAATGACTCAAGCAACTGACTGCTCTTAACTTGACACTTGATAGATTCCACTAAATCACTAGGTATAACTTTGGACAAACACCTGAATATGCAAGATCGTATCAGTACCACTACTAGGGGAGCCAACTACCATCTAAACATACTAAGGAAAATCAAACCTTTCTTGCCCAAGGCTGACTTTCAGTTGGTAGTTCAATCCCTGTTTATCTCACGTTTGGTTTATGGGAGCCCTACTCCTGCTGGTTTACCCAAAATACATCTGGCTCCACTAAGAGCCACATTGAACTCCGCAGCCAGGCTCATCACTGGATCCAGAAGATTCAACTGCATTACTCTTGACCTCAACCATCTAAAATGGCTCCCACTTGAAGCCAGAATCCAGTTGAAGATAGCTTACATGACACACAAGCCCCTTTATCACAACACACCTGTCTACCTGGCCAAAAAACGTAAACTATCTGGAGGTAATCCATCCTCAAGAAGTTCTAACTCCCTACTGCTGAAACCAAAGAAGTTCAAAAAGAAAAAGACGTACAACCGCTCCTTCTCTGGTCTAGTTCCCAGAATATGGAACTCACTACCGCCTGAAACCAGGACACACCCCTCCTCTATCTTCTTCAAAAAGGAAGTAAAAATTATACTGATGACTAGATTCCTTCACTAGTTATCTTTAGTGATTCAGCCTCATCTTTTTCATATCAACTGCTAGGGATCTTGGATCTTCCAAGTTTTTTTGTTTTTTTTGTTCATATACTGTAGCTGTATTTATATGTCATTTTGTTCCCTGCTTTGTCTCTTTTGAATTTTCTCTTATATGTATGACCTGATTGCTACTTGTACAGTGCTCTGACACACAGGGTCATGTTTGCGCTATATAAAATTTGGCAAATAAATAAACCTGAGCCAAATCCCTAGTAGCTGTAGCACACATTAGACAGGCTAAACTTAATGAAAATATTTAAAGCATTTAGAAGTATGAAACAGTTAAAAAAACACAAGACAATAAAAATCCCACTCCAATTTATAAAAATAGAGAAACAATTAATAAGAAACTGATATCAAAACAACAAAAATGTAATAAGGGGAACCGGACATATGACTTTTTAAAAATGAAAGTGAAAATAGCAGCAAAAATCGCAAAGCACCAGCGCTAGTCAATGCTCGCAGTAGTCAGGGACATAGGCACGATTTGAGGTCAGTGGAGCAAAGGGTTAGATGCAGCAGGTGGGTTGGCCCTGCTATGGCCCATAAGAAGGGACACCTGAAAAAGTTTCGAAGTCCCAGTCTGAAAAGGAACCTTGTTGTTTTTCTGAGGAAAATTCTTGTCCACATGGGAAAAACCTAAAATTCAATCAAACGTTGTGGAACTGCCCACAAGCAGGGAAGGGAAATCAAACTTCCCTTTTAACAGTACGTTGTCCATAGCATCATGGAATATAGCAGGGAAAAATAAAGAGAAAATGACGTTAATTCTGGAAGATTCCCCGGCATTGGTCATTCTCCAGGAAACTTGGGCAACAAAGCCATTCGACCAAAATGACTACTTTGTCTATGATAAAGCAGAAGGACAGGTGGCTCGGGGTCATGCCAAAGGAGGTCTAGCAATTCTGATGCATTAGGACTTCTTTTGGGACAAGGAAGTAATCCCTATGGTCAATACAAATATCTAATGCCTAAAGGTCAAATGCCGGCTTATTGCCAAGGACTCTCCAGTTGACCTAATAATTTTTAATGTTTATATTCCACCAGGTCCCTCGAATGATGTTCTCTTGGTTAAGATATTCGAAGAAATAGAAAGGGTGGTGGAAGAGAGAGGTTTCCCTTCAGTCTTCCTTATAGGAGACTTTAATGGGAAAATATCCAACGACCTCATAGATAAATGGGAAAACGAGGAACAAGTAGAAGCCTTATCAATCCCAACTCCATTGTTTCCATCGAGGATTAAGGCAGACAAACGAGGGAAAATTCTATTATCTTCACTCTCTATAATAAATGGTTTCATTCTAAACGGTCGTACAGAAGGAGACATCCCGGCATCCTTTACAAGAAAAGGTAACTTCACCGATTCCATAATAGATTATATGATCTGCAGTCTAGCTCTGCTCTATAGGGTTGAAAAATTAAGTACAAAATTTCATCAAGGAAGTGACCACGCCATTTTAAAATTAGAAACTGAAATAATATTACAACGTTCATCTCCGGGTCATATTATGTATGTACAAAGTAAAGTACTAATGAACCAAGCCCAAAGGAGAATATTATGGGTATCTACTGCGTTTAATAAAATCAACTACGCAATCGATAAGGCAAAAGTATTACAACTCACATATTCCTCTGACCCAATAGCAAATTTTGAAATAGTTCTCAATAAAATAATGCAAGCTTTACAGACAAATCTAAAATATCGGGCGAATGGAGCCACATGTCAAACAAGAAAGTTTTCAGACATAAGAGTCGCCGCTTTAAACAAATTAATACGTATGCAATATCAAAACCCTACTAAGGCAAGGGAATTGGAAATTAAACGTCTAAAAAAATGCCGGAGGAGGGAAAAAGAAAATTTGCAAAAAACACAGCAGGACAAAAATTGGGTAGAAATCCAAATTGCAGCAAAACAAAATAATACTCGCGAGTATTGGAGTTTAATAGCCAAACATACAGGGACAAAGAAATCTTTGCAAGCATCTCCAGTCCCGCCAAGGGAATGGGAAACATTTCTACGTAACCTTTATAAATTAAATTGGAATAAAGAAAATCGGAACTATCCACTGTGTACGCAGATGGAAAATACTCAAAATATTTCTCCTCCAGTGGCCCGTCAAATTGAGTACTACATTAAGAAAGCTAGATCTTCAGCTGCAATGGGCCCGGATCAAATCCCGATGAAGGCACTACAAACTAATCCTGAGGAATGGAGTAAATTTTTAGCACCATTATTTTCACATTGCTACTATACTGGGAAAATTCCCAAATCGTGGAAAGGGAGTTTAGTTATTCCAATTTATAAGAAAGGACCTCGGTTGCATCCAGGGAATTATCGACAGATTGCACTGCTGGATGCAATAGGTAAAATCTTCGCGGCAAGTGTCCTAGACCATCTTAAAGATTGGGCTTTTTCTTCCGGCGTGATCCCATTCAACCAGGCCGGGTTTAGACAGAAACATTCAGTTACGGACAACATAGCGATTTTACAAACTATTATCGACAAATATGTAGTCCGGAAATCACAGGTGGTCTATGCGGTCTTCGTTGATTTTTCAACGGCATTTGATAGAGTGGATAGACCAACACTATGGAAGAAACTCAGAAAACTGGGAATCCCGAAAACTTTACTTTACCTTATAATTTTACTCCACTCTGAAACTTGGTGTCAGGTACAACTGGGACAAGAAAAGGGTCTTACTGGTCAAATTGCTACACCAAACGGCCTTAGGCAAGGTTGCCTTTTGGCTCCCCTCCTTTTTTCGTTATACCTTAGTGACCTCCCGGACAGTTTTCTACATGTAATAAATTTCCCACCGAAGATCGCATTAAGTAATATACACATTATGTTGTCGTAATTTTTGATCTTACCCCCTTTGGATTACAAAGGAACCTAGATGTATTAACAAAATATACAAAGGAAAACTTCTTGGTTCCTAATTCATCTAAAACAAAAATCGTCCCATTTAGAGGGAGAAAGAATTATACAAACTATAACTGGACACTGGGAGGAGAAACCATAGAAGTGGTAAAAGAATACACTTATCTGGGACGGATTTTTAATCAATCATTAGGAAATTCTACCCATTTTCAGCATTTAAATCGTAAAGCAGACATCCATGTGGGAGCGCTCCAATGATTATACCTTTCTTCCGGACAAAGACACTTTCAATCCTTATTACAGGTATATAGTTCAAAAATTCCCCCAATTTTATCGTATGCCCTGGAATATATCCCAATTCCTCAGTGGCATCAAATACAAACGAAAGAAGGGAAAATTTTACGTAAATTGGCAAAGGTTCAACAATCAGTCCCAGTACAAGCTCTGCGTTTAGAATTTTCTCTAGTTAGTTCCTTTGCTAGAGCGATCACCAACGTACTTAGATGGGCGTATAATCTTCTACACGCAGACCAAGGCACTTTAAGATTCTTATTAAAAAAGAGACATTTGAGAGTGATTTTACAAAATATACCCTAAACCAGAACTTGACCATTGCTTTTAAATTATCCAATTGCTCAATTGCACTCTTGAAATCATGGTCACCAGCACAATTGAAGCTCTTCTTGAAACATTTGACGCCGAGGATCAGTTATGACCTGGATATCTTGCACTGCTCTAAATTACATCATTATGAATAGTACGCAGAAGCCATCATATATAAACAGGCTCAACAATATATTCGCTTTTCCTTAAGGCATGGAATTCGGCGGTGTATAATTTTATTGAGGTTTGGGTTACTCCCTTTTAATTCATTGACTTTTAAATGGACTGATAAAGAAAATGTTACCTGCATCTGTGATCTTTGCAATGGTGGTGTGCAAGATATGAAGCACGTACTGTCGGTTTGCCCAAACCCGATATTGGTTGAAGCTCGAAGGCGTTACTTAAAACCAATACAATTTAGATATAATAGTGCATCCGTGCTGAATTTGATTACGCTTTTTAAATCTCCCCAGATGAATTTGTGTGCTATAATTTGTTTAAATTTTTAAAATCGTTTTTAAATTTGTATTGAATATTTTATGCGTATAATTAATAGTATTCGTGATGTATGATATTTGTTGTTCTCAGTAGAGAACTAGATCAAATAAAATGAACTTGAGCCTGGTCAAATACCTTTTGTGGTCAGTCCCCTTGAACCTTTGGAGCAAAGGTTTTGAAAAGTACCCAAACTTATTTTGGTACCCATCCATAGGAGTACATCTCCAAGAGTGTCAGGCAGAGTGCAACATCAAAGTCTAGTCCCGGTCCAGTTGCCATTGGTCAGTTTGAATTCGTCATGGGAAGGTCCTCTTCAGCTGTTTTTTATGTTCCTGGGGATCAGCCTTATGATCCATGGAGATCTTTCTGTCCTTGGATTTCAAATGGAAGTAGTCCAACCTCCTCAGGCCCTTCTCACAGATCACAAATGCTGAGTGTGGTATTCAGTCCTCCTGGCATCTTTTTGCAAGTCTAACAGTGTTCTTAGGAAGGATGAGTGAGGGTCCAGCTTTGTAGGGTTCACCAGCCTATGGGTGGGGGACACCTTAAGACACTCGTAGTTTCTTTCTGACTTATGGAGTAATGGTTACAAGGAGACAGCATAAGTACAATATAATGTGTCAGGGCTAATCCAAGATGGCAACGGTCTTCAGCCACACTAACCTTGAGCTCGGAGGCTGGGGGAGTGAGTGCGGAGTGTACTATGGTAATCCTGGTGTTCTCCCACATCTAATTCTAAAATCCAGTGTGAAGCAAACCCAGTGGCCATACCAAACCTAGAGATAGAAGTCTGGTATGACAAAAGAAGGAACTTTCAGCAACCAGTGAGGAGATACACAAGAATTGTCCTGCCATCCTGGTCTTTCCATTTCAAGTGTGCTAAAGTGTTACTAGTGGCTCAGCAGACCTGTTAGGCAGGATATGACACTGTTCTGTCAGTAAAATGCCCACAGCTCCCACCCTGAATATTCTAATGAACTAAGAGGATTCATCTCTGCCCTTTCAGGTCAGCCTGTGTGCTCCTAGGAAGATTTTCACACCTCTTTCCCACCTCTACCTGGGCTGAGCACAGGCTAAGATTTGACAAAGGCTAATTCTATCTAGGCCTGGGCAGAACTCACTCCGTGTTTCACTCTGTGTAATTCCAAAACTCTCCGGAAATCGACAAACAGGCGGAAATAGGCACGTTGTGATGCTCCCGCAATGATTTAGCAACGGGAGCTCATTTCACACTGAGCACTCAAAGCAAACAGCATCATGCGGTGTTACAGAAGGCTCAGCTTCATACGTTGATTTTGCTGCCGCTCAAGTAAATTTTCAAATCGAGCAGGAACTTTCTGACCGCAACTGCCAACGTTGGAGAAATCTCTCCAAGTGCCCTCCTAACGACCGAAAATCGCACTTGGGGTTGCCAAATCTTGCTTGCACTCGCCAACTTACCGCTTTTGAGCTTTGCATGAGAAAAAACTCTGTCACACGGCGGTTGGCAGAATTTGGTCAGGACAAGCGTAACGCAGAGTGGCCAAAATACCACCAATTCCACTGATGGAGTGGAATGTATCGCTGACCCTTAATGCTAACTAGCCTTCTGATAGCTCAGGCAGGTAAAGGGTTGCTTTGTAAAAGTTACTTTCCTTAGTATTTCAGTTACTTTCCTTAATATTTAATAAACATCTGACTTCCCCATTGAATTGGATTTTTAATAACTGTTAAAAAGAGTGGCCTAATTATTTTTCCCGTTATCGAGATACAGTATTAGTACTAAAAATAAAATTCAGCAGTGATGTGATGCATTCGATTTTGAAGGCAATGACTGTTGCAGCTGCTGCGAGCAGCCGCCCCAAACATCTTTATCATTCCAAGCTTCCGCGAACTGAGGATCAAGCTGCTGCGAACATCTTTACCATGCTTTGTACTCCAAATATTTGGCCATTTTCATCTGAAAGACAAGTCTGTGAAACTCCAATGGCCAATGCATTGTAGCATCTGTGCATTTTATTTTCACTTAGTTCAATAAAAGGTATTAAAACTCGCAGAGTTTGGATTGTCACTGAGCCAACCTTTCTCTACATCTATGTGTAGGTGGAATATTTTAAAGTTATGCTCTTTTAACATGACTTGTTTGCGTGCTATAGGCCGCTTCCGTTATCTCTGTCACAGATGGCCAGCCTTAGCCTGTCTAAGTCAAGGCATCATAGCGCATCTTTGCTAACCCCAGGAGGCTGATTGATCAAGTGAACATTAAAGAACTGGTATGAATGTTTCGTGAGAGTGAAGCACGCAGAGGACCTTCAGCAGAGCTCAGTAATGCGCGAGTCAGAGGGATAATGCTACTTCCGTTGTACCCTTAGGCTGCGTCATCTCATTCACCTTGAATGGGCCTTGGTCTATTTCAAGTGTGGGGACAGGCTAAATGAATACACATCATGGGGTAGCGCCTATGAATGGGTTTTATTTATCACAAAGAGCTTTGCACTTATCGAAGCTTTCATACTGTCACAACAAGGCAACGGCACGAAAAGAGAGAAAGGGACTAAGCTGGAAATCTATTATGGAATAATTAGTTCTCCGAGATCACTGGTGGCCACAGAGAAGTTCACTTCAGGAGAACACAGCAGTAGGGATCATAAATTCATTTCAAAGGGTATGAAGAAAGAGAACTGTAAAATGTTATCAGCAGGAACAGCGCAATACAATACAGACACGATTATGAACATGCTGCTTGGAGTACCAATGCCTGATAAAAACAGAGAAAGGAGACAGGAGGAATCAGCGGCGGCTTAGGAGAAAGCTCTTCAGATCCATTACAGACGCAAAACCTCCAGCGAGCAACAGGACTGACCGGGCTGCACTCCCAACATCCACTGACTGCGCTGCCTTCACAGCAGAAGTTAGGAAGAAAAGAAGCGCCAATGCAAAAATGGCGCAACCATGTTGTATACAACCTATGGCGCAAAAATGTTGTTCATTAGCCTATGGCGCAAAAATATTGTTCATTAGCCTATGGCCCAAAAATATTGTGGGGCAGATTTACAAGCCTCTTGCGCCACTTTTGCATCATTTTTAACATGGGAAAAATGACGCAAAAGTGGCTCGGGGGCCTGTAAATCTGCCCCTGTGCATTTGTCTTTGGCGCAAATAAGTTGTTCATAAGGATATGGCGCAAAAATATTGTTCATTAGGCTATGGCGCAAATATGTTGTTCATTAGGCTATGGCGCAAATATGTTGTTTATTAGCCTATAATATGTCATGCATTCCATATATCATTTCATACATATTAGTAGAAACAGTACAACCATTGTTTCAAAAAATCCACTTGACTTCTTAAAGTCTGCCTGTTGTCTATATTGGAAACTGTTTTGTTTAGTTTTCTGACAGTATTTATTTTTGGGTGATTGTCTCTTTGCTCCTAAAAGAGTGTTTACTGTCGTTGATGGTAAACCTAGCTACATCTAAAATACATTTAGAGGATACAGTGGTGAAGGTGGAGTTCATTTCACTCCTGGCTGTTGCGCAGCAGGACTTTTGGGTATAGCACCAGAATATTGAGTTTTAAATATCACGATACAAAAATATTGTAGCCAGAATATTGACTACCAAAATAACATGAAGGTAAGTATATGTAGGTACATATAGATTTCTTATTTTTAACTCCATGTATATGTAAATTGATGGTAAACATATGTCTTCAAGCTGTGGAGATGGGGAGTTACATAGAGTAAATCTATACTCTCCTATCTATACTTACCTTCACAGTATTTCTGCTTTTAGGATTCTGGATACGATATTTTTGTAACAACATTTTTGCACTGGATAGTCTGACATACAACAGGTTTATATGCTGCAGGATGTCCACTAAGTGGGTCATTCTGTGTCAAAAATCTTTGGAACTGACTGGCTGCCTGCAAGCCTCCCTACAGTGCAGGCAAGAAGTGCATAGAGGGGTGGCGGCCACAGACAGAGTGATGGCATGGGGTGTTTGAAATGGGATCGTCCACAGAGGAGGGTGCCACTCATGGTATTGCTCCATTGACAAGAGGAAATAAATGCTCAAAAGGGGAAAGTGTAGGTCAAAACGAAGAGCAGGACTCAGAAGGGCTGTGGCAGCTGGAACAATTTCCCACTATTTGAAAAAGAAACGTTGGATGCTTCTGGTTTATTGAAGCATGTTTTTTTTTTTTAAACCACAAAACGCCGCGTTCCCCATCTTCAAAACTAAGCATGCCCCTTAGGCTAATAGTGAGTAATGAACATGCCAACAAGGGATTTGTTTAAATACTGCATGAGTACATGAACAACAATGTACACGTGCCACTGGGTGAAGAGCCTTTGCCCTATTAGCACTAGGACAAAAAGAGGGCAACCCAATCTTCCCTTGTGGGCTTGGGTAATTACACTGAAAAATGAACGTGCCAACAAGGGATTTGTTTAAATACTTAGTTATACTAATTAGTCACATACCGATTAGATGATGCTCAGTCATAGCTCGCAATTCAATTGAACAGGATTTTAGTGCAAGAAATACTTATAAAATGGGGAAATATATCATACAATCTCATAGACCGTTTCCTCAGTGTTGGGTCGAACCTAAGTATGTATACACTACCAGCTTACAATTTAATTAAAAGGGACCCGGCCATTATATTTATTTATTTATTTATTTATTTATTTATTTAAGCGTTTTATATAGCGCTTGCCAGACCCGAAGGTATCGGAGCGCTTTACAGCATGGTCGCTTGTAAGATACATAAACATAATAGTATGTACAATGGCTCACGACGTATCACATGATACCGTCGTAGAGCGCGCAGTGTCACTCACAGGGTATGTTATCACAATTGTATGTACAAGGCCTTGACGTCAAAGAGAGCACAACCACTCATCACGGGATTGGACCAGGAGGGGGGGGGGGATATAGGAGATAGTCCTGGGGAGAGTGAGGTAGAGTTCTTAATGTCAAAGTGTTTGTGTGCTGGTGTGGGCAGGCTTCGATGGTTAGGTTGTAGCTATCCATACGGGAGAGATCGGTTGAGGAGGAGGTCTTTGAGCTGCCTTTTGAATTGTAAGTAGGAGTGGTTAGTCCTGATATGGACTGGTATGGAGTTCCAGATTTTGGGAGCATCATAGGTGCTACACTTATATGGCGGCCAAAGTATTTTTGTTACTGGTGCAACAGATGGTGGATAAAACATTTTTTAATTTGTGTGTCTTCCGCTTCAACTTGGTGGTACGGGAGGTCGGTAAACTCTCGATCACTGATCTGTTTTGCCAGTTACGAGAATTAATTTGGCAGCCATATAAGTCTAGCACCTATACAGGACGGGCCACTTTAAATGCAATCGGTTGCTGGTAGTGTATACATACTTAGGTTTGACCCAACACATAGGAAACAGTGTCTGTTTACATTGACAAACAAATATCATAGTCCTGAAGATGGTCTCTTGGATTGTTCCCACATGAGACCGAAACGTCGACACTCAGTCCTTCTTGCTCTTGGGATCACTTTTACTACCCCTACAATTGTTATCTTCATATGAAGAAGGATATTTTCTCAGTGGAGTTAGCAAGTGGACTTTTTAGTATATTGACACATGTTCTTAACAACTAGGAGTTCTGACATATTGTAGTCATTACAGTGTCAATGTACTATGTGTTTGTAAATTTGTTGAACCCCCATGAATGTTTATATTTTTCTAATACAAACCTAGCTGATGCATATACATCTGTCTATATGATTTATTTACCCATTCAGTAAGTATTTCTTGCACCAAACTCCTGTTCAATTGAATTGCGATGCTATGCATCATCTAATCGGTATATGACTAATTAGTATAACTAAGTATTTTAACAAGTCCCTAGTTGGCACGTACATTACTCAATCTAATTACACAAGCCCACAAGGGAAGATTGGGTTACCCTCTTTTTGTCCTTGTGCTAATAGGGCAAAGGCTCTTCACCCAGAGACACATGTACATTGTTGTTCATGTACTCATTCAGCATTTCTTGTGTTGGCCTATTTACCCATGGCATGATTTCACCAGTTTTCTGCAAAATGACAAGGACTTAACGTTTAGGAAAAAATGTAGAAAATTCAGGTCTCTTATTTTGATGAAGCTAAAACCATAAACGGGACTACTACTGCATTAGAAACAAGAACTGGCTAGCACTACTGCCAAGCACTCTTGTGATGGGTGATTAATGGAAGTAATGCAGCAGCTGACACTTGTTTGTGCGCAGTTGGATAAAATAAGTTTGCTTTCCCTTAAACTTGCAATCTCTACATGTCTTGCACTCCAATTCCAATCAGGGTTTGCTTCTTCCTTATCACACAACAATCATCTGAAGTGAGCAGAAAGGAGTTGAGTTTTATAGTATGTCTCCATAATAGTGGTGTAAATGTACTTCTCAGAGGCCAATATGTCCTTCCGAATCTTCAGATTTGACTTTAAATTCTGAAGTATATGATGTGGACATGGACAGAACTTCATAATCCTTCTAAAAGGTCTGAGTGTCAAAAAAATCAGAGGCATTCGTCCATAGGTTACGCATATTGCATACGTGTAGATGGAGGACTTTTTACCATTATTTTCAGGTCACCAGGTATATGTCAGGAAAAGCTTTCAGGAGTCCATTTTTGCATTTGAAAATATACTTTGTTATATGTTTGCATGCAAAAATCCAACCAAGAGCAAATGCACTTGTTAACTTAGGATTTTTTCCACAGGAAAAATACCCTTTCTGTGAAAAATACCTATCCACTACACCCTTGCTATTTTATTGGGTGTTTTCTTCCCCTTCCAAGGGGGGTCAGAGACAACTTGTAAAAACCCACAAGCTTGTAAATGTGTTGGTATTTAAAAACTTACTGGGAATTTTCACAATGTAATACCTACTCTTGCCCCATCTCTCATCACCTCTGCTAGTAGATTTACTAACACAAAGGTTTTTACACCTGCAAAACTATTTTTTAAGAATAGCACAAGTGGCTTTGCACTCATAAAAACTAGATATGTTAAGAATCAGGCCCCTGTTTCTATGAAATTATTTCTCATCTGCAATCTATCTGAGGGTTGATATAGTTTATGAGCGCTGACTCTGTGGCATATTGAAAAGGCAGCAGCATTTTAAACAATTGCATAATTAGCATTAGAGCCACTATTGTCAAAGAAATGAAGGAACATGATTTATCTTTTGCCTATAATACAAAAGTATTCGAACAGGTGATAAAACGTATAAAGAGTAGAATTTCAGTGTGTGAAAAACTCCTATTGCAGATGATTGTATCATTCTAAACAACCTACATAATGTTAAAGAATGGCTGAATTATGCACATACTTAAGGCCCGATTACAAGTCTGGCAGTCCGAGGACCGCCGGACTCGCCTGGGCTCGGCGGTCTAGCCACTGCCGCACCAGCGGTCTGCCCGCCCCATTACGAGTTGGGTGGTCAAACCTCCCTGGGACTGTCGATGCCGCCAGATAACTGCCATTCCCTGGCAGTGTTGCAGCGGTCAGAGGCCACAATATGCTTGGGGGGACCGGTGCTGTCCCACCAAGCATATTATGAGTTTCCTCTCTGCTGGCGGTGTCATGGAGGTTCCTCCTCCATGTACACTGTGGTGAAGAGGAAACAAAAGGTGCCTCCACCGCATGTGGATGCACACAGGGGGGCATAACACACCTGTGTGCATGCACACCAGTTCCTGCACGGCATGGACTTTTGAGTCCCTGCCATGCAGAAACCTTTCGTGGCATTCCCATTGCGGTGCCTTTTTCAAAGGCGCCAACACCTTTGAAAGAGGCACCACCATGGGACCGCCACACCACCCGACCACTTTAAAGTCATAATCCGACAGGTAGCGGTGAGTCTTGGCAGTGCAGCGGTGCAGCAGTGGAATACCGCCTGCCCATGCACCGCCAAAACTCATAATCGGCCCCTTTGTGACGTTTTGTGCTTCTCTTGGGAACCTCCAGTTCCTTTATTAGAGAGCCGTGGACAATCAGATTTAGGCAATGTGGAATACCGAGCAAGTAGAAGTGCTTGGCACCTGCCTAATGGCAACCGCCCATCTTTGACGAAAGCTACCTACAGGCACCCATTTAAGAACACACAATGCACATCAGTGTAACTAAGCAGGAAAGGGAAATTATCACTAAATCCAGAGGGGCTAACACTAAAGGGGAATGGTGAATGAAAGCAAAGAGAACTGGAACATTGAACAAAGCAACAAGAGATACTTGGGAGGGTACAAGGAAGCAGCGGGGATTGATGCCGGAAAGCCAGGGCATCAGAAATATTAATATGAAGCTCCAGCAACCATGTAACTGGGTTACTACACAAAGGTTAGACACTGGCATCCGGAATTTATTGTTTCATGAATCAGCTAATCAGGTTAACAAATAAAGCCCGGATCAGGTTGAGAAATAAACAATTTCTCAAAACAGGTGGCAGAGTTAGTGCACAGGGCCCAGAGAGCCACCAGGAGTGTGTAATTTCACAATCAGTAGTGCAGCCAGCCATCCATCCCTCATATACAGAAACCGCCAGACGTCTCTCTCTCTCTCTCTCTCTCTCTCTCTCGTCTATTAGTTTCAAACGAAGCTGGGCATCTCTGAAGCATTCGTGGTAGTGCCAGGAACTCTTCAAGCGAATACTGTGCTCCATAAAAGTCTTGCCAAAAGATGTCATACCTCAGCTTACTTTGACGTTGAGTAGTTTTTAAAGGACTCTTTAAAGCTGGTCATCTTAGTTCACTTGGATTTCTGTGGATGAAAAGTGAGACTGCTGAGTAGGTGCCACATGTGATTTTGATGACCCACTGTCAAAGTTATAAGTATTTGTGCTTGACTAGCGATGTAAGTGGCTTTAAGAGAGGGTTGTTCTCAGTGGATGGCTCGATGAGTGATTTAAGGCAATAAGTGCTGGAAATGGGATTTGCATGTGTGTGGGTGAGTGCTATTTATGAGTGGTAGTTGCTGTCGTGGGAAGCTCTTCTGAGTGTTGTTTGATGGGTGGGTATTTGGCTTAGAGCAATAATTTTTGCAAGTGGTGGGTAACGAGTGGTGTGATTGTTTTGTGGGACCAAAAACAAGTTTTATCATGAATATTTGCCAAGAGTGACTTTCTGCATGACTGAGTGCGGCTGATTTTGTGAATTTTTGAGGTGCGTGGCATGAGAGGCTGTGGTATACAAAAAAAAACACAAATCTAATAATGGTATAGAAACCAGTCAATATTGATTATTTGGTTATTTAAATGTTATGCACAAATGTACTATCTTGATTGAATACCACATTAAATACACAATTACTCAAGTGTCTTTCTGTACGATAGCAGGCACATCTGTACTATATTGTATGTACCATATTAAAAGCACAATCACAACAATGTATTATAGTGGGCTATTACTTATATTGAAGGTATTGTCTATTATTTATTTTTGCTGAGATTTATAGGGATTAAAAATATGTTTTATTTTGGGAATGCGCATCACCACCCCCAACGTGTGTTTCGTACGCTGATAAAAGTTTACCATGGGATTCTCTGTTGTTGGAATCTTCCAAACGAATGTTTCTTTTCTACAAAATGTAAATCAGCACACCTGCCAAATGTCTCCCTGTCACGTGTGACACCTTCCTCCAGCCCTTGATTTTAGTGAAGAGCACGAGGAAATGAGTGTCAGGCCTAAAGATTACTGAGTGCCTCTTTCCACAGCATTAATATTTAGAGACCATTCCCGTTCTAAGTGAATGGACTACCGTCAGCAGTGAGACATCTCTGTAATTGTTTAGCGAGAATTGAGTCCCAGAGGACGATGCTGAAGGTTGAGTAAACAAAAGGAGTCCTTTGATGGCAGCAGGGCAAGTATGTGTAAAGGGGAAATGAAAGGAAAGAATTTCAAAGTTGAACATCGGTTTATTCAAGGAGTCACCAGCAAGTCTGATCTAATTGCGTTTGTTTTGCAGCTGCGCATCATTTTAGGTTTTGTTGCTTTTTCTGAATTAACACTCAGAAAAGAATACAGATTTTGTCAGTCTTATCTGCTCTTCAGGTAGCACTCAGGTCCGATTCATGAAGCTTTATTTCCATGTGTAGCAGGCACGGCCCGTGGTAGGAGTGCCGGTCGGGCGGTGACGTGGAGCGGGGGAGGGGCAGGGTGGGGGGTAGTAAACTACGGATTAAGGCCGAATACAGGTAAGTGAACATTTAAATAAATAAAACGAATTTCGTTGCGCGCACTGCATCGCATTTGGCGATGCAGCGCTCAGAACGAAATTCGTTTTTGTCCATATTTAGCCAGTTTGTCCATATTGAAAACTATTTTGTTTAGTTTTCTGACAGTATTTGTTTTTTGGTGATGGTCTCTTTGCTGCTAAAAGACTGTTTACTATCATTGATGGTAAACCTAGCTACATCGAAAATACATTTAGGGCCGAATTATGAGTCTGGCGGTCTGAGGACTGGCAGACTTGCAGGGGCGCAGTGCAGGTGGTCCAGCCACTCGCCGCACTGGTGTTCCAACCGCCTCATTACAAGTTGGGCGGTCGGACTGCCATTGCACCAGTGGCACAGCGGTCAGGGACTCAGTAATATGCGGGTGGTGCCGCTGCGGCACCGCCATGCATATTACGAGTTTCAGGACCACCAGTGGTGTCACGAAGGTCTTTCCCCCATGTAAAGGCTAGCGATTCTGAAACAAAGGGGGCCCTACAGGGCCCCCTGTTGCCCATGTGCATGAGGATGCTGCAGAAGGGGCACAACATGTGCACCCCTGTGTCCATGCACTCCAGATCCTGCACGGCATGGACTTTACAGTCCATGGCGTGCAGGAACTTTTTTAGCGTTCCCATTGAGGTGGGCATTTTCTGGGGCACTGCCAAAAAATCCCTCCAGACACAAGGAAACTCATATTCTGGCGGGCAGTGGGCACATGGGTTTGGCAGTGTGGGAGTGGGCCGCCATCGTGGTGGTCCGTACCCGCACTACCAAACTTATAATCAAGCCCTCAGAGAATACAGTGGTGAATGTGGAGTTAATTTCACACATGGCTGCTGCACAGCAGGACTTTTGGCTATAGCACCAGAATATTGAGTTTTCAATGCCACAATCCAAAAATATTGTAGCCAGAATATCGATTATCAAAATAACATGAAAGTAAGTATATGTAGGTACATATAGATTTCTTATTCTTAACTCCATGTATAAGTACATTGATGGTAAGCATCTGTCTGCAAGCAATGGAGATGTGGAGTTATGTAGTGTAAATCTATACTTTACTATCTATAATTACCTTCACAGTATTTCTGCTTTTAAGATTCTGAATATGATATTTTTGTACCAACATTTTTGTACTCAATAGTTTGACATACAACCAGGTTTTTATGCTGCAGGATGCCCACTAAGTGGTACATCTTGTGGCACAAATCTTTGGAACTGACTGGCTGCCTGCAAGCCTCCCTACATTGCAGGCAGGAACTGCATAGAAGGGTAGTGCCCGCAGACAGAGTGATGGCATGGGCAGGTGGGATGCTTGAAATGGGATCATGCATGGAGAAGGATGCTGCTCATGGTATTGCACCATTGGCAAGAGGAAAGAAATGCTCAAAAGGGGACAGTGTGGTTCAAAATGAAGAGCAGAACTCAGAATGGTTGTGGGTCTGAGCAAGGTTGGTTCTCCACTGCCAAGCGGTGCTAGTCCATCCGCAATCCTATTTGGCAGCTGGAACCTATCACCACAAAATCCCCCCAAAAGTCCAAGAATGAACTTTCTAGCTGTTTTATAGGAGGAGGTAATATTATTTAATTGTAATAATGCATCCCAGTTCTTTCCTATGGCACAGCCAACTCTGCTACATTGAAAGTAGCTTTTATGGCTTTTTCACTGTAAAGACGTGTTTAACATTGAACGTTTACATGTCCCACTTTTAAATACATTGCTCCTTGCCTTGTCGGCAATAAGGCCTACTAGGGGTGACTTATAAATATCTAAAAGGAAGCTCTAGGCTTGTTGATTGGGTTATTTTGACAGATGGAATTCACAGTTAAATCTCGAACAGCCCAGCTATACATTGCAGGCCTGCAGTCATGTTTGCATTGTCACTGCTGTGGGTGGCACAAGCGGTGCTGCAGCCCGCTGGCGACATTGAACCTTCAGGCCCTGGGTACACATTGGGCACCAAAACTAGGGACTTATAGGTAAGTTATATAGGCCAATTAGGAGTATGCCAATTTCATCATGAGAGGAAGCACAGGCACTTTACCACTGGTTAGCAGGGGTAAAGGGCACGGAGTTCTACAGCCTGCAAAAGCAGTCAATGCAAAAATCTGGGCGAATACCACACAAACAACGGTTATTTCCAACATTCACCACTGAATTGGGCTTTTAATAAATATTAACAGAGTAGTTCTAGCTGGTCTCAGACCCAGACATACAGAATTATTATTGTAATCTGTGCTCTAGATTTCTCATAGGACAGCCAGGGACTACCACAGTAAAAATAGTGCTTGTGGGCTTGTCACAGCAGGTACGTGGTGACTTTAAATTTCTATATATACCATATTTAAATGCAATGCACCCTACCTTGTGGATTGCAAGGTTTGCATTGAGGGTTATTTTAGCAGGTCGGGCTGCAGATTTAGATTTCCACAGTCAGGTTACTGTGAGACGTCTGAAGCCATGTTTCCAAGTCACACTAGTAGGTGGTACAATAAGTGCTGCAGTCCATATATGACATTTAACTTTTTATTCCATAGTTGTATTTTCTGTACCACATACTATGCCTGTATAAGAAAGTTAAATAAGGCAATCAGGGATTAGCCAATTAATACATGTTTAAGGGTCAGAGTACATTTACTGAGCACTGGACATCAGTGCCACAGTGTGCTAAGTCTAAAATCCAGCAATAAAATTCAGCAAAAAATGTGGGTAACCATGCAAAAAGAAGCATTTTCTCACACAAGCCTTTTGTGCCAACCTTTTTGTACTGTAGGCCTGTTTACACTCCAAGGAATTTACGGTTTATCAGTAATAGGCATGATATTTAGCCAATATTTTTGATTCTCAAAAGAGAGTTACCATTGATCTTACTGAGGGCATGTTGTGCCTCCGAGATTTACCGGAGGAATTGTCAGAGTTATTTCATATGTTTTCAGGACATATGGGTCCATCTTTTAAATTTTGGATTCCAGATACTCTGCCTTCCTAGATTAAGCCAGTAGATTGGAAGATTTTGGACAACACAGTTCTGTATTAAGTAGGAGTAGGAGGAGTGAGTAAACCCTTGATTAACATTTGGTATTCATAATGAATCAAAACTCAAGAAATAAAGGTCCTATTATATTTATTTGTTTCATATTCATACATAGGACAGCATGAGAACTCTAAAGCCATCCGAATGGATTTTATCTGCTGATACAATAGGAGTTTCTGCTTAAATGTCTATCAGTAGTGTTATCTTATCAAGTTTGGATTAATGGAGTATGGGTAAGATACATTTGTCTTTCCATCACCCTCCTTTAGCTTGTTCACTGTTAGGTAGTCTACCATTTCTTATGCTTTCCTTGTTTTTAGTTTCTGCTTCTATTTTTTAAACTTTTAGGCTGTGTGTGTGTAACAGCAAGGAAAAATGTCTGGTAATTTGCGGAGGATAGTGTTAGTTGGTGGGTTATATGGCACAATACTGACCACTGAAACATCAATTTATTACAATATTGCCCCAAAATATTTTTTCCAAAATATCATAATCCTGCACATAAACTAGAAGTACAAAAATATCAATAACAAAAATATAACGCTTTTAACAATATCTAAAATACTATAATATTGAACATAAAAATAAGGTATAACCAAATATTGTTAAAAATATAGACATAAAACAACAAACATTTTGAAAACAACAATGCTGTCTACAAAAATACAGCTTAAATAAATTAAAAAGAAGAGAAAACAATTAATGTTAAACTAATAATTAGTTTAGAAGCACCAAAATTAACTAAATAAACACTAAATAAAAAAATCTAATTATATTTAAAACCACATTTAATGAACAACTTAACTAAATATACAACAATTTTAAGTTCTTAAACACCAGAAAATAATCTAAAACTAATAAACTAACATATATATACAAAATATTAACTAGAAAAATTATATTAATTTATATAAATGCAAAATAAATAACCTTAATATTTACAAATATATGTTACAGTTAAACATAAAGCTTAATTAGCATCCATCAAGTAAGGAACAAACTGCCATAAAATTCAAACTCTTAAACTAATTAAAAATGCACTATTCAAAAGGAACAGAAAAATCACCTAAACCTAGCACCAAAAGTGCTACACCTACAAGAAACTAACAATGCCAGATTCTGCATTTAAATTCCAGGAACTACCCTGCAAAAAACGGACCATCTACATTGAGAAGTAAATAAATGAAACCCATTAACTAAAAATCAAACCAAAGTATTTGACTAACGTTTACCTTTAAATAAACTACTAAAATACATCTTTTTCTTATATCTTTAAACTTTAGGTTACCTTACAAGATTACAAACAAGAACGCTGTCCTGGTCACCAAAAAGACCAACTTCCAAAAGTCGACAAACAGACTGACAATGTAAGTAAATATAATCAAATGTTTAACTACTCAAAACCTGTTAATGTTAAAAACAATCTAAAAACCAAACACTCCTAAAACTAGAGTAACTATTGTTTTAAATGTGAAACTAAAACAAACCTTCTCTAATAAAACAAAACACCTGATCCACATCTGGACTGAACACAGCAAAGATAAAAGCAGCAAGTTAAAAGGGTAGCATACATATAACTACAAAATCTAAACAGTGAAAATGCTTTTACAACTGTTAGCTGTAAATTACAAACATTTTGAATGTAAAGCAATAAATATTCTAACATTTGCAGATACAACGTCATAAATGGCCACGTACATCACCTCCCAGAAAGGCAAGATATTATTAATGCACATGGAATAGGCATATAGCCAGTAGAGCATAAGCACCACAATATAAATAGGAAATGTACAAAATACTATGCTAATGCTTGTTATGGAAGGGCTACAAGTAGAAATTATGATTTAATTAATGTTAGGGAGCACAATCACCCCCAAAATATAAGAGAGATAGAAGTAGAGAGAAACAAGCACTAGCTCTCAGGAACCTACAGCAAGAATTAACAAAAATATACTCCCCAAAGTTCCTGAACACACCACAGGGCAAATGCCTGGAATCCCCAATTTATAAAGATAAATTGCATGAACTAAATAACCCACAAGAGAAACTCCTTCTGCCCGCTGAAGATATCGAGATATACACATTCTTGAAAATCTAACCAATACGCATTCTAAATAACCCTTATTTTTGTACAACAATAAAAATAATGACAGGGGAATAATAATATAAGCAACATAAAATAACCTCCTCATACAAAGGAGGCAAACCGATTCAGGGAGGATGGTTGGCAATTTTAAATTATGCCCTCCACCATTCACACACATATACACTATACTTGGTGAATAGCATAACAGTAGCATACACCCAATCTACACTCTGCATCCCAACTAGAGAATTACTAAGACATTTTAAAATAAAAACAATAATTACTTCCCTCAAAAAATCTTAATAGACTAGAATCTCCCTACTACCAAACCCACACGCAAAAACAAAGTCCTCTCCATTTTGAAGACACTTGGGTAGGCAGACTGCACAGTTCTGGCCACAGGTGCCAAACCAAGTTTCAAATACCATGGTGGAATGTCTATGAAAGCACCATGTTCCAAGAAGCCAAAACAGAAAATGCAGTGGAATGATGGCACGATGTCTCCCAAGCCACAATAGGCCAAATATATCCTACCCTATAGCAATTCCTAGAAATCTTGTAAATAGAACAAAGCTACCAAGAAATAAGAATAGTACAATCTTTAACACAAATTAAACCTAAAACAAAATGCTACAATGCAAAGTAAAAGTACTAATAAATATGAATAGGTCTCCACTACCTAGAAAGCATGTCAAAAACACTACTATAAACCACTTAAACAATCCAAATTTAATTCATATACAACATAAACCAACAGAAAAACAATACAATATATGTATTTCTATATATAATAATATTTACATTACTCTTATTAATCAGTGTAAAATAAAATGTATATTTAAATAGCATGAAGTAACACTGAAAAATAATAAATAAATACATTCACACAATGAAACACAATAACACATATTTTGGAAATCCATAGCAGCAAACATAATATAAGGAATACATACAATACACAACATTGACAGTATTATGCAAAACAACAACCTTGGCAAACATTTCCCATCAAAATAAAAATTACAACTAACTTACGAATTTTTGGCTGATGTCTACAATACTTCTCCAATCTACCAAAAACAAATCCAAAAAAATAGAGAATAAATTACCCCCCAAAAAATGGCTTATGAAACCATAAATGGCCCCAAAAATAGAAGTAAAAAATGTTTCTGGAAAACCAAGAAATAAAAGGAAATTAAAAAGTAATATTGGTTAAAATAAAACTAAAATAATTTCTTTTAAGAAAACAAATCCAAAATTAAGGAAACTCTTCCGCTCTTACCAAAAGGAATGATAAAAACACAATATACCTACCCTCAAATAACATATACTCAAAAAATCATAAAAATAAATAACTAAAGTAACTACATTACACATAAAACACAAACTAACACAAGCCTACACCACCACAACAAACCAATACACTATTCTACACTAACTACCCCACCCACATGCCTGCTACCCCCAAATAATAACTTAAAAGTACTCTTACTCGTAGAGCAGCAGCAGGGAATTTGACCAACAGGAACCAAACTGGCCTAACAAGGATGTTAATAGACTAAAAAATATGGGTTGCGGTAAGAAAAAGCCTACTAATTGGAAATTAAAAAAGACTAAGGGGCTGTTAGAAATGGGTGTCTCTATTTGGCAGAGATAGGTAACCTTGTCCAATTAGTGACCCTTGCTTCTAGTCAGGGTAAGGGGGATACACACTTCAGATAACCCCTGCTCACCCCCTGGGTAGCTTGGCACAAGCAGACAGGCTTATCCCAAAGGCAATGTGTAAAGTATTTGTACTAAAAACACACAGTAATACAGTGATAACACCACAAATGGACACCAAACCAGCTGGGCCGGCTGCCATAAATGAGGGGTGATGGACCGGGGGATGTCACACGGGTGGGGGGGGGGGTTGTGCGAGGGATTGAATATATAAAAGAAAAAGAAAACTTACCTTTTGCTGCTGGCCACTCCGGCGTCGCGTCTCCTCGTGCCGCATCTCCTTTTCCTGCCTGCCGGTTCCAGCAGCCCCTGTGACAGACTCCCTGTCCAATCCGCAGCGCGGGGATTGGTCTGAGCAGGCAGAAAAGACGCCCTACTTAGACTAGGGAGTCTGTGGGATTTCTCCAGCCCAGCAGCTCAATGCAGCCGGGCTGGAGAAAACCAAAGTGCGCATGTGTGTTTTCGTCAGCCTGAGACGGCCGGCCAAAACACATACGCGCACTTAGGGAGTGGAGGGCACTATCACTCCTCCTCCCCCCTCCCATACCTCAGCCCGCCCCTCCCAACAGCGCTGGCTAAGAGCCGGCAAATGTAAATTAAACGATGCAAGAACATAATTTTAATTTACATTTGCTGGCTCTGAGCCAGGCAGCGGGGGGACGCTCCTCCACCATAGGAGCAGCTACTGCACACCAGTTTAGAAAAACAAAGTATCTTTATCTAAACTCAACAAGACAAAAACAACAAAAATCCAACATACATGTAATAAGAATATGACTTTTCAAAGATTTCAAGCAACTGGGTCCATAGAAAACTATGGATGCGTGATTCTACACAAAGTACCTGTAGATGAGTCAAAATTCACAAGGCCAGCCAGCCGCAGAGAAGGGAAGCGTTGAGAAACAAAGAGATTTATCAGTTCCTGAGACCTTGGGGAGGCGATGCAACAGTTCTGCTGCACGCAGGAGAAGTGATGCGTAGAATCCGGACTGCAGGGGGAATTGATGCGTCGACTACAATACGGTTCTGGTCTGCGGGTGATGAGTCGGGAAAACTTGCCGCACAGGTGTGATGCATGGAAATCCAGGATGCATCAGCGATCGATGCGGTGGCAGCAAGCGGCGCTGCGTCAGTTTCTTCAGCCATGATCTCATGATGCATCGGTTCTTGCAGTCGCGACAGGCACTGCGTCGTCTCTGCAGCGGCTCAGCGGTGTGTGGTTCTTCTCGCACGGCAGTGCTGCGTCGGGAAAAACAGCAGCAAGAAGGGCGATGCGTTGATTTTCTGAGCTCTTCAGGTTTCTTCCAGCTCCCAACATTGGGAACAACCTCCAGAGGCCCCAAACTAGAATAGGCACCTCCTGGAAGGTCAGAACTCTCAGCAGCAGAGTTCAGGGGAGCTGGGGGTGAAGTCTTTGTGTCCCTGAGACTTCAGAATAGGAGGCCAGCACACACAGGCCCTTGGAGATTCTTCTTCAAGCAGGTTCGCAGTAAAGTTCCAGTCTTTGTCCTTTCCTTGGCAGAAACAGCAACTACAGGCCAACCCAACACAGCACAGCAGACAGCAAAAGGGGCAGTACTCCTCCTTACAGCTCTTCAGCTCTTCTCCTTGGCAAAGGTTCCTCTTGAGCCCAGAAGTGATCTAAAGTTCTGGGGATTAAGGTCTACAAATTATATCCCATTTTGTCTATGTTCTCTTTGTGCAAGGGTCTCTGAGCCCAGTCCAAACCAGTTCTGCCCTCACTGGTGCAGTATGAACACAGGGGGTGGAGACAGCATTGTGGAAGGGAAACAGGCCCTATTCAGGTGCAAGGAAATCTCCTCCTACTACTCTAAATGCAGCCAATACCCATTCCTCTCAGCTCTGAGCCATCCAGGAAGGGCCAGGCACACCTCAAACCCCCCAGTGGCTGTCTACTGTGAATGCACATCCCCAGCCCCTGACACTCCAAAACCAGACAGTCAATCCACAAACAGGCAGAGGCACACAAAATGGTTAAACAAGAAAACTGGTTGTAGCTTCAGCTACTGTTAACCTTTTGGGAAAGACAGGTTAATAATGGTGCTGGACACCGGTTCTCCCGGATATTAGTCGTTTTTACTGTTACAACGTACATAACGTAAGTTTAATTAGTCACTGGGCTGAGTTACACGTAGGTTAATTGGAGTGGGGTATTAGAGATTAGCTTTAGCTTTCCTTTTGGGGTGGGTTATATTCGGTTGGAAAGGTTTTTTTTTTAATGAGGTATTCATATAATATATTGATTTTGGGTTTGAGGGGCGAATAGGTTTTTTAAGGGCTACTTGATGGTTATGATAAATTGTGTGAGCACAATATGAGAGTATGTCAATGTCTACAGTATTATGCAAATGTTCACTTTTGGTATAATGCAATTTTTGCATATAAGCTCTCTGGTGTTTAATGTGATAGTACCTGTAAACATATATTAAATGTTTGTATTGCAGTTACCCCTGACGAAGGGAAGTTTTCCCGAAATGCAATGGACTTTATGATCATGAAAATATCAGCATTGCAATTTTTTTATGGAATCATCAAATTAAGAATAAATCTGTGGAAGAAGACTTGAACATGACTGACTCATTTTGTTGTATTACTTAAGTACTTTTTGAGAAAAATGGATGAAAATGGAGATAAATTAAACTGTTTGAAATACAATGGCCTTTGGGCCGATTCCAGGCTGTGCATCCTGTACTGGTGCAGTTTAAAACTGCACCCAGACACTGCAGTGGCAGGTCTGAGATACATTTTCAGGGCTACTCATGTGGGTGGCACACTCAGTGCTGCAGGCCCACTAGTAGGAATTTCATTTACAGGCCCTGGCACGCTCGGTGCACTTTGCTAGGGACTTACCAGTAAATCAAAAATGCCAATCAGGGAGAACCAACTGTAATAACATTTTACACAGGGAGCACTTGCACTTTGACACTGATCAGAAGTGGCAAAGTGCCCAAAGCATCTAAGCCAGCAAAAACTAAATACAGCACAGCTTCAAAAATACAGGAGGTAGAGGCAAAAAGTCAGGGGAAACCACGCCAAAGATGGCAAGTCTAACATGGGGCTTATTGCGATGTGATTGAATACTGTTCGGTCGGATTCCCACTGTTCTTTATGGGAGCTTGTGTCCCTGCCCTAAACCGGCCTAAATACAGGCTCCTATAGAGAAATTGGGGTGTGCGTAAAACCCTGCACCCTGTGACAGACACCCCATGGTGCCTTCCACACAGAGCAGGGTTTTAAAGGTGGGGTACCCTAGGTACCCCCTCAACCACCAACCATAGACCTCGGAGGCAGGGGGGCCCTGCTAGGGGCCCCCAAATTTGCCTTCTGACAGCCCTTCTGTGTCAGAAAGGCCGGCACGGAAGGGCTGCCGGAAACCGACATCATAATCCCGACGGCAGAAACGCAGTCCGTATGGGATTACGCTGCAGTTCCAACCGTCTGGAAGACTCCGAGAGCCAGTCAGAACTGAGTAGGAGTGACTGGCCGGTTAACGTTCCAACCGCCAATATCGTAATCGGGCGGTTGGACCGCAAACCGACCATGTCGGTCAGAATGCCTCGAACCGCGTTCGGAAAGCTTCCGACTAACGGTCGGAGGCTTTCTGATCAACATCGTAATCGGCCCCTAAATTATAAGAGAAATGAGTGGAAACATTAAAATGATTTATAAAAATACACAATGTATGTGTTAAAAAATATTGTAAAACTATTTTAAAATGTATAAACATTTTATAAACATGTTAAAAATTATTTGCATTATATATCTTAAATAGTACTGTTAAAATCTGATAATAAAATAATAGTACTAATTAATTTATATTACAAAATATATAATATATACAAATTACCATATTTTATAAATTATTAAATAAATACAATATTTGTATTTGCTATTTCTATTTCTTATTTCATATATTTCTATTTGTTTCAGATTCTTTTCAGACATAGGGGTAGAATACGATCTTGTTAGGAAACTCTTCCGACTGAATCGGTTTCGGAATCGTTTCTGAACTAATCGGATTCTGCGAGTCCGACCAACTGATTACGATGCTTCCCAACATTGTTCGGTCGGATCCCCATTGACTTCAATGGGAGCCTGTGTTCCGAACGAGAACACAGGCTCCCATTGACAAAAGGGGTTGTTGGGGAAAACCTTGCACCCTGTTGCGGGCACCCCATGGTGCCTGCCACACTGTGCATGCATGGGAGACCCATGGGTACCCCCACGGGCCCGATTCGGAGGGCCCTGGGTAAAGGGGGGCCTGCTAGTCAGATAAAGACAGGTGATTCGTCGCGAAACAACTGATCTGGAAAAGCTGTCCGAATCTGCCAACCTAATCGCTCGGCTGGAAACGCGGTCAGTAGACTACTATGATTCGGCTCTGACCGGCTTGGTTACTCCCAATGCCTTTCAGAACTGAGTCAGACAGGACGTACGCTTTCCAGCCATCGTAATCGCTTGTTGGGAAAAGTGTCCGAGTCGGTCTGAAAGGCGGGTTCCGAAACAGATTCGGACTAATCGAATGCCGTTCGAAGCCTTTCTGGACCTCATCGTAATCGACCCCTTTGTATGTGACATTATATATGAACTTCCCATTTTGTGATTAGATGCGATTTTATTTTTTGTCCAGAGGAAGGTGGTCATAGTAGCTATGTTACGACCAAAACGTATGGCTCACTGGCCAGAAACCATCAGTGTAACAAACTATGATGAAATGCTATGTTCCACTATGTTAGGATATTTTTTCTGAACCAGAGACGTTTTTAGTATGAGTATTAATGGGTATGGTGGTGGTTGTGTTGAGAGAGTTCAGGTGTATTTTTCAGGTGTATCCCTCCTGTGACCTAAAATAGATATGGGGTACCTGTACTACTTTTGACGACACCGAAGTGTGCTTGGCTCTTTATGACTGAATGATTTTTATACCCCAGTACTGCTCATCAGAGCAGGAGAAAAGGGTGAGGGGAAGGGGAAGGCATACATAATAAAACTACACATGGATAGCTGTGAATAAAGGGGACAACTTTCACCTTGACTGGTATCGTAGACAACTCAAGCTTTATTCAGAACCTCTCAATGAAAAATATCTATAATTCTATATGTTACTGTTTTTCACTATTTAGCCCTGGTACTGCAGGCTGAGCTTCAAAGCAGAGACTGACTGACTGTGCTGAGCAAATTGTGGGCATACAAATTATAGTTCCAGATGAAAAGTATTTTCATGTCATTTATGTACTCAGCATTTCCTATTGATGCTCAGTGCCCAGGATATGGACTTTTCTCTAGAATTCTGGTGCTTTTAGTCTGTTTATCACTACAAACTACCAGAATGCTAATTGAATTGGATGGCCTACTCACAATCAGACCTGCAAAACTTGGGAGTTGTGCATGCTCAAGATGTTTAGTACATTGTGTGCTCAAACTGCGACTGACCAAAACATAGCAGGAGTTGTAAAAGTGCTGCACCTGTTTTCTAGCACAGCTTGCCCATTAAAATTACCACCTCTTTCTGACTCTTTATTTCATAACTCTGACCCAGTGGCAGTTGAAATGCCCTGTTTCTTAAGGATCTCAGGTCACATCTACTGGCCTATTAGAAATCAGAACAAAGTTCCAATTTCGCAAATATTTAACTTTGAACAAGTACTTCACATGCAACTCACAAGCAATCACTCCAGACTGATAACACTAGGGTCGTATGGTTGAGGCATGTGACTATTCTCACCATACAAGTGACATTGTGAAGAGGTGGACCCACAGAAAGAAAGAGACGCAGGGGTAATCCTTGTAGACAGGTCTTTAATGTAGCTCCTTTTAATGAGACCTCATCCTCCAACCAACAACAGTAACTGACAATGTCATTCAAGAACTAACATTCTATACAGAAGGCATTCTAACTAGGAACCTAACTCTATGGCAACAAAGGGTGAACATGATTCTAGCATAACTCACTCTGGGGATGATGACAAGAACACCACATCACCTCCCCCTTTTAACCAGCAAAAGAGTAAGATACACAGCATAAGAAGACATGAAACGCATTAAACACAATCTTGAAGACGAAGAGGAACTTTCCTCAACCTACTAGGCCTCCTTTCCATATGACTTGGAAGAGCAGCGGGACTGCAGGAGGAGTTCTCTTCAGCACATATGGAAGGACACTTGACAATTCTGCTGAGATTCCATATCCTATGATCTTGGGTTTTCACTGCATTCCCTAAGAGCTTGGTTACTTTTATTGGTTGACCAAACTTTGACTTCCCAACTTTTCTCTCAGGGAGTCTAACTCTAACCCAGTCCCCAACACAAACAACAGTTCTTTTCACAGCCTTCCTCGCATCAAACTCCATCTTCCTTCTCTCCATTTTCTCCAACTCACGGCCTTTCCAACCCACAGTGCGATCAACCACACCACCAACCTCCATTCTCCTAGAGGTCACCCAAAGAGGGTTGACCTGCATACTAGAGCACCCTTCCTTTAAACAGAGTGAAAGGAGAAACACCCGTAGAAGAATGAGGGGTGAATCTGTATTCACACACTTTTTTCTTGACAGCTTCCTCCCAGTTACAACTAGAGACAATGGCTAACTGCATAGCCTCCTTGAGAACTCTCACAAATCTCTCAACAACACCATTGCACTCTGGATGATACTACACGCAGCATGCTTGTGCGTAATGCCCCTTTCACACAAAAACACTTCTACTGCACCGGAGGTAAACTGCACGCCATTGTCTGTTAAGATGGAACGTGGTAACCCCTCACTTGCAAAAAGATCATCCAAGAAACCCATCACAGAAGTCGAGTCAACAGAATTGACAATTTTTATCGCATGAGCCACCTGGAAAACATGTCCACACACACCAGCACATAGCGATCTTGGGTTCTAACCTTTACTGGACCCAGGATATCCACTGCGATATCGACCCAAGGACCACTGGATTGCTGTCTGATAACCATGGGTTGCGTTCTGCACTTAAGGACTTTGTCACTGTTGGCACATTGAGAACAACAGCGCACCTGCCTTTCCACCTGGACATCCATTGCAGGCCACCAATAGGCTTCCCTAAGCCTTTCTTTTGTTTTGGCTATGCCCATGTGGCTGGAATGGGCATTCTCAATCAATTTGTCACGTAGAGCCGAAGGAACAACAAGTCTACTCCCTCTGAAGAGTAGTCCATTAGAAAAGGACAACTCCTCTTTCACACACCAAAATCCCTTGACCTGATCATCACAGTTGCGCTTGTCACACCACCCATCACGCAAATAGCTGATGACTTGCTGCAAGACGTGATCATTCCCTAAACTTGCACTCCATTCCTCTTCAGTAACCACACCCTCAGTTACCACACATACTTTTAAATCTTCCCCAGAGTCCTCACCAGCGAGACAGTCATCATCACCAACATCAGGAATAGCTGAACCACCAAGCCTAGACAAACAATCCGCAAGGATGTTGTTAACTCCTGGTAGGTAAGAAACAAGAAATTCGAAATCTTGCAGAGCGACAACCCATTTCCTTATTCTATGTGAGACACAATCAATCCCTTTCTTTTCAAATACTTCTTTTAGCGGCTTGTGATCAGACACTACTGAGAAGTGTTTACCCCACAGAAACTTTTTAAGTTTACGAACCGCCCAGTGAACCGCCAAAGCTTCTTTCTCTATTACAGAGTAGCTGCACTCTGCACCTCTAAATGGCCTGGAAATGAACAAAATGGTGTTGTCAACCTTTTCACCAGGTTGTAAGAGAACGGCACCTAACCCCTTGCAGCTAGCATCAGTCATGACGACAGTCTCCTTTGAAGGGTCAAAGCTAGATAAGTTAGGTGCCTTATTCAAACAACTTTTGATGAGGTCAAACTCATCACAACAGGACTTATCCCATATGAACTCACATCCCTTCTTCAGTAGACCTCTGACATTTTCTGTTTTTTGTGCAAAACCAGGGACAAATTTATTATAAAATTCCGCCATTCCAAGAAATTTAACTAGTTCATCTCTGTTCACAGGATAATTGAGATTGGAGATGGCCTCCACTAGAGATGGCTTTGGTTTGATGCCTGACCCTGACACCAAGTGACCCAGATACTCAATCTCCTTGGCGTTGAATTTGCATTTGTCCAATCTTAGAGTAAGCCCTGAGTCTTGCAATTTGGACAAAACTTCCTTTACTCTCGAATCATGCTCTAGTAAACTCACACCATGAACAAGAACATCGTCTTGATATACTTTTACGCCATCAATACCAGCCAAAAATTTTCCATCACTCTTTGAAACACAGATGCATCTGATATTAAACCAAACGGCATTCTGAGAAACCTAAAAGTGCCGAAGAGGCGTAATGAAGGCCGTTAGATCTTGACCACGAAGGGTGAAGCTTGACCTGATAATAGGCCGATGAGAGGTCCAGCGTTGAGAAATGAGTGGCACCACCTAGAGAGGACAACATTTCAGCAATGTTCGGAAGAGGATAACGATCAACAACTACAGCTTTGTTGAGCTCTCTCAGATCAATGCATAATCTTGCCTCCCCGTTGGCCTTTCGGGCCATCACCACCGGAGAGACCCATTCAGTGGCTTCAACCTCTTGAATGACCCCATTTTTTAACAGTTTGTCTATCTCAGCCCTCATCTTATCTTTGACCAAGATTGGCACATTTCTCACTTTGGCTACCTTGGGTACAGAATTATGTTTCAACTTGATCAGGTGTATATAATTTTTAAGACAACCTAACTTGTTACAAAAACGCTGGGAAAATTAGCAATCCAGGTGTTGCGATCAGTAACAGGACGCAACAGAGGCTGGTTCCCTCAAAGCACACGGAGGGAGACTCATTGGGATCAAGATAAACACCAAGATCGCGTTGATGAGACCAGCTAACCAGGGAGTCCCCCTTCATGGATACATATATTTTCCCTGCTGTGATCCTGCTTTTAAAGTCTATCGTGCCCATGAAGTAACCTAAGAGATTGATAATTTCACCTCCATAACCTCTTGGTATTATGTCAGGTTTAAATAGCTTGACTTTTCTAGGCGGGTGTTTTTCGTAGAAAACCTTAGGAACCAGAGTTATTTTAGCCCCTGAGTCAAACAACATCTTGACAGACCTATTATTAATAAGGACAGTTTCTATGGGACCATCAGTCACTTGATCGTTGACCTGACAGATAAAGGCTCATCATCGCCTTGGTTATAAATATCCACTTCCCTTACTTTCTTTTGATCCCTGTTTGATCTGCAGCATTTAGTAAAGTGTCCCTTTCTTTTACAAATAGAACAAATTGCCTTCCAGCCTGGACAATCCCTAAAATTAGCTACATGCCCTGTATTCCCACAACGGAAGCATTTAACTGCAAAAGATTTATTGTAAGTACCAGAGTGTATCGATTTCGAAGCAATAGGGACACCCTGGGTGGACGGCTTGACTAACTTGTCAGAAATGAGAGTTTTAATCTCTTTCACATCAGACGTGGAACTCTTATGACTCTCCGTGTCCTTGCGAATGGCTTCAACGCAGGCTTTGGAGTGCTCATGCATCTTTAAAGCAGGGATCACCTCTTGAAGTGGGGGGTTGTCTTTCTGCCAAAGAGTTTCTTTGGCTTTATCTATAGAGGAGCCTTACATGAGTTGGTCTCTTAGTCTCTCATCAAGACTGCCAGCAAAAGAGCATGTTGAAGCAAGCTTGCGAAGAGCTGTCACATATTGCTCAACAGATTCATCTTGCCTTTGTAACCTCTTCCCAAAGTTGTAACGTTCTAAAATCATGCTCATCTTGGGAAGATAATGCAAGTCCATCTTTTAATACATATCTCGTATTCATTGAGAGAGTCGGCCTCATTATCAGGAAGATCTGGTAGGTGTTCAAAGACTTCCTGTCCCTCCGATCCTAGACAATGTAGGAAAGAGAGACTTCCTTTCTGCGCTCAGAGAGGTACCACAAACCCTGGCGTAATTAACAAAAACCTTTTTCCATTTCAACCAGGGTATGATAGGTTCACCAGGAGCTGCCAGAAAAAACGGAGGAGGAGTGACATTCTGCATGGCAACAGGAGAGAAGTGATACTTGTGATACTTATATCGTAATAATGATCAGAACAGTGTAATAATGATTCAGACTAGCAATATAGTACAGATAACACATCCAAGAGTAGCTGATACAAGGCAAAGCAAAAGTACCAAAGGAAGTAAAACTAGAGGACAAAGATCACTCTGTTGCAAGCGTGGGAATAATGTAAACAGATGAGTGTAATTATAATGTAGAGCCGATTAGAGCAATAACAATGTAGATTAGCAACATAGTGCCGATAACACACCCACGAGATGTCACCAAACTAGCAACAGAGAAGTGGCACAGAAAATTACTGTCACAATACAGTTTCAGCTGTGCTGATCAGCGTAGGACCTGCAGCACAGAGAACTTCATAACAAGTGAGAGCTGTGCAGATCAGCGTAGTAAAGAATAACATGCAACTTCTACCTTGAGAGTCCCGGAAAGACAACAGAGAAATGTCTGACCCACACCATCCAGGAAACGATGGTCTAACACGATCCACTCTGCGGGAACAAAACTAAACAGTTTCCCTTTTCGCCGTGATGAAGCTGAGAAGTCGCGTCTTGAAGTAGATCTGACCCAAACCAAAATGGCTGCGGAGACGTAACGTCTTGACGTAGGGTCACGCAGGAGCACGTGATGGCTGTCAAGGCGGGCTCGTTAAGGCCTTACAGTGAGGTCAGGCGGAGTCAGGCATAGGGTTGCTAAGCAACAGGAAGTAGCAACGGGCAACCCGACAGGCCCAAGAAGCCGACCCACGAACAGTAAATGGGGTTGAATTCACGGTTGCGTGAAAACGGGGATCAACACCATCCGTTAGGCAGGAGTGAACAGCAGCACAGAAGGCCCCAAGAGTACATACGTGCACTGGTCCGAATGGAGGCGGCGAGCGAAGATGTTCCGTAGCCACCGGACCTTCTCAGGCTGAGTCCAGGGGTGTTCACCGAACAGCGATGTGAGGGAATCAGCAGAGTGGCAGGTAGGCACTGATGGTGAGTTTCATTACACGTAACATGTAGAAAGAAAGATGATGAGAAGTGTTGAGTTGAGGTCTCTTGGAGCTGGTGGGTGAGTTTCCAATCGTCGCCAAAATGAAGAGGTGGACCCACAGAAAGAAAGAGACGCAGGCGTAATCCTTGTAGACAGGTCTTTAATGTAGCTCCTTTTAATGAGACCTCATCCTCCAACCAACAACAGTAACTGACAATGTCATTCAAGAACTAACATTCTATACAGAAGGCATTCTAACTAGGAACCTAACTCTATGGCAACAAAGGGTGAACATGATTCTAGCATAACTCACTCTGGGGATGATGACAAGAACACCACACATTGTTTCACACTGGATGGGGTTTCCTTGTTAAAAAGAAGGAGAGCTTTGCATTGATGCATTCATATTCCCTAACCATGCAAACAGTATCGCTGTACGAGAATATATGAGTGTCACTCAAAGCTTTACTTTTTTAGACATGTCAGTGGCATAACACAATCATCATTCTGTGCTTCTGGTGTGGACTTTACAACTATACCTACTATCCTAAAAGAATGCCATGTTCTCTCCAGCCTTAAAATTAATGCTACTACAACTTTCATATTTCTGATGTACCAGAATGCATTCTCTCGGGAGCTTGAACAAGGGGCCAACTGCATTCACTAGGCACCTCATTCCTTTCAGTATCTGGGTATTAAAATACCCCACTCTCAAAAAGACCTATCAGAGGGCAACCTCAGTGGTACTCTGCTTGCACTCCGTGCACATATTGTTGTCGGGGATACCTCTTCTTTATCGGTTATGGGCTGAAAAGCCCTCTCTAAGCCCTCTCTAAGATGGTGGTTCGACAGCGTTTGCTTTAACACTTTGGGGCTGATTATGATGTCGGTTGGAGTTGCCTCCGACAGACATCATCAAACGGGACCTCCAGTCGGTGGTCCCGACCGCAGAATTATGATGCGACTGCACATGGTGCGGTCGCATACTCACGTTTCCCTATGGGAGCCTGTGCTACGTCCATAAACAGGCTGTAGCACAAGCTCCCATAGGGAAATGGGAGGTTGTGTTCATCCCTCCACCACGTGGCAGGCACTTCAGGGTGCCTGCCACACGGTGCAGGGATCAATGGTGCCCCCTCGGCCCGACACCGGAGGCCGCAAAGAGAAGGGGGTCCTGCTAGGGGGCCTACAAACTCTCTTTCCGACAGGCTTTCCATGTGGGAAAGCCCGGCATGGAAAGCCTGTGGGAAACCAAGCGTTGTAATCCCAACAGTGGAAATGCCGTCCATTGGGATTACGGGCCAGTCTCCGACTGGCCGACAGGCTCCTTGAGCCCCGTCAGAATCCAGCCGGAATGACCGGCTGGTTTCAATTCCGACTGCCTAAATTGTAATTAGGTGGTCTGGATTGAAATCAACGGCTTTCTGACCGAGATCGTAATAGGCCCATTAGTGAATCTCACAGTTATTGTCGAATTGATATGGGGTACACGATGCCGGCAGATTGCATTGGCCAAACTGAGACTTCCCACCAATCAAGGTGGTTTGAGTGCGCCAGACTTCTGAGCTTATTATTATGTGTCCCAATTACAGTGGCACACTTACTGGCGGGCTGGCCATTACCTGGCTGAGACCGGACTCACGGTACCTTAAATTAAATCTGGTACTCTGAAAGGAACCCTATTCTCCCTTTGTAGAGGGCCTGCAGGTGGATCACTGACACAATAGTGAGGTAGAGAATACAGATAAGTGCAAAAATATAGGAAAGAAAATGTCGCTTAACAATATAAATATATTAAATATATTAGTAAAATAACAATAATATGATATAACATACAGAAATTCCACTAATATGTAACACTATATATAAATATATACTTACATAAACACACACACACAAATGTATGTGTTTTATATATATATATATATATATATATATATATATATATATATATATGCATATATATATATATATACATATATATGTAGTGTAACACAATTATTAAAAATATATTTTAATTTTTTTATTTACTACAAAGAAAAGCACATATATATATTTATATATACAGATATATGTATATATATATGTATGCATACCTATCTATCTATATATATATATATATATATATATAAATATTTAAATAAAGCTTAAAAAATATTAACAAATCAATGAAAAAATATTAAATAAATTACCAAATAAATAAAATATAGAAATTTTTTAATCCCAAAACATAATTACAAAAAATATTATGATTTTTTTAAATACAAATGTAAAACAATAATATAAAATTAAAAAATAAACAAACAAAAAGCAAAAATATATGTACCAATAATGGGGAAAAGTATTGGAGTATGGGAATATTAGATATGCTAATCACAGTCAAGTTTATGCATCAGTAGGGAAACATTTGGACTTCAGAGTGGTTACATTTATTATTCCCACTCCAAGTAGCATAACAGTAGGGAAAGTGTTGGACTTAGTAGGGGATAGATTTACTATTACCACTCCAAACAGAGCAACAATAGGGAAAGTGTTGCACTTCAAAGGGGTTAGATTTACTATTTCTACTCCAGTCAGCCCAACAGTAGAGAAAGTTTTGGGGTTCAGAAGGCTTAAATTGACTATTCCCTCGCCGGTCTATGCAACAGCAGGGAAAGCATTGGACTTCATTGAGGGGTTCAATTTACTATTCCTACTCTTATCTAAGCAACAGTGAGGAAAATGCTCACTTCAAACACCTTACATATTTGAATAACCTATTAATTAAGAAAAAAATATTAAACTCTTAATATAAACCTTATTATTTAACATTATATATATATATAAAAATGAAAAACATAAACACTTTACATAACTAATAATGGATATACTAATCCATTATCATTTAGACATCATTGTTTATGATTTTAATAATAAGTATCTACCATTTTCCAATAGTATTTTAATAATTATATCCTATTTTTTATTATTTTCAAATAATTATTTATTTATTACTTAATTATCTTCCCACCTATACATTTACAAACCTAGCAGCCACACACCTAAAATAAAACAAAAGTAAATAAGTATAGCATAATTTACATGAATGATAATCAATTAAATAATTAATCAACTTTTTATAATCAATTGTTAATTATTTATTACTCAATTATCTTCCCACCTGATACCCCCTACAAACCCAGCAGCCTGTACCTAAAATATAACTAAAATATATAAGTATAATACAATTAACATAAGTAACAACTAATCAAATAATCAATTAAGTCACAATTTACTGTTAATTAATATTACTGAGTTAACTCCTGCAATTTACGTAACTAAGAATCAATTAGATAATTTATTCTAAATTAACAATTAATTGTTAATCAATTATTACATAATTAACTTCCCACCCTCTACCCCTACAAACCTAGAAACCTGCACCTAAAATATAACTAAAATAAATCAGCATTACATAATGTACATTATTAATATCAATCACACAATTAATAATACAATTATTAGTTATTTAATAATGGAATATTACTGTAATTGACTTCCCAAACTTGCCCTACATACTAGCCCAATAACCCACTGCAACACTATAAATTACTATTAACAGAAAATAAAAAATTCTAAATTATGTCAAATTGCAAACTATATTTTTTAATAATTTATAAGAATTATTCAAACAGTTATAATACATAACATTATTATAACTAAGACACATTAAAATAACTAAAAGCAATATTTTTTACAACTATATTACTGAAACGATATTAAAAACAACTATATTTAAAAAAATGATATTACTTACCTAAACAAACAATATTCTCGACAAAGATATTTATGCATCACAACCTTTTTGTATCACCCTTGCATGTTATTCATTGTTACTTGAAGTGGCATGTACTATTCTGCCTATTTCTTTAGGAGCTTAGGTCCTCCATCTCTTTACTCCACTGCAATCCCATTGCTAGGTCTACCTACCTCTGGTATGTCATTCCCGCATGGGATTTGACCTCCTGGGAATGCATTGAGCAGACTATGGTGTGTGACATTTTCTAGGAGGGAACCCTTAGAGATTTTGAGACCTTGGCAGGAGAATTCCTTACATACAGTTGGAAATGTCATGCATTGCACCTGACATGGTAGACTCCACGCACAGACCCAACCCACACACATTGCATTGCAAATGCTCCATTCGATAGGGCACAGTAGAAGGCTTAAAACTTGGTTATATAGAGGGGTCTGGGATCATGCCAAAATATCACCACTAGCGGGCAATCATGAGACACTGGAAATCCTCTGCCCCACCACCACTTTTGTGCTGGTATAAGGATCTACAACACTGGGTGCAGGCAGAAAGTAAATCCATGCATACGGAGAAGAAACACAAACTCTGTCGTACTCTGATTACAGCCCTTTGGGACACACTTGTCTTCTTTTTTCTGACAAATACATTCCCCCTGAACAGATGCCCCATCTCAACTATTGTTTCCTCCTAAGATGAATAGCACTATTTCCAGTCTTCCTCTTCTCACCCTCATATATACACCTACCATAACCTACATCGTCCAATAGGAAAGTACCATAATGTATGGGCCATCTCCAATAATGTTGTGCTAACTCAATTACAGACTTCCCCTATGTTTATATACTAAAGCATTACAAGTTAAAACAAAATGTGTGTATGCTGTCTCGATATCAACACATAACACCCTGGAGCTTTCAAAGGGGGGGAACTGGAGGCTACGGGGTATTCAGGGTGAGTTGGCCTCCAAACCTATCATGCACACACAAAAGAAGCTACCCTGAATAAATAGTCGTTGAGAATTGAGAACAGATCCTTACAAGCACTAAGCACTAAATCAGTGGGGTATTAGGCATCTAAATAAATGTAAAGGACTGTCCTCACACACCACCAGGTGCTTGTAAGAATCTGGTCGCAATTCTCAACGACTATTTATTCAGGGTAGCTTCTTTTGTGTGTGCATGTATGCTGTCTCGATCATTGCCTAAAATTCCTCACCATGATGGTAGATCTATTTTTGAATACATTGTAACTTGTATGATTCAATAATACTCTACTACCAATTTATCTAAAACAATAAAAATTGGTATTAAAAAAATCAACTGTACGTGCTTAAGCATTCTTTTGCAAAGGTGTGTGAGAGTTAAGATTTTCTCACTTAGGCCCGGATTTAGAATTTGGCGGATGAGTACTCCCTCACGAACATGATGGATCGTCCATCCATCTTATTACAAGTGTATCAATACAAACTCTCAATCAGAGTGGAATAAATATGCATGCGGCAAGCAACTCATGGTAGTCGTTCGTATGGTTGTCCTAACTCAGATGTACATCATTGATTAGTTAAACATGATTTAGGCATTTTAGGTACAAGGGTGTATGTAAACCTTTTATTTGGAGTGGTGGGAATTCACAATACATCTAGTGTATTAAAGCATTCAGTTACATGGTTACACACGTAAACTAGTTAACTAGTGGTGACATACCTGGACTCTGCGCAATCTTCTGAAATGAGGCACTGCAAGAGCAAGCTGTGACCAGAAAAGAGTTCTATTTTTAAGGAAAGGATTGCTGGATTTCAATGTTTCCATGCAAAGTACATCCTTGTTACAAAGCATCACTGGATATTCTGTATTTTTCCTGTCTGGTGGATCAAAGAGTTGTGGTAGTTAGCCATGTTAGAGGCAGGCATGCTATCCTGAAAACACAACAAGCTTCATTGTGGAGCCAGTATATGGTCATTGCTGCATGTGAAAAAAACTCAGATGAACTGCTCCTTTGCTCATGACTTTAGAGGAGACTCTTCAGGGTTTGGGGAATTTAGTCAGCAGGGTGCTACATTAATTTATACAGGAATACAGTGGATTTTCATGGATGGATTGTTTGCCTTGAGCAGAAGTGGGTGTTAAAATCACACATTTTTTTGACATTGTTTAGAATTGATGCAATTTAGTGTTGCGTATTAAGGCTCTCAGTTCGTCAACAGACTAGATGTGATCCAGACGATGGCGAGCATTATCATGCATGTCTGAATGGGAGGTGGAGAGGGGTAGAGATCAGGAGGAGATATTTTTGTGTGGCTTTCAATCCAGGAAGTGTTGTAACTTCTAATTCTCGATAGTCATGTGACTATTGATAGTCTTCTGAACTGGGTCTGAAGGTCCAGTTCCCAGGTATGTGTACAGAGTGTTGAAGAGTAGCTCATGGTCGGCTAAGCACTCCTCTTTATTACCCACAATGCAACCAAGTGACAGAATTATGGCTCGCATGCCCCAGAAGTTTTATTGTCATGCAGGGAATTAATGCAGGCCCCTGCAGCACCCGCGAGGCAGGGGGGCTCCCAGATCATCAAAGCAGTTCTCTATTCAGCCCCTGCCAATGAATATCTCTATGATATAGGAGACTCAGGGGCCCTCGTCGCTTTTTGCGGGGGGTGGCATCATTTTGTGTTACGCCACCGTCTTGTCTTCAGAATTATTTAATCTGGTGAAGACATACGTTTTACTAAGTCTGCTAGGATAAAAAGAAAGTCTGAAGGATGCATGGCATTTTAAAGCATCGTGTTCCTGCTTTCTTTTGTAGGAGGAATCATGTGTGCAATTACACTAATCGATTAGGAGATTTTATTACTGATTGCATGCATTTTGTCTGTGAAGTATAAAGGGACATGCAAGCATTTTTCAATAAGGTTTGAGATATTAATTCAGGTGGCAGATTAACTATGTGTTTTAAGTTCGCTATGTATTCAATTTGGTTTTTAGTTCTCGCCTAGCGTTGCAGCACGCATGCGCTGCTCGCTCTGCGAGGCATATTGTATTAGGGTAGGTTTTAGAAGTGGAGTGGAAGCCCCGCCCATCTTTTTCATTGGCTGGTGTCATCGTCCATGGTAAACGCTGGCTTCCGATTGATAATGAGGCTTCTTAGTCCCTCCTTGTTACCGCCCTGTCTTCTTTTGTGGCCGCCCATCCGGACTGGATCTTTTACTTGCGGCGTTACACGGTCTCCTTCATTTAGTCTGTAAGCACTTTTTTTTCATTAGGGGTTTTGGCAAAGGCGGCGCGTGTTTATTATTGCATTGCGCTTTCACTTTATAATAGCTGCCGCCCCACCCTGTGAGTGCTGTGTGGGGCCGCAGCTATTGTAAAGTGAAAGCGCGATGTTGTTGTTAAAATAAATTGTGGCTGCCTTTGCGCAATGCCGACAGCTGTCTAAGAAACTGCCAGGACACGTAGTCACCGGCACACCTACCCTCATTGTGCGCTTCTAGCACGTTTAGAGAACTGTCTTTAAAAGAAATCCGGACGGAGCACAAGACGCTTGGCCTCAGCTCATCAGGACAATCACCTGGTTTTCAAGCGCAGCCGCAATTCAACCCCGATGGCTCTTCCTGGTTCCCTGTTGCCATCTCTTCTGGCATTTCCGAAGTCCCGGGCCACGCACCCTTTTACACAGCAACACAGCCTGCGTCCCTAGTTTCTGCGGGTCAGGCAGCTAAAGAAAACAGAGAAAGGGCAAAGCAAATCGGGTATTAACTCGACCCGAAGGTATTGGTGCGCTTTACATGAGCACCAGTTACGTTACACAAGAACATAATAATTGCTCGTAGGCACGGGGAGATTAAGTGAAGTGCCGGGATCACAGGATGTTTAGCCCACGCTGAGACTCGAACCTGGTTCGCTTCCCTAGCTCCAAAACCGGCAGCTCTGGCTGTTATGCCACATACTCAATCTGGTGTCTCACTACTGCTCTCTCATTCTCTTCACCGCGGACTGCCCTCTTCTCCATCCCAGCTGCCTCGTATACAGTCGAGTCAGGCTTCTCCTCACCACTGACTCCGGCTTCCCCAGTCTCCTCCCGCCTATGGCAGCTCCCCTCCTGCCTCCCTGAGAGCCTCTTCCTCCCCTCTCCAGCTGTAAGCAGACTGTTGCGCTTTCCAAAACCTGGGAGAGAGGAGGGATCCCTCTGCAGGGAGCAGCTGAACGTGAACAACAAAGATGTCCTGCTGGAACTGGAAGGGGTGTCCGAAGACGGGGAGATCGGAGAGTAGACGTCAACTACACTGCTGTCGTCTACGATCCACTTTCACCGAGGAAGGGCGTTAGTAGGACTTGGAAAGCCTGTGTGTTCAGTGCTTTAAATGGGCCGGTACTAGCCGGTACTGAGTACCGGCACATTTTTATATTGAGCTGGACAGTACCGGCACTTCTCACGAGAGATGTAATACTTTTAATTGGAGAGTACCGGCACTTCTCGGAAACATGCAGGCACTCTGGTACAGAGTACCTGCACTTCTATTTTTCCATTTTCCACTAGCAGAGATCATGGGTCTCCGTGTAAACGTGTATTCTTTAGTGCAGTAGCCCTAAAGAATATACGCATAGGGTCTGCGTGTAAACATGTCAACCCCTTAAGGCACTAGCAGACAGTGGTGTGGGTGCAAACGTTTCTGTCACATTCCCATCCAGTAGGTCACAAGCGCTGAGCACTGGTCTGTCTGTGCACTTGTCCATTCCTTTGGACAGGAGCACAGGGCAGTGGTCAGTACAACCCCATATTCATCTCTTATGACTTGAGAGCAGAACACGTGTCAGCTTTTATACATTTTCATCACTTACAGACACTACTCTCCGACATCAAAAATAGACCTAGCTCTTGCCCCGTCCACAAGGCCATGAAGTACTTCCATGGCAAAGCAGTAGAAAGCTTTGGTTCTCTTGTGTGAAAATCCTCGTGCACGCTGGCTGGTGTGACAAAATCATGCATTGAAACGCCGCACAAAACCATATTACAGCTTGGATTTATAGTGCACAAAGGCACGGATTATTTTATCATTTAGAAAAGAAAGCAGTAAAGTATAATGAAGTGTCAACTTAGTGCCTTAGTGGGGTGAATGGATGATCTGTACATGCGACTCTCAACCAGGAACAATGCAAAGGGATCACTGTTACAGGCGTTACATAATTTTGCCTCTGGAGCGCTCCACATTTACATCCACTAATAATAAGGTTCTTCATTTTTCTTGTAATACCGTGCCACCGAGTGGTAGCACTCTAAGGCTGTGCCTCAACTTGCCCTAGAGTGGCACAAGTCCCAATCTCAACGTAGAAAACACATACTGCACAGTGCAGCAACAATTTAAACAGGTGAAGTACCAAGGCTGAGTTTGTACCCCAAACACAAGCTTTTAGTTGTTGGTGGTGTGCATGTGTCATATGCTGAGCCTGTGCACTGGAGGGAACTGCACACAGAGCACTGGAACCCATTCCAGTACCGGGGCCCAGCGCCATTTCAACTTTCTTTTGACTCCTCTCGTCTCCTCCTGCTCGGCTCCCTAACGATCCAAGTGGTGAATTTGCCTGTGACCAATCAGCGGCCCCATTACAAAAGTCAGGCATATGTGGTGTCACCTAATTTATGGACGACCCATCTGTGAATGTTGTGCAGTCTTGTTTTACAAAGTAAACATTATAACCCCCTAACCAGGAACCAACCTTTTAATTGCATATTCTAAAATCTTTTCCATTTCAAAGAAAAACAAGCTTCTGCAATGCAATAGGTCTCGCATTTATGCGAGTTTGAGCTATTGGCATTGTAAATGACAAAGCCTTTCATTTATGTTTTAAAAACCAAAACATAAATAAAAGGCATTGTCATTTACAATAACAATAGCTCAAACTCGCGTAAATGCGAGACCTATTGCATTGCAAATGCTTGTTAAATCTGTATCGATTTAAGCACTGAAGTAGGTCCTTCGTACATGGATATTATTGCGAGTGTATTCTTACTTTATTTTTCACAAAGGCATGATTCTCAAAGAATCACGCTGACAGAAGGAGTTCAACAAATCACATATTTACTCATTCCTTTGATTAGAATTCTAAATGTCGAGGGATTACCAACAATCTTCGTGGCTAGGCAAAACCTAGATTTTCATGAGTTTACCTGACTCAAAAAGGTAACTTTGTGGTGCAAAGGCCTTTAATATATATTTTTTTGTTCAAAAGAGAAAATATTTTTCCTGTTTTGGTGAATGTATCAGTCCATTCATTGGGCCCCAGACAAGACAGGGGCTACTGGGCCCCAGCTATGGGCAGGAATCGTTTGCCCCTGTTGTCTTTGGGGTCTGTCCTAATATGCCTCTGCAACTAGGTCAAGTACACCCCTTTCTGCTCTTGGTTCACAGGTTGATTAGTCTTCTCGGGGAAGTAGTAGGGGGACAAGAGCTCAGAACTCAACACCAACCAACAGACACAATAATGGAAGGTCCAACCCAGTGCTTATATTTTTGTAAAAGAAAATGCTTTAAACGCACAGCAAAATGAAATGCTACATAATTAAATAGGAATTGTAATTATAGGATTGTGATCTCTGTTACGAACTTCAGTAAGGTGCTGCACCTCCCCTCTCGGTACTCTATCCCCATTATTGGAGATTCTTAATGCCTGCTGTCCCTAGGGTTGATGGGGTATAGGCACTAATTAGTCACAGGTGCTGATCTCTTCTATTTACCCCACTGGTAAGGTGCACAACTCGGTTTTTCAGTCTTCCCAACAGTTGTTGACTTGAGCAAAAAGGTTTACGCTTTTGTGTCAGAATATTCTGTGCATGTTAGTTCCTGGTGCTGTTTGCAGGCTAAACCCCGCTTTAACTGCTCAATGATATGCTGCCACCACCGCTTTATGTGATATGGACAGTATTCCAATGGCGATGATAAGGACACATTTGATGTGTCCCTGCAGGTCACAGAACAAGTCCAGGGCCTCTCATTACCTCATTACCATGAACAGTAAGCATCCTCTGAGCTCATGTAATTCGCATGATGCCAGGGCTAAAAAAAAAGTCAGGATACTAGTTTCACATGCATTCAGACACTCTGGTCAATGGCATTGGTACACACTTGTTTACCATACAGGGAAGATTCCCATCCCAACAGTGTACTGCACACTCAATTTACACACTCCGCATGATTTTGCTGGTGTTAACATTAGCTGTATTAAATGGATGTGAAACTACTGGAAAGGTCTTAGAAGACAAACAAAATTATAACTTTGTGTGTGTTTGCTGCCTTCTCAAAGAACACCATGAGGGTGCCTCCCTGAGGAGACCTAGTTTCCCATCCTACTCTAAGTGCTGAGAAAAATCAAGTGTGCCTTTGTGTTTTCAGCTGTTTTGAACACTATTGGTTGGGGAAAATGTCCAGAAATCCTGGTCCTGTAGCTCAGGGCATCAGACAAAAGTAGCTCAGGGCATCAGTCATAAGTTGGATGTTAGTTGAAATTAGGTGTTCAAAAAGGTTTGTAAACTGAAGTATTCAGAAAAGTGTTGGTGTGATGTGGATATCTGAATTTTCTTCCAAGATTGTCAGATTTGTTCGTACAAGGCTGACAAACATGGCCATTGTCAATGTTTTTGCCTAAATGCCTGACAGTTTATGTAGAGGAACGGCTGCTGTGGTTCCACACACATTTAATTGATATTGTAGGAAAATGCCTCTTTCTGCATGGTCACCTCTATTTTTGTGGGCTGTTGCTGCTGGCTTTTGACTCTGTTCACTGTGACTCTGTTAACCAGGCCCCACCGTAATGCACATGCTATGTCCCTGGACTGGCCTGCAGCATCTGTTGTGGACTATACCACCCATTGTGCTACAATCACTACAGTGGACTGCAGCACCCATTATGCTTCTGTCGCCACAGTGACAGTGCAAAAATGACTGCAGGCCTACCATTGTAGCCTGGCTATTGCACTTTTAAACTACAAATTTGACCTGTCAAAATAACCTCATTTGACAGACCAAAATCTTCCTTTTAAATATTATTAAGTCACCGATAAGTATGCCTTTCTGCCCATAAGTCAGGATGCATGGTGTTTAAGAGTAGGACATGTAAAAGTTTAATGTTAAACAAGGCCTTACAGTGAAAAAGACCCCAAAGCTTCTTTCACTGCAGCAAAACTGGCTGTTCCTTAGGAAAACACTGGATTACTTTATTGCATTGAATAATGCTAGTTTTGGTTAGGAAACAGGTAGCTCTTTTGAATAGTAAGTCACCTGACAGTTGAATAGTCCCCTTGGTGAAGCATGAAAACTGTTCCCAGAGCAGACCAAAAGGTCATGGGTGAGGGGAGGTGTTTCTGTTTTTCTGGGAGGATGACCATCAGTGTTACGCCCAGGAACTTGATTATCTCTAACAAGGCCTACCTTGTCACAGGCAAACGTTAGTTGACGCCTGGGTACAGCCCTTCTTTTTTCCCCCAGTGAAGAAGGCAACAATCCCAGTGGGAGAGGTGCTGCCCCCAAAACTGGTTTGAAGTGACCACAGAGGAGAGGTTGCTTATTTCCCTTGCCACACCTCTGAGGTGACTAAAAAGGCTCTGCACAAGAGGAGAAGGGTGTCACCATCTTGGATTTAGGCAGAGAGTGGCACTGTGGAATTGTTTCCATTACAGCGCACAGGAAATGCTGCAAAGGTGGGTACGGTTACCCCTGAGAATCTTTTCCCTATTGGTTAGGGAGGGGGCACGAGTCCTCCTCACCCACAGGCTAGTGCCAGGTATAAATGTGTCACCCTGAACACCCTCTTCAGAACATGCTGAACCTGTGAAAGAACAGAAGAAGGACTGCACCTGCTGTTTGAGATGTCTGAGGAGTCCTGAAGGGTCAGACCTGCTCCCACTTGTAACCGGATGAAGAAGTGGACTACAAGGGTCAGTTGTTTGTACTCCTGGTAAGCTACAAGGGCACAGCAAGTGGCAAGAAGCCCTTTTCTTGAAAGGCCCAGCTTACCAGTTCCAACTGGACCTGCCCTGTATCCTGGTAGAGGCTTCTGCTGGAGTGAAACTTGAACCACCAAGTGCTATTCCTGAGGTCCTGGGACCCTTCTCTGTGTCATAGTGCACTCCTCCTAACATCCTGAGAAATCTGGGACTTAGAAACTGTTTGGCTCCAAAGACCTCCGAAGGACTGGGACAAACCTGCCAAGTCAATGGTACTGCTGCTGGGCTAAGATTCAGATTGCTCCTGCTCTGAGCTTTTCTGCAGCAGTAAATCCATTTTAGCATGCCCTCGCAGAGAAGGTATCCAGCCTTGTGGAGTCTAGCTTGCAGCTTTGCCCCACTAGAGAAATCCGAGCTTCAAAAAAGTCCAAATGTAGAAAACGTGACTGAGCCATGGTGCCAAAAGTATCTGGCTGGCAAGAAGACTTCTATGGGCACACATTTGGAATTTTCCTGCTTGGAACTTTTCCCACCTAAACAACGGTTTCACCTGGACCTCCTCCAATGCCTATCTGACGCTGTAGAGCCCTCCTTGGATACAGGCTGCTGTCTTGTCCGGCTAAAGTACTTTGACTTTCAGAAAAAAGACTATGTCCAAAGGTAAAACCTCCAACTGGGTCAAACCTGGTTGGTTCATTGACCCTTCCCTCAGGGTCGACCTCAAATCACACCTAGGTCTTGGTCTACAGTGACCAGTTGGCCACGGTTAGCACTTAATGCTTTTTGGTGCTATTTGCATTTAAAGTGTAAAATTATTCATATCTCCAGTTCCCCTTATCGGATCTTTGTAATTTGTGTGTCATTTTCTTCAGTAAATTATTCTCTATGTTTATAAATTGGAGAGGGATTTTTATTGAGTTGTGTTTTTGACTTTTTTAGTTGCTTTGGTCCTTTTAGATGTTTTACACCTTTTCTTAATTTAAACCTGTTTGGTTTGTGTCATACCTACCAGAGGTTGAGTTCAGGTTTAAATTACGGAAAGCTTCACTGGACCTAACAAGATAGTGTTATTATACTTGTGGTGGACTCCAATAACCCCAACGAATAATTCCCTCTCTCACGTATATCCTTTCCGACTGATTCCAGATGCCCCAGAGATCTGTTGACTGTCCAAGTCTTCCTTCACCCTGTGTGGTTGGAGGAAGACAGAGACAGCTAACAACTGTCTAGGCCTCCTATTTCCATTTGGGAGCTTTCAGCCGCCTGATAAGATCACATGTACAGGATATCTATCAGGTGACCTGATCTTCCTCCATCCACACAAAGAGTTGGTGGAGGAGTATTGGAACAGACGCCTACCTACTGGACAGAGAGAGTGGAAAAGGTGCCTGAACATTCCTCCTTAGCTCTTAACCAAGGTTGTGGTAGGGGCAAGTAAGTGGTCAGGGGTTATGTGGGGGCTGTTGCTTCAAGGATTGCACTGCCCAACCTCAAGATAAAGCCAGGTTTTGTTATACAAACCCAGCTGGTCCAGAGCAAGCCAGGGAGGGGAAAAGGAACAAGCCCTTCTGTTTCAAGCCCTCACTAGATGCCATATTATGACCAGGGAATGAGGGATGCATGATTCCTGGCTTCTTTTCGAGAGCTCTTAATAATCCCTTTAGCTGTGGGTTGCTTGACTCATAAGATTAATATTTTTTGCTGATCCTATATGAAAGACGGAAAGAAAATTCTGCATCTGCTTCCATCCGGAGGGACACAATCTATAACTGATGGTCCGTGACCTTTGAAAAAGCTGAAGTGAGAAAAAACGTTCTGCTAATTTTACTATTCAAATTATTGTTTCATGAAACACTTTCACAAACACAATGGTCAAAGTATACACATATTTTTTGTCATTTTTCTATCTTCATTTCCACAAAACCGACCTAATATATTCCAGCAGATACAACCAAAAGGTCGAAGCTTCAAATCCATAGCAAATTCCGTTTAATTCGGTCAGTGGTTTTTGGGGCACCCTAGAGCTAAAACACCGGGGGAGTTTTAATGGGAAAATGCAATTTTTGGGACCAATCGTTTTGAAAATTACACTGTCTTGAACAATCCGCACACCATTTTGGAGGTCTAATCTTTACTGACACTACTATATAGCTGTTTTTTACAAGGATTTGTAAATGTTCGCCTTGCCGGATCAGAATTACTAAGTCATCCTAAATGTGTGTTTTAAAGCTAACTGCAATTCAAATATGACTACAGACTCACTATCGTAAACACCCTCAAATAAATACACAAATAAATGCAAAGATAAAAGCATTATATTATATGACCACAAACATGCCCTATGGTCAAGGGAGTAGCAAGAAAATGTAAATACCCCCCCACTTTGATCTAAACCTCTGATGGCACCAAGCATGTGAAGCAGGTGAGCCCAACCATCCCTAGAAGAGCTTCTTTGTCTATTTTATCCAAACATTATCCTTTCATCCTTTCACCCTTCCATCCACCCGCTGATATCCACTATTTATCCTTTACAATCTATTATCCATTAATTTTTTCATCCATCATTCAATCATTCCTTAATCCATCCATCCGTCCAGCCACTCTGCCATCCTTCAGTCTGTCCATCCGTTCATCTACTCTGCCACCCCATCCATCATCCATCCATCCACTCTTCCATCCATCCACCCACTCTGCCATCCATCCTTCCATTTACCCACCCTGCTATCCTATCATCCATCCATTTTGCCATCCATCCATCGACTCTGCTGCTCATCCATCCACCCATCCATCCATTCATCTATAAATCCATCCATCTATCATCCTTTCTGCCATCCATCCATCCACTTTGACAACCATCCAGCCACACTGCCAGCCAACCATCAATACATCCATCAATCCATCCATCCATCCATCCATTCATCTATAAATCCATCCATCTATCATCCTTTCTGCCATCCATCCATCCACTTTGACATCCATCCATCCACACTGCCAGCCAACCATCAATCCATCCATCAATCCATCCATCCATCCATTCATCCATCCACACTGCTATCCATCCATCCATTCACTCTGCAGTCCATTCATTCTGCCATCAACCCATCCATCCAACATACATTCATCCACTTTGCCATCCACTCATCCATCCATTTGTCCATCCAATCTACTGTCCATCTGTTTACTCTGCCATCCTTTCACCTGTCCATCCACCTATCCGTTCACTCATTCTTTCAACTACTTATCCATCTACCCACGTATTCATCCACCCACTCATTCACCCACTCATCCATACATCCTTTCTCCCTTCCTTCCATTCAATATTCTTTCCATCTTTACCTCTACCCATCTTGTGTTCTTCTTTGCTCCTGTCTACACTTCTATTGACACTGTATTTCTTTATAGCAGTATTTACCAGCTTTTGTCTGCCGAGTTGGAGACAGAAGAGGCCCATTATGGACCCTATCCCCACTGAAGCTGCAAAAGGGCAGGAGAGGTGGGTTCACGATGCCCCTGTCTATTGTCCGTGAAAGGCGCATCCACATGGGCCAAAATGCATCGGATTGTCAGGGGTGCTAATTCGCACTGAGGTGCTATTTAGCACCAAGACCTAGATTTGCTGAGGTTTCCACAGGCACTCGTGTGCCTTTTTAATGGTAAGTAAATTAGCGAACGGTTTTGAGTCACTTTGCACCACCTTACAGCACTCGAGCGGCCAGGCAAAATGTTAGTAAATACCCCTCGCCCCCCCCCCCCTCCTATTCTTTCTAGAAAGTACGTGCTGCTTTGCCCTATCCTGTTTGCAGCACTAAGTGGTATATGTAGCAATTTAAAAAAATGTTATTATCTTGTGTATGTAGGCTAAGTAATAACGTTCATTTTTTGCTGGTGCTAAACAATACTGCCTATCTAAAAAGAATGGACTACCATATTTTCTATTGCACGGGTGTGCTAAATTGTCCCATTTCTTTCTGTGACACTCGGTGCTGTTTTGTGTCAGAAAAAAATAAATGGTTGTGTTCTGGTTACATTTTGTCAATGTGCACAAAACACAAATGGAATTTTGCAGTTGCAAAACTCTAGTGAAAAAGAAAAAGAAATGGAGCGAAATAGTACACCTGAACAAAATACAATGTGGTGCACATTGGTGCAAATTAGCACAAACCAAACATGTCATGCAATCCAGTCCCCGGTGTTACATCGCCGGCTATGCATAAAGATTAGTTCCCTGAAAGTTCCACATTCCTAACTAGCATACAAATATCTTTCGACAATGCATCTCAACCAGAGCTTTTATTCCCAAGGAACATCTCACATATTAGGCACCAATATTGTTATATTTGTCGCTCATAAAGTGCATTTAGCACCTGACCATTGCAGGATTTTATTCCAAGGTGCATTTAGTGGTCTTTCGTGGCTTGAAGTCCATACCGACAAGGCAATAGGTTAAAAATTTTCATGTATAAACTGCCACTGACATTACATTTTATTAACGCCTGTTCACTCCCTTCATCGACGTATTTCCCATAGATTCGCTGCTGTTAGCTAATATCTATGCACATGTTATTTTGCATGTGGAGAATGTGATGCTGGCTGCACTTTGTGCTAACCAAGAGTGGTCGTGTTCTGTTCTGTGCAGGTAAAGCGACAGGGTATGGCTCGAACAGCAGACGGACCAGTCACCGAGGAATCGTGGATGAGTGCTGCTTCCGGATCTGTGACCTGCGGAGGCTGGAGATGTACTGTGCCCCAGACAAGCCTGCAAAGTCTGCACGCTCTGTACGCGCCCAGCGCCACACTGATATGCCAAAAGCACAAAAGGTATTGTAGGGACAGACGGCGAGAACAACAGTATTTGCTGTGGGCTCAAAGTGTCAAACATTAAAGGAGAGATACCCTTGGTTTAGAAGCAGAACGTGTTATTTGCCACTATTGCCGTTTTGAAGCTGGAGGATTTCCAAACCCAATATCTATCACAATCTACCACATTTTGCATATTTTTTTTTTATTTAAAGGCGTTCTCTTTTGTTAACTGATATAGAAACTGTGAGAGAAAACATTGGAGAAGGAATAGATGTACAGTCTGAATAGTCCCTATAGGTGTACTAGTGCAAAGGAAAACAGTTGCTTTATCTTGTGATGGAAAATTATAATGGAAATGTTTACATTGTACATTGCTGATATCACTGATCTGACACCAGTCTGTAGTTTGTGGTTCTTCTCTGATGTCATTTCCTGTTTCAGAGTTCACACCCAATGGATGACATTAACTCTAAAGTAAACTTCCCCTGAGGTCTTTGGCGCTGAGTTATGCCAGGGCGCACTGCTTTAGGTAAACTCCAATCTTCTTAAACTTTGGGTACATTCATGGTTTACAGAGAGTTGCCATTTTTCAAAGGTTTATGTGAAAGAATATTTCGCTTGGATCCTAGTGCGGGTCTCCTGCTCCCAATTCCATCAACCTCTGACTGCGTCTCCTCTTTCAACAATTTCTACCATACTGATTTCTCATTTTATAGTCCTGGCTCCACTTACTCCTGACACCATGCACCTGACTAGAGCACCTACTATGTTCAGTGACCTGGAGCTCTCATGGCTCTACCGAATTCTAACTGCACTGGCCTGGCCTCAGACTCCTGGCTCTACTGCCAGGCTTCAGTGACTCCCGATTCTCCTGAGTTCAGCCTCACTCCACTTAATTCTTCCAGATCATTCTATTGAATGTTGACTTGACTCTTGTAACTCCACTAATGTCTGGCTCGTCTTTCCTCACTCAAGGCTCCAGGTTCCAATCTCCTGATTCCTGGATCCAGCCATGCATGACTGCACTATTTCCTACCCCACTCTCCTGTCTACACTCACTCCTTATTCTTCTGGCTTCTGAATGCCCTCTACCAGCACCACCATAATAAGCCCTAGTTACACTCACTCTGGACTGCACTGACATCTCACTCTGTTTACTACTGACTTCAGCACTAACTCCTCAATTCTGTGATGCCAGACACGCGCCCATGCCTCTACTGACATCTAACTCCATTGGCCCCTCGTTCTACTTACTTTTCACTCACTGATTCTTCTGACTCTAGGCTCGACTTCTTACTCAGTAAACATTCCAAATGAACATTGTATTTATTGCTATTGCATATTCCTAGCTTCATAATTTAATATACTGTCATCTAATCGTTCTAGCACACGCACAGGGACAGATTCACCAAGCATTTTGCTCATCCAAATTCAACTTGGTGCACAAGTGTTTGCTTTTAATTCCCAAATATGAGTCACAGTGTTAAGCATTGGCAGAATTTTCCATGTGCAAAGTACATTTGTTAATGCTGAAATCTGTCATGTTGACAGAAAATGTCATATCAACTAATATATCAGTCAGGGGTTTCAGGGTGAGTCCACCTGTAAGAGTTTGTGAATGTCCACAAAAATGTAGATTTGCAGTTTTTCACCAACAATTTGCAATTAGTTTCCCACCCAGACAAACTCATGCATACTTTTAGTAAGATCAGGAATAAGTGTGTTTCAAAGGTTAGAATCCCCAAACATAATGGGATGTAGTGGCATTGGTCTAATCCACATTTTCTCTTGGAGAACCAAAAACAAGTTAGTGCAGATTGCTTCCAAAACCCATTTGTGAGATTGTCCACCTGGTGAAAATTCTGCTTGCACAGCTTTTAATAATATTCCTGAAAAACCAAAACTGTTGTAGTTCTCCAGCAATACTCCTGGAATTATTTGAAAATTACATACAAGTTTGAAATTTGCTATAAATGTAGGAGTAATACTATACAGGGCGTATTGATACCAAGATTTGTCGTGTTCCCCTTTTCTGTCTCACTACCCTCTCCAGTTTCTTTGCCCACTGTCTTTCCTTCCAGCATGAAACACTTCCTTTACAGATGTGGTTTCAACACGTCAACATTTCGTGAAATGGTTGTATGTCATAATATTGTTAGAAAAATATTAATATTTAGCACACAGTTTCTGTCAGACGATATTTTGGTAATGGAATTCTGGCACCATACCCCTTCAGCGGAAGCATCGGAGTTTTGCCTGCACAAACTTTTGTTTACATTTTACAGGGAGATTTAGATGTGCACTTGATTTATAAAGAATCAAAATTCAAATTAAATTTTGCAAAATGTTATAGTCTCAGGGCAATGATTTCATCCTGAACTATTCTTAGTTGATATGACTGAAATTTGTTTGTGGAGTCAGATGGGCATAGAACACACACTTACCTAAGAAGTAGTGCGGTATGTTATTTAGGCTCTTTTGAAACAGGAATTGCTCTGTGTGAAGGCTGACGACCACAAACGTGGAACCTATGATCATTATGATGATGACTTTTTTAAACACAAAAAGGCAAAAAAAGAGGGCGTTGTGCTTCAGAAAGGACTCCACACTGTGTTGCAGAGCCGAAATGCCAGATGAGCAACTAAGTTAGGCACCATTCCTTCACTGATCCCCGATCCAGCAAGTCCCGCCCTTTGACTTTCAGGACTGTAGAAAACAAAGGACTTTGGTGCCTCCTAAACAATTCCATACAGTCTGAGGACCTGCATCTTTTGGACAGGACATCAGGTTGCAGAATGTTTAGTACCTCTCTTTATACAAATTCTTAGAACTTTGTACTTGTATGTGAAGTTGAAAACTTCCCGATGTGCCTGACTGTGCTGATGTAATCAAAGATCCCCCCACTTTATTTACAATTACAGAGATCGGGCAAGGAGACAAATGTGCCACTGAAACATGCCTACAACTTGAGGCACATGGAGATAGAGTTATTTAGCCATAAGCACACAACTGTTTAGTGAAATGGCAACGCAGTGATGACAACTGGGCTATCTAACATCCTCTGTCAGTAACTGAGGCACGAGACCACATATCCCCCATTTCAACCCTCCCAAACTCCAAAAATGTAATTGGAGTTTTTTCCCCTTATGATTGGGAGTCTTACACATCTTGGGGCGTCTTCATGTGGAGACAATTATTCGTTAAGCATTCTTTACCTTGGGGTCATCCCATTTTACTGCAGTGAATTACTGGAAGAGGTGGAGTGATATGTGCTCCCCATGTTTGAAAAATGTTTTCTAAACAATATGTTTAAAACAAGGTCATAGGAGAAAAATGATATTCGTTTGCACTCATTTGAAAAAAATAGCAAAAGAAAAAGAATTAAATGCAGTGGCAGCAACAGATAAAATTCACTGTTTATGCTCTTTGGTCCCTCAGTCTGATTTGGCCCATTTAGAGGAAAACTAACTTTATATAATCTGAATGTTGATGATTTAAGTGTAATGATGCTAATCATCCAAACACTCCTATAACAATCATTGAAAAATGCCCATGACTGAGTTGGCAAAATATAAAACAGTCCACCATTCTGCGAACACATCCTCTTTCTTGTAGTTAAGAGCACCTCTTCTGTTACCTATCTTATTGAGGGCAAGGTTTAAAGAGATGATATTCCCTTGATGCCATTCTCAGTGCCAGACCTCAAAATGGCTGCCGCTGGGACACAGCTCTCCCTGTAAAGTTGTCCTGCACATCTTGAAGCCCCTGTAGCCTCCACTCGCCTGAAAATAGGCCTCAGGCTTCCTTTTGGGGTAGGTGCTCAAAATTGCCATCGACACTACTACAGCCAACTGCAACCAAAGCTACATAACCAGTGATGCTGGTGTTTAGTCCTACAGAAAGCCTGCCTGACTTGGTGATGGTCGCCAGACACAGTTGACTTTCTCTCCCCCACTCAAGGCTCATACTTATACAACTGGGCTGGTATTACTTTCTGCATTACTTGCTATATTACCTATATCATGAGGCCTCTGAGGACACCCCAGTAAAATGGAATGACCCTTACTACCTCACACTGAATTCAACGCAACTTCACAGATTTGGTACTCTTAAGGTCGTGACAACCTTAGTCCAGGGGAGAACCTTCATTCATCAGTCGTCCACACTTCATAGCCTGAGGCTGGGGTTCCAATACGCACCTACCAACGCTGACATCTGCATTTTGCCTACCAAACAAAGTGACTAAAAATGCCTACATACACAACTATCATGTCTGACTATGGAGCACCTGATACTATTAGTCCTAGGGGGTCCTGAAAGAGGTTAAACCAGCGCAAAAGAGATCCAAACAGGATGCCCCCCATCCCTGACTCTCCAATTAAATCAAAACTAGATGCGAGCCCTACTCTGGACCTAATCATGCAGAAGCTTGATACACTACATGTTCTTGCCCAGTCCACTAAGGCTAGCACAGATTCCATACCGAATTACCTTACATCCATTAACCAGGATATCCATTTATTAGGGGGAGGTGTGACAGAAGTAGAGGCACGGATAAACCTACTGGAAGATCACAAACAGAGCTCATCAAAGACTTTGGCAACCACCACTGCAACACTGGCCCAACTGGAAATAAATCTCAGGGATTTAGAAGGCAGACACAGATGGGGCAACCTTCAGAGCTTTGGTCTCTCAGAGGGTGCGGAAGACCACGTGCCATCCTGTGCCGCTTTCATGAAAAAATGGATATTTCAAACCCTGGGCTTAAACTTCACAAAGGTCTTCAAAATAACTCAAGCCCACAGACTACTAACCTTCAAACCAAGAAAAGATTCAAACCCAGAGCCCTGATCTTCTGATCTCTTCAATACTGACACACATAATTAATCCTCCCACAGATGAAAAAAGTGCCCATCGGAATCTCCCAGTACTACTCCAAAAACACTCTCAAGAGAAGAAAAGCATTCCTATCCCAGCAGAAAATACTTAAGGACCTAGCAATAAAATTGTCCTTCATTGGCCCAGCTCACCGGAAGACCACCTGCAATGGGTAAATGACCATCTTTGATGGCCCCAATGATTTGGACTTCTTTAGCACGGAAATTCAGGAATCAAATATGAACACATAGTGTTATTCAGGAATCAAATAGAAACACTTAGTGTTACATTCGCTTGCTCAACTTGCCATGTTGAGGTATGTTGCTAACTCCCTCACACATGAAGTATGCTGCTTATTCCCTAACCTTAAGCACTCAAACATTTACCTAACCTACTAAGAAACTCACCCTTTAATTCATAACCTGCGCATATTCCATTGTCATGCTGCCATCCTGCGCTCATGATACGCCACCACTGATATACTTCCTACATGTTTGTTGACAACCCCCATCCTCCAACCACTATGTCTGAGTTGACATTGAAAGTAACTGGTTTAACCCTGCTAACCCTTCTAGCGATAACTGCCCGAATCAATGACATGAAACCTGACAATAACTCTCAAGCAGCTAACCAGCAACTAACCTGCTCCCTCAAAATACTGTAAAAACTCCAATTACACACATACATAGTGCTGTTGCTCAACTCCCAATTGCTCAAGTCGCCTCTCTCGGCCACTACCGCAGCTGCCACACTGTGACGGTTCACACCCCTTTCAGGAAAAACAACAGCCTCATTACCATTATCTTCAACTAGTCTAGCCTTACAATTACATCCTCGAAAGCGGATCCAGAAAGCAGATGGCTCATAACCAGACTTCAAAAGGACAACACTGCAATAGTTGTGGTGAATGTTTACGCTCCCAATAACATTCTTCTGTCTTTTTGGTCACAACTAAATGAAAAACTGTCTCTTCTACCCCCTTACAGCAGAATTATCATGGGTGGTGATTTTAACTTTCCATGGGATGGTCTCCTAGATAGGAATTCCTCCTGCCTGTTCAGACCAAACAAATCTCACAAACAAATGCTAAACCTATGCAATGGCCTCCAGATGAAAGATATATGGAGACTGTTCAACCCTACAGGCAAAGACTTTTCTTTTTTCTCTCAACCCCACAACTCTTTTTCTCACCTAAACTACATATTAGTTGATGAGGCTCACATCCCCTTTACCTCAAATCCCACCATTGAATAAATTCTAGTTTCAGATCACGGTTCCATATCCCTCCTATACAATATCTCCCACACAGCACCTAAACCTAAATCATGGAGAATGAATAACCTTCTCTCAGAAGACCCTACTTTTAGGGACAAGATTAAAAATGAAATTATTCGGGGGGTGGGGCGTAGCCAACTGCCGAGAACAATGGCCGCACACTAGCGCGGCTCCGGCATAGCACACCCGGCTAGAATAAAATCTGTTCATTTATCCGCACTGAAATGAGCCATAATTACTGCTGCTATTAGGGCCCATGAGCACAAGGAACGTCCTTGTAATCAGCGCGCCGTGATTTGGGCGCCGCAGCTAGAGGATACGCTCCAGGCCCGGAAGACCGCGGAACAACAATGGCGCTGAGGCGGCCCTTAGAGATGCTGCAACGGTGAGGGAGCGCCCGCGACGGAGGCGGTGTGCGGTGAGAGTAGGAAATAGTGCCATGGTCCCCTGCCAAGCCGGATAGAAAAGAGGCTCTGTTTGATCCGACCTGAGCGGCGCTAAGGGCTGAATGAGACGGCGTACGCAGTCGGCGCCCTCAGGGGTATAAAGCGGAGTGTAAGTACAGAGAGCGGTTGGGCCGCGTGTCGAACTGCTGCACTAACTGCTTGGATGAGACGGCCCTCGTCGGATGTAGCCTGAGTTTGCCAGCGACACCGACACACTCTTGGCCAGCGGGGAGTTGCGGGCAGAGCCCGCCCGCCTGTCGGCTCCTCGGGTCATCGTAGCAGCTGAGTGTGCGGTAGGAGCACCGGCCCGGGGCACATGTGGCGGCCTGTCCCCGCGGCCCCAGTACTGACTATGGGGCTCTCTGAAGTAGCAGAGGAACATCCTAGCTGGCGATAGCAGGAATAAAAGACATTCATTATCGCCTGGCTGTGTAGCGAGGGCGGGCCAGGAACAATCACTTACACACCGTTCCAGGTACACAGGGACCAGCCCAGCGAACTTCAAACACTGATCCCGGGATAGCGCTGCATCCACCTAGAAGAAGCAACGCAGCACAAGGACGTTGCGCTGACCGTTGGCCCTGGAGAGCTCAGCCGTGCCAGTGACTAATTTAAGGAACATCGCCTGCGTGGGAGTGATGGCGTAGATTCGTGCGTGGCGTTTCAGGGCCACTCCCGGGCTGGGGAAATACCCCAGACATCGAAGCATCACGAGAGCGGGGGCACCCCTGGGATGGGAGGTAAGTGAAAAAGGGCGAACGCCGGTCACGTCGCAGGGCTTGACTGGTGAAACTTGATAGGCCGGACACGACCTTGGCCCCAGAGAAGACAGAGGTGGGCAGCTGACTGGGCCCGAGGGTTCTAGCCCTCACCTCACGCACACTTGGAGAAGAAATGGCCGGAGAGAAAAGCGGCCGCACAACAATGCAAGCTAAACTCGACAAATACGCATGGCAGAAAGGAACGGACGCGAAGGATAAGGAACTGGAGGGCGCCCATGACGCAACCCCACCGGAAGCGGAGCAAACCGACTTGACCCTGATTGATATCATGCTAGCCATCACCACAGTTAGAACATCTCTGGAGGCCAGGATGGACAGCATGTCATCCGAAGTTTCCCTGATCAGGGCGGACATTCATAATATGAACGCTAGAATCAAGGAGGTGGAAGCCACATTAAATGTATTAACCACCGACACCGCCATGCTCAAAAATCAGGTCAAAGAGCTCCAAGCCAGCAACGATAGGATGGAAACCCAGCTGGATGATTACCAGGGATAGGCTTGTCGCAACAATGTGCGAATCCTCTGTGTGTCTGAGCGAGGGGAGGGGCAGGCGGTGGACCTGTTCGTCGAGGACCTCATAACAAAACATCTGCAACCCAAAGGTCTGTCCCAATTCTTTTCCGTTGAGCGGGCGCACAGAGTCCCAGGTGGGAGGCCGAAACCTGGAGCACCACCCAGGCCCATCTTAGCTTGCATATTCAACTTCCGGGACAGAGACGCAATACTACAAATGGCGCGCTGTTGACTCCCTAGTCCACATTGAAAACAGCAGGGTAACATTTTTTCCAGACTTCACACTGAAAGTACAAAAGCAACGTCGCAGTTTTCTGGAAGTTAAGAGAGCGTTGCAGGAAAAGGAGATCAAATACGCGATGATGTTCCCTGCCAAATTAAGGGTCGAGTCAGAAGGAAAGGTGTGGTTCTTCAGCAGCCCGGAGGAAACATGGGACTGGCTCGATGTCTGGCGCTCGGTCGAGAAGCGGCAGCACTGGGACCAACGTGGGCAACAAAATAGGACCAGGCCAGGACCTGGAACAGCACCTAAGTCGAGCGTCGGCATGGAACGAGACTCTCAGGAGGGGGATAACAGTGATTAGCGAGATACAGTTGACAGTGCAGCGGTGAAGGACCTCGGGGGAACTCCCCAATATGGACACAATCCAGAACTTTCTTGCTTTAAGGAAATGGAACGAGGACGACAAGAACACTATTGAACTTTTGAGAACATCCGAAGTCTACTACGCAAGTATTGTGACGGGGCTTGTTGATAATGTTTAATCAGGCTCTAGTGCTAATCAATGCCGGGTGTGGGGGGGTTGGTTCACGCACCACACTTAGGTTAACGGGACAACGTGGGTGACAGGTGCTCTGCAAATTGGGGTGGTGGGTAGTTGCAAACCTACTGTGCAGGGCAGCAGGGAGGGGGGAGTTTAAAATGGACTTATGTTTTAATTTCTATACGTTATGCACAATGTTTGATGTTTGTCATGACTCAGCTAGAGATACACATCTGCGGGCAGGCACAGGGGAACAGCCTCGTGGGGCGGGCGGGCTCGGGTGGGCTTCGAGTGAGAATGGGCAGTACACATGCAACCGAACACAGACATGGCCAGTCAACCTGCATCGACGTTGAAAATCCTCTCATGGAACGTTAACGGGTTGGGAGATAAGATCAAGCGGACTGTGGTCCTTCAATATTTACGCAGACATGCCCCCGACCTGGTTCTGCTCCAGGAGACGCACCTGCGTGGACACCACTACCTGGCACTCATTAGGTTTGGCTACACCCTTCACTATACTCTATTCTTCACGGCCTTTACATCAGGTTCAAGGGGGGTGGTGATCCTGGTCAGGAACTCAGTACCGTTCATACCGGGGCGGGACCCGCTGGGGAGATTTGTGGTCCTGACCGGGACGTGGGAAGGCCAACAGCTGAATTTATGCTCTCCATACATCCCCCGAGACTTCAAGCAAGCACTTTCCCGGAGTTAAGCGTGACACTTTTGGACATGCCACCCGGGGTGTTGATATTGGGTGGGGACATGAATGATGTGATGTCACAGGAATGGGATAGGACAACACGACAAACTAGGATTGATGAGGCAGGGCCACTACAGACCTTTGCCTCTGCTATGGGCTTGTCGGACTAATGGAGACTGTATAATCCCTCGGGCAAGCAGTTCACGCACATATCTGCTGCACATGGTAGTGGGTCCCGCCTAGACTATATTTTTACCCAATGCACACAAGCGGGACACTTCCGGGGTGCCCGTCACATGGCCAGGGGTATATTGGACCACTCTCCAGTGGAGATCTGGCTTCATGGCCCAACTAGGGACTTCATACTTCCTCCATGAATTGCCCCGTGGCATCTTAAAGACAGGGACTTTCAGGACAAGCTCAGAGAGCGCACCCAACAATACTTTGCTGAGAACTCGGGGTCGGTTGACTCTCATTGCACACTTTGGGAGGCATATAAAGTGGTGATTAGGGGCTTCATTCAGTCAGAGGTGGGCGTACAACAGAGGCAAAGTCGTTCCAAGTGTGACAAACTGGAGGGTGAGATTGAGGCTCTGGAGCAGGAGTCATCACGGGCGGCGCCAGGCTCCCCGGAGCTAATCATGCGACTTCGCCTTAAACAGAAGGAACTCAGGGACTTGGCGGAGGGTGCGGTGCACCAACATGCGCTGGCCACACAGAGACGTCTGTACGACGTCGATGAAAAGGCTAATAAGCTCATTGCATGGTTAGAGAGGTGGGATCGTGATCGTGATTGGGTCGCAGAGATTATGACAGACACTGGGGAGACACTTAGCGCCGGGGCAGATATCGCAGAGGCATTTGTGACGTATTATGAGAATGTCTACCAATCGGCATCCTCTAGGTCATTCGCTGATTCCGCGGACCTGCTGACAGAGCTATCCCTACCGTCTTTATCCAATGAGGACAGGGAGGATATTGACAGAGATTTGACGGTGGAGGAAGTAGGCGGGGCTATTAGGGACCTCCAATCGGGGAAGGCGGCAGGCCCCAACGGGCTCCCTGCCGAGCTCTTTAAATGTGTGACAACCGTAGTGGCGAAGCCCATGTTAGAAATGTTCGTCGCCGCCCAACAGGAGGGCAATCTGCCCACTGACCTACAAGGCGCCACGGTAGTGGTCATCCCCCCCCAAAAAAAACCCTCTGAACTTTGTGGCTCCTATCGACCTATATCCCTGCTCAAATTCGAAACAAAAGTGCTAGCGAAAATACTGGCCAACCGGCTTGCCCCTGTGATTTCCACTATGGTTCATCCGGACCAAACTGGGTTTATGCCCCAGCGCAACACCAGACTAAATCTCAGACGCCTGTACGGGGTGATGCAGGCAGTAGCAGCGAATCCCAGTGAATCCTCGGCGCTGCTGTCTCTGGATGGATGCATGGCATTTGACAGTATCGAGTGGCCCTACCTCTTTGCGGTTCTGGCCAGGTTTGGTCTTGGCCCGGGCTTCATTGCATGGGTGCACCTTCTTTATCGGGATCCCACCACCCAGGTCCGAGTGAATGGGGTGGTCTCAAGAGCTTTCCCGCTTCATAGAGTTACATGCCAGGGATGCCCCCTGTCCCCCATGCTCTTTGCTTTAGCGCTCGAACCATTAGCGGCATGGGTCAGAGGTGACCCCATGGTGAGGAGCATCGACATGGGGGGGGGCCTGGGAGGAACGTATATCATTGTATGCAGATGATATTTTACTCTACGCAAGCCGACCTCGACAGACATTCCATAGGCTCTTTAACATAATCAGCCTTTTTGGCACATACTCGGGTTATCAAACAAACTGGGACAAATCCCTCATTTTTAATCTCGCGGGGGTGCTTCCCCCACTCACCTCCGATTGCGCGTCACTGATAAAGCAGGACAAATTTAAATATCTGGGACTTTGGATCACACATTCGCCGGAGGAATTCCTCCGTCTGAACGTCCACACGCGAAGACATTGCTCACTGGCATCGGCTCCCTCTTGCGCTTATGGGAAGGGCAGTTTTATTTAAAATGATGGCCCTCCCGCGCCTACTCTATATGGTACAAAACACGCCACATAAACTACCAGACTCTTTCTTCCGCACCATCGAAGGGGAACAACGTACCTTGCTGTGGGGTAGCGGGGTGCCACGAATTGCACTCCGCAAACTTCAAAGGGGGGTATACGAGGGTGGGCTTGCTATCCCAGATATAAGGAACTACTATCTGGCGTCCCAACTCATAAATATTAACGGCTGGGTCTATGCACCGCAATCTTAACCCGCGTACAGAGTGGACCATCAGGCTATGGGAGCGGCAGGGTACCCTGCGGCGCTGTATAGGGGTGGGGGGGAAGGCTACTCCCTGCACACACCCAACTGGTGGTGCGGGCGTGGTGCGCTGCCACCAAGGTGCTAGGATGGAAGGACAGACTGACCAAACAAACCCCATTGTGGCACAGTGACACGCTGAGTGAGGTGGGGCAACTTAAGGGATTCCGCAGTTGGAGCTGCATAGGCATAGATACCCTCGGGGACATCTGGCGCAAAGATAGGCTGCTTACCTTCAGTGTACTACAACTAGAGCACCAACTGGCAGACAAGGAACAATACAGGTACCTTCAGTTGAAACATGCGCTAAGGTGCCATATTAAGGACGGGGAATCGATACCTGAGTACGCCCTGTTAGAGGACCGACTGCTCTTAGATCCAATCCCTGATAAAGCGATTTCCCTTACCTATAGGAAGCTAATGAACAACCTTACTGACCCGCTTGGACTGCTGCGGGCGACTTGGGAACTGGACATGGGTATTTGGGAGGATGACGATTGGCAGGAGGCAATGCAGAGCCCCAGAGACATAGCTATACAGGCCAGATTCTGAATGACCCAGATACGGATCCTACACAGAGCATACTACACCCGCACACTCCAACACAAGATCGGGAGGGCGTGCTCGGAGCAGTGTGTTCGAGGCTGCGGATCAGCACGCACCTTTTTTCACATACTCTGGGACTGCCCACTAATACAACTGTACTGGACGAGGGCGGCGGGGGTGATGTCGAGGGTCCTGGGGATCCATATTCAGCCAGAGGCACGCTGGCTCCTGCTGGGCATTATGGGGGAGGACTGTTGGCCTGCACACACAAAAACATGGCTAATGTTAGCTGCTGGGGTGGCAAAACGTAATATAGCACGGCTATGGGGGTCCCGGGACCCTCCAAAATTATCTGGCTGGATCACGGATATGGACTGGTGCCAACTAGCAGAGAAAGTGGTATATAAGAGTAGAGGATGCCCCAAGAAATGGGAAAAGATATGGAGCCCCTGGGGGAAATTCAGAACTTAGAGGGGGGAGGGATATGGCAACATGACCCGGGAGCTCAGGGAAATCATATGTGATGTGCACATTTGCTCGAGATATGTGCCACAAATTGTACTGATGCACCAATACCTCCCGTTTGACTGAAGGTGTACAACATATGACTGTTCGAGGCTTTTGATGAGTATCTGGCTGGAGTCGATTTGTTGTTTAATAAAAAGAATTCTAAAAAAAAAAAATGAAATTATTCAATTCATAGAAATTAACAGAAACTCGGGTCCTAATCCACAGATTGTCAGGGACGCTCTCAAATCTACCATTCGCGGTCACATAGTCAAACTAATGTGATGGGAAAACAAACAAGACAAACGTAGTTTAGATATCCTAGAATGAAAAATAAAATCTTTATAAAAAGTTCTTAAACAAAACCCAGACAGATCACGTATAAACCAACTAACACAATCAAAGTACAAATACAATAAAATCCTAAGCAACAAAGCACACCTCATTGTCCAAAGGTACATGAGTATCTACTTTTGTGGACAGAATAAATCCAGGAAAGTACTAGCCTCTTATCTAAAACAAACATACCGTAGACCCAGGATAACCTCCATTACCAATGAACATGGCACACCCTCCACCATAGAGGATGATATTCTCTCCACTTTTGAGCACTTCTACCACAGCCTCTACTCCAAAAGTATCCACACCCCCATGAGACCTGCCTACAATACCTTAACACAATCCCCATTACTAAAATAGACAGTGAAACTAAAACCCAACTCGAAAAACCCATTGCACAATATGAAATTATAAACGCGATCAAACTACTTAAAGCAGGGAAGGCATCAGGACCTGATGGATTCCTAGGATCTTTTTATCATACCTGGGGACCCTCCCCTATCTGTCTCCTAGAGGATCTATTTTCTCACTTCTCTTATACTAATACAGTCACTGGTACCATTGCAGAAGCCACCATAATAGTTATCCTTAAAGAAGGTAAAGATCCCTCCAACCCCAAACACCACCGCCCTATCTTCCTAATAACCATTAACTGCAAAATACACGCAAAAATTCTTGCTCTTGGGTTGGAACCCATCCTCAGAACAATTATTCATCCATCACATTCTGGATTTATCAAAGGTAGGTTCAGCGTAGACAATATTAGACTATTCAGTCATGTCATCGAGAAAGCCCACCTTCTCAACCAACCCACCTGCGCTATTGTATTAGATGCCAAAAAGGCCTTTGACATGGTCTTGTGGTCTTTCCTACATGCCACCCTTACTGCAAATAATCTAGGCCCTAACCTTTCTAAAATGATCCTCTCCCTATACAAGAAACCCAAAGCCAGAAGTAATATTAATGGAACACCTTCAACCTACAACAAGGATGTCTCCTCTCCCCGCTACTGTTTCTACTCACCATGGAACCACCCCTTATGAAAATTAGAGAGAACCCCTTTATTCCTAGTACCCTCTATTCTGCAGGACCATCAAAAAGTGGCAGCATATGCAGACGACATCCTTCTTTTCACAACTCAAGCAGACTCTGGCATGCCTAACATCATGTCAACCATCTCAGGTTACACCCTTAATAGAGATAAAACACAAATTCTACCCTTGAACATCCATTGCAATAGCTTAGTCATTGGAGATTGCGGTCTGAAATGGGCCCCAGACAAAATAAAATACCTGGGCATTTGGTTCAGCCAGAATCTTAGAGAGTCATTTGACCACAACAAAAAAATGACCCTAACTAAAATAAAAGACATATTATTTAAATGGTCAACCAGATTTATCACCTGGTGGGGACGTATAGAAACCATCAAGCTGATGATCACCCCCCCCATCAATTTCCTTATTAACATGTCTCCAATCCATCTGCCTCTTACACTTTCTTTATCAGAATAGATCTACTATTCACTGTGTTTCAGTGTCAATCCACAAAACCGAGAATTGCACTAAAAAAACTTAGGCTTCCAAAGAAACTCAGAGGTTTAAACCTCCCAGACTACCGGAAATACCAGACTGTTTACTTAGTGAGACAAGGATTCTTCTGGTTCTCCCTTCCTAATACCACTCCTCCTACTTGGCTTGCCATCGAAAATGACCTTGCCCGACCACTCTCCCTCATTTCACTCATTACCACCAAGAAAATAAGGATGGAGCACTCCTCAACTATTCTCTCCAGCTAAGGCCTTTCAGAAAATTTATGACAAGCTCCCTAATAAAATACAGTTCTCCTCCTAACCTCACTAAGGCATAATGATAACTTGAAATCAGAGGGTAAGACGGTATTTCTTGAGAAATTGGCATAAAAAGGCATCCTGTTAGTAGGAGCCCTGGGATCTCCCTCCAAACCAGTACCTTTCTCACACCTTAAATCCAAATTTGAACTTGATGAAATAGACTTTATCACTTTCTAAAGATTAAAACCATAATTTCCAGTCATAAATCCCCGAAAACACCCGACCTCCTCATCACATTGACGACCTTAGCTAAGGGGGGGCTCACATAGCTTCCAAACTATACTCTATTCTTCACCCACGACCTCCTCTCTCACTAAATCATTACAGAGCAATTGGGAATCGATCTTGTGCAATACAAACAATACTTATAATATGACACTCAATTGGCCTTCCATTTGGGCTAACCTCATGATTGACAAAATTACACCCTCCTTAGCACAATGCAGATTTTGGACTGCTTATATGTCCCACTGGACCCACTGGATCCCCTCCAAACTTTTTTAATTAGGTCTCTGTGACTCAGGCATATGTTGGAGCTGCGAAAAAGAGACAGGGAACCTACAAGATATGTTGCTCAACTGTACCTTTTCCAAGAAATTCTGGTCTGAACTCGGCATTACCATCTCACAGATCCTATGATTAAACTGGACCCCTGACCTAGCCTCTAATGTTTTTGGTATCCTCTCTCAAGAAACACATCTTAGGCTGGAAAATAAAGGACGCACCTTATGGGATATCCTTGTTTCAAATGGTCTTAAAGCCATTCTATCTGAATAAAAAGACCCTTCCGAACCTTCTGTCCACGCTTGGTGGGAATGGGTCCAATTTACCAGGGGAGTGGATGACTCCCTAAACATCTACCTGAAAACCCCATCTAAGTAAAAACAAAATATTTGGTCAAAACTAGTTTCATACATCTCCAACCTAGTATCACCTTCGATGCCAACCCTTCCCATCCCCCCACTTCCTCCCCTACCCCCTCATCAACCGCCCTCCCTCCTTCTCCCCCACGCCATCTCCCCAACCATCACCCCCAAAACACCCTTCCTCTGCTATTTCTTCATCGATACTACTCTGGGGTAATTCCACCGCTCAATACTATGCCATTACTCTCACAGCACTTAATTCGTCTCTAGCACCTAGGATACTACGAATCAGTGTTATTTTGTTATATTATGACTCTATGATACCTTGATACTATAACTCTATAGCAAATCATGTTGTACCCTCTCCCAGTCATCATACCCCATTAACTGCGCCTTGTTATCTAAACATTGCAGTTGATCACAGAGGCGGCTGACACAATGAAAAGGTTGTAGGGTGGGGGGCACGGGGGAGCACGGGAAGGGGAGCACGGGGGGTTAATATTTTTTTTAAAACACTTACCTGGAGCTGCTGGCTGCCTCCCGTGTCGAGCCTCGGTCCTCCTTGTCCCAGCCGGCACTGGGTCAGCATCAGACTCCATGTGCAATCCCATCGCTGCTCTCATGCTATGAGCAGCAGCAGCCTGTGCAGGTAAGCGAGGTGGGGCGGTGGGGCAAGGGGGGGACGGCAGGGGGAGAAGTCGACAGACGAAAGAATAGGATTTATTTATTTATTTTATTTTCCCTATTCCGTCATCTGTGGACGGGCTGAAAAGACGCTCCTCTCAGGACAGGTATTCTGTGCTGTTTCTCCAGCCCGGCTGTTCAATACAGCCGGGTTAGAGAAACCTAAGTGAGCATGTGTGTTCGGCCGGCCAAACACACATGAGCACTTAAAAGTGCCCATAGCACTCCTCCTCCCCCCTCCCATGCCCCAGCCCCACCCCTCCCTGCACACGCTGGCTCAGAGCCGGCAAATGAATAAAACCATAGTAAAATATCGTTTTATTTTTTACCTGCTGGCTCTGAGGCAGTGGGGTGATGCTCCTCCGCCACTGCGGAGGAGCCACCCCTGGTTGAGCACCTGACAAACTCTCCAGTTTTGCAGGTAGATATTTCAATAAGCATTTCCCCCTTTGAATATAGCAAGCATTTCATTCACATTAAACCAATCTAAATTATGTCATCTAAAAATATAAAGGTAATTGCGTATTCTGTTATTATAATAAATGGGCCCTGAAATGGGCTCGTCCCCTCTTTTGAAAAACAGTAACAGTTTCAAGTTGTCACATCTAATATAAGTTGATCTAAGCCCCAGGCACCTATGTTCAGTCTAATGGGTTTGTTTTCCCTTCTGGCACATGAAAAATGTGGGAACAGGGAATATTCAGATGCAACAATTGACAGAACGGTGCATGAATAGCAAATCCTTTCATTTGCTCAGTCACAAACTCTCGTGATTTTAACATGACTACTTGGGCACGCGATTTAGACATTAAACTAGGGACCGAACTGAACAAGAAAAGCTTCCGGAAAATGTACACGTTGAATGTGACAAGGAATAGCCACACTATTGAGAGTTTGTCAGCAAACAAATGAAGTTGTCGTGATAAAAATTAACTTAAACACAATGTTTTGTGAAAATCATCTTTAGATCCGAAAAAAGGAGAATATACTGAAAAAAGATGTCAAATGTTCAACTGAGGTGGCAATGAAAATAGAAAACAGCAAATAGAAACAAAGCAAAAAGTGTTTATACAAATATGTCTGTCTTCTAAACAGGGCCACAGCATCATTGAATTAGATTACGATCTAAAAAGATCTTTGGAACAACAAACCATAATTCTTAGTCAAATTGTAAAACAACATCATTTAAAGAAGATGGGTCAATATAAAAAAGAAGGACTACTGCACATCTATGCTTTTTACTGAACCATAAGATGGCACAATTTAAAGGTGGCGGGTATGAAGTGTGCGAAAACACAGTGACCCTCAAAACAGTCGAAACACTATTAAGGAAAATAGGAGACTGCGCGCTCCATACTTAAGCAGTGGAGGCCTGACTGCATCGGTAGGAGATTAACGATGGCCTTCAGAATGTCGAGATCATGAGGAGGCAAGAGGTTCCCAGTGCCTTTTAGAGTCCACAACAACAGGATTCATGGAAAAGACTAAAAGATGCATTTTATATCATTGCTATTTTATTTTTAGTAATAAATAATGTGTATTCATTTGGACTTAAAGAATGATCTAGAAATGCTTCATTTTTAGAGAAGACAGAGACAACAGTCAAAAATGTTTTGGAAACATATTGTAAATTGAAAGCCCACTGCATTAGGAAACTAAGTAGTGCCAAGAAGGTAATTTGGTAACAAGTACTTTTAAAAGCAAATGGATCTGATTAACGGATAATCAGATGATCACATTGCAGACCCCATGCTTTTACTCAAAAGGATCTAGAGAATATTACATGAGTTTATATGGGTGGGGAAAAGAACTAAATACCAAGACATTACACATTGGAGCCAAGGATGAAAGAATTCTGACTACTTTGCCTGCTAAACACTACCAAGCAATGCAACACAGCTATATGTTAAAATGTAGCAACTCTGAATTCGAGAAACAGTGGTGGTGGTTTACACATCAGATAACCATGGGGCACAAATCTAGAACGCACTTTGGTTGTATTGAGTGAACTATTGCTGGTGTCTCCACCCTTTACCAGTTATTAAGGTGATGCTTGAAGTCTGAGATAGACTGGGTGTCAGAGGCTGAGTTTAATTACTTGCCCACCCCCAAAAAACTATTATAGACAACCTCAGGTTTACTCTAGGGCTGGAAGCTGAATAGTTTCTTAGTGGGCACTCATTGGATGGCACTAGTGATAACGCCGATTCTTATCTAATTATCTATAAGAACCTTCTGGTCGCCAAGATCTTTTACCTGTTGAATAGTGTAAAGGAGAGAATCTCATCAGGTTAGATATCAGCATTCATTTTGTCTGAAAGGACCACTGACTCGAATTCAAGTTTGAGAATTTATTATCGCCACAAATAACTGAACGTGCAGGCACCTCAACACGAGGTTAAAGAAATAGATGGGCACTAATACAAATAATAATCTACGCAGGAGTCTCATCCGACTCAGGATAAGAAGAATAGACAGTTCTAGGAGGACCAACCAGACTATGATTGCTCCTATTTCTAAGTTGCTCTTCATGGGCCTAAACAAGCTTAAAATCAATTGCTGTCCCTACACTAACGCTAAGTGACATCCCTGCATAACGATTTTCCCAGGCAAGAAAGAATAAAAGGTGTCAGCTGTGAAGACTTCCTAAGAAGTGCAATCACCATATACCTAAGCTCAGCTCTGTCCTTCTCTCAGGTCTCCCTACCGCTTCTCTGGCCTCCTCCTCAGGGCACTATCCCTAATACAAAACCATATTACAAAGGTACACGCCTTGTTTACGCCCTCTGGCCAGGTCTTCTTTCTTGTGCTTTTCCATTGAAACGGTGACTTCATCCTGGACGGTTTCGTTGACCTTGAGTCCCAGGCGCCTTCTCCGCTGAAAGTATCATCCCTAAATTCCATTGCACTCCCCGTACCATGCCTCCCATCTCTCTAACTTTTGAAAACAAAGAGTTAGTCTTTACTAACGAGACATGTGTCCTTGCACCTGCAACAAAAGATACGTTCAACAGAAACCTTCTACTGTGCTAATTAAATCTACCGCTTGTGCCCAGAGAGCCTTTCCAAGAGAAACCCTTTTCGGCCTACATTTATAAGCTAACATAAGAATATACCAGGCCTTCCTTAAGCATATATGTAGTCAGGCCCCTACATATAACTTTTAAACACACATCTTACTTTTCCCTATAAGCATATTCATTACGATTCATTATGCAAACAATGAATTACATGTGCAACTTTAATATGGTGCACGTTTAAACTACTGCAATTACATTACACACACGAACTAATTCCTCTATGCATTTTGTTCACACAATTCAAAAAGCATTACATTACATCATTATCCTAACACCATTATACTGCTGAGTTCACTTCGCCTCAGTGAACTATTCATTCTTTGCTAAACATACATGAATATGAAACTGAATATACGGATATATGTCTGAATACAAATGGGTGCGGCCTATCAGTGATTATGATGCACCCCTACAATTCACAAGAACATTTCGCTCTATCAGTTCCCCCTTGATGACTCCTGTCATCACATCTCATTCTACTCCTCGGAGAAGGAACCGACCTAAACAGAACTTGTTCCCATCTTCCCTGATCTGAAGTTCTCCATGCTCTTGAGCCTTTGATACTGATTGTCCTGCAGTCTTGCCAATCTCATGTCATTTTCCCTCAAAGCTCTCTTGACTCTGCCTGCTCGATACCACTTGTAGGCCTTAACCATAATCCACAAGCCAGCCACACAAACCACCAAAATAAGGAGTGGTCTCAGGAAGTACCCAAGGAATCCCTTTCCTAGGTTTGCAAACCAACCTCCCACTTGACCAAAACCCTTTCCGACCTTTTCCCAGGCCCCTTCTTCGGTCAAATCCGCTATCTTTGTGTGGATCATAGTGATGTTACTTATATATTTCTCCAGATCCTTGCTACGGTCTGGTATATAAGTGCAGCACTCCTGAACCTTCAGCATTTTACAGACTCCGCCCTCTTTTGCCAATAGGACATCCAAAGCAAGGCGATTCTGCAAAACCATTCCCCTTATCGACAACATCTCTCCTTCCACCAACACCAACGACTTTGCGGTGTTCATCGAAAATTCATCCACCACAGTCGCTAACCTCCGGATCTTCACATCATTCAAGACTACTCCTAGACTAGGTATCATAGCTCCAAAGATATCCCCCACAACGATTCCTGCACTTGCAGCTCTTCTCGTTCTTGAATGCTCGCCACCCTCCAGAAGATTTAAGTCTTCTGTATGGTAAATCTTGGAAATATTATTGACAAATAACAAGTTCCATACCAATTTGCAGGCAACCTCACATAAGCATTCTTCCCACATACGTAATACACCGTAGGTATCACTTGTACAGGACCTTGGAGAAAATCTTTTGCCTCATCTGCCATGGTGAAAACGTGATCACAAGTACTCTGTCCCACTGGAACCTTTTCGTAGTAAGTCTGATAACGCCTTATACACAACTTACCCCTCTGCTCCTTATCCAACGCTATAGGACCATAGCTTCCCCTGGTCTTATGCAACCGTTCTTCCTCCGTCCAATCTGTCCTGTGATGCCCTAAATCTCGGGATTCAGTCAGCTTTCTATACCTATCTTCAACCTGATCTACAAACTTTCTCTCTACATCCGACATCAAGCATGTCAGATTGTGTCTGTGTGCGAATGCTGTATCCAATTCCAAACTCGGTATGAAGTACTTCCTCAGTCTGTCCTCGGTCTTATAATAATCATACTTATTCAAATGCTTGTAAGCTGGGACTTCAGGAAGCACTGCGTCGAAATTGGAAAAGAAATACTCGAACTGCTCTCTCTCATAAAACAAGCTAAGCAAAAGACTACATGAAATACCATAAGTCAGTGGAAGATGATGATACCTAATACCCTCATCCACCGAAGTAGGCAACTGCATACACACATAACAATCTTTCGCATCCATCACGTCAACATACTCATACAACAACTTAGCATACGCATTAAGCTTAAAATCACCCTTAGACAAATCTACATGTAGTCTACGGCTTTCTTTCTAATATCATAGCTCTATCAGCTGCCCTGTCTACCCCCTTCTGGCTAGGTGTGATAGGTGTCGGTGTCCCTGTCACTACCTCTACTTCTGGCTCATGCGAACCAGTATATGAGACTACAACTACTATGATTATAGAAATTATCACACTACTTATAAGAATGCCTATAATCCATTTTGCTCTACGATTGGGATTACCCGGCTCCATGATTTCGAAAGTTCTCAAAAAGTCTTGGTTATCGCAAAGAACTCAGAAAAGTCTCTGTCCTTTATTTATGACTTGCTTAACCAGCTCGAGCAACCATGAAATCTCCGGGCTTTCCCTTTCCGATCACAACTTATTTACACAGTCCAGAAAAAGACTTCCCTAGTTTTCGTCCCTCTTCTTGTGGAAAGTCCCTAAGTTTATTCTTCTTCCACTGGACCTAGGTTATCTTCTTCTTTAGACTTTTATTTACAGTTCATTACTGATCCATAATGAGATCCTCATTGAGCACAACCAGAACGTGATACAAAAGTTCAAGACGCAAAAGCAGCACTTCGTGTGAAAACGGCTCAGCTCCGAAAGGCGGGAATTCGACCCGATGCAAAAGCAAGTTTCGGACTTCACTCAGAAGTGGGGATTCTGAATCGTGAGTGTCAGTGTTCCGTCTATCTCGAACCCTGGCATCCGCAGCACCACCTTCACCACCAGTTTCGGGCTCGACTGAACACCTCCACTGACCTCAGTCTCCTGTATTCACCACCCCTGCATCAAACACAGTGTAAGTCCACTCAGGGGTAGAGTATCTGCGACAAGGCACTCTTGTTCTCTTGGACCTTCGCCGACTGTCTTGTGCTTGGTCTTCGTCGCTTGCTTCGGTTTCAGATACTTCGGACACTGGAGCAAGGTCTCTCTCAGGTGCTAACCTCAGGTTCAGTCGCCTCTGTCTTTCAGGCCAACTTTCAGCACTTCTGTTCGTTCGTCTGCCTTCCCCTTCTATACCCAGTGCACTATTTCCTCTTTCTGCTGCATTTGACTCTTCTCCGCCCACTGCACCTTCTCTTTCTTCGGTGCCTGAGTCAGGGTTCGAACTGTGGAAACCCCTTCAGCTTGCTCTAGTGCACCACCAGCTGTGTCAGCGACCCTTACAGCTTGGCTTGTCCTCTCATGTGGCCCTGCCACATCAGCTGGATTTTCATTTGCGAGAGGAGCTGTTTCTTCCAAGGGTGCTGGAACTCTGCGGGTATGGGAAGCATGCACCCAGTTCGGCAATCCTCCACACTTTACTGCTGTGTTCGTGATAAGTATCACCTGATACGGGCCACGCCAACGGGCATCCAAGCAACTCTTCCTCACGTGCTTCCGGACGAGCACCCAGTCACCGGGACACAAGTCGTGGCACAGATCACTCGAGGCTGGAACCACAGCTGCTTGCACCTGCTGGGATACAGAACGGACCACATCAGAGAGTCCTTTACAGTAATCGAGAATCAAATCATCAGTGATGCTTATCAAGGCTGTAGCTGGTACTGCTGGCAGTCTCATTGCCCTCCCCATTATTATTTCATGGGGGGACAACCCGGTCTTTCTGTCTGGGACACTTCGCATGCTCATGAGCACCAGTGGCAAGGCGTCGGGCCAATTCAGGGATGTTGAAGAACACATTTTTGCCATCCGGGCCTTCAAAGTTCCATTAACTTGTTCCACCATCCCAGAAGCCTCTGGTCTGTAGCTACAGTGGAGTCTCTGGTCAATGTTCAATGCTGCACAAAGTAACTTCATGATTTCGCTATGGAAGTGCCCACCTCTATCTGATTCCAAAGAGGTCGGGATCCCGAATCTAGGGATAAGCTCCCTCAACAATAATTTAGCCACTGTCAGAGTGTCACACCTGCGTGTGGGGTAAGCCTCCACCCACCGTGAGAATACACATACTATCACTAGAATGTACCTCAAGCCATTGCACCTAGGCATCTCCACGAAATCCAACTGTAGTCTATTGAAGGGCCCTCCTGACCTTCCAATGTGACTCAATGTAACTACAGTTTTCTTTCCGGCATTCATCTGTTGACACGTAACACACCTCTGACATACCGTCTCAGCCGTTGCTCGGAACCGTGGGTTATACCACGTCTGTCTGAACACCCTCATCATTGCGTCTCTACCCAGGTGTGCCTGTCCATGTATCAATCTTGCCATCGGACTCAGCAATTCTTCCGGCAACACAGCTCTCCCATCGTTTGATACCCACACATCCACGTCTCCTTTCTCACACCCAGCTTTGATCCAGCCCTCTCTTTCCTTGGTTGAGACTTCATCTTGTAATCTCTTAAGCTCTTCCCAAGTGTCTGCCATGGTCAACATTATGCTGAGATCGGTTCCCTCTTGGCTCTCTTCTATCTCCCTGCCTGTGTATATGCATCCTTGTTCTGCGCAGAAGCGGGCTACCTCATCGGCGTAGTTATTACCCAAGGATACAAAGTCCTCCCCTTCCCATGGGCCGAACACTTTACAACAGCAATTTCTTTCGGATGCTGTAATGCTTCTAACAATTGTCTTACATATTCTCCATTACGAATGGGTGAGCCAGATGATGTCAAAAATCCCTCTGAGACCATAACTGCCCGAAGTCATGCACCACGCCAAAGCCATATTGGCTGTCTGTGTAAATCGTGATTCGAATTCGATCAGCGGCCAAACAGGCACGGGTCAAGGCAATGATCTCAGCTACCTGCGCGGAGCGTACTCCTTCTAGGCAAGCGGCGTCGACCACTCCTGAAATAGTACATACAGCAAACGCTGCTCTCAATTGCCCCACACTGTCTCTTAAGCATGAACCATCGACAAAGAAAATTTCATCTGGGTCATCCAATGGCTCATCGACAATGTCAGGTCTCGGCTTGGTGCAAAGTTCGGTCACATCGAGACAATCATGGTCCTCACAATCTTCATCATCTGTGTTCGGTATAGGCATCAATGTCGCAGGGTTCAAGATGGAGCACCTTTTCAGAGTCACATTCTCTGCGGCAAGTATGACTTGCTCGTACCTTGTTAACCTATTGTTCGTTAGGTGCTGGGTCTTGGTCCTGGTCATTAATAACTCAACCGAATGTGGTACATGTACAGTCAATGGATGTCCCATTACAATGCTTTCACATCTTTCAATGCTGACACCTGTTGCAGCAACGGATCTTAGACATCCGGGCAACGCAGAAGCTACTGGATCTAAAGTAGCTGAAAAATAAGCAACTGGTCTACGGACACCTCCATGGTTCTGAGCTAACACTGCTAATGCACACCCTCCTCTCTCGTAACAAAACAATGAAAAGGCCTTGTTGTAATCAGGCATTCCCAGTGCGGGAGCCCTGCACAAATCATCTCTCAACTGCAGGAATGACATCAAGCACTCCTCGTCCCATGGTACCGGATCACTCACATCCTTGTGTGTAAGCCTCTGCAGTGGCTTTGCTCTCAAGGAGAAACTAGGAATCCACTGTCGACAATAGCCAACCATTCCCAGAAACATCCTAACTTCCCTCTGTGTAGTGGGTACCGCCATGCTCATTATTGCCTCAATTCGATCTGGTGACACCTTCCTCTTGCCTTTTCTAATCTGTGTCCCAAGTACTGTACCTCATTCAAACAGTACTGCAGCTTGTTCGGGGACACCTTATGTCCATTCTCTGCTAAGTGGTTCAACAAGGCTACTGTGTCAATTCTGCAAGCATCTTCTGTTTCTGAGGCAATGAGCAAGTCATCTATGTACTGCACGAGAACTGAGTTCTGCGGCAACACAAGACTTTCAAGGTTCTTCTTCAGGATCTGGTTAAAGATCGATGGACTTTCCGTATACCCTTGAGGGATACGACACCATGTTAACACGCGATTCTCTAGCCTAAACGCAAAGAAATTGGCTTTCCTCGTGGAGCGGTATCGAAAAGAAGGCTTGACACAAATCGATAACCGTAAACCACTCGGCTTCACATGGGATCTGGAACAGTATTACTGAAGGATTCGGTACCACTGGACAACAAGGGACAACTATCATGTTGACCTTTCGCAGGTCTTGCACGATCCTGTATTTCCCGCTCGGTTTCTGTAGTCCCATTATGGGTGAATTACAGGACTACCTCTGATCTCCTTCAAAATACCCTTCTCAATGAAAGTCTCGATCACAGGTTTTATTCCTGCAATCGTTTCTATCGATAAATTGTATTGAGGTGTTCTGGGGAAATCAACATTCTGTTTCACCTCAATCCGCACTGGTTCAACCCTCTGATTAAACCTATTTCGCCTCCTGCGAAATCCCACACCACAGGCGACACTGCGTCTCTCAGATCATGTGGAAGTTCTTCCACAGTCACCATTGGGTACAGATCTATACACAGATGCTGATTGGCCATCTTAAAGTCAGCATCGTCATCTCTCGTCTGGACCTCCACTCCCGTGGTGTACAATAAATCGTGCAGTTCAATTTGCACAACAGATCTCTTCCCAAAAGACAAACTGGACTCGTATCACACACTACAAACTGATGTCTAGTTTGGAAAGTACCTATCTTTACTAAGATCGGTTCTGTCAATGGGCTGCCTCATCTTCTTGTTCGCTACTCCAACAACCTGGATCGATTGTCCCGAGAGGGGTAGGTTAGGGACTACTGCAGATCTTACAGTAGACCGGGTAGCTCCAGTATCAACCAAAAGTGTTGCAGGATTGCCCTCAATCTCTGCCTCTACAAAAGGTCCTCTCTGGTCTACCTCCAAGACCGCTCCAAGTGTGCAGTCTTCCTCCCTCTCAGGCACCGGTCAGGATAAAGGGTCTAAGCTATCCTCAGCATATCGTTCGAACAGGGGCATCTGTTGATATGTTCGTGTTCCTTGTGAAAACCTTGGAGCTTGGGGAATCTGAGCTTGAGAATTGTAAACCCCCTTTCATCGTTCTAGGTCTCGTTATTGTGTTAACCACCTCTTGCGCGGGTGCCTGAGCCCCTCTTCCTCTTCCTGTACCTGATTAGCTGGGTTCAAAGGACACTCGCGTTTCAATGTCCGACCTGGCGACAAAGATGACACGCAGTGGTCTTCTTTAGTGTGGCCACGTCCACTCCTGTCTTAGGGTCTACTGGTTTTCCCTTTCCCTGTACCTGCCCATTCTGGTTTCCCTGGAAATTTCCTTGCTTTCTCCCCAAGGTCCCTCCACTAGGCTGATTCTGTGCTGTCTGCATCTGGACAAGCATCAATTTGTCTTTTAGCTTTCGATGTTTTGAATCCACCTCATCACTACAGTACTCGCGTACCGCAAAATTTCATCTAGTGGCTTGTTCTGCCAGCAGATCAAATGGTGCTGTATCATGAGGCTGATTTCCCTCTCAGACCCGTTACAAACTTTGAGACAAACTGTCCCATATCCTTAGGGTCCAAAACATCCAACCCACTATACTGTTTAAAAACTTGCAGAAGTCTTTCATAGTATTCATGCACCGTTTCCTTGGGTTCCTGTACAGTCCGATCTATCTTAACCCAATCTATATCCTGAGGTGAAATCTTCGACTTCAACCATGTAATCACCTGCTCATACTTTTTCATGACATCAGGTGATGGACCATTTGTAACCGCTCTCTTTTCGGTTCGAAGTCGGCCACTCAATAGCGACTTTACATGCTGTCCACAAATCTCCTGGTACCACTATGTCGAACAAAGTGTTCAAATCAATCCACAATACTTTTGAAATTTTCACAAACCGCTCAACCTGTTTGTACCACTCCACCGGTTTTTCCTCAGCCGAGGAAAATCATTTGTAAATGCAGCCAAATCACCTCTATTCCACGGCACATGCACGTACCCTCCATTCTGTACTTCCCGTAAAGGAAAATTTCCTACACCCGTCGCCCTCTCTCCTGGCGGCGGCGTTTCCCTTCTGCTCTCTTTACTGGTTTCTTTTTGGACCACCTTTCTTCCCATTTGTCCAACAAAATCCATATTCTCATTCCTATGATCAGGTCTCTGGTGTGCGTCTTTAACCCTGTGATTCTTTTCTCCTCCAACTCCTGATCACTATAATGCAATCTGTGTGGTCCCTGTAACGCTTTAGTTTTATTCAGGTCCACCTCATATCTTTTGGCCAAATCCTCAATCTATCATGTGCCATTCTAGCTTTTCGAGTCACATCTTTTGCTACAAACAGCAGCTCATCTGATCCATAGATTTCTATCCTTTCCAAAGGCAGACCCCCACTGATCATTTCGTCTACCTCTGCTTTCAGCCTCACTACGTCTAGCAACCTTGCCTGTACTGCACTCCTCAGTACATCTCGACAACCTGAACCGTCCCGCTCATCACAGTCACTATTCTGTCCTTGTGACCTATTCCCTTCCATATTCCTGGAACCTGGTCTGTCTTCCGAGACATTCTGTGCCCTATCTCTTTGCATCCTATCCTCTTGGTTCGTTACTGTTGGTGTCCACTCCTCAAAGCTGACTTAGATTCCCGTAAAGACCTTGGTCTTTCCGGTCTCTCCTCTTCTCGCCCACATGAAGAGTCCGCAGTAGCCGGTAACGGCGTACTTGTGTCTATTGGTCTTGGGAAATGAACCACCCTTACTCCAAACCCATTCCCACTCTCACTGTTTCCTTCTTCCCTTCTCATCGGCACGGAGCTCCTTCTCTCACTCGGTCTGGGTCATATACCGGTACTATAGGGCCAATGGTAACCGGTACTGTCAAGGAGTCCGGTAACCTTGTGTTCCCCCCAGGAGGCTGTGTTATCATAGACGCCGTAGCTCCCTCCGTTCCTGTGGAAATTCTTCCCACTACTCTCATGCTAGTCTGGTTCTGGCTCTCATCAACTATTGCCACTGCTGGGGTTGTCTTTCCCTCTTCTGAATCTGGATTAAATGGTGGTGGCCTCTCCGCCAACATCCTATCCAACAGACTGTCATCTAAATCACTGTCGTCCTCGTCGACTCTTGTTATCTTCCCATTTTGTATTAACAATGGGTACAACTTATCTCCGTCGATCGTATCCGCTCTCCACTTTTTCTCCAATGCATCCCACCTTGCATCTTGGAATGCCCTGACCGATTTCTTCACCCTTTCTTGACACCTTTCCTTCTTTCTATCATACGCTGCTCTTATCCACGCATGTAGTGCCTCAAACTGTGTCGGTCTAGGTAGTGGTCGTAATGAAGCCATTACACTCTTGAGCTGGTACAGCACCTCTAACCTGAAAGTACCATATCGAGGAACGACAATTCTCCTTCTGCTTCTGTCATTTTATGCCAATTCTCAAGCCAAATTATGGTATGCAATCCTACATTCTTTGCCATATAATGTGCTGGTGTGTCCTCAGGAGGAGCTTCTCTCCCTCCCGAACAACCACATGTCTATCACCTCTACAAAGTTCCCTTAAAGCTTTAAAACATTTCATGATGAATCAACTTTGTATTTGCACTCAAAATGTCCGCTTTACTTCCTGATTCCAATCCACCAATCCCAGCGCGGTTCACACCAACCGGCCTATCGCAGCGCGGCACTGTTCTGACGTCACTTTTCCTCCGCTCGCAGCAGTTCCCCTCCTTTCTAATTCACTTGTTCTCGCTCACATCTGTCCCAGTCATACTCTGAAATAATGTCCGTCCTACCGAACAATTACCTCTCTGACCGTCAGTCTTACCAATGACCGATCAGCCTCTTGAGCTTGTTGACCTCAATCTGGCAATCGTCTGTCCGCGAAACGACCGGACAATCGCCTTTAGCACACTCGATAGGATTCAATCACTCGATGTTCTGCTCACAATAACCTACGACCTGCGTTGGTTATTCACACACTCACTCATGTGTTCCCTATCTTCAGTGGGTCTGTCAATGACGTCTCGTGACCCCCACAACTCTGGTCAACGTTTCAACTCTGGGTGTATTCTACACCACAATAAATCTCCCGGTCCCGCGCGCGCTCACGGTCCGTTTCTCAATCACACAACTCTCGCTCCAACTCCGCAAGACATCACACAACAATAAAACACCGCAATCTAGCAAACATCACTCTTTTCATACTCACTCTACTACGAACTGCTACTTCCGCCGCACCGTCACTCTCCGTCAGTTTTCCACGACCTCCGACATCCTTCTCCCGCGGTCCTCTGGATCAGCTTCACTCGGGCTCTATGGGGCGACTTAGTCTCCTATCTTGCTCTAGATCTCCCTTACCATCAAAGGTAACCATCCTACTGCTACCAACTGATAACGCCGATTCTTATCTAATTATCTATAAGAACCTTCTGGTCGCCAAGATCTTTTACCTGTTGAATAGTGTAAAGGAGAGAATCTCATCAGGTTAGATATCAGCATTCATTTTGTCTGAAAGGACCACTGACTCCGAATTCAAGTTTGAGAATTTATTATCGCCACAAATAACTGAACGTGCAGGCACCTCAACACGAGGTTAAAGAAATAGATGGGCACTAATACAAATAATAATCTACGCAGGAGTCTCATCCGACTCAGGATAAGAAGAATAGACAGTTCTAGGAGGACCAACCAGACTATGATTGCTCCTATTTCTAAGTTGCTCTTCATGGGCCTAAACAAGCTTAAAATCAATTGCTGTCCCTACACTAACGCTAAGTGACATCCCTGCATAACGATTTTCCCAGGCAAGAAAGAATAAAAGGTGTCAGCTGTGAAGACTTCCTAAGAAGTGCAATCACCATATACCTAAGCTCAGCTCTGTCCTTCTCTCAGGTCTCCCCTACCGCTTCTCTGGCCTCCTCCCTCAGGGCACTATCCCTAATACAAAACCATATTACAAAGGTACACGCCTTGTTTACGCCCTCTTGGCCAGGTCTTCTTTCTTGTGCTTTTCCATTGAAACGGTGACTTCATCCTGGACGGTTTCGTTGACCTTGAGTCCCAGGCGCCTTCTCCGCTGAAAGTATCATCCCTAAATTCCATTGCACTCCCCGTACCATGCCTCCCATCTCTCTAACTTTTGAAAACAAAGAGTTAGTCTTTACTAACGAGACATGTGTCCTTGCACCTGCAACAAAAGATACGTTCAACAGAAACCTTCTACTGTGCTAATTAAATCTACCGTTTGTGCCCAGAGAGCCTTTCCAAGAGAAACCCTTTTCGGCCTACATTTATAAGCTAACATAAGAATATACCAGGCCTTCCTTAAGCATATATGTAGTCAGGCCCTTACATATAACTTTTAAACACACATCTTACTTTTCCCTATAAGCATATTCATTACGATTCATTATGCAAACAATGAATTACATGTGCAACTTTAATATGGTGCACGTTTAAACTACTGCAATTACATTACACACACGAACTAATTCCTCTATGCATTTTGTTCACACAATTCAAAAAGCATTACATTACATCATTATCCTAACACCATTATACTGCTGAGTTCACTTCTGTCTCAGTGAACTATTCATTCTTTGCTAAACATACATGAATATGAAACTGAATATACGGATATATGTCTGAATACAAATGGGTGCGGCCTATCAGTGATTATGATGCACCCCTACAATTCACAAGAACATTTCGCTCTATCACTAGATTAGGAAAAGTCTTTGATGTGGAAGGGATCAACCTTGTTGGCAGGATGAAAAAGTAGTTTTGTCGCTGGAATATTCTGCTACATCCAAATAAGACACTGGAACCTGGATTCCTCAATGAAACCCTTGGTATTTATGCCAGTCACACCGTTTGAGAAATGGGTCCTGATGAAGGAGAGTGATAGAAGAGCTATTTCAGAACTTTTGTAAGTTCCCTACATAAGAACCAAATTATACAACATCTCCAGGATAACAATGAGGACAAGAGAAACTGGGTTGGTACTTACAGATAGGTAATTAGGGGAGATGTTCATAAGGGCCTTGTTCTCATCCAAAAGCTCAACAGCGAGAGAAGTCTTATTGAAAATAACTTTATACTGTCACCACACATCAGTGAAAATCTATCATTGAAAACGTACTGATCAGAAGTACTAGAAGCGATAGACAATGTGTCCCAAACTGAAACATCTAGATTACCTGCCTACGCTAACGCACAGATTTTCCCCCTACTCTCACTCAGGGAAACAGTCGTTTGGCACTTTGAGCAGCAAGACCAGCATTATTGGTTGCATTTGGGACATTTTGTGTGTGAAAAAAGTGACCCCGGTCATTGATCAGAGGGGTGAAGATTGTGAGAAAGACTAGGCACCATTCCTTAAGCATGCATCAACTAAATTCTGGAAGGTTATTTCCTTAAAGTACTGCAGTTTCTCTGAACGGTCTACATGTAGTCCAGGGCCAGGTTACACACATCACATGTCTACTGACTCTCGGATGTAAAGGGGTATAGGGGTTCTCTGATTGTTTTTCTCTTCTTGAAGGTCAATGGAAGGATTGGGAGGAGGAACCCGAATTGTTGTTGATAGAGGATAAAGTGGCATTACTCTTTTAATGCACATTGACATTTCCCCTATGTGGAACAGTAAGGAGAGGCTAAGAAAATCTTGGCCAGTGCAATCAAAGAATGAAAAACGTAAAAAGAAAAAGTATTAAATGAATAGTGAGTTTATAAATCTCCTGAAAGAGCACTTAAAGATAGTGGCCTAAAAGTTGAACCTGGGTACAGAACATCATAATTATTAGATTTGCCTTTAAGAAAGACTGTCCAGCCAGAGTTGTTACTTTGTATAAAAGACCCACAACTTGATGAAATGTTTTCGGTAAAAATAGTGACCAAACAATATAAATCACAATATGAATACCGCAGCAAAATAACACAATGAAATGCAACTGTGACAGTGGTTCCCAAGTTAAAACAATACATACTGATCACAATCCCAACTTCACTGTGAAAGCTGCAATGAGCATGAAGAAAATACAAGTTGGAATATTGTGGTCTTCTTGCAACAAATGGTTAGTCTGAAAACACTGTGTGTGGTTTCTAACTGAACACATACCTACACCAACACTGTATATAAAAGACACAACCTATAGACAATAAAAAAGATTCTGACTGAGTTCATAATCGCGCCTCAGTAGTCCATCTACACTGATGTGACTGGGAGTCTGTGCATTTCCTGGTTTAGGATTAGAGTTTGTCAGTACCTAGAAAAATTGATGTCTCGTCATCTGGATAAGGATGGGATAAGGGGTCTCAAGATCGTGAACAAAAGCTTATATTGACACAGGGAGTAAGTGTGCTTAGCAGGTGGAGCCACCATTGGGCACACGTACTTCTGGATTGATGGTACTCTACATATTGGCATGGGGTGGGGGAGTTAGATGTTGTTCTTTGCTAGTTGCAAGCTATAGTGAGCAAATGGTATGTTTGAATATGTTTTGCACTCAGACTGTACTTGCTTGCTTGTCATTTGTAACCAATTTATTATATGTACTTGCTTGCTTGTCATTTTTAACCTATTTATGATGTGCTACTGCAGTGCATTATTCATTGCTCATAACTTATCTTGGCAGCTATTGCTTTATGTTCTTATTTGAAATCAATAAAATTTGTTTAAAATAAATAAATGATAAAGAAGCAGAGAGGTCCCTTCTGTGCTGGGGCAGTTCAAAAGCAGGATCATTATACTGCTCCAGACAATTCCACAGCACATTATAATGCCAACAGTAAATTAACTTCCAACCTGAATTGGAAGTGTGGAGTGACTACAGCAACAAGAAAATAGCCCACACACCAAGGGACCCTGCACGCTTAAAACCGGTGGCCCTTTAGTGGTGTGACCATAGAGAAGTGATGGAATCGGTTTTTTCCCCAGAAATTATAGACATGATAGGACAGTCTGTTGGATCATCTAGTCAAGTGTTAAGATGCTTACATTTAAGCATAATTGAGTTTATTTTAGTTCAGAAATTGGAGAAATGCAATGTATGCCCCATTGCTTCTCCAATCATAAATAGGGCTCCCGGTTTTCGGGTATTTATTTTTTTGACATTTCCGTCTGTATTTATCCATATTTATTTTTTGCTAATTTTATCTGTATTTATCCATATTTTTGCGGGGTTTTATGGAAAAATTAAGCTGAAATTAGCATATTTCCATATTTATTTCACCACTATATATGCACTCATGCTTGAATGCCTACCAGGTTTCAATGCTGTAAACCCCCACAGAAGATAAATCAATACGCTTATAAGAAAATATGCAAATTTTAGTATCAACATTGTGCATATCTAATGCTGTTAAAGCCTCTTTACTAAAATTCCTTTCTTTTTTAGCCCCCTTACCTATCAATCCACACAGCTATTGACATGGCAGACAGTATTATTTGAATTACTCAAAAAGAAAACCAATTTCCGTTTTTATCCACATTTAAAAATAAATACAGACAAGAAAATAAATTTTTTCTGTCTGTATTTATCTGTAAAAATCAGTAAAAATGGAAAACAGGGAGCCTTAATCATAAACCAAGATAGTTATAGCTAGAATATCACTCATTTGTCTGCTCACAGGGAGTTATGATTAATGAAGAGGCTCACCCTATGTATGCCATTTGAAAAGGCATCCAAGGCACCCTAAACCCACTGTGCAGAGAACCATTTTGGCTGTTCTCAAAGCTCTGAACAAACAAATGCAAAACCAATTGCACTTGACCAAGGATATATCACTTTCCCTGAGGGAAGAAGCAATGTAGTTAAAAGTGGACTTAGGGACCCTATCAGAAGGTGAGACTCAATAACATGTAAAGGGCAAGCCAAAGCAAGATCCATGTTTGAAGTCCAGTGCCTCTGACAGACTAAAGGAGGCTATTAATCTGAACAGCTTACACCACGGTTCACAATCTCAGGTCAAGAGGCTGTGAAGCCAGACTGCACAGTGACACAATCATCTGAAATTATGTCCTTTGGAAAGATGGTGACCAGTATCAGCTGAAGAGGAGATTTCCTTAGATATTTCAGAGGGCTTGGCTAGTTAGAACTTATTCATATCATCTGCATGACCTGAGGGCCATACAAATGTTATGGAAATGGGCTACTCAGTCCTGATGAGTGTTTGAAAAAATGGTCAAAAACGTATTCACACAACTGTGTAAAACTCTAGATAAAGACATGAGGAAAACCTAGAGCAAAATACCGCGGACCCTCTTTGAAGGGCAGGGTTGACAAACCCCTGAAATCAGGGGGAAGAGGTTTTCATTTTTTGGTAAGCATGCCAGGGATCCTAATAAAGGAATTGATCAGTCCTGATGATTCTGCCCAGATGATCTAATGAATCTGGTAGGCCAACTGATAAAGACCTGGACCTGGAGGTGGATACAAATCAATCAGGGACCACTACAGATATGTTGTATCAGGATGCAAATCATTGTTTCCATCTCTAATGATTTGCAACTGGTCGCAGAAAAATGTAACCACTGCATGGCAAGCACTATCGGCTGGATGAAGAACAATTCCATTAAGATTAATGCCGATAAAACCGAGATTCTAGTCTTTGGTCCGCAAAATTCTATCTGGTCGAACGCCTGGTGGCCGGCAAACTGTGGTCCTCTCCCCGTCCCGGCTAGGACAGCCACAAACCTGGGGGTCACTTTTGACGAGGGTCTGACCTCTAATGCTCAGGTCAGCCGCACTGTTAGCACCTGTTTCTACATCTTGAAAACCCTTAGAAAGGTGCTTCCGTATATTCCATCTGAACTGCATCGGCCCATCATCATTGCACTAGTCACTTCCCGGCTTGATTACTGCAATGCGTTGTACATCAATGTGGCCTCCCAGAACAAGCTTCAGGTCGTTCAGAATTCGGCGGCCAGGCTGATCCTTAATATTCCTAAGCATCAATCAGCTAGGGAGGGGATCCACGCTCTGCACTGGCTCCCCATTAGGAAGCGCATCTCCTTCAAAGTCCTTAGTACGGTCTATAAGGCCTTGCACAGCAAAGGCTCGCCGCAGCTGAAAACCATGTTCCAATGGTACACCCCCGGGAGGACCCTGAGATCCTCCTCCCAGAGAAAACTGATCTCTCCTAAATTCCGCAGAGTCAGATGGGGCGGACGCTCCTTCTCTGTGGCGGCCGCCAAACTCTGGAACACCCTGCCCCCTCTATCTCTAATGCGGAATCCTTTCCGGTGTTTAGAAAGCTGCTGAAGACATGGCTTTTTTCAACATAGTTGGCAGATCTGTGCCTTTCTTTTCCTCTCTATCTGCCTAGCGCCTTGACACCCATGGTTATTAGTGCACTTTATACATTTGTATCCTATCCTATGCTCAAATTGAGCCATCTGCCTCCTAGGAAAGAAGAATAGTGTGATTTCCAAGAAGAGAAGGAGTTCCCTACTTCACAAGATGGACCTCACGTAAGAGGACCTGGCAAGCCCTAAAGCTGTGCTGGTGATCCAGGGGATCCTATAATGAAATAACTTGGGAAGATTGTGTGTATATATATTAACTGTACTAGATAAGGCCCTGGCTTCTTAGGAAACCATGCAGGTGAGCATAATCACTTTTTATATCAAGTTCAGAGAAAGATTGGTGCAGTTTTCACACCAGTGGCACACCCTAACCCAAGACCTCTGGGTGCTACCAACTGCTTTGGGTTTCAAAATAAAGTTTCAATAGGTCCCTCTGCAGAATCAGTGACAGGGGTGCATTCTTTTTTTCAGCAGAGGAAAAACCCTTATCAGCATGGAGGTAATATAGATGGTGCAGAAAAGAGTGCTATTCCCCAGCAGATCCCACCTCAGAGGCTTCATGACCAATCTTTTCCTTATGAAGAAAGGAAAAAGCACAACGGATTTCATCCTTAAATAAATCCAATATATGGGCTACACTGCAAGTTTGTTCAGATCATATGGGAGGGTCAAATGTTTGAATCTGTTATCATAACTTATGGCCCTTCCTCATTACTGTTATGCTTCACCAGGCTGATGAATCCTACTGTGGAATTCCTGAAATACAGAAGAAAGGCTATTGGGGTCTCAGTATAACCAAACACTCTTGAATCACCAGAGCATGAGTGGGGATATCTTACACAGAGAAGAAATCATCAATTTAGATAAGTCAGAATTAAACACCAATCAGGAGACAATGAGTAAATCTGCCTTTGATCACTGCACTGTGGACACCTGTCCTTTCTTTACAGAACTGTCCTGGATGTCCTTAATTGAGATGGATCACATAGGGGTTCCATAACTGCTGATCTACTAAATATGGTGGCATGAAGAATTACTGGAGAAGATGATCAATTATAGGTCTTTTTGAACAGGTTGAATCTTTTTTCCAAAAGGCCTGGTCTTCAGGAACAGTCAAGAGATACAAATCAGCAAGGGGCCACTGGTCCACTTGGAGGTTGGAAAGAAGCATTGATGTTATGGGGTCAGATCTAGTGCACCTGTCTGAAATAGCCCAAGTAGTGCTAGCTTATAGGATGTTTAATTGTTTCAGATCAGCAGTCCTGCAGGACATCTGCAGGTGAATAACGTCTGGCAGGGGAACATCCATTTGTGAGCAATTTTGCTAAAATAGTAGGGAAAAACGTACACGCAGAACCATTATATGGCCACCTTTTGGTAATGAGTGATGCTTTGAGGCTGCTTGCAAGATTCCATGACATAGAAGTTCTTCAAGACAGGAAATGTTGACCAAGCTGACTATGCTCTTATGCCTTCTCTCATGGAGAAAAAGATCGGCTGTGGGAGCATTACATTTGTCTGGCAAGATGATTACTCCCTAAGAGGTAATGCTTACCATTAACTGAAAGAAAACATCCAATACCTGTTTCATTTCAAAGTAGTCTTTCCCATACAATGCTCGATTGTGCCATATGAGATGCCCTAGGACATATAAAGAGGTGACAAGGGAATCGAGGCACACTTGATCAGTAAACCTTTTGTCCCTGTATCTTCATCACTTGTCTATATGGGTTAGATTGGTTTTGAAGGTGGCAGGTATTGCTACTTCCATCTTGAGGGCACATTCAGTGAGAGGGGCAATGGCCTCCAGTAAAGAACAACCTAAAAAATCCCATGTATTGCTGACACCGAACAACAGATTTATCAAGAAAGAAAGTTTACCTTGAGGCTGTGATAGATGTGGCGTCCTTCATGGTAAGCATATTTAGAAATAGCATAATGCTTGCCTGCTGTCCTGAAATAGTATAAAAAACATACCAAATACAAAAGGAAAGTAGTTTTGCTATTCTGTGGATCTTGCCGGATGATGTAATCTTTGCTTGTTTTTGATAATGTTGTTTTGAATTGCGATGATAGAGTCAATTCTTGGTATTATTTAGATGGGGTTTTGGATGGTAGCTTATTGCACTCTGAAAGAAATTGATAAGTGAATATTCAGTTTTTTATGTTCAGGAAAAAAACAAAGGCAACAGTGAGACATGCAGATATTCTGCAGGGGGTGGATTTAATCAGCTTAAATGTGGCAGGGATGCACGCTTCAGAGGAGTTACCAGGACACTGATTACCCATGTTGAGTCATGTTGTTCTGATGAAATGTTTTCATCATTTCTGGGAGCCATAGGAAATGTAGTCATGTTAAATGTTTGCTTTGGTTGCTGAGTTAATAAATCATAGAAATGAAAAGCATGATCCCTGTCTCCATGTTCTAAATTACATCTAGACTTGTAACTTGATAGCTAGGACATTTTTATTAATATCAGTTGTTTTTCCAGGTACTGTTGGTGTTTTTGTGCCACACTCACAAGTGTAAAACATTATCTCCAAATTTTATCCTGCCGGATGATCTCATTCGTAGTAATTCCGAGGTCTTTGGCAGGCTTTGCATGCTTTGTTAGTCTGTATATTTGTTGGCCACTCAACACTCATTAAGATACATCCCAGGAACACTGTAGACACACCAGTGAAACTCGCAGTGAGGCGTTTGAAGAGGTTTTACCTCCGGTCTTGCTGTCAGTATTCTATCCATCTTATAGCATTTTTCTTGCTCAAATTAGCTCTTCTGTAATAACAGGTTAGGAAAACAATCAATCTCTGCCATGAACCAGGCACCCTTACAGATGCTTTAAACAGGTCATTCTTTTTTGTCATTATGAGCAGTGAGTCACAATCCCAATGTCTCTCAGTTTTCAGTCACATGTTGCATTACATGTCTATCCTAGCTAAACTTACAATAAGATGATTTACATTTCATTTACTCTCCATTAAACTGCTGTTTCTAATGAGTTACCCCTATTTATTGTGACTGATAAAATTTCCTAACACGTGTTCAATGTAAATTTGGACCTTTTAGAATGCACTTTACAAGTTATTGCAATGAGTATTTGGCAGCAGCTATGAAACCGCTTCTAGCTCTAAAAACTCCTAAATATCTGAATCATTTCTTCAAACTTCTCAGTAATGTTTTATTCCATGAATCCCTCTTGAAACTTCATGACAGCCTTGCCTTGGTCTTACTTTGGATCCAAGTGTCAGTGAGAGTGAGTCATTTGATGCAAGCTTAACCCAGTATAGATGAATGGCATCACATGTGCGGAATGGGAAGTTTTCTGCTATGTTCAAAGGTAGGACATTGTGGGAGCTGGTACTAGTAGTTGTGATCTCAACAAGTGACTTGTGAAATAATTGCTCAAGAAGCGTGCCCTGGTATCAATGTCCCACTCCAATGCTGTAACCTGTAGGGTCCAAACTCATACTAGTTAGCTTTGTGGCCTTCATACAAAGATACAGAAGGCCTTTGCTCTTTACAGACCTCACATATGTTCTTGTGATGCTTTTATTCTACAGAAGCACACACAAGATAATTGGGTGCCATCCAACCACTTTTGACCTTCCCTTGTGCTTGCTACTATTTTCCCTAACTATGTGTCATGACTGCACACTCTCACCAACAATGGTTTATGTACACACTTTGGGTACCAAAGTGCTTTCTCTAAATATCCCTCATATCTTTGTGGAATCAACAAAAATCCCTGTTTTCTACACATTCTCAATATACAAGCATACAGTTCTCCAGATGTGCAGACTTCCTTACATTCTAGGCGAGCAAGCATTATAAAAAGAAGAATGGTGGATCTGCAAGTGAGCACCACAGCAGAACCAATTGCAATAAGGAAATTTCAGAATGCTGTAGATTATGTCAATGGTGAAATTATTTGTGATGTCATCAGAGATATCAAGGATAGAATTTCTGAATTCCATGTTACTACTAGTAGGCAGTCTTTTTAAAGAAATCTACACACTTCTACTATAGGTTTTCATTACTGATATGATACGTGATGTAATTTGTGATATCATCATTGATAAAATAATCCAAATATTAGAGCCCTCCAAAGTACATTTACTTCCAGCTACAAAATGATCCTCATGAATGCTTCACCTGTGCAAGCCTTTCTGAGAAAAACACTTCCTACTGTGAGCTAAGACACATGCATCTGTATTTGCGAAGGAACTGTGCAAATCAAATTCTCACCTGGCATTCAAGGTTACGCCTGCCTTGCTCCCAAGGTATGGTAGGCCAGGCCTTAAACTCCAGTGAACCTTAGGTCATGCTGCATCGCTAGGGAATAGTGACAGCAAAAACGCATTTCTGCTACTTGAATGTTTTCCACATTAATGTATCCCCATACTTGAGTGCTACTTAAATATCTTCCACTTTAATATATTCCCACATTTCAGGATTACTTGAATATATTCCACAGTAAGATTTCCACACAGCTCTGCACTACTAGAATATCTTCAACATTTATATATGCCCACAGTTCAGCTCTACATGAATATCTTGCACAATAATATATCCCCACAGTTCAGCACTACTTTTTTTATCTTCCATATTAGTATATCCACACAGTTCTTCCATATTTCTGCATTAATATATGCCCATAGTTCAGCACTACTTGAATAATCCACATTAAGGCATTAATGATGTTGAGTACTATTTGAATATCTTCCACATTAATTTATGGCCACAGGTCAGCATTACTTGAATATCTTTCACATTACTCTATGCCCACTGTTCAGCACTACTTCGATATCCTCCACATCAATATATCCCCACAGTTCAGCACTACTTGAATATCCTCCATATTATTCCATCCCCACAGTTCTGCAATACTTGTGTATGTTCTACATTAATGTATGCCCGTAGTTCAACACTACTTGAATATCTTCCAAATTAATATATCTCTGTGGTTCAGCACTACTTGTATATCTTCCACATTATTATATGCCCACAGTGAGCACTGCTTGAACATCTTCCACATTAACCTCTCCCAAGTTCAGCACTAATTGTATACCTTATGCACTAATATATCCCCACGGTTCTGCCCTACTTGATTATCTTCCACATTAATCTGTCCCCACAGTTCATCACTACTGAATATCTTCCATATGACTACATCCACACTGTTCTGCACTATTTGAATATCTTCCACATTAATATATGCCCACAGTTCAGCACTACTTGAATATCTTCCACATTACTAAATCCCCACAGTTCAGAATAACTTGTATATCTTCCACATTAATATTTCACCACAGTTCAGCACTACTTGAATACCCTCTGTTGCACTGGGTTCTGCCCCTTCAGATTTTTTGCTTTTCTGATCACCAGGTTCTGAACTTTTTACTGTGGGCGAGTCTCACTACTGGTGTCTCACCCACGGTAATCACCTGGCAAACGGACTACGCGTGTTTACCGCCAGGGACTGCCTTTTAAAATAAGGTTGCTGTGATGCAGCAGGAGTAAGGGTACTTGGCTGGTTACACGTGAACATATGTGCACACACGTGTGCACAAGTGTGCGGGCTGCGCTTGGGGGACTACTACTATGCATAGCCCTTTAACAGTGCACAGGTAGCCTAGCGCAAAGGGGACTCTGCAGGATTAGGTATTCACCTGCGGTAGTCCTTATAAGGGTAGGGTACACTAATTGGGAAAGTCAATATGCTTTACTATTTTGTGTGTAGTGGCACCCCATTATACACATAGGGAGGGAACTGCCTTAGAGTATAGACGTTTTGAACTGGAGTGTAACCTGTGCAGGAAAACTAAATATGCAACCTCCAACATGATAACTGTACATCTTATGGTTCATCCAGAGTTTTCATATTTTCATGTCTCAGCTCGGGATCAGAGCCCAGACCTTGTGTCCCCCTGCTGTGCCCAGTTAATTACATTTTCTCCAGCAGCAGGAACAAAGGCCACCCCACACAAAAGGAGAAGTTAGCAGTACTTCCTCCAGCTCCTGAGGAGGAAAGGGGTCGGGCAAAATGATCTCCATCACTCAGCTGTCACACTGTACCGGGAATGGGCCTGCCCAAGCCCACTAAACAAAGGAGAGTGCCCAGAGTACTGGAGCCAATTCAATGGGGGTCTCTCTTTGAAATTCCAGTGTGCAAGTCCCTGGCAGTGATGTCAGTGAGGGTTGAGGTGAGACCCCAAGAGCTGATGTGACCAGGGGCTCCTGGATGATGCCATCCTGGACTGTCCCAGCATGCTATGCAAGGGGGTTGGGACAGGGGTGGGATTGTGATGTGGCACCCTAGGAGTGGCTGGGAGTGCCTGTCTTCTGGACCCTTCCTCTACCCTCTAAAAACTCTTGCACAAGGGGGAGATTCTCTCTTGCCTGCGGATGTTCTACCTACTTCCCTGCTGGATTCTGGGACCTCCGTGGAGAACTGGAAGGAGGAACCTCTTGACCCCCACTCAGGACCCAGGACTCTGTCCAGTTGACCCCAGGACCAGTTGGTCTCCCCAAGGGCCAGTGAGGCTGGCCCCCTTACACCCATGAGGACCAGTGGGGGGAAGCCGTGGACTTTTCTGTGCCCACCAACAATGCATCAAAGGAGAACTTGCACAGGGAGTCAGAAGGACTAGTGTTTTGAGAACTGCACTGTTTTGGAGATGAGGAGGGTTGTTGTCACTGCCCTGGGGGATAGAGCTCGCCACCAGGAGTAAACTGAGCCCTGGATCGTCCACATCAGCCCAATCGGGCCTGAGTTATGGCATTCTAAAGTTTGGTGACCTTTGACCTATTTTTCCTCTCTCAGAGCAAATGGGGCTCAGTTGTCGTACTTATAATGTCCCCCGGGGTGGGCCAGGGCCTGGGAAACGGCACCAAGTAGCTTGGCTTCATCAGGTTGAGGGAGACTGCATGCATGGGGCCCCTTCCCCGTTCTGCCACCTGGCCCGGGATCCCATCCCTGAGACAAATTTCGATGTGGGGACCGGGATCCCATGCCCAGAGCCCTGAGTGCCACAGCAATGCGGGGAAGCGCCATTTCAATTCCCCAAAGTCTCAAATATGGGGGGAGGTGCAGTCGAGCTCCCCCACAGAAGGTGGAAGAGGCGGAGGACCCCCTTCCTGGGCCGCAGATTGTTCAGTAAGATGAGGAGAGTGCTGCTGCACCCACCCATGTGGTCTGCTCTCCCCGCTCCCTATGCCCATGTCTGGGAGGAGCGAGAGGTGGCCACACACCAATTCACATCTGCCCGCTGGAGTGGGCAGACACAAGTGAAGGCTGCCAGCTCCCCTGATAGCATGCGATCATGCTGTTGGCATAGGGAGCTGGCGAAGGCAGCCGGGGGTGGGCTCCCTGAGATGCACCCCGATAAAGAAAGAGAAAAATGCAGCACCCAAAAAAACAATGAGGAAAATATCAATGCGGCTCTCCCAGGCACAGCAGGAGAGCTGATTTTCAAGTATTCAGTGCTTCTCGGAGACTTGCCCCATAATGCTTTGTCGGGTCTTTTATCTCAGTTACATTTCCACCCATATCTTTGCCTGTGGTGGTCCCAGGACGACGGGACCACCACCGTATTAATGCCTTCCTTCAAAGAGTGCTTTCTAGGTCCTCACTCTAAGTTGTGGGGTACCCCAAAATTATCTCCTTTCCTGCTTTTCGATGCATTTTCAAGCTCACCCATGGCTGAAGTTTTAGTTCTACAGCTGGGAGTGTTTTTCTCTCTAGGGGCCTTGTGTATGGAGACAACTTAGAAGGCCTGGAAGGCCTACAAATGTATAAATGTGCTGTTCGTGTGCTTAAGCCCTCTAGGGGCTGATTGTATGGTTGCAATGCAATGCTTTTTCACTGTGATGCCTTTTTGGGGTTGTTTTGACCATTACAGTTTAATGCCAAGTACATGAAAGATTGCACAAACACAAAGTTTATTCTTGATAAATGTTTAATTGGGTTTTTATAATGATTACACGATCATTATCACAATAATGAAGATGACTCATGCCAAAACAATGTAGTCATTACATAATGACTATTAATACTCACTTGATTTGTTTGGGTGACCCCTCTTGGGGGTCACCAGTGATTACACAATGTCATCTATGGTATGTCCCATCTGCCAATGTATATTCGTAAATTACTGCATAGTATTTAGTAGTGTGTGCATAATAAATGTACTTCTTTTTTTCCAAACAAAAAGTACTGACTGGACAATCATTTATTGAGTGTTATTATTGCGTGCCAGTGATTGATGATTACTAGCCCACACCACCTTCCTTGAGTAGTCCTTGCACTGCTCTGATTCGCTACCCTGTGAGAGTGAAGAACAACAATGGTTGTTTGTTTCCCACAGAGAACAATTGTGGATGTGTTACTTGTGATGGCCACACAACTAACAGCCCAATTTCCAACACCCTCCATATTACTATATCCCCACAGTTCATTGTCATAAGTCACTGCAGAGATTGCCTTAATATGATAGACCTGGAGGATTGCACTCAGTATTCTACCACCAGTGCTGCTCTTGTAACGTAGGACAGCACCGGATATCTGCTTCAAAGTAGACACTGCATTTTCATGCTGGGAAACCCAAAATAGCCTTTTAGCAAAAATCAAAATGGCCACCCATTCTCACAAAATATCAATTGAAAATGTTCTTGTAAGTGCCCTCTCCGAGTTCAAACGCATAAATTTTGTCTTCAAACCAATGACGGTCAGCCGATAGGATGTACAATACTTTTCAGAACCTTTTAACAGTCAGTACATAAAAAAATCACTTAATGGTAGTATATGTGAGGTAACACGTAAGTTAGTATTAGAAATGTTCTCGTAATATCCAAATCTAAGTTATCCAGATATCCTTCAACATCATTAACAGAAAGGCTGAATAAGAAAGGGGCAGATACAAATCCCTGTAAAACATCTGTTGTTTTTGCAAATTCTTGGTACATTCTCCTAACTTTCCCTTCTGAACTCTAGCTGCAGTATGGTCATGGAGCCCTTCTACAGCTGTTACATATGGATTGGGAAATCCCTGGTGGATCTGAGCAGACTAAAGTTGTTCAAGATTAAGCTAGTTCACAGTTGACTTCTGATTTATTAACGTCATGTATGATGAGGCAGCTTTAATTTGGATGTAGTTAGAAATAATCAAGAACAGCTTTATTGCCTGGTCTGCTCTCTGGACACCTTTCCCAAAGCATGTCTAGTTGCTATTAAAAATGCCATTAGTATCAACCAGTATCTTTATGTAGTTTAGCTGCACCTTTCTACTGATATTTCCTGCTTCAATAAATAAAGAGACTGTCTTACATTTATCCAGGTATCTTAAACTACCTCTCTTCTATATCGGTAGAGTTGTAACCAACCATCAAGATCTTGGGACAGTAGCTTTGTTAATAACTGCATTAAATAGATTTGTCAGGAGAGAGGGCCACATAGCTCAATACAGATCTATAGGAACACTATCCAGACATGGAGGTTTATTTGGTTTTCGACTCATGGTATGTTTCTCTATATATCCTTATTTGTAATCGCCAGGAATGTCATTCCAGTGCATCATTTGTGGTCCAACATTTGTCTGTTGTTATAGAGAAATCACTTGCTTAGGGGTATCAGTGCACACAGCTAGTTAAAGTGGTGCACCCCTTCTTAAGGCCCAACACAAATATTTAAATTATTAATTCTCCAAGAAGAGCCCCATGAAATTATTACACAGAAACATTTGGCATTCTTATCACTGATGGCAACTCTTACGCCAGGCGACATTCTACTTTGCTTGTTTCATTTTAAGAACCAAAAGCCTTTATACTAGGGGTGGGCAGAAATCACGGAGTTTCACTCCATGGAATTCTGTGGAATTACATGAAAACTGAGGGAGATTCTGCGAAGTTCTACAAACGGGCGAAAATCAGCACAACGCGCTGCTCACACTGATTTTTTAGCACCAGGAGCTTGTTCCATGCTGAAAATGCAGCATGAACAGCACCACGCTATGCTCCAGAGGGCACTGCCTCTTGAGCTAGTTTTGCTGCAGCTCGAGTAGATTTTCTTTTCAGGCGGCAGCTTTCTCACTGCAAACGGTTACGACCGCCCACGACCACCTGCATTAGGAAAATTTCACCAGGTGCCCTCCTAGCACCCAAAATTTACGCTAGTGGATGCCAATCCTCGCTTGTGCTTGCCAACTTACCACTGGCAAGCCGCGCAAGAGAAAAAACCTCCACCATGGGGTATTTGGCCAAAAGTCTGCCTTACATGCATAATGCGGAGTGGCCAAAACTATGCCAACAACGCCGGTAGAGCGGAATTCATCACCCACCCTTACTTTATACATTTTGCACAAAGCACATGCCCCTGCTATCCATCTTCAGTTCAATGACACATTTTTAGTGCATCACCCAAATCTTGTTTATTCCTGGTACAATGACTGTCAGCAAATTCGCATGCACTTTTACTAGGTTTACCATTTGAACTGAAGGGCGCTGTAAAAAACTGTGACATTTTCCAAAGATTTGTTCGAAAGGCATTGCCACCCTGTCATCCATGCATCAAGCCATGGTGATGCATTTGCTCCAGTCCTTCAACAATTATCTTTCTTATACTACGGGCCAACATATCCAATTTCCAAACTCCATTTCACTGACCTGAATTGGATGGGCAAATTAAAATTAGCTGTGGGTGCCACTATGTCAAGTTCACAACTTGACTTAAATTACAGGGAAAGAAATGAAAAACAAAATGATCACTTTCTAACCACATATCCACCAACATATCAAGTACTAGTGACCCTGCCTCAGACAGAATTATACAGGTCCTAGTTTATCAGAAAGGACTTACTGCTTATTCTCAATTCCGCGTATTCTTATTCTGCACGACCTGTGTGCCCATTTTAGATTAAAAAACACATTTTGTCAATCTAGGTATTTTTCCCCATGGGATATCAGCAACATGTATCCCTCTTTTTTTATCTTTTTCAGTAAACTAATTGTGTTAAACCGTTAACATGGGCTACATTAAAATCATAACCATTTTTAATCTAACATGCAGGATACCTTGTGACTCAAACTCAATGCACTAGGTATCGACATGAAGTTTCAAAGAGAAATATGAAAGTGATCCATATGCCTTCCTTGTTTACCGTTTGTAGCAGAAATAAAATTATTAAGAAACCATCTAACACATTTTGCTCAGTTGGTCAGTTTCCTGAAATACAATTTTCTTCAACATATCGCAGCCAATTAGCATTTTGGCACAGTACACAGTACTACAGTACAGTGTTCGCTAAGGACTCATAGTGTAATTCCACATCTGTCTTTGACCATTAATAAGGGGCTCATCTAGGGCACATCTATTCCGTGCCAAACATCTTACTGTTTCCTATTCCAACTCACTGCTGCTAATGTAGCAGCAAACCAGCTCTATTCAGAGCTGTTTCTTTGGACGCATTTCTTGGTGAACTTTGAAATAATGCCAAGTTTCTGTCTGTTATTTACATCACATTGTACTCTTAAATTATGCCTTTCTGTGGGCAAGTTATGATTTGGGGCTCCGAAATTCCCGTAGGCCACCTTACCTGTGTTAGAAATTAAGCTTTTATCAGGGCATTTTTGTGAAATCAAGAAGGTAGAACACGCCTCTTCACAAGATGGATCCACTGTATCCCCCAATTTTGAAACTAATGTGCCTAGCATAGTACTAAACCTGCTGCAGATACAATTGCCCAGATGATTTGAGTTGGGTCCCTTAACTCACCCACTTTTTTTCAAAATCTCTAGTAGTACCATATCACCAGATATATCAGATAATCAGATAATAAATATGCAAGATTCGCCTGCACCTTCAGGAGTATCAGGACATTGTTCTTGTTAAAAATGTGAAATAGACCACAGAAGGAATATGAAGCAAGACTAATATTGCTATAGAGATTTCCAGTCAATGTCTTGTCATCTGGCCTTGCTATAAAGTGTTGTACAAAATTGACACAACTTGAAGGTATTTCGTTTCCAGGTAGGGGAATCGGGGCAGTGTTTTTGTCGTGGCATGGTCTGTCAACTTTACTACCTCACGGTACTTTGACATCATGCTGTAGCATTACATTATTCACTACTCTTCGATAACATTCCTCTCAATTGATACAAAGGGCTATTGGAGAAACACTGCACCTGATTAAACAAAGGGTCATTTTGCCAAGCACTATCACGTCTACCCAGAGTTTATGTCCTTATCAACTGGGGCAAAACGTGCTCTCTTTTTCCAGTCAGTACATTGGCAATATGTGTGTGAAGGTTACATATTGCACTGCACACTAGACTGGCAGAACTACAGACAACCCGGCAGTGCTGGACTTTAGATGAACTCTTACTGGACTTCACAACCATAGCAGTTGATACATCAGATTTTACTGAACATCTGGTATAGGTCTTCATTGCTTTTGCAGTTCTTTTCTGCTTCTTGTGTGTCAGCTGTTTCATAATTGGCTGTTTGCTCCTTTATGGGCTTACTTTTTTAACTCCTAAAAGATCAGCTGTAAATATTTCAGTAGTAAGGGTGTCCAGAAACAAGGTCCTTTTTGCACGTTTGAAAGGGCTGACTCCGACCCGACTCATCTGACAAACTGAAGTTCGGGATACTTTTTAATGCCCATTAATCAAAGGCTGCATCATGGCAGGATCCTCCCCCAAATCTGACAAAATAACAGAGAAGTTAGACTTATATTTCATCATTGGAAACATTTTCATAGCTACTTTCACCAGAGCCTCCATTTTTCAGCCAATTGCAGCAATATGAGGGGTCGTGACCTACAGAATCATGATCTAGATTTCAAGCAGGGCCGTCCAAGCGGAGGTAAGCCAGGGTTGTTTGCTCTAGGCCAGAGAATTTATAGGACCCTGCTCTGCGAAAGTCCCAACTTTATAATTCCCAGTATTCACCCTAAGGGCTAGCACCAGCAGGCTTAGTTTGGAATGATTCAGGGATGAAACAAGATTCCATGTAAATTCGTATGCAAATCTGATACTTTCATTATCTTGATGGCTAATACTTTTTCTTCCAATCTAGGCAAGATATAATTAAAAGCCCCTATAGTGATCCACTCTCCTAGGAGGGGAGGGAAGGGAAGCACACATGGTTTTGCTAAGGTGAGAAATGTATAATCAAAAAGTAATGAGAGGATGTGCTAAGGTAACCACAGTCAGGATATAGTTGGGACAAAAAATAAACCCTAATCCACCACAATCACAAAAGGGATGAGCGAATGGATAACAGAAAAGTAGATGTGTTGATAGCAGCTGTGACTGTGGTATCGCTGGAAGACAGCTAATTTTCTCTAATGCACAGGAAATGTAGATTTGTATTGTAGGATGGTATCAAGAATAGTTGCATGTTTGTTATTGAAAGGCATAACAATCCTTAACCTTAGAAGGAAATCAGAAAAGCAAGTGGAATTTGGGCAAACAGGCACACTATAGTGAGCAGGGTTGTCACATCTGACTTTTGTGTAGGGGTCATTTTAAATGCTTGCTGAGATATTCAATATAAAACATAGGGTGCAGTTCATGTATAGATGCAGAGGGACGATATTTACTACTTAAAGGTAAACTAGATTGAAGGCAATTACTGTTGGGCTGTTTATACGCCCCCTAATGTCAGTCAAGCTGCGTACCTGGCCTGTGTCTCTGCTTGTGGACTGGGTAGATTTACCATGGTGTACTGGTGGGGAATGTAACTGTGGCCTAGATACAAAGCTGGATAGATCACTACCCTAAAAGCATATCCAATCGTAACTTCCTTCTGTCAGTCCTGTGGGCAGAACCCTCACTCAAATCCACACATAACCTCTTTGGAGAACAATCTATGCTAGAACATATCACAACATATTTTAAAGAAAATGAGGGCGCAGTGTCCCCCCCCCCTTAGTTAAATGGGAGACCTTTAAGGTCGTCACTGGGAGAGTTTGTATAGAGAGCCATCGGACTCAGGCAAACAATTAACAGAGACGTTTTGCAACTTGAAACAGACTTGTGAACTCTAGAGGGTCAAATACCTTTATGACCTGATTGCTTAGAAAAACCCGGCCTTTTTCGAGGATAGGTGTTATGTTACCTGGAAGTTCTTCGATGGCGTGATTACTCCTCCTTTCTTTCAAATATTCACAATGAAGGAGATAAACCCAGCAGGCTCCAGACGTGTCTTATTGAACCTGCACCCGGTCAATCTGTCCATTTGTCAATTAACACACTTGCTGGGGATGCTGCGTACACACAGGCAGGTATTAAATATTAAAACAGTCATATGATTACAACAAATATATATATATATATATATATATAATTTATATATATATATATATATATATATATATAACTCCACTGAACCCCTCCGACAAGCAGAAGGAAGAGGCCACACGAAAAATCCAGAGAAAAGCTTTTATTGGAAAGCAGTTAAGGCATAATGCATTTCGGCCTTGGAGCCTTCGTCAGATGCCGCTGCTAACCTGAAACATGACCATGCCTTCACATTTAAAGTAGTCCTGCAGTCCTCCCAATGTTAGGAGCACACACCTCCCCAACCATGTGATCGTCCACCTACTGCAACACGGTAGGTACTACAGCTCCCAGAATGCATCATAACTGGGCAGGCAGTACGTGGGGAAACTCGATGGAAATTGAGTCCTTGTGGCACTGATGACATACAGGGCAAGGCGCGTTGTGTCCGGTTACTGTACAGTCCTGAAGCCTCCCTGGGTCCCCGCATACGTTCCAACCTCTGAGGCGCAAGTCCGCCGGTCCGTGTGCTGATTACAATGAGTCAACACTTCCCGTGCAGTCACGAGCTGCCACTGGCAGCGGTCCTTGCAATACTTGCACTTTGGAGGTGGGCTGGTGCTGTACCAATCCCTTGGTCGAAGAAAACGAACTGCAAAAGCAGAAGCCAGTAAGGCAACCAGCCAGCTTGTAGAACGGGGCCCCTTAACGCGCCTCTGGCTGATGCGAAAATATCCACAGAACCCCTCCGACAAGCAGAAGGAAGAGGCCACACGAGGAATCCAGGGAAAAGCTTTTATTGGACAGCAGTTAAGGCATAATGCATTTCGGCCTTGGAGCCTTCGTCAGATGCCGCTGCTAACCTGAAACATGACCACGCCTTCACATTTAAGTAGTCCTGCAGTCCTCCCAATGTTAGGAGCACACACCTCCCCAACCATGTGATCGTCCACCTGCTGCAACACGGTAGGTACTACAGCTCCCAGAATACATCATAACTGGGCAGGCAGTACGTGGGGAAACTCGATGGAAATTGAGTCCTTGTGGCACTGATGACATACATATATTTATATAAATACACACATATATATATATATAAATATATATGTGTATTTGTATGTATATATATATATATATATATATATATAAATTATGTGTATTTATATAAATATATATATATATATATATTTATATAAATACATATATATATATATATATTATCTACTGGCGGTCGCCAGTAGATAGTTATAGTTAAAACCTATTATCCATAGGAAATCCGCGACATTCTATTTGAAATAACGTTGGCGCCGGTTGACGAATCTTCGCAAAAGTTTCCAACTTGTTGGGGCGCTCCGGTCCGCTCCTATCCTGAAAGTCTCGGGGTGATACGTCAAGCGGGGGCCGAGAAAAAGGGGGTCCCAAAACGCGTTTTCCCCATTCATTTTTCCATAGGAACCTTTAGTCGCAGCTACAGCCCGAACTGCTGAACGGAATTACACCAAATTTGGCAAAGAGGTAGCCCTTGGTTCAGTGTCGTGCCTTTTGCTTAAATGGTGTAAATCCGTTCAGTAGTTCCTGAGAAAATCAAAAGTAAAGTCACATATATATCTGGGCGGAGCCTAACCACACATGTCATCGTGAGATCTGATTGGCTGTCAGCACTTCATCCTGGAATTGCTGGCAGCCATCTTGGGACCAATATAAATGATAGTACCTCATTGAAATGCATTGTAGTGAATAGAAGATTTTGAGGGTCACCAAAAGGAGAACTATAAAGGGTGATAACAGGCTTTAGTTACATTAGAATTTATTTGTTGATGGTACCATACTAATTTTAGGAATTGTGGTGTATTCTAAGGTGATTTTACCATGTGAAAAACCTTCTGCTGGGATATCATGAATCATGTTTGAGAGAACACTATTTTCTCATGCTTGTCCCATGGAGGTTTGAAAGGTGCTCCAGAAGCTAAAATGAGAGCATATTTTCTGTAAATTCACATTATCTTTCTCACTCATGTGAGAATGAAGTCTGACATTCTCAGTAAAACATGTACATCCAACAAGGGCAGAGACTGTCAGTTGATTCCTTTGTGTTCTACTGCAGCTTCCCAGAGTGTTCTAAAGAACAACTAGAGTGCTAACAGCCTTACTTATGACAAAAGTATGGCACACCTGAAGCCATCTTGATTGGAATAAACTGGTAACACTTAAACAATTTAATTTAAAAAGGAACAAAATGATGGGGTTCATTTTGTCATAGAAATTATGGTTAGTGCTGTAGAAAGAAAAATTAGGACGTTTCAAGTGTGATCTCAAATATCTTCCTGTTATATTTCAACAGGAGCAGCCTGCCAGTTGATGCCTTTGTGTTCTACTGCAGCTTCCCAGAGTGTTCTAAAGAACAACTAGAGCGCTAACAGCCTTACTTATGACAAAAGTATGGCACACCTGAAGCCATCTTGATTGGAATAAACTGGTAACACTTAAAACATTTAATTTAAAAAGGAACAAAATGATGGGGTTCATTTTGTCATAGAAATTATGGTTAGTGCTGTAGAAAGAAAAATTAGGACATATTTCAAGTGTGATCTCAAATATCTTCCTGTTATATTTCAACAGGAGCAGCCTGCCAGTTGATGCCTTTGTGTTCTACTGCAGCTTCCCAGAGTGTTCTAAAGAACAACTAGAGCGCTAACAGCCTTACTTATGACAAAAGTATGGCACACCTGAAGCCATCTTGATTGGAATAAACCAGTAACACTTAAAACATTTAATTTAAAAAGGAACAAAATGAGGGGTTCTTTTTGAAATAGAAATTATGGTTAGTGCTGCAGAAAGAAAAATTAGGGCATGTTTTAAGTGAGATCTCAAATCCTCTTCTATTTCATTAGAAAATTCTGACATGCAGACTGAAACAATCACTTTCAATACCAGCAGCAGACTACCAGTTAACTCCCTGGTGAGCAGTAGCTTTACTCCAGTGATCTAATGGCAACTAGAGTGCTAACATTCTGAATTTATGGCAGATGTGAGACATCTGAATGCCTTCTTGATGGAATCAAAGTAAAAAACTGAAAGCATTTCCTACTGAGGAGACTGCAGTAAATGAAGAAATTAGGAAACTTCATAACAAAGAAGTCTTCCAAGATGGCCACCAGTGAAAAAAGAGCCCAAATGTAGCACAAATATTACCCAGATGTAGCCCACATATAGCCCAATGACAAAAGTGTGCAAAACACTTTTTATTTTTAGTTTTTTTGCAGTTTTATGTAGTGCAGACTGGTCAGGTATTGGAGCATTGCATCTTAAAACATGACCCCCTACACTACAAAAACACCACTGCACTACCTTAAACCCTAAAACACTACCCCCAGCACGACCCCCTACACTACACAAGCACCACTGCACTATCCTAAACCCTAAAACACTACCCCCAGCACGACCCCCTACACTACCCAAACACCACTGCACTAACCTAAATCCTAAAACACTACCACCAGCACGACCCCCTACACTACCCAAACACCACTGCACTACCCTAAAACTTGACCCCCTACACTACACAAACACCACTGCACTACCCTAAACCCTAAAACACTACCCCCAGCACGACCTCCTAGACTACACAAGCACCACTGCACTACCCTAAACCCTAAAACACTACCCCCAGCACGACCCCCTACACTACACAAACACCACTGCACTACCCTAAACCCTAAAACACTACCCCCAGCACGACCCCCTACACTACCCAAACACCACTGCACTAACCTAAATCCTAAAACACTACCCCCAGCACGACCCCCTACACTACCCAAACACCACTGCACTACCCTAAAACATGACCCCCTACACTACACAAACACCACTGCACTACCCTAAACCCTAAAACACTACCCCCAGCACGACCCCCTACACTACACAAGCACCACTGCACTACCCTAAACCCTAAAACACTACCCCCAGCACGACCCCCTACACTGCCCGAACACCACTGCACTGCCCTAAACCCAGAAACACCAGCCCCTGCATGACCCCCTACACTGCCCGAACACCACTGCACTGCCCTAAACCCTGAAACACCACCCCTAGCACGACCCCCTACACTACCCAAACACCACTGCACTGCCCTAAACCCTGAAACACCACCCCCTTCACGACCCCCTACACTGCCCGAACACCACTGCACTGCCCTAAACCCTGAAACACCACCCCCAGCATGACCCCCTACACTGCCCGAACACCACTGCACTGCCCTAAACCCTGAAACACTACCCCCAGCAAGACCCCCTACACTGCCCGAACACCACTGCACTGCCCTAAACCCTGAAACATCACCCCCAGCAAGACCCCCTACACTGCCCGAACACCACTGACCTAAACCCTGAAACACCACCCCCAGCACGACCCCCTACACTGCCCGAACACCACTGCACTGCCCTAAACCCTGAAACACTACCCCCAGCATGACCCCCTACACTGCCCGAACACCACTGCTCTGCCCAAAACCCTGAAACACCAGCCCCAGCACGACCCCTTACACTGCCCGAACACCACTGCACTGCCCTAAACCTTGAAACACCAGTCCCTGCACGACCCCCTACACTGCCCGAACACCACTGCACTACCCTAAACCCTGAAACATCACCCCCAGCACGACGCCCTACACTGCCCGAGCACCACTGCACTGCCCTAAACCCTGAAACACCAGCCCCAGCATGACCCCCTACACTGCCCGAACACCACTGCACTGCCCTAAACCCTGAAACACCAGCCCCAGCACGACCGCCTACACTGCCCGAACACCACTGCACTGCCCTAAACCCTGAAACACCAACCCCAGCACGACCCCCTACACTGCCCGAACACCACTGCACTGCCCTAAACCGTGAAACACCATCCTCAGCACGACCCCCTACACTGCCTGAACACCACTGCACTGCCCTGAACCCTGAAACACCAGCCCCAGCACAACACCCTACACTGCCCGAACATCACTGCACTGCCCTAAACCCTGAAACACCACCCCGTGCATGACCCCCTACACTGCCCGAACACCACTGCACTGCCCTAAACCCTGAAACACCACCCCCAGCGCGACCCCCTACACTGCCCGAACACCACTGCACTAAACCCTGAAACACCACCCCCTGCACAACCCCCTATACTGCTCGAACACTACTGCACTGCCCTAAACCCAGAAACACCATCCCCAGCACGACCCCCTATACTGCACGAACACCACTGCACTGCCCTAAACCCTGAAACACTACCCCCAGCAAGACCCCCTACACTGCCCGAACACCACTGCACTGCCCTAAACCCTGAAACATCACCCCGAGCAAGACCCCCTACACTGCCCGAACACCACTGCCCTAAACCCTGAAACACCACCCCCAGCAAGACCCCCTACACTGCCCGAACACCACTGCACTGCCCTAAACCCTGAAACACCAGCCCCAGCATGACCCCCTACACTGCCCGAACACCACTGCACTGCCCTAAACCCTGAAACACCACCCTCTGCACGACCCCCTACACTGCCCAAACACCACTGTACTGCCCTAAACCCTGAAACCCCACCCCCAGCATGACCCCCTACACTGCCAGAACACCACTGCACTGCCCTAAACCCTGAAACATCACCCGAGCAAGACCCCCTACACTGCCCGAACACCACTGCCCTAAACCCTGAAACACCACCCCCAGCAAGACCCCCTACACTGCCCGAACACCACTGCACTGCCCTAAACCCTGAAACACCACCCCCAGCAAGACCCCCTACACTGCCCTAACACCACTGCACTGCCCTAAACCCTGAAACACCACCCCCAGCACGACCCCCTACACTGCCCGAACACCACTGCTCTGCCCAAAACCCTGAAACACCAGCCCCAGCACGACCCCCTACACTGCCCGAACACCACTGCACTGCCCTAAACCCTGAAACACCAGCCCCAGCACGACCCCCTACACTGCCCGAACACCACTGCACTGCCCTAAACCCTGAAACACCACCCTCAGCACGACCCCCTACACTGCCCGAACACCACTGCACTGCCCTAAACCCTCAAACACCAGCCCCAGCACGACCCCGTACACTGCCCGCACACCACTGCACTGCCCTAAACCCTGAAACACCAGCCCCAGCACAACCCCGTACACTGCCCGAACACCACTGCACTGCCCTAAACCCTGAAACACCAGCCCCAGCACAACCCCGTACACTGCCCGAACACCACTGCACTGCCCTAAACCCTGAAACACCAGCCCCAGCACGACCACCTACACTGCCCGAAAACTACTGCACTGCCCTAAACCCTGAAACACCACCCCCAGCAAGACTACCTACACTGGCCGAACACCACTGCACTGCCCTAAACCCTGAAACACCACCCCCTGCACGACCCCCTACACTGCCCAAACACTACTGCACTGCCCTAAACCCTGAAACACCACCCCTCAGCACAACACCCTACACTGTCCGAACACCACTGCACTGCCCTAAACCCTGAAACACCACCCCAGCACGACCCCCTACACTGCCCGAACACCACTGCACTAAACCCTGAAACACCACCCCCTGCACGACCCCCTACACTGCCGGAACACCACTGCAATGCCCTAAACCCTGAAACACCACCCCCAGCACGACCCCCTACACTGCCCTAACACCACTGCACCGCCCTAAACCCTGAAACATCACCCCCAGCACAACCCCCTACACTGCCTGAGCACCATTGCTCTGCCCTAAACCCTGAAACACTAGCCCCAGCACGACCCCCTACACTGCCCGAACACCACTGCACTGCCCTAAACCCTGAAACATCACCCCCAGCACGACCCCCTACACTGCCCGAACACCACTGCACTGCCCTAAACCCTGAAACACCAGCCCCAGCAAGACCACCTACACTGCCCGAACACCACTGCATTGCCCTAGACTCTGAAACACCAGCCCCAGCAAGACCCCATACACTGCCCGAACACCACTGCACTGCCCTAAACCCTGAAACACCAGCCCCAGCATGACCCCCTACACTGCCCGAACACCACTGCAGTGCCCTAAACACAGAAACACCAGCCCCAGCACGACCCCCTACACTGCCCGAACACCACTGCACTGCCCTAAACCCTGAAACACCAGCCCCAGCACGACCCCCTACACTGCCCGAACACCACTGCACTGCCCTAAACCCTGAAACACCAGCCCCAGCACCACCCCCTACAATGCCCGAACACCACTGTACGGCCCTAAACCCTGAAACACCACCCCCTGCACCGCCCCCTACACTGCCCGAACACCACTGCACTGCCCTAAACCCTGAAACACCACCCCCTGCACGACCCCCTACACTGCCCGAACACCACTGCACTGCCCTAAACCCTGAAACACCACCCCCTGCACCACCCCCTACACTGCCCGAACACCACTGCACTGCCCTAAACCCTGAAACACCACCCCCTGCACCGCCCCTACACTGCCCGAACACCACTGCACTGCCCTAAACCCTGAAACACCACCCCCAGCATGACCCCCTTTACTGCTCGAACACCACTGCACTGCCCCAAACCCTGAAACACCACCCCCAGCATGACCCCCTACACTGCCCGAACACCACTGCCCTAAACCCTGAAACACCACCCCTGGACGACCCCCTACACTGCCCGAACACCACTGCACTGCCCTAAACCCTGAAACACCACCCCCTGCACGACCCCCTACACTGCCCGAACATCACTGCACTGCCCTAAACCCTGAAACACCAGCCCCAGCACGACCCCCTACACTGCCCGAACACCACTGCACTGCCCTAAACCCTAGAACACTACCCCCAGCATGACCCCCTACACTACACGAACACCACTGCACTACCCTAAACCCTAAAATACTCCCCCCAGCACGACCCCCTACACTACCCGAACATGACTGCACTGCCCTAAACCCTAAAACACTCCCCCAGCACGACCCCCTACACTACCCGAACACCACTGCACTGCCCTAAACCCTAAAACACTCCCCCAGCACGACCCCCTACACTACCTAAACACCACTGCACTGCCCTAAACCCTAAAACACTACCCCCGCGTGACCCCCTACACTACCCAAATACCAATGCGCTACCCTAATCCCTAAAACACTACCCCCCGCACAACCCCCTACACTACCCAAAGACCACTGCACTACCCTAAACTCTAAAACAATACCCCCGCACGACTCCCTACACTACCCAAAGACCACTGCACTACCCTAAACCCTAAAACACGACCTCCTACACTACACAAACACCACTGCACTACCCTAAACCCTAAAAAACTACCCCCAGCACGAACCCCTACACTACCCAAACACCACTGCACTACCCTAAACCATAAAACACTACCCCCAGCAGTACCCCCTACGCTACCCAAACACCACTGCACTACCCTAATCCCTAAAACACTACCCCCAGCAGTACCCCCTACACTACCCAAACACCATTGCACTACCCTAAACCCTAAAACACTACCCCCAGCAGTATCCCCTACACTACCCAAACACCACTACACTACCCTAAACCCTAAAACCCTAAAACACTAACCCCAGCACGACCCCCTACACTACCCAAACACCACTGTACTACCCTACAAACACTCCCCCAGCACGACTCCCTACACTACCCAAACACCACTGCACTACCCTAAACCCTAAATCTACCCCCAGCATGACCCCCTACACTACACAAACACCACTGCACTACCCTAAACCCTAAAACACTACCCCCAGCACGACCCTCTTCACTACCTAAACACAACTGCACAATTTGTTACAGGCATTGCAACGTAGGCCTGTGGTGCTTACTGGAAGTACCTGGTGGGCTGGTTGGGCCCCAGGGACTCTCAGGATTCAAGGTGACCTAATCCCCCAACTTAAAACGCGCCACGGGGCGCGTTTGCACAGTGGTGAAGGGAGGGGCGGGGCCTCAGGTGACATGTGCGCAAACACGCCCTGTGGTGCGTTTTAAGTTGGGGAGTTAATTCCCTTTGAATCCTGGGGGCCAACTAGCCCACCAGGTACCTTCAGTAAGCACAACAGAGGTGCGTTGCAGAGAGGTGAAAAAAGGTGCGTGGCCTCGGAAGCCTCTCTGCAACTCAGCTCTGTGGTCCTAACTGTAGGTACCTGGGGGGCTAGTTGGGCCCCAGGGACCCTCAGGATTCAAGGGGACTTAATCCCGCAACTTAAAACGCGCCACGGGGCGCGTTTGCACACATGTCACCTCAGGCCCCCCCTCCCTTCACCACTGCAAACGCGCACTGGCTCTGGTTAGTCAGAGTCAGTTACCACCAGTACCCGTCTGAAAAAGTTGTGGGCACAGGATGATTTTGCAACAAGGCCTCTTTCTGCTCCTCTGTTGGTTCTTTCTGCACATCTTTTGCTTCTTTCTGTGCGTTTTTTCTTCTTTCTTCACATGTCCTACCTCTGTTGGCATAGTTAGAAACTAGCATTTAAAAACCTTTGAAATTCACTTAAAAAATCATAGTTTTCAGGCACGTTATAGTTAGAAATTAGCATTTAAAAAACCTTTGAAATTCACTGAAAAAACCATAGGTTTCAAGCACGTTATAGTTAGAAATTAGCATTTAAAAAACCTTTGAAATTCACTGAAAAAACCATAGGTTTCAGACACGTTATAGTTAGAAATTAGCATTTAAAAAACCTTTGAAATTCACTGAAAAAACCATAGGTTTTAGGGACAGTTATAGTTAGTTGGACATTGCACTCGTACAAAACCCGTGAAATTCCCCTGTTATAGTTAGTTCAGCTAACTATAACTCGCGCCCCGCAATGCACTGCTGATGACGTCACATATTACATCACTCATGACATGGTCAGTGACATCACTGATGACATCACTGATGACATCTCAAATGACATCACTGATGACATCATCCATGTGATAATTTCATGCATCTTCTCACACCCTAATATAACTTTTGATACACCCACTCTAAATTACAGACTGCCATTCTCAAAACCATAGACACTCCAACACCAAAAACTACATACCCACTCACTGATTCTTAGGTCTACACACACATCCACTCACTCACCTGTAGAGTCACTCATACTTACAGTCACTCAGTACAGGACTATCATATGCACTCATACACCTATATAAACACTCACACACCGCCACTCATCCATAGAGGTACTCACACACCTAGTCAGTCATGCAAAAAATTAATCACACACCCATTTACTCACCTATACAGTTATACACACACCAGCTCACTTACTCATACAAATACTAGCACATTTTTATGCTCTTATACAATAACTGATACAAGCACACACGCATCCATACAGCCACTCTCACAATAACACACTCTCACTTATAGCCATTTAAATACTCTAACACACATATATACTGCCTTTTACATATGTAGTTACTCGCACATGTACCACTGAGATATACATTCACTCACTAACACACCCATACACACACTCACCCACCCAAGCAGTCCATCACAGATGCACTCTTGAAATCATGCACCCAGTGAATCACCCACTCACACATCTATGTATAGAGTCACACACACCCCACCCACACAAACACTCAGGCAGCCATACAGATACTCAGAGAACCAATCAATAACCCATATAGACACTCATGTAGCTATTCGCAAATCCATGCATCCACTTACACACCAACAAACAGACGGATACAGACATTCACACAGTTTAGTCACTAACCCATGCATTCAGTAAGATACGTTTAATCACTCACTTGTAGAGTCAGTCACTCACGTACTAAATCATCCATTCAGACACTTATACACCCACTCATTCTTCAATACGCCTTTCCCTATATATATTAAACATATTTAAACTTTACAGAAACACACAGTCACTGGATGATGTCATCAGTGATGTCATCAGTGATGCCATTTGAGATGTCATCAGTGATGTCATCAGTGATGTCACTGACCATGTCATGAGTGATGTAATATGTGACGTCATCAGCAGTGCATTGTGGGGCGCGAGTTATAGTTAGCTGAACTAACTATAACAGGGGAATTTCACGGGTTTTGTACGAGTGCAATGTCCAACTAACTATAACTGTCCCTAAAACCTATGGTTTTTTCAGTGAATATATATATATGTGTATTTGTATATATATATTTATTTATATATACTTGTTGTAATCACATATATATATATATCAGGTTTCTACACATATCTTTTTCCTGTCCTGGAAATAGATGGACACGGACCTCGGTTCGCTGGTGCAAAAGTGTTTATTGCAAACAATCCGCCATGACACGTTTCGGCCTGAACAGGCCTTGATCACATGATGCCACTGCATTGTGGGACTTAACTATTTAAAGTGACAAGTGCTGTAGTATTCCCTTAAACATTGAAAACAGACTTTTGAAGTGACAAGTGCTACAATACTCCCGTAAACACTGAGAACAGACTGCCCATATAAATGGACATGTAGTACATTGATCAAAACACATTTCATAATGTGTTGTTTAAAAATTATGGTAAAATACCAAATTTCAAATCCTGCAACCGCTGATATCAAAAATGATTATAAAACATGGTTATAAAAGCATAATTATGTGAGAGCATAGTAAACGACAGATAGTGCAATTAAATTACATGCATCAATGCATTATGTCTCCAAGTTTATAGATCCTTTCAGCTACTATGTCTTTACAAACCCCTTGTGTTATTATTTCCTTGCTTTTACTTGTGTATATTTCATTTGATTATTTAGCGGGTACATGCCGACAGTAATTTCTCAATTTATTCCCTTACTGTCCAATGATGTAACCAACGTGGATCAGGTACTACTCTGTCCTTACCATAAATGGTCTGTTATGAGTGCAAAAAGTGCCAAAAGTGCTGAATATAAAGTGCTTCGTGTACAAGATTACCCTCTTTACATTTCATTAAAGTGAAACAGTGCAATACAATTACAACAGGTCGGTAGCAGCATTATATGGTAAATTTCGACCTCAATGTCTTAAATGTCCGTTTGTTTCTCCCCCTATTGTTTCTATGGACCGTTTATAAATATACTGTTCATACATACAATGATTTGTTGAAAACCCCAAAATTGTAAACAAAATTTTTTTTCCAAAAATATTTTTTACAAATATTTATACATATTTCTAAAAAGTTCCCCAAAACTTGTGTGGTATGTGATCTCAATTAATTGGCTGTATCATATCCACTAGTTCTCTGTCTTTGCCTGGTCATTTTACTGATTTTTTGGGGGCTATGGACGTCAAAGACAGTTGGTGGAGAGAAGGTAGGGCCACGATAATGTGTCAGTACAGATTGTACAATACCCATGCCACTGATGGTACTATAGACATGTGAAAAGGTCCTCACTGGTATTTAGGCCCCCTGGTGTCTTGGTATCTAATTCCAGGATATACCGGGTCTCCAACTTTCTTAGTATAGCTTCCCTGTTGCCTCCCCGTGGAACTGCATCCAGTAGATTATATCTGAATTGTTCCAAACCGTTGGCATGAACATCTTTAAAATGGCGGGCAACAGGGTAAGTTGGGTCAGAGTTGGTAATTGCCCGGATGTGCTGGAGTATCCGCTTGTGTGCTTGTAACTTGGTAATGCCCACATAGCGCAGTCCACAGGGACATAAACCACATAGTCTGTTTTACATGTAAGGAACTTTTGGATTTTGACAGGTTTATCTCTAAACGGGGTTGAATATGATGTTTTGTTTACCCCAAATGTACAGGCTCAGCAGGTGGTACATTTAACAAAACCTTTTTTGTGTGACAGCCATTTACCACCCTCTGTTATCTCAGGGCTGCTTTTGACTAAAGCAGTACTCATAGAGAAGGCTTTTCAATATGTAATAGCAGGTGATTTGGGTAGAAGGTGACCTATAATCGGATCGTCCAGCACTAGTGGCCAATTTCTCCTGATGATGTTCCTCAATTGTATCTCTTGTTTGTTGTACGTGATAATTAACCTGGTTTGTTGATCCTCAACCTGTTTTGGTGTGGCTTTGGAGAATATAGCATAAAATTTGTGTTTTACCAATTGCTTTGTCAATAGTTTTTTCAGAGTAGCCTCGTGCCACAAATCTGAGCTTACAATCACAATGAGCCATTGTTAGGTCTGTATTGTTACTACAGATTCTTTTAAGCCTAAGCATTTCCCCTTAGGGGATGCTCTGTATCAAATGCCTTGGGTGGAAACTAGTTGCATGTAGCACTGAATTACCGGCTGTTTCCTTACGGTGTATCTTTGTTTCTATCTTGTTGTGAATAATACAGACCTGTACATCTAAAAAATTGACTGATTGTGTACTGACTGTCGCTGTGAAGTTGAGATTAATATCATTAACATTCATTGCTGATACAAAATCCAACGCGCTCTCCTTTGTGCTCCTCCAAATGACAAACAGGTCATCAATAAATCTTAACCATATCATTACACGTTCATCAAGGATTGCCCCGTGGCTTGCTCTGAGGACCAGCTCCTCCCACCAGCCCATGTGTAAACATGCATAGCTGGGAGAGAAGCTGGCCCCCATGGCAACACCTCGTACCTGCTGATATATTTGATTTTGAAACATAAAAAGATTATTTTCAAGGCAAAAGGATGTCATGTTGATTAACTTTTTACTGTGTTGAAACAGACAAATCGCTCTGTTGCCTAAGAAGTGCGCTAGTGCTCTGATCCCATCCTTGTAGTTGATGCTTGTATAAAGCGATGTAACGTCCAATGTCATGAGAAGATAATCATCCTGCCAGGTAAAATGATGTATCCTCTGAAGAAAACCACTGGTATCCTGTATATAAGACGGTAATATCTGAACATGTTCTTGCAGAAAGTAGTCTATGTATCGGGAGGTGTTCTTCAATAGACTTTGTTGCGCAGAGATTATTGGCCTACCAAGAGGCTTGGTGGGATTTTTGTGAATCTTTGGTATAAAGTAGATTACTGGCATGACCGGACAATCATTTTTGAGGTATTTATATTCCTCCAAGCTTAAGAGCCCTGCACTTTTCCATGCTAGTAACCTTGAGTAAAATTCATTATATGTTGCGCGGGCTGCCTTGACATTGCTTCTTTTGTAACAGTCTCTATCATTTAACTGCTTCAATGCTTCCTCCACATAATCTATTTTGCGCCAGATGACAATATCCCTGCCTTTGTCTGAATGGAAATAAAATACAGAAAGAAACACAACATGATTAAATAGCTAACTCTGAGGAAGACAAGATTAAGTAAAACTTGAAATAAGAGAGGAACTAAATAGCTGACATGCATTGCCTTAACGTTTTTAACACTCATTGTTCGTAAATCAATCCATGTTTTTGGCATTAATGTTGTTAAAGGCATGTCACTGGTGTGCAAGACTGCGGTAATGCGGGCTGGGGGGGCCATGGTTCGGACTACTATAAATCGCTAATGTCCACCTTCATCTTGTAAATCAAATTGAAAAAACTACACACTATGCTTTTCTTTTCAGAGTATTATTTCATCAAACCTTGGGAACATAAAACTGTGCCATTAATACCATGTGATTGTTAAAGTCTGCATTGCATGCTCTCGGTCTGGAGACTAAGCAGCATGGCCATACGCCTGCAGGGATGTAATACTTGCAGTGAAGCATGCATCTGATTTACAGACACTCTGTCGGCAGACCGCATTACAACTGCAATGCATTTATATCAAATGAGCCAACAGAGCTCAGCTGGACTGGAGAGACTTTAAGGTGCACAACTTAAAGGAACACAACATGTACTTTTCTGCAGGACTCGTACTAGGGCCAGTTTTAATGTCATACAGCAGATAACTGTCCACTGTAAGCACATTTCTCTTGCTTTGCGTTTGACTTGCATCAAATATTTGGATCAACTTCACAAGGGAATAAGAACCCTGGCCTGCTTATCTTTTGGATCCATTTTACAGGGGAGCAAATGCAGCAGCTCCACTTCTAATGGGGCCAGCGACCTGCAACCAGAGCCTGGGGGTGTCACAGTGGGGGAGGTTAGCGTGGCAAGGGGTCTCAGCACAATATACGTAACAGAAGATTAGCATTCTAACACTTACCATTACAGAGAACAAGGCACTAAAACACACTTGCTTGCATCCACTCCTACGTGTGACGAATTGGAAAGGGTGAGATCTATGCCTCGGAATGACGGACGGCCGCTCTTACGCAGGGACGGAGACTCCGACGCCCAAAACCATGATGCTGAAACATCACTGCCCTTTAAAGAATGCTGCCAAAGACTACAATGGCAATGATTCATTATGAAGGGCTTTAGAACAGTAAGCCCTGTGTCGTGCATCACAGTGCAGAAAGTTGATTTACTGCTTGGCTTCCATCTCCTGCTTCAGAGCGAGGAGGGACAGGCAGCCTGGGACACACAGCCCAGGCTTAAATACATTGATTTGTTCAGAGATACTATCTTATATCTAAATAAATAAATCTATTTAATATTTGTACAGGAATGTGATGGAATATCAGAGGGGCGCGGCCCCAAAGCCCTAATGGAGAATAAACTCTCTGGTTCAACCCCTTGAAGCTGAGAGTCAACGCTTGCATAGAGAAGTGCGCGCAGTTCTAAAATAAATGGTGTCGCTCATAGCTGGGATATAATGCTTGAAGCATTGAAATCTTATAGTAAAGATGCTGAATGCCCCCCATAAACTCCACCGACAAAGACATCTCTCGTATTAGAAATGTATCTTTGAACTGATCTAAATGTGTATTGCTACATTGATTAAACAAATATTGGCAGTTCCTAATCAAGAAGGAATTATGATGCTATCTTTCCTCATTCTCCAAAACAATCTAAAGGGGACAACAATCTCACTGGCCTTGATATTTGTTGTAATGTACTTGTTACTCAATGCACTCTTCCTATTGAGGTTCTCTGCCTTGCTGCTCAGCTTATGGTGAGGTCATTTAGAATGTTCAGTGGGTTTGTATTGAAAGGAGAATCAGTTGGTGTGGAAGGGCTGAGCAGCGAGGAGGCTGCTCCTGGTGGGGCACTTTTATGGATCAAACTAACATCTTGTAACCTGTAACCTATGAAGTTATCTCAAGAATAAATTTACTACCTTTTCTACAAGACATGCCTGTGCATCATTCTTCGTTTTAACACTGGCGATGATCTGAAAGAACCTACGTGAGCTACCTTGAATGAACTGGTATGTAAGAAACTGAAGAAGCGCAATTGAAAGAAATTAGCTGGCAGTCCTGAGCCCCACCAGTGACCAGAAGATCGGTCGGCCCCATCGTGGACGTGCCAGTTAATGATGGACTTGGGTGAGTGTTCCCCAAATGAGTAACTAGCCTAACAGAAGTCCTGACATTCCTACAACTTCTTGATGGTGTCCCTCATCACCTGTGAACGGTCAGCTCTAACCTGGGCCTGTCAGTTCCTGTTGGACTTTCCCTCTTCCTGCCTGCTGTTGAACCCTCGAAGAAGTGTTCGTGTCAAATTGTCTTGGGAGAGTGTCTCCATCAAGAGGGTTTCCCAAAAGTACAACTAGTGTGAAGTGTATCTTGCCCTAGAGTCTCTTTATGGAAGGGTCATCACCAAGTCTTCCAGTGAACTACTAGCCTCTGTGACCAAGGAATGTCCATACAGAAGAAAAGATAGAATTTGTGCTTTACTTTACATTGTGGCATTTGGACTTCATTCTGAAAGCCTTGTGGGTCCTTGTGTGTGCACTATATCCAGATGTTCTTCACTCTGCCTCTTGTAAGTGCACATAACGTTTGTGAGGATGTACTAAGGACCTATACACGATTGACAAGGTACAGTGCAAGTTTTTGTTCTGGCAACCTGTTCCAGTTTTCCTCCAGTGACCGTGGGGGCAGTTTGTTATGGCAGCGTTTGGAAGCCATGAACTCTGTGACGTCTGTTGTGTTTTTGGTGAGCCAAGAGAGGTTGGACATTTTTTTTTTGTCTGTTATTGATGGTGTCCACTGAGACATCCATACTATGGCGATGGTCAACTGCCATGTTGTGATTCAAAACACGGAGGCGCGAGTCACAAACAGAGCGCGCACAACCTTACCTGAAGTTCTTTCGTGGGACCTTCTCTGTCGACATGGATTCTTTGCCTGCCTTCGAACGCTGCATGCACCGACGTGCCGTGAACCTTCCGGCACGACGTGCGCTGCGTGCCTCCATCTTGTGGTGGGCGGCCGCATCTTCCTTTCTCTGATAAAATCCGTTTGTTGCTGCCAACCACGCTGTTTTTTTTTTCTTTGCCGCAATAAAGAATGAACAAAGCTAGATGGAGTCCAGGGATAACGGCACGCGGTATTTCCATGCCCGAAACAAGAAGAGACGTTTCCGTCATACACATGGTAATTTAGTTTAGAAGCTCACAGTTAGGTGATGTAATTCAGCTTCTAAGTATAGTCTTGTGCGACGTGGGAATCCTCATGACTGTGAGTTGCACAGCGGTCACTTTGATTTTGGATGTTCCAGCACAATAATTGTGCATGGCAGACACTGTGGTTGGTTGCCAGTATTGTCCATTTTCTAGCATGTGGGGGGATGTGCCTACAGCAAAGGAGTTTCACTGAACAGTATGGCAGAATATTTCTTTAGCCAAGAATCCAGCTTTTAGCATTTTACTGCATGAAGAGCCAAGAATAATGTACACATTGAGCTTGGGGTTTACAATCATCTCTCTATTCTTGTTTAATGCTAATGAGCGTATAGTGTAATGTGTTATTTATGCTACACTGCGTATTGTTATGAAGGTTTCCTGTTGCTTGGGTAGAGGTGGTGTGAATTACCCTGAGTATGTTTCGAGTTAAAGGATACCTTGAATTTGTTTTGTTTTGGGTTAAGGATACCCTGGATTTGCTTTGGGTTTAAAGATACCCATAGTGTGTTTCGAGTGTGTTTTGGGTTTAAGGATATCCTGGATTTGCCTTGGGTTTAAAAGATACCCTGGATTTGCTTTGGGTTTAAGGATACCCTGGATTTGCTTTGGGTTTAAGTACACCCTGAATTTGTTTTGGGTTTAAAGATACCCATACTATGTTTCGAGAGTGTTTTGGGTTTAAAGTTACCCTGTTTTGGTATGGGTGGAGTCTTATTCCTCTTCTTTGAGGTTAGACCTGTCCTGCCATTAGTATGTGCAGTAGAGGGTTGTAGATCCCTGGTTCTGCCGCAGTCTTGTGCCTTAGTATGAGGCGCAATGGGTACTCTGTGTGGTGTGGTGGTGTGGTACCCGTAGTTTGTTGTGTGAGTTATGGTGGATAGCATCCACTGTTTTTAAGAATGTATTTCTTCATCTTTCATTTATTGTTTGATTTTGATCATTATAAGGGGGAGATGTGATTAACAATTTTGTTGTTATATGCATCTTCCTTTGCTGTCATATGTGTGTTTTATCATCTTCATACTTTTGATTGTTTTTGATTATTATAAGAGGGGAGATGTGTTGTAATGTACTTGTTACTCAATGCACTCTCCCTATTGAGGTTCTCTGCCTTGCTGCTCAGCCTATGGTGAGGTCCTTTAGAATGTTCAGTGGGTTTGTATTGAAAGGAGAATCAGTTGGTGTGGAAGGGCTGAGCAGCGAGGAGGCTGCTCCTGGTGGGGCACTTTTATGGATCAAACTAACATCTTGTAACCTGTAGGCTATGAAGTTATCTCAAGAATAAATCTACTACCTTTTCTACAAGACATGCCTGCGCATCATTCTTCGTTTTAACAATATTCAAATTAAGCTGTGTTGAGTGGGGTGAAAGCACAAAAGCACATGCTGATGTTTACAGAGGGCTAGGGTGGGCGGGAGATTTCAGGTTAACAAAGATGAGAATGCCAAGATATCTGTTAGAAATATAAAATGGCTTGAGACTATTCTGTATACTGCTATATGAGTACACTGAAGTGCCAATTCAAATATGGTTTTTAAAAAAAAAAAAATAGGGTGCAGCTAAGATGCAAAAACAGTTTCACAACCATAGTCACATATGAAATATGGTGAAAAGTGAGTGTGAACTGATGGGAAGACTAACGGGCCACAGCCGGGAGCATTTGGGACCTGATAGGAGCATACAGGGTTTGCTCTTGTCTCAGCCAATCGTTGCAGGACTCCCAGGTGAGTATGCACTAGTAGGACAGAGGAAAAAGGTCTGTGCAGATCACCCCTGGGCTGGCATCTCTCAGGGGAGGATCTGTAAGATGTGCCAAGTGCAGAGGAGGCCAGGGGCTGTGCCCATGATTAATCTTGATTGCATCAAGGCTTTCTCTCAGAGAGTGAATGGATCGGAGTAGTGAGCAGCCACACACTGCAGCGGAAAGTTCTAAAGAAAAGGATATGATTAAATATTATTACAATTATATATAAAGTGTATGTATGTCCATATCCTCTGATTAAAACAAAGATTGAAGTGGAGTTATATGTGAGAAAGGGAGTAAGATTTTAACTTTCGGTAAAAAAACTCAGAAATTCACTGAAAAAGCACTACTGGTTAAAAACTAAAAAAACAGGGAAGTTTGCCAATTATATGTGACTGACATAAGTATAACTTGCACCGCCATACATTTCAGATGACATCAGTGATGTAATATGTGAGATCATAAGTAGAGCATCACAGTAGTTCAAGCTATGCTTGTGCCCTCAACCCATCGGCGTGCACGGCCTTTGTCCATGCTTGGCGAGAAGGAGATTGGCAGCAGGGCATGGCCTATGGTTAGGCCCTGCACCCAACACCCACATAAGTGGCCAAGTCCTCCCTCCCACACACACAGCCTTCAGCCATCCGACCACAGACTGCCAACCTTTTTATTTTTACATGTTTTTATTTCTTTTTCGCTATTTTAAAAGTTTTATAAACCATGTGATACTGAGAAACACGAGAAACATTACTGATCAACAATGATTTATCATTTATGATTTATTGAAAGTCTAAACCTTTAAGAGTCCCTTAAATTCAAGATTATTTGTCTGAAATCTTAATGGAAGCACATTCCATTCAGTGGGACATGCATCAGGCTGTTCACCTCTGTATGGCTTGTTCCCCCTCACACACAAGCATCCCCTTCTAAATAGACTCAATAACAAGGTTGGGGTGTACATCATCCACAACTATATATGTAGCACCTATTTGCCTCACAGACGAAATATTATAATTTAAATTGATAGAGGGGTACACGCTCTACACCTTTGCTTAATTTCAACTGTCCATTACTAATCACTGACTGGAGAGGACTTTACCATCATGAGGATTGAACCACCCTGAACTAGGGGCCAGCAACGTAGGGCATAGCCCCTTAGACAAAGCCGGAAATGCAGGGCAGACATGCCCCTCAGTTTTCCACTCATCACTTTTAATAAGGCTCCTACATCAACCCCTGCACCTCAGAACTCCACGGGTGAAACACTGGTGAAACATAAACTCCTGAAGTAGTGGGTGTTACTGGGTGCCGGCCTGGTACCATCAAGCTGGTCAACCTAGTACAGCTGACCGCCTTTTGAGGCCTACAGCAGGAATGTGATCACATGACCGAGTGAACCCTGCATGATGACATGCCAGTCACGTGACCCCTGCTGGCGGGGATATGCGCCAAATTCACATGCCTAACTTCTCCCAAACAAAATCCTCCCACGGGAGCATTCTTTGGAAGCACAGACAAAAAAAGAGTGGCCTCTCCTTCTCTCCTTCTTATAGCAATGAACAGTAAGCTGTGCTGCCTTAGATGATCGGATGGGCCTGTTGAGGATGTTGGGGTGTACTTTTTCTTGAATATAAGTTGTTCCTTGGTAAGGGAAGACACAGTGGACAATACAGAGGCTCTTCAATAGAATGTGTTTGCTTATAGGAATCCAGTGAAGTTCAACCAAAATAGGCGAGATACGAGTATGTCCTTGGGCTGGAAATTCTGTATGAGCTACAATTTAGACAGTTGACATTTTGTTGAACCCAAATATAATGCTTTGCTGTACTCCAGTTCTAAGAGAATAATGGCCTGGATAGCTGCTTTTCCAGCAATGCAGTGGGAGAAAGGATACATTTTCGGTAACATCTTTATTTAGAAGAGGCATTATTTTCCCACTTCCTTTTAATGTTGCAGGCTTGTGGTAAGCATCTACTGCGAATCCAAAACCACCAAACTGACGGAATTGAAGCTAACATTCCCTGCTCTCTTCTGCCCTATTAAAATCCTTCCAGCCACAATTCACTCCCTCTAACGGAGACATTCACAGCCAGAGAGTCTGGAAAAGGAATATTGCAAAGATGTTTTGCCTTCTCAAACTGAGGGTATGCCACCTAACTTGGGAAGATCTAAGCAGTTGACCTGTCATTCTCTTTAATGCAAAGGCCAGAGTCAGACTACTTCCAAATACATATCTTTGGTTTCCTGCTACAGTGCCTGCAGAAGACCTAGAACACTGCTACTTTAACCGTTGCTCATAAGATACTAACCAGACGTAATTTTAGCCATAACCATCCCATAGTGTATCAGTGACCCAAGAAGAATTGGAGGAGCTATTTACAGTTTTAGTAAAAGCCCTGTAACATGTTACATATTTTACACAGCATGCTGAAAAGCCATCAGTCTTCTCCTGGCATATCCTGACATCACTTGTAGAGTATATAAGGAGGAACTTTTTGTTACCCAGAATCTATATTTGCGTGTGCGCATCATACACCCTGATCACCTTCGAACTCGAAAAAGGGTCGAAGTATAGAAGTGATTTTGACCAACTGCTCAGGGACTTCTTTGTTGAAATGACCACAGTCACATTGAAGGACAGGATAATGTCACTCACATTAGGCAGCAGGGAATGGAAAAGAACAATGCAGTCTTATACCACAAGATTCCCTTACTTAGTATTTGTGGTTTGTGTTCCAAGGCATAAAGCCAGCAAATGCCATGTTATCCCTCTGTTGCCCTTGTTTTTAGCCAAAATCAACCTGTGTGTTAGTACTTGCAGTTTTACTTTTATGATTTTACACAGGCCTCTGAGCACTAGAAAAAAAATGGATGAACAGTCACGCAGAGCATTTGATCCCCACAGGCTTGACCCATGTGATCCCTGTCCCTATTTCAAATTGGACACACTGAAAGTCTCAGTGTTTCGTAACATGCCACAGTGCAATTCTGCGGCCAACTTCTGAGTCTCTGCCATCATCTGTTTTTTCAGGGTCAAGCCTGCGAGTGCATGTGCTAGTGAATGCGTCTTGCTTGCGAGACACTGTTGGCTGCCCGCGGTCCACGAAGGGTACCCTCCTAAGAGGGCGGCCGCCTTAGTGCCACATGAGGGCACATGAGACAGCCCAGTGTTGGGGGACCCCCTAGGGGTCCGCGCGCCCGCGTCATATCCTGGCAGGAGTTGGCGGGGGTGAGATATAAGTACCTCTCCCGCCCACCTGGCGTCCTCTGTCCCACTACTCTTGACGCCGTTTTCGGACGTGTCCCCGGGAGCTGCTTACTATCGCGGTGAGTGCGTATCTCCCCCCCTCCCCCGAGGCTAGGCGGCTAGGCCCGGGGATAGGCGGCTAGGCCCGGCTTCTGCTGTGGCGGTGGTCTGCCATTGGGGGGTAGGACAGCTCCCAGGGGGCTAGGGCGGTGGCACCCCTCCCCTGGTCGAGGCCAGCACTGTGCTGACCGGGGCGGGGGCCTAGAGGTGGAGGCAGGCGGAGCACCCCTTGACTCGGCGTGTGCCGGGACCCCACCCGACTTGGGCCCACGGGTTTTGCGGGTTTGCTTGGGCTTAGGCCTGCATGAGCCTGATGCCCCGGGGGGAGGAACAGCGAGCCCCGTTGCGCCTCCCTCCTTCCCCTTGAATAACTTGTCGTGAGGAGTGGGGGTAGCCTGCCTGTGTAGCGTGGGGGCTGCTTCCGCTCGGCAGAACGGAGAGAGCAAACGGTACCTTTTAGGTGCCCCACCTCCCTGTTGCTCGCTTCCCACCGGAGCCGTCTTTGCGGCTTTGCCCTGCGCGGGACTCCCTCCTCTTTGGTCCCACACAGGGAGTCCTCGGCTGTGCCTGGAGGGCTACGGGTTGCTGGTGCTCGGCCGTCGCCTCGGTGCGATTGCAGGCTCCACCCACTATTTTGGTGGAGGGCCGGCTGCAGGGCCCCTGCCCGTAGGATTCTGTTGCGGCGGGACACAATTAAATAATTAAGCCGCGGGCTGAGGGAGGTGAGACAGTGGTGCCCCAGTGCTCCGTCTCACGGGTGGCCATTTCTGGCGGTGCCGGTAGCTGGACCTTGGCCCACGTGGGCCTGATGTGTTGTGCGGTCCGTAGTAAGGCTCCTCCCACTATTTTGCCATGTGTCGTTTGTGCTCCCACCTGCTGGAGGGCCGGCGGCAGGGCCTCCGCCCGTAGGATGTTGTTGCGGTGGGTCACTATTAAATTAAGTTGCGGGTTGCGGGAGGGGGGACAGCGAGCGCTCTGGCTCCCTCTCCGCGGCTGACCAATCGGCGGTGCCCGTAATTAGGCCTTGGCCCGCGGGGGCTGATGTGTTGTGGGTGGAGGGCAGAGAGCGTCGCGCTCTCAGGGCTTGGCCTCCCCGCTGCTGCCCTCCCGCAGTCCTCCTCCGGTTTTCTGCCGCCTCCTTTTGAATGGACGGGAGTAGGGGCCCGCGTGGTCAGGTGATGATGCCAGGACCCGGACTCTCCTAGCGGACCGAGATGGTCGGTACTATCTAAACTGCAGGTTTCCCACATGGTTTACACACAGGCCAGTTTGCAGTCCCCCTTTTATACATGTGTTAGAGGTATCGTTATCCCATTTATATGGATTCCTGACGCTTGCATTCTTATCTAATAATAAGGTTATTGACGCCTCATGGCTCGTTATGAGGGTGCTGCTAGCGGCGCGTGACCTATTTACGTGTTTTAGGTGTATCGTTATCGCATATATATGTGTACCTACTGCTGTAATGTATTCAGACCTAACAACAAGAAAGTGGAGGCCTCAGGTTATGTGTTAGGCGTGCTGGAGATGGCCCAGGCGCGTCATGAGCCTCGGCTGCTCAGTGGCTTGGCCAGGACGCTTATTGATGGGGCAATGTTCATGTGTGCTCCTGTACTATGGGGGCCTAGCGATTACGGCGCACGTTACCCGCATGGCTGTGTGAGCAAATTAGGCCGAGTTTGGAGCCACACGTGTTGAGGTGCCACGGCGGCATAGCGGGTATGATCTCCTTCCAACAGAAGACGGTAGAGCTGCGGCCTCTTGCCACGTGGTAGACACGGGTCCCTCCACAGCAACACGGGCCTTTTAGCCTGGGGATTAGGTGTCGCAGACCAGCGGTATGGCATTTGCTGGTCTATTATGAGGTCACTGGTTCTCTCCTGGTGGCTGCTCTTGCGAGTGGGTGGCTCGCGACCGCGTCGGGTGCACAGGTTCCCACTGGTGCCTGGTTGGGTGTGGTCTAATCGATAATGGCATCTTACTTCGGATCGCAAGATAGAGGGTTCGGCCCTTTTCGTAGTTGGCTTCAGGTGCGGGCGGTCTCGGGCTGTCCCGTGAGAGTCCGAACTTACAGACATGCTCCAGTCGGACTAATGGTTGCAGTACGCCCTGGCAAAACCAATTAAGTATTCTCATTAGCATAATAGTTACACAGATAGTCCTGCATAACCCAGATTATCATATGTAAAATGTCGCGGGCAAGGGGTGAAATGAGTTTGCTGTAGTGACTCATTGCCATCCAGTGGTGGGAATAAAATCTCCATACATACAACCTTTACTGGCCTGCCATAGTGCGGCAGGGGAGTGGAAGAGACATCTTGTGTAGTAGACATCAGAGCCCTGATGCCCACGAAGCAGGAGGTGGGGGTCGAAGCATGGGGTCAGTGGGGCCCCCATTCTGACAGACTACTTACTTCCCTCAGAGGCAAAACATGAGAGCCTTGCTCGTGTTTTAATATCAATGTATTACATAGGGTAAGGAAATGCTTTATCTTTCATTCCTGGTATGTATATAGGATATGCAACATATTCCGTATGATGCAATATCAGAGTCTGAAGGAAGCTCGTCTGGAGCGTGAGATGACCAGGCCTGGTGGCTCAGTGGACTATCACCTCCACGGTAGGGTTCAGTGGTTGACCTCTGGGTCACAGGCTCTACTCCCGGTGGGTACACTCAGCCTTTAATCCATCTGAGGTCGATATATTGAGTACCATTGAGTTGGGTAACAAGAACCATCTGTAGGTTGCGCCAGGTTACCTATGGCTGCACGTGCGCTCTTTATGTTAGGTCATATCTTGGGATTATGGAGAGAGGGAGATTTTACGGACGACTGAAACAGTGCAGTTTAAGCGTCCATGCAAGTTCACTGAGCCTTAATTTGTCTTCTCGTGGGGATAACCTGTGTCACTACTCCCATATCGGTGGTAAACAGTTTATAACATGGATATGGCTCAAACGGCATAGACTGGAATAGAGCACATGACCTCCGGGCTACCTGCAGATACGTGCAGGGAGTACCTGAAACGACAAGCTATTTTACCAGGTGATGTGCAATTTCAATTTGAGATCCAGACCACATTCTGTCATTGGTTGAGCCAACTAGACCGCACAGGCGGTCTTCTTGCGAAGTACGTATTGTGGGCTTGGCAAGACCTTACAAGGGCAATTACACTTTATTTTCACTGTGGTAGCACATGTAAGGATATTTGATCATCACTGTTATCCGGAGAATTAAACCATGCTGTCCCTACATAACTCCAGCTCGGAATGCTCCTTTGTGCGGACAACAATAAAGTTTGGTTTGAAATACAACCCATATGTCTTCTGTGACAAGATTGTTGCGCATCAGGTGGGGTTGTCATAACTCCAGAGCTTCTCTTTGACGTGGATGTCAGGACAAAGGGGTGTAGTAAAGTAATACACTTAGGAAAGAACTAAAAATTCAATGGAAGGTAAAAGTTTAATATGCAACCTCGGTCGCCTGTCCGTGAAATGGACTAACATTGTGAGGAGGGTTTAGAGCCTCAATGCGAGAAAGTCAACCCTGGATTTTCAATGGTGCTGCTATGGCCTACCAATGCTAATTTTCAGCAGCAAGTTTACCGGTGCTAAATTTGACCAGGTTGTTCCTGGTGCGCGGCACCGTCACAAATTGTCAACACCGGCGCTTGTGTCAGTCTGCCACTGTTGGCGATGCCTGTGCAAGGTTTAGAGGCCACAACGACAGGCATTGTTTATACAATATACTTGAAGTTACTATTACCTGCTGCTCAAGCCATTCTCAGCTGTGCGGGCCTGGAATAGTCAGATTTGTCACACTTGCACATGTGTCAGGGTTAGTAGTTGTGATGTTACGATGATTGGCGGCACGGCAGGAGCAAGGTGTGGGGCAAACTGATGTGCCCGCCTGACTTGAGTCCTGGCAGATAGTTGCTCAAGTGCAGGGTCAGTAGCGGTGATATTATATGATTGGCAGCACGGCAGGAGCAAGGTGTGGTGCAAACTGAAGTGGCCGCCTGACGTCAGTCCGGGCTAATAGTTTTCTACATATTAAGCACTTATGGGTGAAATCTGTGAGGTCTTTGGGCACAGCGGGGCCGCTGGTAGGTCATGGATCTGGGCGTGTCGCGGGTCCTTTCCTGCTCGAGACCCAAACAGGTGGGCAGGGATATGGGCAGAGCTTCCTGCTGTATTCAGTGCGGGATCTAAGGTGGTTTAATGCCTTTCTCCCTCCTGAGGTCAATAAAATGAGTACCATCGAGTGGGGTAGCAATAAACACCTGTTGTTCAGTGCCAGGCTATCCTTCGGGGAGGGGGTGCTCAAACACACTCATGTTATGTTTGGCATAGCCTATTCCAACCCTGTGGGCAAGCTTTCCTCACCATGCCGCAAGGACAGGAAACACACACTGTTGGGCAGCAGGTAGGGTGTACCTGGGATCAAGCTACAGTAAGTAAGCCTGGTGGGTGGTGTAAGTTGTCACTCCTATATAGGGTGCTGTGTCGGCAATGTGGGCACAATACAAACATTCACTCAAACCAGATTTGACACCATCTAATAGTTTAGCAAGCAAGAGGGCTGTGCAAATGTCGTGGCCAACTCAGCGAAGTAATTGCACACTCGACCCGTGGCTATGTGACAGGTGCTTCAGTTAAAGCATTCCCTGCCCGGTTAGCCAGTCGAGCTAGGCAGGTTGGGTAAGCTGACATCTACTAGGGTGCTGCTGCCTCAGAGTTGGGGAAACAAGGTATTAAATCACTAAAAGGCTACAATGGTTTAAGTAAAGTTGGCATGTCCTTCCAAGCGTAGGCAGGTAGCTGTACTTATTGTGTCCCCCCCCCGTCCCCATCCACGGGTCTGCGCCATGGTTCACATTGGCAGAAGTTTTAAAGTGCATGACTTGCGCTAAGAGGGGACATCCGCCTGGAATCACAGCAGTTATGCATCGCAGGCAGAAGGTGAGGGGCTAGCATGAAATATGGCCTTGTTATTAAGCAGATTACGGGGGGTCGGTGCGATGCCATGGCGCTCACTGGCCATGCACGGGCAGAAGGGTACAGTGCCAGGAGCAGTGTGATTTCTGAAGCTAGCTATGGGCAATCATGGGTTGTCATTCCATATAGGGGTGTGCTGCGACTCCAAGGAGGCCCGGCCTTTCGCCCTTGAGGAGAGGGTTATTTACTGTTTCATGCTGACAGCTCGCCTCTTACCAAATTTCAGGGAGCAGGTAATGTAGGCATGCGTTACAGTGTCAGGCAATGCGGGTCCTGGCACCGCTTTTGCAGTCACTCCTTCAGGTTAGAGGCAGCGACTGCAGCTTTCTGGGCGGGCATGTAAGCGGAGCGCATCAGGCAGGCGGGACGATGGGAATCCCAATGTTTTAACGGTACTGCCATCCGCTAGCCACCCAGGGGAGTGGCCGGAGGACATGTTAAGTGAATTATGTACAGTGTGAATTTTGAGTATACCGAAAGCAACCCTGTGAGGCATCAGTTGTTTGGGGGGTGCTGTGTTAGTATGTGAAATTATGTGCAATCTTGAGTAGTGGTATGGAAGGGTGCGCAGTGCTTCAATAAATGTGTCTGGCAACCTAGCATTTCCTTATTTTGCCAGGATCAAAGGACTGGGTGAATGGCATCTCGTGTGTCTTGAGAGTGGCACGGGAATGGAGGCATGGCTATTTCCACCACTGAGTTATTTTGGTTGGGGGTCCCAGGCATACGCTGGAACAGCTTGCTGGGAAGCTGCGGCACATGATTAGGTGCCTCCCCTCCCAACATTTTGGTCATACAACTGGGAGGCAATGACTGGAATTTCCTGGGTAGGAGGGCACTGCTGTAAGGAAGGATTTCCTCCATGTGTAAGTCGAGTGGTGTATGGGTTGGTTTTCAATGATTCAAGAAATGTGTTTTGCAACCCTACATTTCTTTATTTTGCCAGGAGCAAAGATCTGGGTATTGGCCATTCGGGCTTCCTGTGAGTGGCATGGTGGACGGAAAGCAGGAAATGGAGGCATGGCTTTTCCCCACCAGGATAATTGGGTGTGGGTACCCAGGCATGCGCTGGAACAGCTTGCTGAAGAAGCTGCAGCAAAGACTAGGGTGGGGTGTCTCCACTCCCAACATCCTGGTCCTACACTTGGGAGGCAATGATCTGACTCTCTTTGGGAAGAGGGATCGGTTGCAAGAATTGAAGTCCTCCATGTGTAGTTTAGCAGCCAAATGGGGGCAGGTGAGCGATGGTGGTCAGAAAGGACCCCACGTATTGAGGCAATGGGCCCGGTCAGGGGAAGCCGTGGAAACCTCACGCAGGATAGTTACCAGTGCCATGCGCAAATTCATTGAGCAGAAGGAGTTTTTTCACAAGACACGGTCTGCTGCATGCCAAGTCCACAGGGTGGTTTTTAAGAAGATAGGGGCTCACCTGTCTAGAGTGGGCATGGACTTGTTTTGGCTGGACTAGGACAGGTTTTGTATATACAGGCAATTTGTAGAATGTACCAACCAATTGGGGCATGTTAGTTATGGTGGTCAGAGATAACCCCTCTTAGTGTGGCGGGGAGCCCGGTCAGGATGCCGTGGTATCCTCGCGCAGGAGAGTGAACAGTGCCATGTGTAAATTCACTGAACAGAAGGGGTTTGGCTTTATCAGGCATGGCTTGCTGCATGCCAAGTCCACAGGGTGTTGTGAAGAAGATGGGGTTCTCCTGTCTAGAGTGGGCATGGACTTGTGTTGCTGGACCTGGGAGAGGCCCTGGAATCAGCAGGATGTAAGTAAGAATGCCTACCTTGGTGGGGGGCCCTCGTTGTGACGGTGGCCACACCCAGAGCTGTGGAGGAGTTACAGTGCGATCCAGAGGCCGAAAGAAGGTACATGGGGTACCCTCTTCAGGAGCACAACAAGGGTGCAAAGGCCAAATATCCCCAGGGAGGTCCGCGCGTTGGACCCTGGAGGAGCGACGGCGCCCCGTTAGTCCTACGGGCGGTTGTGGACCTGAGCAACCGGGGGTTGCCTGGAATGCTCCGCCCCCTTTGGGGGGCGTGAGTAATGGGGTGGACTGGCGGTCCACCGGTGGGAGGGGTTACCCCCTCCCCCAAAATTGGTAATCACTGATTGGCTAAGGCCACGGTGTAATTTGGCTCATCAGGTGGGCAGGCGGCGAGGGGCTGCCTGCCCTTGGATCGCCCGTAAGATAACCCACCATGTTGGCATATTTGGTATGCAAATAAACCTGCAGCAATTTTCTCCACCAAAAAAAGGTGTCTTGTCTGTTTATTTCTTCAGGAGATTGCTGTATGGGGGATGGGGAGTGTTGCTGATATTGGCACTATGTTGTATACAGTAAAGTGCTTGGAGCCCGCACATGCTTACCATTTGTGCGCTTAAGCGTCACTCTTCTTTATAGGCTCCTTAATTGGACATTGCATGCGAAACATCATTTCTGGTAATTTCTGTAGAGTAGGGACCAAGCACATTTTAATTAAAGTTAATCGGTGCCAATCCGCTGCTCCGACATGACTGAGGTACTATTTGTTCCCCCCCTTCCACTTCTCCTGCCTGCTGCTCCCTTCATAGCACTTGTCTGTGTGTCTATAATGTTCTCTAAGCTTCTTCTGAAAGTGTTGTTTCAAGCCTTGCTTTCTTGGCACGAGGTCCATGCATCTAGATACAAACAGTTAACACAGAACTAGATCAAATACTAACCCGGTCAGAGCAGCTACCTGCTTCCCGGCTCGCAGCACCACTAACCTTGTGGCCATTTTGAACAAGAGCAGTACTAGTATCAAGCGACAGCTTTCTGAACGTAAAATGAATTTATGGGGATTATTTTAAGTACCACAATAAACTAGTTAATATTCAAACGACCATCACGCAAAATGCATTAATCCCAAGGAAGCGCAGTACAACTAAGATTTTAAGTTACTTACATATCCTTCATACGATGTACATCGAGTAAGAACAGAATGTAGCAATGCCATTAACACTCTATTATAAACATGGAGGGCATTAAAAATAAAGGACCTGCACATGTTGATCTATTGTGTTCCGCATTTGTACGGACAGTCCCTTGAGATGGAACATTTTCAAATTATATTACTTATCGAACTAATCAGTGTAATGTGTAAACTGCATATAATTACTCTTCTCTCTTTATATGTTTGCCAACTGTAAATAGTTTGTATTAGGAACGTCAGGTTTGTCAGAAACAGGCCAGATGTGAGGAATTACTGTTTTTGATGCCAACTTCTATTCCAGTCAAACCGAACGCGTACTCTTCTCCAATGGTGGTCTCTTTCCCAAGCTTCAGCTGGGGTTTTTTCATGCTAGTGTCGTCAGCTCGGTAACTCCGCCCTTTATAAACCAGAGGATGCTTGAAATAAAGGATGTAATGTATATTGGTCTTTCTCTCTTTTGCTCAGGACGCGTGCCCACTAAAACGTCTGTCCCAGCTGTAAGTTATTTCCACAAACCCCGCGCCGCTGTGTTCAAGGCACAGGACATTGGTGTTTTCAAAATCAAATAGTTATATGTGAAAAGTTATTTTCCTTGAGTATTTCACCGTTCTAGGAGCTGCACCAGCCTCACCCTTAAAACTAAGGGGGATATTCACAAGAACGTGCCATAAACATCGCCAAAATAAGTTAACACAATTTTCCATATCGCCGTCTATCGCGGGAAAATAACTCTGTGTTAACGTGGCATTCTCAACATGGCGGTAACATGCGATAGTACCCCGATAACGCGGCAAATGTCCGCGATAACAGTACCGGTACGGCGATAAAAATCCAAACCCGAACGTGAAAAAAGTTGCGATTGGCCCAACCGCGATAAGACAAACAGCGAAAACCAGCGCCAGGCCTGCAATTCACACATGTCAGGCGGGAAAAACCACCACAAAAGCAGAAGAAAAAAAACACAAACAAAAACCAAACTGCAGCGAAGCACAATGGAGGCAGCCGGAGCAGGTACAGAGGATGAACAGAACCCCACAAGCCCCCCGGAGGACCAGCATGGGACCTCGGCGTCAGGGAAGGGCAAGGACAAGAAGAAGAGGAAGACGCGGTTCAGTCCGCAGGAAAACAGGATCCTGATCACGGAGGTGATAGAACACCATCAACAACTGTTCGTCACCTCCACTGTGTCATTGGCAACAAAAAATGCAATATGGCAGTCCATCGTGGACAAGGTGAATGCAGTCGGAGTGCTGAGGAGGACAATGGACGAGGTCAAGAGGCGCTGGAATGATGTGAAGCGCAAGACCAAGCAGAAACTCGCAGACAACCAGAAGGCAGCAATGCAGACTGGAGGTGGGAGTCCAGTGCCACAGGAGGAGCTGGATGAGATGGAGGAAATGGTGTCCACAGTCATCAGTGGGGAGACGGTGGCAGGAGTTGGCGGACCGGACACTGCTCAACATGACCCGATACAACAGCAACAGGGTGAGTAACCACCAGGGACTGGGGAGACGGGGGGAGATGGGCCCAATGGCACACATGCACAATTCAGTAGAGCACATCTGCGGACAAACCATGGCCAAGAGTCACAACTCCAATCAAGATCCCAATTTACCCAAGTCTGCAACATCACCGCACTGCATAAGCACAGAAGTGAAAGCCACACCGCCTGAAAGGGATAAGGGCCAGCCAAATCAGAGCTGAAGGGGCAACTCACCTACAATGCAGCACACACACATAAGATCCAGAGCACCACAACATTTACAACAATGTTGAACAAACAGCAACACAAGCACAACAGAACAGAGGACACAACTGCTGCCGCTTGTGTGTGGAAAATGGCCATTCGCATGTGGCACAGCAGGAAACTGTGAGATGATAATGTACTAGTACAACCCCACATCCCTGATGGTGCAGTAATGCATGTATGGCCGTGACCCAGATAGGCAGTGAGACACACATTGTCATACAAATCAACACTCATCACAGTTGAATACAAGTGAAGGTGCGTAGACTATATCAGCACATGCGTGTCAGTACGGCCAAGATAAGTGCCACAACATGCAGACCAATGCAGCAGTATGTAAGAACGTGGAACGTTGCCAAGCGCCGCTGTCCACTCCGGGAGATTGCCACACCATTCACAGGTGTGTGTTTACCCGTGTTGTTGTCCGCTCATGTATTCGGAGTCCAGGCGAATGCAGCCATGTCCACTGTCGTCGTGGGAGATGTGACCAGAACCCCAAGTTCCAACAAGGAACGGCACATGGGCAATGTGTTCCAAACTGTTGTGTCTGCAGGTACGTAGTTACACGTCCATGAAAGCGAGTGCAGCTTCGTAGGCAATCATTTCCAACATGAGGTCGTTATCGACTTCATCGAACAGGACAGCGAGGCTAACCATTAGCAGGTCCGGACAGATGTGCTGCGTCCACCCCCTTTCACCAATTAGCACTACAGCCCAATAGGGGAGCGGCTCAATGTGGTCACTGCACACAAGGAGTTCTGCAATCTCCCAGGTCCAGCTGCCAGCATGTATGCCAAGTATCCAGGCATCCATGGGTATCCACGGGTATCACGGTGACACTCATGGTCGTGGGCCAACAGGGGGCGCACACACATGTCGAAATCCAGTTTGGCTACCGTCCTGTTGGATAGGCAGACATCCATGGACCACTTGAATATGCACGAGCGACAATGTAACACAGGCTGAACGCAGGTGACGTTGGCAAGGCGTAAGCTTAGCCGGTAACTGATCCGCAGCACTACCAATGGCAGTGCCCCCAGTAAACGCCAGCAGTATATGTCCACATGGACATGTCTGTGCTCTGCATTCTGAGGGCCATCCAGCACATCACCGCCACACTTGGCATTGTGTACATTCTTCTTCATGGGTGAGTTGCCTCCTTCACACATACTTGGTTCCCACCTCTCCCCACATTCTGCACTTGTGTGGCTGAGGGACCATGCCGTTTTTGGAAGGTCCGCTGTCTTGTCCTACGCTGCCTCGGTGGTAGTCCGGGGGCGGTCCAGAGGGGGGGGGCCTGGGCGTGGTGGCGGTGGGTGTTGTGGTCCTCTTGGGTCTCTGAGCTGCATGTTCATTGGCTCCATGGCATCTGTGGGTCTTCAGATGTGGCTCTGGGCTTGGGCTCCCTTTCATACTGCAGGTAGTCATCCTGCTTAACAACAGCAAAAGGCAGGTGTTAAATCCCTGCAGCTAACGCGCCTTATCGCCTGTTCTTGGTTCGCATCGCAGATCTGACTGGTCGTTGAGAATTGCGCAAAGTGGTATTTTCGTGTGTTTTTGCACTGGAACGCCTACTCTGCATATCATTAGCGTTAGTTGTCGCACTCATCCGTGGCGATGGTTTTTGTGGAGCTAACGCAGGGGAACTGGCGATGTCGGCAGTTTGCACCAGCTTGTGAATGGGGCGATAGATCTATCGCCACTTTTGCGGCGCTAAAGTGCCGATATATCGGCGATGAGTCCTTGAGAATATGCCCCTAAATTTCATGTACTTTTGTGTTCGCATTCATTGCCCTCCTTCAAAATCACTATGCTATGCATGTTCACTTTCCAAATGTCAGCCGTACTTTGCACCCTACATCAAAATCACTATGCTATGCATGCTCGCTTTCCAAATGTCAGCCGTACTTTGCACCCTACATCAAAATCACTATGCTATGCATGCTCGCTTTCCAAATGTCAGCAATACATTGTAAAGAGCAAAAATCACACCATTCTTTTAGGATTTCAGCGATCTCTGCAATCAGCCTAAATGGTAGTCATGGTACATGAAGAAGCATGGCAGATTTGGTATTATTTAGAAGAGCTGTTGTCATAAATTGTCCCGCTATCTCTTACAAGTGCCTCAAACATGCCCATCGCTGCATATCCACACAACTAGATAATATTAAAATAAAATAGCTGGTAATGTAAATCAATGGGTTCTTAGTCAGCACAGTAGTTTAACAGTCTAAGTGCCTGCTGACAGGCTTGCGGGTCATAGATTTAAATCCCAATGTGGACAACTCAACTTTTAATACTTCAAAGGCAGATCTGTTTTTTTTGTATACGTATCCAAGTGTGAGAAACAATTCAGTTTTTGTGCTATACAAATTAACCACGGTGTTAGCCATCTTGGGGAAAATTCAGCAAAGAATAGTGAATCCTTGCCGACATGGGCATGTTCCTAAGATTTGTGTTGATTTGCTTTATCACGAGGAAATCTCAAAACAAACCGTGTGTGACTGAAAACCTATGGCAGTCATCGTTTTTAGGTCAAAGCCTACAAGACAGCACAGCTGTCTGGTTTGCAATAGGCATCTTGGGGACATTTAGAGACCTTCCCTGGGAATGCATTCCGCCCATTGCTTGACCATTGGCCCTGTGGCTTGAAACTCACATTTTCTGACTTCCTATTTACTGGCTTTATCTGTTTTAGGCTGGCCAGGTTCAATTCATCTGTCTCAAGGAGCAAAGCCTTTTCACACTACCTCTCCTCGTATTCTTCCGCGAGTGCTCCTTTCTGTAAATAGGCCAGTAAATCTTGTTCTTATTTTGTTTAATTTGATGTGCATTCAAAGATAGAGGTCAAATGTCAGGCTCTGTCTTCTGAGGGAGCTTGGTCTTTACTTTTCTTTCTCCGGCTTCAAAGTGAGATGATTTATGTTAAAATCTTGTCTGATACTGTGGGTAGAGGCTAAGGTTTGTTTCTAGCACACAACTACATTTAAATGAGCTGTGTCAGTATTTCAAAATATATCAGAATTAGCAAAGCACAAATGGTGCACATTTTTTGTTAATTTTGGAGTGTGTTGGAAACAAATACTATAATATGATCAAAACAAATCAATACTCTAGGGTATACCATGTCCACACATTATAATTTGTGTGCTGTATAGTTTTTTAGTAAAACTGTATGCCTGTGCAATTGTAATGGTCATTTCAATAGAAAATGTGTTATCTGTAATGGCAGTGTGCTACCACACCATGCATACCCCACTGTATGCCACTGAACTTTACTCTGCACCACTCCACTTTGCGCCATGCCAATGCACTCTGTGCCACTGCACTCTACTCGATTCTATGCCACTTCATTCTACTCCTCTCTACTCTGCACCACTCTACTCTATGCCAGTGCACTCTACTCTACACAACTCCACTCTACGCCACTCCACTCTACACCACTCTGCAACACTACACTCTATACCACTGCACTTTATGCCAATATACTCTACGTCAATGCACTCTACTCTGTACTACTCCACTCTCCGCCCCTGCACTCTATGCCAGTCCATTGTATGCCACTCTAAACTACTCTGCACCACTGAACTCTATGACAATGCACTCTACACCACTTTACTCTATTACTTTATGCCACTCTACTCTACGCTTTTGCATTCTACCCTACACCACACCACTCTATGCCACTTCACTCTACCCTGCACCACTCCACTGTATACCACTTCACTCTACTCTGAAACAATCTACTCTGAGCCACTGCACTCTACACCACTTCACTCTATGCCACTACACTCTACTCTGCACCACTGTAGTGAAGGCCACTGCACTCTGTGCCACTCTACTCTATGCCACTGCAATCTGTGCCACTCTACACCACTGCACTCTATGACACTTTACTCTACAACACTGCACTGTCCGCCACTGAACTCTATGCCACTATAATCTACTCTGCACCACTCTATACCACTGCACTCTATGCCACTCTTCTCTGCACCAGTCTACGCCACTGCACTCTAAGCCTCTCTACTCTACACCACTCTACACAACTGCACTGTATGCTATTGTATTCTACACCACTGCACTCTATGATGCTCTACTCTGCACCACTGCACTCTATGCCACTGCACTCTACTATGCACCATTCTAATCTACACCACTGCATTCTACGATGCTGCATTGTACACTGCTGAATTCTATTCCGCTGTACTCTATGCCACTGCATTCTACAACACTGTACGCCAATGAACTCCACACCAGTCCACTCTACTCTACACCACTCCACTCCGCTGTATGCCTCTGCACTCTATGCCACTCTACTAAACACCACTCAACTCTACTCTATGCCACTGCACTCTGCTCTGCAACACTATACTCAACGCCACTACATTCTACACCACTCTACTCAACTCTCCACCACTGCACACTATGCTAATGCACTTTGCTCCACTCTACACCACTGCACTCTACTCTGCAACACTGCACTCTATGCCACCGAACTCTACCACACTTTATTATGCACTACTGCATTATATACCAATGCACTCTGCGCCACTCTATTCTGCATCATTCCACTCTATGCCACTGCACTCTTCAGCACTTCACTCCATGCCACTGCACTCTATGGGTCTGTACTTTACTCTGCACCACTCTATGCCACACTACTCTGCACTGTGCTTTATTCACTCAACTCTACTCTACATCACTGCATTCTATGCCACTGTACTTCCTGGACAAAAATACGTTTTTGTTTTGGTTTGGTGGGATGGCTGGGTAAGCGTTCATGGTTCAGAAAGAATATCTTAAAAATCCTATTTCCTCGTATTTGCCAGATCAAGATTCCGGATTTACCATCAAACCTGCCTTTGAATTTCCCCCTTTGTGGTCGTGGTTCATTTTTAGGTCTCGCCTACGCAGCGCGCATGCGCTGCATAGGAGGAGACCTTTAGCCATCAGTTCCCTTTTTTCCCCAAAAACGTGCACGCGTTCCATTGCCTTCAATGGCAACGCGTGCACGTGTGGCGATTGCCTTGCGGGAGCGAGCGGCAGCGCCATATGGTATCAATTATAGCTGCTGGCTCCCGCAAGGCAATCGGCAGACACCCCTCCCCCCCTGTTGTCGCGCGAGGCGCGCTTTTGCTTCTTTTTTTTTTACCTTCAGCGCGAGGCGCGCGCTTGTTTACTACCGCGTGGGTTAAATCTGTGCTACATAAAACCAATATAAATAAATAATGTACATTTGTAAAGTGCTTTGACCTCCCAGTTGACATTTTGAGTGTCCATAAAAGATCAGAGGTGGATTGACCTATGAGGGAGATGTCGCGATGTCCTAAGAGGCTGGTGCCTCTGAAAGACACCTGGGGATAGGCCGACTCAGTCACGTGCCTGTCCCAGTTTTGTTTCCACCTCTGTTTCTGGCTCGGTTGTAGATCACTCACCTCCTGGTTGCGATGATGTGTGGAGAATATCAGTGATGTTATTTCAAACAAATTCAAAACCTGAACTTCAACTTTGTCTGCCTGGGCGTAGTGCAGAACCTCGAATATGAACAGCCCTTATCCTTGTACCGGACCTGGTATTGGCTATGGAGCTGAAACCATGGGAAAAGGAGTGAATGTGGATAAGGAAGTGTTCTTGTGTGGACAGACTTGCTGGTCACCTCAAGCGAAGGTGAGCTGCTCACTGCATGTTATCTTTTGTTATTGGTGCGTTTCACTGGACTTTTCCCTGCGTGAGATAGACATATGCAAAGCTGCCATGTATGTTACTGGAAAGGCTGAGGGAATTATGGAAAGAGCACCCGCTCCTGCTGGCGATGGAAAAAACACAGCCCCTCTTTCTGTTCGGGTTTAACAGCCTATCAGTGGGTGTGTTTTAAGCTGCAGGTTGGAAAACCTTCTACTGAGAGACATATAAAGCGTAAATAATTTTGAGTTCGCTGCTTTTTTGTCCTAGTTTACCAATTTTAGCTTTTTGCCAATAACGCGTTTATTTCCTGCTACACTTCGCATCACACCTAGCTCTTTATTAAATGAGCTCCCGTGGCGAGCTTCCTGATATGTGATAAACACCTGGCTTTTCAGCCGGGATATTAGGCACCCTAAGGCCACGCCCACTCTGACCTTTGGGTGCCTTTGTAGTGCAGCAGATGGCTTGTTTACAGGCAGCACTGTGACTTTGGGATGAGGGATTACCCATTTCATCGATAAATCCCCCTTTGTTCAGTGTTTTCAAACTCCCGACATCAGCCAAAGATAGTGGCAGGTGGCAGAGGCCCGCATAAAGGTGCATGTACTCTTGTGTACAGGCGTCCTTTCTGTTTAGGCTCATGTAGGAAGGATGCTCACCTTTAAGTGCCTACGGACATTACTAGCAGCAGAGTGTGAATGGTATTGCAAGCCATATTTGTGTGCTTACTTGTATGTTCTGCTAATACTGCACTTTATGAAATGCCAGCTGCAAACTATTGGTGTTAACAATCGGTATTAACCAGTGCTTTAAATGGAAATATAGAAGTGCAGGTACTCACGCTTTAGAGTACCTGTTTGCTCCTGAGAAGTGCTGGTACTTTCCCATTTAATGTACAGAGAAGTGCCGGTACTATCCCTTTCAAATTAAAGAAGTTCAGGTACTTGTACTGGCCAGTACCTGCTGATGTAAAGAACTGCTATTAACGCGATCTTACCTATTGGTCCTTTTGTTGTCAACATCAGGAGGATGAAAGTCTGAGTTGGCCTCACAGAAATTTGGACTCTGGCACTTCTGGTTTTACACGAATCTGTCAGACAGTGTTACCCCAAAATACTCATCTGCCAGCTTCATTTGTAAACTATCCAACATATAACCACTGGAATAAAATTAACAAGCAAATACTTGCTCATTTAATCGGGTACTATTTTAATAGTGTCTCTGATGCCTGCAGTGCCCCGGGACCTAATCCTTGTATGAAGGTGAACAGTTTCCTGGCAGATCGTAAATAACAAGGTATGAAGATTGGCAGGCTCTTGGAGACTGTGGGCATAAATACCTGTGCCAGCATTCCTTTGCTCAAATTACCAACATCGCCTTTACTTTCGACACACTGTAGTTACCAACATCAGTGTTACTTTACACAAGTGGTATGCAGATTCATGCACACTTAGCGTACATTATTGCAGGGCTATATTCAGGGCCAATGGAATTATGTGGCAGGGAAGGGCCAAATTATGTGGCAGGGTTGATAAAATTATGCATCAAGAAAAGGCAAATTATGCGGCGTAATACGGCACATTATGTGATAGTACTACTTCATTATTTTTTCATTTTTTACACTTGTTAACTGCCAGGGCATAGGTTGCACCTCACTTGTACCCGTTTAACACCCAAATATATCAATAAACAGAAATGTGACCAGTCAACCTTGAAGGGCTTCTCACTGCACTGCAACATGTCTCGCTGTGTTTTTAGTAACTTTTGAACCACTTGAGTTGGAAACCATTTTTTTGGTTATAATCTGAAGATTATGCAGCAGATGATGGATAATGTGGCAAATATGTCCAATCCATAACCATGCAAAAAACGCTGCAGCCGCACAACCTCATAATTTCAGTGGTACTGGCTATACATTAGCCCAAAGACTGTTTTCAAGAGCAACAGTTATTCAAGTAGATTTGTTTTTTGGGACCTTATAAGTATTTAGTTATGCAGCACAATATCCTTGGTGCAACAACATCAACTGTTGCATGACTAAACACTTATAAGGTCCCAAAGGCGAGACCTATTGGCTATGCCAATGCTTGTTTAAATTGCCTGCACTTGGACACTCGTGTGTCGTTCTCCTGAGCACATCAATGTTTTGCAATGTAATTTACATTACCTTACACATGCATTGCATATGTTACATTCTGTACATACAACTCACACTTAGCCACGAAAGGTACACATTTTTTTTCTTTTGGGAATCGAGGGCCTAATAGACGTGCAAATGATTCGCCTGCATGGAGCATGTTTTCTGCTCCCAGGGGCGATACTACCACTGAGCAGCAGGTGCAGCGGCACCAAGGCTTAGGTGATGGTGCTCGAACAGTTTTGAGAGTGGGGGTACTGGCTAGATACATCAACTCACCGAAGATATAGGGTTGTGACAAATACAAATGCTCCTTAAAGAGGAAGTGTTTTCGATGAGGGAGTCCCTTTTAGTGCTTGGTGGAGGAGAGTAGTGCACGGAGCACTAGTGCATTTTGGAGCACAATATATTGCTGAAATGTGTACTGAAGGTGTGTTTTAGTACTGAAAGAACAGACGGGGCATATTCCATTGCTCACACCAGGGCCAATGGCACCTTTGCTAGGCCACTGTCTCTATCTGAATCGACCCCCAATGCTTCCCGCATTTACTCCTTCTGAATATTGTTGAGGTGAGAATGCGTCACGTGCTGTGTCATTCCGCCCGCTCCTGTCAGAGATTTGACGTAATACTGGAGGCGGTGATGATAAAACTAGATGACCTGAAGAAATGTCAGCCAGCATGTTTGCTTGAATCTTACAGTGTTGTATTAATGCTAATAACTACTGGTACTTTCCATTTATAATAGACTGTAATTCGAATTTTTGGGAAAAGTTGGAAATGCACAGCTTCCTCAAGTGCTGCTGCCGCTTGCTCAGTTCACCATACCCACGCATACATCATCCCTTCTGTATTTTAACTTGACTCTGTTAGAGCAAGCGCATTCATGGCAAGACTAATTCTTTTTCACCACAGAGGAAACAGACCCGATGAAGGCATTTAGAAATGCATAATTCTAAAGCTAATAGCCTGGTTTCTTCATAGTATAATAGCGAAATTCAGCACTGGCAATCCTATTATCTTTAAACTTTCCTCAGACATATTTTATGCATGCCTGTCTCAGGTTTATGAAATACGAATGGGGGGTAATTTAATACTAATCTAAGGCAATGTGGGAGGGTGGGGTGTAAATCTATTAGACTACTAACGGGCACTGATATTTACAGCGTGAATAATATTGTTGGAAATGACCATCTGATGGTTGGTATTCCCCTGGATTTTTGCCCTCACTGCTCTATTTTCACACAATTTTTGTTGACCAAAAGACTCTGCACACTTTACTCCTGCGAACCAGTGGTACAGTGCTTGTGATCTTCTCTCTAAACATGTTAGAATTCGCATCTTTAATTTACTTGTAATTCCCTAGTAAGTGGTACCACACGTACCCATGGCCTGTAAATTAAATGCTACCAGCGGGCTGCAGCACTGATTGTGCCACCCACTAAAGTAGCACTGTAAAACATGTCTCCAGATCTGCCAGACTGGGTGTGTAGTTTCAAACTGCCATTTCACTGTCAAAACAAACCTTTTGCCAGGCTCAAACCTTCCTATTTAATACTTAAAAGTCAATCCTTAAGTTAGGCCATAAATGCCCATAGGTGCATGATGTTTAAAAAGTTGGGCATGTAAACTCAATGTTTTACATGTCCTGGTAGTAAAAAACCTCCAAAGTTGTTTTTCACTGTGGCAAGTCTGGCTCGCCCATAGGAAAACAGTGGGTTAAACTATTACTTATAGCGCTTAATTTCAGTTTGGGAGCAGCTGGAAAAATAATTCAAAGACTCATTTTAATAGAAATTAAAAATCCAACTTAATTGTGAAGTTGGATTTGATATTGCAATTTTGGAAATTATGCTTCCAGCACGATGGCCCGGAGGCCGTGCCCAGACCCTTCCTGGGCTTCAAAAGATTCCTACCCTGTCACTGGCAGATGTAGATAACACCTAGGTCTGTCTCCCTTTTACCTTCCTAGACAACTTGCCTTCAAACCCAGGGGGGGGGGAGCTGCCCCAGAACTGATCACAAGGGAGGGTTTTTCCATTAGCACAGCCAAACCTCTGGGTGGGCACAGGGAGCACTGACCAAGGGAAGAAAGGTTCTGCCATGTTGAATTTAGGGAAAGAGGGATACTGTGAGTTAGTTTACAGTAAAACGCACAAGAAATGCTGCAAAAGTTGATAGGTTCCTAGGGATATTTACCTAATTGATGAGGGAGTGGCCAGCATTTCCCCACCCACAGGCTGGCACTGGGCATAAATGTGACATTTACAGTACCCTCCTCAGAACACTTCTGGACCTGTGAAGGTCAGAAAAAGGACTGCCCTGCTGTCTGAAATCTGAAAGGAGACTGGGCCTGCTTGCCTTGAAACTAGTACCTCAGAAGTGATTCCGAGGGTCAGTCGGCTGAGCTTCTGTTTGAGGTACATAGAGACAACAAGTTTCCAGAGGTCTCTCATCCTGCAACTGCCCAGCAGACTTGTTCCAACTGGATCTGCCATAGACCCTGCTGCTGGCCTCTGTTGGAGGGTGTCCTAACCCCCAAGTGGTTCCCCCCCAGTTTGTGGATCTATGGCTGGTGCTCGGGTGTACTCCTCCTGTCATGAAACTGGAAAAAGTGGGACTTAAAAACGTTTTGAAGCCGCAGCTGTCAACGTCGAATCATCGGTTAGCCCCACTTGCTGGTTTTCCCCACTGTAGGGGATCTGACTTGCAGTAAAAATAGAGAACGTAAAGGGCTACATGAGGACTGATCCCGAGCGGCATCTGATAGATGTCGAGGCCTTCCCAGGCATGGACGTTGCCTTCTCTGGGTTTTCCCATCTTTGTTGACAACTGCACCGGGACCCCATTCTTCAGCAGCCCACCGTCAGTCGTCAAGCCCTGCTTCAGATCCAGCATTGCAGCTTGTCCCACTGACAACTCATCGACGATCACTTTTTCTCCATAAAAGTTTCTAAGTCCGAAGGGTGAACTTTACACTGGGATGAACCTGATCCCTGTTTCCGTCCAATGATCCATAGTGGTCAGCTTTAACTTTGGACTTTGAACCAGTCTAGTGTGACCAAATAACGAAGTTGGAGCTTTGTGCCTTTTGTCGCTTTTTTCATTCAAATTGTGAAACTTCATATCACCGGTTCTATTTCTTAGATTTTTGTCGATTTGGTGGCAATTCATTCATTAAAATGTACTCTTTTTTTATAAAAATTATTTTTCTTGTATAGTTTTTACACTTTATTACTGCTTGAGTACTGAATAAATACTTTACACATTGCCCCTAAGTTAAACCTGACTCCTTTGTGTCAAGCTACAAGAGGGTAAGGCACAATTTAGTGACTGTTGTGGTTCACCTTAATAAGGATTGTGATTATTATTTGAGATGGGTTCTCAGCTCATCAACCAATACTCCAATTTCTTACAAGCAGGCTGTGAGGTGTTAACAGGCAGGAAGACTTGAGCTCTTCCTCATCAAAGGAAGAGCAGTGTAAAAATCATCTCCTAGATTCAATACAATTTTAGAGGCCAAGAGGCCTCAAATGGACACTCCTGCTAGGAAGAGCATTCCCCAAGAGGCAAAACAAGCCAAACCCATCAAAACCAGGCCAACGGGGTCAGTAGAAACATTTTTTGATGTGTCTGGATTGGGGAATTTGCCCTAAGATTTTCAGTCAGAGTAAGAATTCTCCAGGGCTTGTGGATGCACAGAGAAAGAAAACACAATTGTTTGATGTGATTGCTAAGAAGGAGGGTGCAAAGCATTAAATAGAGAATGTGTATAATCACTGCAACTGCTTCTTACATAATCCTCCTGCTCTTCCAGATGAGTCCAAAATATATACTACTGCGTGTACCCGCATCACATGCACGTCTTTCTTTTGTTTTATTGCTGGCTTTGTGGTTCACTATACCAGTCATAATCTATATATATTATTTTATTAATGTTAGGTTCTTTTACATAATGATTGGGGACATTTCACTTTTTCAGTATAGGGTTTGCTATTATGCTTGAAGCATTTCATAGCTCCGTGAATAACTATTGCTGCAAATAGTACTGAGAGTATTTACCCTAGAAAAATGAAGTGCTATATCAATTCTGCAGGCCACACACTGATTTCAGCAACAAGTGCTTAACTCAATGAACCATACTCCTCTGTCATTGCAGAGGAGCCGCTGCCATTTTTAGTGCAAAGCTAAGTCTGTCAATATTAGTATATCAAGCTGAAAACCAATGAGCATTTGCACCAATCTGCCCCAGTAGCACTGCAGTACTGCCCCCCTTACAGGTAGATGACACAAAGCAGCGTAAAGTGTTTTTTGCACTGAGAAAAAGGCATCTTTCCAGTGCAAAATACCTTTTGCTCTAGAGAGCAACTCCCCTTGCAAGACTTTGCTGCGCTTTGCGCTGGCACAAAAGCTTAGTAAATCTGAGTCCACCTACCATAATCCTCTTGTCAGCTCCTGTGAGATGGCCCACATCCCCAGCAGCTAGCAACAGCTGCACCCCCTCCCATCTCTAAAGGACATCAGCACCTCATACTCACTCTTACTGCTGACACATATCACACAAGCACTGTTCCACCTGTGGCGATACCTTCTGGTCTGCTGCTTACTGGCTAGACTCCTTACATTTGCTCCAATGTCTGTTTGCTTCAAAGGTCAAGATTAAGTTGTGGCATTTATAGAGGATATTAACTTTGATCTAGATGATGATGTGCATGTGAGTCCCACATGCTCAGAGCAGCTACCTGCCTCCTGTCTAAGACAATTAAAATTAGACAATCAATTCTTTGGCTGGAAACTGATGGGTTTCAGTGTGGTGCAGAAATTGATTGCTTGATTGACTGAGGGCAGGTGAGCAATCTCTTAAGGAACAGGAAACCATTTCAGCTCTAACCTGCAGGTTGTTTTCTGCAGAGAAGGAACTGGCATTGGAGAAAATAAAATCACCTGTGAAGATGTATCCTGAAAACGGGTCTATAGTAATGCAGTACTATTTTAACCTATTGGGTCATTGTCTATCCAAGGTACTTGTCCAGTTAGAGGAAACAGGTTGGGGCTGAGAGAGTGTGCCAGTGAATTTTAAATCTTGTCAATGTCCAAGAGCTCACTTAAAAAGACACTCAAACTCACCTCCTCTGTATAATTATTTTCCCTGTTGCTGTTCTCAACCAGAAAGTGGTTTGAATTATTCCAGTTTTGCAGAGATGTACTCTATAAGTATCTCATTCATTTATACCCAGGAATTCCAATGTGGTTTTTGTAACAAGACATGTTTTTGGTGAACACAACTGGTACCTAAATATGGTCATAGTAAAAAAAGTAATGAAGGATTTCACTTTAAAATCATCTGTTCTTTCGCCTCTCATGTGGCAACACCATGGCCTGTAATTGCAGTTACACTTTGGTTACTTTGCAGTGTCTCTCTCATATCTGTATAAATTATATTGCCAATTTTTCTTATACCACTGATAGGGCTGTGCCCATAAGGTTCTGGACCTATTCTAGAATCACAATCCGATCATTCTTTTTAGCAGCATGAAAGCGTAGAGGGAAGAAAACGTGTTAATATTGTCAATCAAATCATCGAGAAATCCTTTGGACACCTAATAACCACCATGGACTCCGTAAGGTTAGTTAATTTATTACAATGCCAAAAACAACTGACCATAAAGACACCTCAAAATGAGTGTATAGAAATACATTGGAATCTGCATGAAACCAAATCGGCATATCCCATTGAGACGATGTAGCATAAACAACACAATTAGCTCAAGAAACAGGGTGCAGAGGATCAGAAAGCAGGAGTCCAAATTCCTGTGCATCGAGGGTTGGTGAGTAAAGAGCATTATTTTAGCCCTTCTCTAACGCTAACTGACATCCCTACTTCAGCATCTTCAGAAAGGAAAGTTAAAAGGTGTCAGTCTGTGGAGTCTCCCTAAGAAGTCTGTCCACAGTTAATGGGTCGTGCATCATGAAGTTACCGAGACAGAGCTTGCTCTAAGATGCTCTCTCTCCGAAGGCAGAAAAAGAAGTGGCCACTTTCCCTACTTTCAACATCCCAATATCTCAGGTATCCTTCCCAAGAGTCTTTGCGGGTCATGCCATCTGCTCTGAGTATGATCTTAAAGGTAGTTTTCCATGGGTTAACTGTGTTCTTGTTTTGCAACAAGATGTCCTTGGTTCCCAGGCCTTCTCCTGTGTGAAGCACAATAGCCTTCTTTTATGACTCAAGTTTATGATGTAACTTCTTCTCTCCTTGCCTGACTAATAAAACAAAGATATTATTCTAGCTAACAAGGGCGCTTCTTTCACCTGCAACACAAAGCATGAGAAAGAACAAATTCCACAGCACACATGAAATTCAGCTATTAATTTTAAAGCAAGAGTTTCCAGGGAAATGCATTTCAGGCCTACAAGATTCAGCTAACATAAGAAACCAGCATATGAACTTTACGAATTTGCATAGGAAAATAAGGCACATTCAATTAATACATTTACCTACATGTAAAATGACATGATTAATAAACAATTTTAATACATGAATAAATGTCATTATCACAACACAAGCTCTTCAAGTTAATGTTTTCTGCTAATTACATTCACTTTCCACTTTAGTTCTCCATTTTACTTTCACATGGGCCTAGGCACATCACGGTTCAGGTTAATACATTCCAAAATTCTAACCCTTCATGTTATTACAACAAAGGATACATAAGGATGCGCTCTACACATGTGATTATAATGCACCACTACAAACAAAATGCGATTTCCACTACATCACCACTCTTGAGAGAAGCTGACTCCTTGCATCCTTGCACCCCTTATCTGAAAAGGGTTGATGAAAGTACACTGGGGTTCATGGTTGATACCGATATTTGCCTGCAACAATCCAGTCACAGGTTCTGATCCTAATATTGCTGACGCAGAAATTCACCAACTGAGGTTGCTAAAAAGTGTAATTTGTTGGACAATAGTAAATCCTATTAATGACAGTACTACCAAATGGCAAAACTACACTTCGAAGTGTCATGTGAAGAATTAGGTATTATTTTCCCTCTCATCCACGATGTGATATCTTATGACTTCTTCTTCGACAACCATACAAGGATTCTTATAATTTTATCTGAACCCCCTATATTAATAGCTAAAAGTACTTAATCGTCTCTGTCACATTTCTTTTCCTTCCTCTCTTTGTTTGTATACAGGCGTGAGTTTTGATCTATCTTTTAAACCTTGTGATACTGATCTTACACCATTTGTGCTGCTATTTGTCCTCAGTTGCATGGACCTCAAGGTTAGGAAGCAAACCCTTAAAGTCTAAAAATTACCCAGATAATGGAGCTATGCAACTACATCTCCCCCATGCTACAGCTCTTATCTTCACATATGACATCATACATGACTTTCGTAGTGAGATCTTCAATTAAATCCCTAATAATCTCATGTTTCTAACCCAAATTACATCATCAATTACATCATTGGTGACACACTATGATATAACAGATGCTTTCATCCAATAGTATCCCTATCTGTGCCAGTGGCAAAGCAAGAATATCATGCACCCTAATGAAAGCAAGGAGAATGCTCCCCAGAATGCAGTTGGGTGTTGCTAAAATAAAATACAATAGGTTTAATGTGCCAATACGCCTCTGGGCCCCAGTGTCACTGCACCTGCTGCACCATTGATAGCTACATAGTTCACTATCTCTGAATATGACGATTTAGTTATATGACAAGGGCATGCCTCACCATAGTCGATTTATAATTTTTAGTAGTGCTTTAGTCTGTCTCATTACACAATTTGTTAATCTTGAACGGAAGCTCATTTTCTAGTTACCATAATGTACTGCAATGGGCATCTTAGCATTTGCCTTAACCTTAATATTTATCATAATAACCCGCTAAGCACATTTTCCGCTTTCCAATGTGCCTCAGTATGAACAGTGTTAATTTTGTTAACATACTCCTAATTTTTTTGTATGTGTGTTAAACTAATGCTCCACACTTCACCAACAGTACATTTTTGACAGGGGCGGCTCCTCCGCTATGGCGGAGGAGCATCACCCCACTGCTTTCTCGCAGTGCGAGAAGCCGAAACATAAAATGGTAATAACTTTTAGTTATTACCATTTTATTTTTGCTTTGCGGGCGGGTGGGCCGGGCTGCTCTGCTCCCCGAGCAGGGCAGGGGAGGAGTGGTTTGCCCACTCCTGGGTGCGTAAAGACTGTTTGGTCGGCCCTCTCGGGCCATCCAAACCAGTCATGCGCACTTTGCCCTTCTCCATGCAGGCTGCATTGCAGCCTGCATGGAGAACATGCACACCCCTCTAGCCCCTGGCTGAGCGCAGGCCAATCACAACGGTGCATGCAAAATTGTGATTGGCTTAGGGGAGGGAGCCTGGCTGCCTGCTTCCTGTTCCTGTCAGAGGCAGTAGAGCAGGAGAGCAGGAGCAGTGAAGACGTGGGACCCGGCGGAAAGGTAGGTTTTAATTTTTTTAAAAATTATGACCCACCCCCCGCGTGACCCCACCTCCCCTCGCGACCCCCCCGCGCCCGCCCCCCCACCCGCGAGCCATGCCGGCCGCTTCTGATTTTAGACACAGCCAATGGCACCATCATGCATGGCTCTACTTAAAAGTCTCCTTGATTTAGACAACAAATGCCTCAAACATGGCCTACTCATCATCCAGACCTGGATTTCCAGCATCTACAAGAAGCTCAGCCCAACCAGATCAGAATTCCGTTTTTTTGGCAAGAACAAGAAACAGCACAAACCTGGCTTAATGACATTAAAAGTGATGACTTTAACCCCATATTTCACAGAATACCAAGTCACTTGGACTCACCTTGGACACCAATCTCACCTTCAAGGAACACATTGCCAAAAAACAAAGATGGGCTGGTAGGTGCTCTTCTGAAAAAAAGTAAAACCCTTTCTTCCAGAAAGTGACTTCAGAACTACAGGTCAAACCCTCGTACTCTTGCATCTAGAGGGTGGTAACACCCTGCTCCATGGCCTCCTAGACTCCACACTGGCACCCCTGTAGGCCTTCCTACACACCACAGCATGTCTCAGCCTGATGAAATATGATCATATCAGTTCCATTATGATGGAACTCCATTAGTTCTCCTTACTGGCCTGTTTTACCTTCAAAAGCAGCTGCATCATTTACAAAAATATCACAACTGGAACCCCCACTTATTACAGACAAGTCCACCATCTCTGTTGGTTCTTGGCACACCTGCAGGCAGGACACCATAAGATTACAGACTAAGGGGCCGATTTTGATGCGGTCGGCAATGGCTCCGACTGTTGGCCGGAGCCGTTCTGACAACATCGAAATGTCCTGTTCGGATTCCTTTCTGACAGACCCATTTGGATGGGGTCGGTCGGAAAGGAATCCGAACCGGATTTCGGAATGGCCTCCGACGGGCTCGGAGAGCCCGGCTGTTATTTGGAAATCCTCCATCAATCCCTCAGGCAGCTCTTTCCGGCCGAGGGATTACAACGGAAGATTCCCACAGCCTTTCTGTGCCTGCCTTTCCGATACAGAAAGGCTGTGGGAATCCCACTTTGGGGGCCCCCAGCAGGGCCCCCATGGGTGCAAGGCCTCCGGATGGCTGCCTAGGGTGCACCTATGGTGCCCCCCTGTTGATCCCTGCACCCGGTGGCAGGGCACCTTGAGGTGCCTGCCACAGGGTGCAGGGATGAACAGCACCTCTGCTCTTTACAATGGGAGCATGCATTCCGTTTGGAATGCATGCTCCCATTGTAAAGAATAGGATTGCGACCCAACAGTGTTCGTTCGCATCCTACTTGCTGGGCTGAAACTGACGACAGGAGGTCGTTCGGTTCCAGTTCCCAAACGATGGCGGACGGACTCCGGTCCGTCTGACATCATAATCGGGCCCTAAGAAGGGTAAAAAACTAAAAAACACAAGGCAGCAGGCCTTTTCCATCTATGAATCCAGGATCTGGAAAAACAACGCTGCATCCACAAGAACCACCTCAATACTGCTCCAATTTAAGAAAGAGTTGAAGACCCGTCTTTTCAAGGACCACTACATGACAATGCCACGATCATCTACAACCCAACTACCTCTTATAAAGCTCATTGAATTTATGCATGTCTTTGACCTTGCTGCCTTTTGGCTAGGTTTGTGCTAGAGAAATATCATATACATACATACATATATGCATACATGCACAAAAGATCCCAATGCCCTGCAGTTTTGGAGTGCTGCACGACTTCAAGCAGCACATTCATATCAAATTATTTTTATACTTCCCCCATACCACCATACCAATAATACACATTAGACACAATGCTTTGCAACTTCATGCACACAACACAGTCCCAAGCCATATAGTTGTCTAAGCATATTCAGGCCCTGCATCACACAATAAAACCTAAGGCATATCTGACAAAAATGGCCAGCTTTGTTAAGGATGATCAACATTTGTTGAGGATGGCAGGGCAACACCCTGTTTGAAGTATGGACTCACTTACCAGAGGTGTTCCAAGTAATCTTAGATAAGTGGTCAGTGTCAAAGGCATTGGAGCACATCTTACTCTGCCAATCAGCGGCATTCAACACCATTGGTTATTCCACACTGTTCTAGTGGTTGTCTAGCTTGGGTATTGCTGATACAGTGGCAAAGTGGATTAATGTATTCTTGTAAGGACAGGATCAAATGATTTCCATCTCCATTATCAATCTTCCTCCTGCAAAATCAAACGCGGTGCTCACCCTGGAACATCCCACTCTCCAAGCTATAACCGTTCTAAGCCAGTCATAGATCAAAAAAGTCTATGGCTACGCAGCTACTGTTGAAGATCTCCCAACCATAACCACAAGACGTAACAAATTTACCTTCTGCTTAAGAAAAATTGATAAATGGATGTCAGGATTTTCTTAAATTACATTCCTAGAATTCAGAGCTTGAGATTGCGGGAGCCCAACCTGAATCCTGGCATATGAAAATACGGTAACACCAACGTGAACCTTCTCCTTCCTCTGCCCAAGCTGTAAGTATAGGAACTTTGAACTAAAAATGACCCCAAAGTGATATATATGTGTTGCTTCACCTGCACATTATCAAGAAAAAATTCTGCCACCTACCCTTCTTCAGCAAAATGCAGGGACTTCTCAGTTAGTGTACACTTGGAACTTTCAAGTCACCTTCTGCAAAAGTTACTGAGACTACAGAGCTCAGCAGTCAGGACACTGTTGAATGAAGAGTAGGGATCATGTCACCGCCACAATAGGACTCTTCACTGGCCACCAGTAAAAGGTAAAATACAATTTAAGGCCGTAAGCACTGTCCATCTTGCTCATCACAACATTAGTTCATGTTCCCTGTTGTTCACTTTCAGAAATATAATCCATTTAAGACACCACATCCTGCTTCTTCTTGTTTACTATGTATACTTAAATTTTAAAAATCACATTTTGGAAATTGCAATTATTTTAGTCTACACGCACCTTTGGAGTAGCCTGCCTCTTACTCTAAACCAGTGGTTCTTATCCTTTCGACTTCTGTGGACCCTCACTGAATAATTTTTGGAATCTGGGGACCATCACTGAGTCGTTATTGGAAGCCGGGCACCCCTGGCCTAATGAATTTCCATGATTTAAAACTCAAAATAATACACAAAAAATACAAAAACAAGTATACACCATACAAATGCTCAAATATTAAAATAATTAATTTAATTCACAATCAAATATAGAAAAAGTTTTCACATTTTCAATGTTGCTTCTTTATTTGTATATACTTTATTAATGTTAATGTATTAATTTTAATAATATTTAATTTTGTAAATCAGTCACGGACGCCCTGAGTAGGCCTCTCGGACCGCCAGGAGTCCTCGGACCACAGGTTAAGAACCCCTGCTCTAAACAATCAATTCTGTAGGGCCATCAAGATTGTCCTTTTGTATACATAGACTAGCTTATTCGTCCATGCACCCAATAAAACTACCTGTTCACACACTCAAGCACATAACTACCCACTCACTCACTTTTTCTCACTATCTTTCTCTGCGCACACACAGACATGCATACACATACACCACGACTAGCACACATCACCCCTGTCGTTGACCAAATTGTTATAATTTCTAAGCATAGCTTTCCATCTGATGCCTTCAATAAAAGCAGACTATGACTGATCAAAGTGCATAATTAATTTAACAACCAAGATGCATTTTAGTAGGCGTAGTATCTGGGTAAACAGGGATTGGCAAAGCCAATAAGTTGGGCATTGGCTGCCAGTCGTTTGGCTTCAGCAATTCATGCTTTGTTTCCAAAACTTTATTATGGGGGAAGCTACTGGGTTCTCATCAACCTGAAAAAAACATTGGCTAAAGGCAACAATGTTTTTTGGTCTAAAAAATTGCACATTACCATAGTAGTCACAAGACTGAAGGGAACTACTTTGTCTGTGGATATGTTCCTTCTGAAAGGGCAGCCTGCGGTAACTCACAGTGAAGTCAGCCAGTGGCTGAAGTGGGCTGACCCATTTCACCATAATGCATGCTGGAATGGGTTGAAGAAAGATGCGAATGACACAACCACAGTGTAATAGATGAAGTCTGGCTGAAAACTTTTATAAGAAACTAAGTTATTCACATAATTTTAGCAAAATCAAGAGATTTAGCTAACGCCATACCTAAAAAAGCCAATCGTTCTGGTGCTGACTGCCAGCTTGCCTTTGCTCATGCTTTTTTGTAATGTCTTTGCAAATCTTTATTACAAATACATTGTGAGGGTTCCAAAGCCAGATACATTGAGAGGGCTGAAAAGATAGATTAATAGAAAGGTTTGCAAAAATAGATAGATAGATAGATAGATAGATAGATAGATAGATAGATAGATAGATAGATAGATAGATAGACAGACAGACAGACAGGTACATGGACAGATGGATAGATAGATAGATAGATAGAAAAAGTTGATATGTAGACAGGTAGATCGATAAACAGAAAGAGAGGTAAATAGACCAACAGGTAGATATATAGACAGGGAGAGAGGTACATAGATGGACAAGCAGAGAGGTAGATAAACAGGTAAATAGATAAAAAGGTAGATAGACAGACAGGGAGACAGAGATAGTAAGGTAGACAGATAAACAGGTGGACAGATCAGAAGATAGGTAGGCAGACAGACAGATAGGGTTGCAAGATAGATAGATAGATAGATAGATAGATAGATAGATAGATAGATAGATAGATAGCTAGCAATAAACGGCACAGCTTCAATTATTAATATAATTGTCAAATGTCTGTAGTAGCATGACATACAAGAGCACTGAAAGCAAACTAGAAAGCCAGTTATAAATGCACTTCATTGTGTGCACATAAAAAGAGGATAGCTTTATAAAGAACAGTTTGAAATGGACACAATCTGGAATACTGTGAAAAAACAGCAATCAGGTAAACAAAGGCAACTCCATACGAAAATAACAACAGCATTAGCAGGAGACAGGAACTGATAAAGCGGGAATGTGGCCCTTGCTCACATCTGGTAGAAAATGTTCTGCTATCACATCAGGCTCTACACACACAAAGGCAACACTAAAGTAATAATAAAGTAAAAACAAAAACATTGGTGCTGAAGGGAACTACCTTGTGTGTGGATTTGCTCCTTGTTAAATGGCTAAATGCAGTCACTTAAGTGAAGTTAGCTGAAGTAGGCTGACCCACTGCTCCAAGCTATACGATCTAGTGGGCAGAAGTGACATGTAAATGACAAAACAGCACACCAATGGATGAAGAGAGCTAGCTGAAAGCCCCTTTAAGTAAGTATGCATATAGATCCACAAAGTACATTTGGATTCTGTAATCTAAATTCAGCTGGTAACTATCAGGTAAATCAGGATTAGTAGGGACATCATAATGAGTCCCTCAGCTTCTAATTCTTCTGAGTGTGTGTCTTCCAGGACTACGGACAATATTCAGAGGACATCCAATCAATGATTTTGAATTGGTGAGATAAGGTCTCTTTGTTTGTAGATAAACCTCTTTCTTCCTTTTCTAGCAGTCGCCTGGCATTCAATGAATCTCCGTCACAACATTTGGTTAATATTATGTCATTAAATTAGGAAATACCAGGACGATCTACTCTGAGGTGTTTGTTCCACAATTGTGACTGCTCTAGAGGACAGCTGGATGGGACAATATGCCACATGTGTGTGTGTGTGTATATATATATATATATATATATATACATATATATGTGTGTGTGTGTGTGTGTGTGTAACTATGTGTATAGTAGTTTCTGGGTACATTTGTGTATCGACTTGTGGAATTTGTGTGTTGATTCATAAATGTGAGCAGGAGTCTTTGTATCAATCTGTTCAATGTGCCTTTACAAAATATGTAGTTGAAAACTTTTCAAAGAAAGGAGTAGCAAAAAATCAGTACATATACATTTAGGAGTTGACCCAGGTCAGCTCACCCTCTATTTAATTCAAAGCTGGAGCTTTGTTGTTTGGGCCAGTGCTGGGGTGAAACTCTTACCTCATCTTGCCCGGCACGCTATGACAGCGATATAAAAGCATGCCTGAAACCCTGTGGTGCAGGACGTGAGGAGCTTTGTTGTTTGGCCTAGTTCTGGGCTGGGACTTCATCCCCAGCATACATCTGACTTCATCTTGTCCAGCATGCTACAACAGCTCTATTAAAGCGTGGCTGAAACCCCACAGTGTGGGCCGCGAGGAGCTTTGTTGATTAGGCCAGTACTAGGGTGGGAGTTCGTCCCCCAGCATACATCTTACCTCATCTTGCCCGGCACGCTACGACAGCGATATTGAAGCACGCCTGCAACCCCGTGGAACGGGACGCAAGGAGCTTTGTTGTCTGGACCACTGCTGGGGTGGGACTTCGTACCCAGCATACATCTTACCTCATCTTGCCCGGCACGTTACGACAGCGCTATTGAAGCGCGCCTGGAACACTGCAGCACGGGACGCACCCAGCACGTGCCTGGGCCAAGAGCGGGACCATCTGTGAACGTCAGTGGCCAGAAGAGGCCGGGTTAGGTCACCTCTCTTGGTCCTATTAATTTGAATCATTTGGATTGTTGTCTCCTCTTATCATGAGCAAAAGGAAAATTGTGAGTAGTTCTGCTGTGGATAACATGATTGCTACTTTTGACTCCTTTTTGGTGCATGCAGTATGGGTGCTTTCCAAGGAAATTGAACTGACTGAAAGGAGACTTTCTTTGGGAGGGGGAGAGGGGATTTGCCTTTATGTGCTCAACCTGATGAAACACCGGAGGCCCATGTTCCTGTTTCTAATGATTCTGCTTGTTTGTCTGCACACCTGGAGAATATGGACAATGTATGCACAAATCGTGTTGACACTTCTCTGCTCAATGAACACCCTGGTAAAAAGAAGAAAGGTCGGACTGCGCAAAGTAAGGTACAAACTGGTCTAAGGGAAGGTAATGCCATACATGATACAGGGGCCGTTGATCCTGCATCGAACAATTCTGATGAAATATGTTTCACACTTGAAACTATACTAAAATGCATCTAAAACCTCTGCAAGATCATCTTGACAGCATAGAAGCAGGTTTGACCAAATTGTCTCAATTTAAAAGCATGAGCCCCTCTGCTATTGTATCTTCAGTGGCACCCCCAGTCTTAGCTAATCTCCAAGTTGCTTGTAACACGTGTAATGTTGCTAATACAGCACTTTCTAATGTGTTTTGTGTTTCCCAAGCCAGGGTTCATTATATACTTTCTTTTTCCCTGTATGCACCCCTATCTTACCCATCCAAGCCATATTTAACCAACCAATCTCTATTGAACTTGAGGGGTGTGCTCTTCCTATCCATCCTGAGCAACCAGACAGGCGATACTTGCATCCTGGCGGAAAGGATGTAGCATTGAATTTGCCTCCCTCAGTTTGTCCTTACGTTTTAATATTGGCTAACGCTCCTAAACTCAAATTAGTTCAGAGTGAGTCTACTGACCAGCTGATTCTTAAGGTCCTCCTTTGGCTAACTAAGCATATGGGATTTGATCCTTCTTTTTCAGCTCCCATTTTAATGGCTAGAAGGGTTGACTGGATCAGCCCATCTCCAAAAACATTACCAAACGACTGTAAAGTTGTAAATTTTAGGGATCCAAATGTTGTTCGCAGAAACTTTCTTTTCATGGGTTTTCTTAGATATATGCTCTTCAATTGGGATATTTCTATGAACTGTTGAATTTTGGTTTAAGGAAGAGGGGTACCCTAATCCAAGCCGGAAGGGTAGAGGGGTTCTTCCACTTACTGGAAGAGATACTGGAGGGATACGTCCTCCCTGACTAATACTGGCAACCAAATAAGTATCCCACCTTGTTACTTGAAAAAGTCGGGCACTACTCTCATCAGGTGGTACACCATCCGCTCATGGGCGGGGAAGGAAGCAATTCCTTTTTGTTATATAACCCTCACACACTCTAGTAGTGTCTTGCTTCATCATCGGGTACACCCTGACTCCTAAAGGTCAGGGTGGGCTCAACCATATTTCAGGGAGCACTTAGGAGAAATAGGCCAGGGGTTTAAAGATTAAAAATCCTCAGTTAACTCCAGGTATCCCTTTATTGGCAGAGTTACAGGGTATTTTAAAACTATAAAGGAAGTAGGGTCCTGAGGATGTAATGATCCTATGACCCTAATGCCAACATGTTTCAGGCCTTAGAGATTGGCCCGAGTGGGTCCTAGGCTTTCTTCAGGACAACTTGGATTCCCTCCCTGGATTACAATGAGGAACTACCTTGTATCTGATACAAAGTTCAGAAAGCTGCACTTTAAGGACCGGTCTGGTATATACTTATCCTTGATCCAGTATGAAGTGTCCAACCCTTCAATGGTGGACTGATCGTTTCTCGGAGAATGCGGATAGAGGGGTAGTCCTATAGTCAAACATTTGTCAAGAGTCCTCCCCCATTCGCTCACCTACATGGGTGCGCATCTCCTGGCATTTCTATGAGCCCCATACCCTGAGGTCACCTTATGCTTCTGGCTCAGTCCCTGCTCCTGTTTCAAAACCCAATTTGGCGCAATGTAATTTTAGTTTTCCTGGGATTGCTCTTAGCAATAAAGTTGCGCCCCTGGAAGGGTTGGAGGGGTGTGATTGACTTATAGCTGCACCTGAAGTTGAGTCTGCACACTGCAGGGATGGTCAGCATTTTAAGGTTTCAAAGGTTGTTAGTAATAAAGCTACTTCTTCTATGTCCAGGGGAGACATTACACACAATTGTTCTTCTGGTATTTTATTCCCTGCTAGAACTGAGGAGCCCTCACCTGAACAGAGTTTTGTACTTAATATTAAGTCCAGGGGATGTTTGACTAAGTTTACCTTACCAAGGGATTAATAGTAAACTGGTCGGGAAAGATTGGCTTATCCTGGCTGAACAGTTTGTTTTTATCATTTAGCAAGAAACCAGGGCTATAACTTCTGTGGCTTTCAATGGGTATTCATATTTTTCTATCCCTGCTATCCCTTCTACATCGGGCGACCAAAGGGAGGATTGTCAATTTGGATAAAACTTGGAGTTAAGGCCAAATGAGTCCCTATGAATCTTAGCTGTTCTGAGGTCTAGGTGTTAGACATGACTGGCTCTCATTGTTTTAAATTTATATTATTCATTTCTATAGCAATGATTTTTCTAGTTCTGTCAATAGGAATTTCCAGATTTTATTTAGTATTGTTGGCAAACTTACGTCCAATTTTAATTCTGCTCAGTCGGAATGTAACATTATGATCTGTGGCGACTTTAATGCAAAACACAGCTATACAAATTCTGATATTAGTTGTACGAATCATTGTAATGTGGGTGCTACGACAGGGCCCTCAGATATGAAAGGTATTGAGTTAGTCAACTATTTTCTGGCTCGTGACCTTGTAAATATACATGAATCAGTCTACGAAAGATTACCCAGGGTAACTACTTTCCATGGAAGAGGTTGTTATTCAGTAATTGATTACTGTTTCATTACTCGTGGCTTAATACAGTATTTGTATGAATGTCAGATACTGCGCTCCGCCTTCAGTGATCACAATCCATTGACTGCTACACTATTTTTACCATTAGATATCACTAAACATTCTGAGGAAGCAGTCCTGCAGCCATCGTCTCAGCATAACAGTCTTAGGCTTGTATGGCATTTGCCGGAGCTAACCACATTTTTTGGAGGGTTAGTCAAGTCTAATTTGGATGTTTTTCTGGTCTGATACAAGCCTTTCTGAGTTTATGCTTATTTTTGGAGGGGTTAGTCAAGTCTAATTTGGATATTGTCCTGGTCCGGTACAAGCCTTTTCTGAGTTTATGCTTGATCTAGATTTGTCTACCAACTATGCTAAATCGCAAACCATGGCATGTGGACCCAAGGGTTATTTTTTGCGCACTCTACGGGTTGATGAGAATTATTTAGAGAGTGTTTTTAAATTTCCATACCATGGCCTAATATTTAATGCTAATGGTTCTTCGGCAGAGAATATAAATTTTAGAAAATACTAAATTCAAACAAGCTATTTGTTCATTTTTTAACATCTGTAAATCTGTTGGGGGAAGCGTATAGTCTCTCTCAAAGAAATATATTCTAAACAATGTGTACCTGTTGCAAGTTATTGGTGTGGAATCTGGGGTTACAGTGATAGTCGTGTGTTACAGGTTGTAGAGAATTGCTTTTGTAGGCATCTTCTCTCTCTTCCTCTTCCACTCCCCATTATATCTGTCATAAAGAGATGGCATTACTGTATCTTGAGGATTCCATTAATTTGGGCCCCCTTTTGTTGTGACAATCAATTTGGAACAACCCGAGGGCTTCTTTTACTCATGACATTACTTACGACTGTGTGCGCTTTGCCCAAGGCCAGGATATCCCTTGGCTTGCTTATGGTAAACGAAATTTTACTATTTTGAGTAAATCCATTTTATTTGATATTCCTTTATCTGTATGCAAAGCTGATAAGAATATTGTGAAATGTGTATTCATGGATAAACGCTGTGCTGAAAGGAATTGCTTAGAATTAGGCAAATCGCTTGTTTGGAATTACTCCGTTTTGAAAACTAGTCCTGGCCCAGAACCCTATTCAATGTACGTGACTAATAACTGGGTAAGAATCTTATTGTTAAAATTCAGAGCCGGTTCTGGATGTCATATGTTGTGCTTTCCGCAGGGTACTAGGAGTATTTAGGTTCTAAGAAATGTGCTTGTGATAATCTTTCCTCCCAATCCTTGTGGCACTTTATGATATTTTGCACATTATAAAAATCATTTAGAGTTTGTTATTTTTTACATCCTTCTAAAATTCATAATTTTAAACAGTGCAGGGTTTACATCAGATTTCTACAATCATTACCTAGTATTAATGTTTATTTTAGATTGAGTAGTTTTCTCAAGGCAGCTGTGTTTTACCATACACATTTTCAAGTTCTATTATCTCTGTATTGACATTTTTAATTGGTATGTAGGATTTTATATTCTGTATGTTTATCTTCTATGATTGCCAAAGACATTCTAATAAAGAGATTTATTGATCGATTGATTAAACTCAAAGCTGCATTGAAGAAGATAGGGTGCAGATGGCAGAAGAGAGGATGTTACCTCTTCAAGTCAAGGTTAATGAAGAATATGAAAGGTGAAAACCCACAACCTATATTATTGCCCACCCAAAGCTGTTCCATTTGTAAGTGTGTTAAATGTGTCTGTCGCTACTCCAAGATCTTCTAAGATTAGATTGCAACTTGAAGATCCAGAACATGTATATGACACAAAGGTCATTAAACCGTTATGTTTAAAAAACTGTGCCTTTAACACAGAAGTCAAATTCACTGAGCTATTTGGGCTTCTGAGGTTAGCATACAAGAATAAATATCATTTTTTATATCATCACATTTTATTACATCCATATCATTTTTTCAGTGCAGAACTACTTTTGGAAAAAACTAAAAGTTGGTTTTACACAGGTAAAATGAATTACACACACATAGATTTTTGTGAGTAAATCTACTCCGAGAAACTGGGTGTAGGTGCAAAGCAAGCAATCCAGGACTTTCATGCATGGATTCTTGTGCACAAACACATGAAGTTACACAGTTGTAGATATTCACAAACTAACCTATGATTCATTCTCACCCGGGAAAAGATTTAACACCCTTCCATGATGAAAGGGGTAGGAAACTGCCACATAGCTGATGTGGGTTCAGAAGAAGGGAACATTTTTACCTGCTCACCACTTTATCCATCCAGAACACCCACACTTGGGGTGACCTCAACTTCACAGACATCACAATTCAACCTCATCTATGCACTCAAAATGGTACTGGATGTCACATAACCAACCCACTCGAAAGGCCATAATCTTGAACTTATCTTCTGTACATCACCAACAATCTAAATCAAACCATCCATACCCCTGAACCTGACAGACCACTTTGCTATCCCTATCTCCCTGTTCAGCACCCTATCAACAAACCAAGGTCAATGCAAAGAGGGGACCAACAATTTTGATCCTTGAAAGACTTCTTCATGGACACCCTAATGAGTGAACTCATTTCTCTCACTATATCAACTCCACATCTGATACCAACACCTTTCTAAACAACTTCAGCCTTTTTTTTTTTTAAAGCTATTGGAACATACACACTCCAATAACAACAAGCGACTGCAAGCCAAAGCTTTCAACGCTCTGGTACTCTAAAGACCTTGTTGACAATAAATGATCAATCCATAGGCAGGAAAGAAAATTGAAGAAAAACAGAACTCCAGAGGACCTCTTGATACTGGACTCCCTATGCACAACAAGCAGCTCATCACATCAGCCACAGCAAAGTACTTTACCAGCACTATCAATAAAGCCACCAACAGAAAAAACAACATTGTTCACAACACTGCACTGCACCAACCCCGTGAAGGACCCAACTATTTCTCAGTTGACAGAAAAAAAAATGCCATCATCTCCATCGTCAGTGAAAAAATACAGAAGATCTGACATCACATTGACAACATCAAACCTGGTTCAATTCTTACACCCACCCCTTCCTACAGAATCCCACAATGGTCTGCTTTTAAAGCCCTACTACTGCCAGATCTTGCTGACATAATGAATCCTTCAGAGCCACTTCTTATGAAGATAATGTTTTACGATCATCCTTCATCGGATCTCTCTTTGAGGAAGCTGTCTTAACCTTGCTTACTATTGTCACGCAAGGCATCTTCCCAGAAGCTCTTAAGGCAGGCCAGATCCTCTCACTCCTAAATAAGCCCAATGTCCTCAACAACTACTGGTTCATCACTCGCCTACTGTTAATCAGCAAGATTTTTAAAAAATCAGTCTAGGTTCAACTCCAAGATCACATCAATGCTAACTATTTCCTTCAGAACTACCAATATGGCTTTAGATCATGCAACAGCACTGCAACCGTTACCTTTCTCAACGTAGAGAATGCCTTCTTGACCACAAATGGAAGTCGAACATCCGACCCTCATTTTTTCAAATCCATCTTTATTGGGTTTTATAGCAGTACATCACAGAAGCCAAATTTATAATTTTCAGGTGCAATTACAATATATTGTAGTACCAATATACAGTATTCACTGCCGATAATATGGCACGGTTGTGTAGAGTTATATGGTCAGCTTTAGAACACCAATAGAGATAATAAAAATAAACCTACAATGTGAACTATGAGCCTGTGTCATCCCACCCTCATATGCATCCTGAAGTCTCGAATAGGATGCACCTGCAATGTCCCTCACTGGTTCTTGTTAAACTTGGCGCAGGCCCTCACATCCCTCGTTGACGATAGACTCGACAATGAAGTCGGACTCCACATCGCTGCCTCGCAGCTTTTCGTAACTGTGCATCGCCCCGACTGTGCGCCACATACTCATCTTCACTGTGTTACTGTTTTAAGTGTTGCACAAATACTTTACATCTCTAAGTTAATCCTGACTGCTCTGTGCCAAGCTACCAGGGGGTTAAGCACAGGTTAATATGGGGTTTGCTTGTGCCTTACCCTGACAAGGATTGTAGTTGCTGCTTGATCAGGGCTCGCACCCCAGTCAACCAACAACCCAATTTCTTATAGTTCTTCTCCTACTTTCTCAACCGACAACACTTTGCTTACATGGGCACCTCCACAAAATATCCCTAGCACCATGGGAGTCCCCCAGAGCTCCATTCTATGTCCTGTCAACCTAAACCTTTACACTGAGGTGCTTGGAGCTCTACGTACAGATAGCAGCATCAAGATTTACCAATATGCCAATGATACACAACTCTACTTGAAAGCTTCCTCTGCTTTAGACATCCAACGCCTCAAACACTGCTTGCACATCATCCAGAACTGGATTCCAGTGCCTACCTGAGCTCAACTCAACCAAGACAGAATTTCTGTTATTTTCTATGGAAAACTAACAAGATATAATAGAAACATGGCTCCATGATATGAACTTTGAAGGCTTCAAACCCAACTTTCATTGAATGCCACGTCTCTTGGATTTATTCTGGACACCAACAGCACCTTCAAGGAACACATTGATAAAACACAAAGACGGCCTGGTACCAACTCTAACTTTTAAAGAAATCCAAACCGTTTCTTCCAGAAAGTGACTTTAAAACTGCTGTTTAAGCCCTCAAACTCTTGCATCTAGATATCTGTATGATGGTAATGCTGTACGTCATGGCCTCCCAGACTCCACACTGGCACCCTGAGGGGTATCCTACATACTGCAACAGATCTCATTCAGGGTCTGAAAAAATAAGATCACATCAACCCCATCCTGATGGAACTCTGTTGGGTCCCCTTGCCTGCCTGCACCATCTTCAAAACCAGCTGCATCATTTACAAATTAATCACAACTAGCACCACTGCTTATCTTCCAGACAAGCTCATCCTCTCTGGCAGTTCTCAGCACACCCGCAGCCTGGACACCATCAGACTGCAGTATAATGAATGTAAAAAAGAAAATCAAGACAGCAGTCCTTTTCTATTTATGTACCCATGATCTGGAACAACATCCCTGTATCCATCAGGACCACCCTCATGCTTATCCAGTTTAAGAAAGAGTTGAAGACTGACGTCTTTAAAGAACACTACATCACAATTGATTAACCGTCCAAAACCCATCTTCCTCTCCTATTACTAGTGGCTTTATGCTTCTCTTTGACCATCTAAAGTGCTTTGCTGCCTTTTGGCTAGGTTCTTGTTACAGAAACACCACGTACATACTACATAGAAAAAAAATGCCACTATATAAATGGCAGTTTCTACTATACAATTTTGCTTTTCGTACAGTTGTGCGGACAGAAATGCCTCTGCATAACCGTAACTGAAAATTCATAAAGATTTATGGTAATGAGCCAGAAAACTGAGGCTGTCTCAGGTTTCGAGCCACGACCTGGGAAACATTTTTGAAATCCCAAAGTAAGTAAATCTGCAAGCTCTGAGTGTAGATTCACGAATTTCTTCAAGACTTATGCCCAAGTTTGCTACATTTGTTTTATGTAGTGATTTTACACCAGATTGCTGTGTTGCTGTCTTAATGTGAAATACGGGAGCAGGTTCAATTTATTTGCATTAAAAGGGTTGTTCTTAGCTGTATGCTGTTTAATTTGTGCCTTGTTAATCTTGCACATTTTAAATAGTTTGTTTTATCTGCTCCAGTGGAGCATTGTTCTATGTGAATTGTTTGTCTGTGTGATGCTTCACACTTATTTTTCTTTGGCTCCGCTCTTTCCTGAGCCTTAGCACTTTGCCATAATTTTATTACAGACGACTTTCTATTTTTACCATGCTCCACTTGTCTCCTGTTTGCGTAATTAGGAGTAATCCTACAGCAAGAGCACATTTGGAGAGCACAAGTGGCTGCTCATGCTTGCTATTCGTGTTCTACTGCATTTAATCAATAAATCAATCACAGAATTTGTAGAGCGCACTACTTACCCGCGAGGGTCTCAAGGCGCTGGGGAGAAAAAAGGGGGGGTGCTGCTACTGGTCGAACAACCAGGTCTTGAGTAGCCTCCTGAAGGTCAGCAGGTCTTGGGTCTGTCGTTGGCTTAGTGGAAGGGTGTTCCAGGTCTTGGCGGCGAGGGGGGAGAAGGATCTGCAGCCGGTGGTAGTTCTTCGAATGCGAGGGACGGTGGCGAGGGAGAGGTCGGCGGAGCGGAGCTGGCGGTTGGGGACGTAGAAGAGGAGTCGTCTGTTGAGGTAGGCTGGGCCAGTCTTGTGGAGTGCCTTGTGTGCATGGATGAGGAGTTTGAAGGAGATTCTCCTGTCGACGGGGAGCCAGTGCAGGTTCCTCAGGTGGGGGGTGATGTGGCTGTGGCGTGGTACATCGAGGATCAGGCGTGCGGAGGCGTTTTGTATGCGTTGCAGTCGCTTGATGAGCTTGGCCGGGGCTCCCGCGTAGAGGGCGTTCCCATAGTCAAGTCTGCTACTGACGAGGGCCTGGGTGACTGTTCTTCTTGTATCTGTCGGGATCCACCTGTAGATCTTGCGAAGCATGCGGAGGGTGTTGAAGCAGGAGGAGGAGACTGCGTTGACTTGCTTGGCCATGGAGAGCGTTGATTCGAGGATGACTCCCACGTTGCGTGCGTGGTCGGTGGGTGTCGGGGCTGCTCCTAGTGTCGTTGGCCACCAGGAGTTGTCCCAAGCTGAGGGGCTGGAGCCGAGGATGAGGACCTCTGTCTTGTCCGTGTTCAGTTTTAGTCGGCTGATCTTCATCCAATCGGCGACGGCCTTCATTCCTTCATGGAGGTTGGATTTGGCGGCGAGGGGGTCCTTGGTGAGGGAGAGGATCAGTTGAGTGTCGTCGGCGTAGGAGATTATGTTGAGGTCGTGCTGTCTGGCAATGCGTGCCAGCGGGGCCATGTAGATGTTGAACAGTGTTGGGCTGAGGGATGATCCCTGGGGTACGCCGCAGATGATCTCGGAGGCTTCGGATCGGAATGGTGGGAGGCGGACTCTCTGGGTTCTGCCGGCGAGGAAGGAGGTGGCCCATTCCAGGGCCTTGTCTCGGATCCCTGCGTCGTGGAGGCGTGCGCGTAGAGTGCGGTGGCAGACAGTGTCGAAGGCGGCGGAGAGGTCCAGCAGGATGAGGGCTGCGGTCTCACCGTTGTCCAGCAGGATCCTGATGTCGTCGGTGGCGGCGATGAGGGCAGTCTCAGTGCTGTGGTTGCTGCGGAACCCCGATTGGGATGGGTCCAGGATGCTGTTTTCTTCGAGGTATCGGGTTAGCTGTTTGTTGACGATCGTCTCGATGACCTTGGCTGGGAACGGAAGCAGGAAGATGGGCCGGAAGTTCTTGAGGTCTCTCGGGTCCGCCTTGGGTTTTTTGAGTAGGGCGTTGATCTCTGCGTGTTTCCAGCTCTCTGGGAAGGTCGCGGTCTCGAAGGAGAGATTGATGACGTTGCACAGGTGGGGTGCGATGGAGCTGCTGGCTTTGTTGAAGATGTGGTGCGGGAAAGGGTCTGACGGGGAGCCGGAGTGTATTGTGCTCATGGTCTTGATGGTGTCATCGATGTTCACGCTGGCCCAGGCTGGCAGGGGGTCGTGGTCGATAGTGTGCGGCGGGTCTGGTGCATCGATCTTAGTTGGGGCTGTCTGGGTGTTGAAGCTGTCGTGGATGTCGGCGATCTTGCGGTGGAAGAAGGTGGCGAGGGAATCGCACAGGGCTTGCGACGGCGGGATGTCGTTGGTGTTGGAGCTGGGGTTGGAGAGTTCCTTCACGATGTTGAAGAGCTCCTTGCTGTTGTGTGCGTTGTTGTCGAGGCGGTCTTTGAAGGAGATTCTCTTGGCGGACCTGATTTAGCACTGTTTCTTAGCGCAAAATGCATCCTTGTGTCTATTTTGGATGCAAGGGTGCATTTTGCTGTAAGAAAATAGCAATAATGCTGGCAGTAAGTTTGGGGAAAATCCTACCCCAGGAGCACATTTAGCAAGCGCAAGCGGCTGCTCATGCTCGCTATTCGTGTTATGTTGCATTTAGCACTATTTCTTAGCGCAAAATGCATCCTCGCATCCATTTTGGACAGGAGTGGGCATTTTTGCTCTAAGAACTATCGCTAAACGCAGAATTACTGTTCTCATGTAAGTCAAATGTAGTATAGCAGAATTCTTAGATAATTCCAAGTGATTACGCTACATGGAATCCTGCGAGTTACCCCCACCCCTAACTGAAACCAAAATCTATCTCATGCTCCCCAGGTGATTCCATCCACTTGTTTCTTCAGCCCACAAATGAGAGATTTACACCGTGATAACCATAGGCCCAATTATGACTTTGGAGGTGCTGCGCCGTTTCGGCGCCAGCACATTAGGGCCAAAGCCGTGCAGGGACTGCCTGCCAGATTACGAGTACAACTCATGTCTGGCAGTCTTTTCTTTTGCCGTTTCCCAACTAAAGCAACAATATTCATTTCTGATACTGGTGTGCCCATAACCCGTACAAATTACACATACATCTCTACCAACCACGGCTCCTCCTTTAGACTTGACTGCTGGTTAGGATCTAAAGATATCAGTAACCAAGTCTCGGGTATTACACACTTGGCTTGAACACTGTCAAACCACAACCCAGTTCAACTCATGTTAACCTTCCAGTACACATACACTCAATGCAGACCCTGGTGCCTCCCACAGGAAGTGCAATTAGATCCTGTTTTCTGAGAAGAGGTCAGGACTGCTATCAAGGATTACTTTGAGCTCAATGCAAATACAGGCTGTGGAGTGAAGTGGGAGGCTTTTAATGCCAACAAAAGAGGTATCTGTATCACCAAACATGCTGGTATCCTTAATGTAATCATAACTAGACTATGCTATCTAGAGTGTACACTAAGAACTTTAGATGCAAAGCAATGAGAATCAAGTTACCCCATCATTAATACATAGCTCCTTGATAACCTGCGGGAACATGCGGACACGGCTCGATATGAAGTATGCTAGTTAGACAAATATGTTGCAGCTAGATGGTATGCTGAGAGTGAAAGACCAGGCAAAACAGTAGCTGGTATGCAGCAACCTGATTTATGACAATACAACGCATGCCTTCACCATGCATGCCTTTTCCATGCAGATGCCTTTACTATGCATGGGAAGTATTATAACGTAAGTGAACTCCATATATATTTTCTTTTTTTGAGGAGAACCGCCTTAAACATCCCCTTTTTAAATTTACTCTAACCTCTTTTACCACTACCCACCCATAAACCCCCTAATTACCCTTACCGCCCTTTACCACTACCCACTCCTAAACCGAGAAATTTGAATCCTTAGATAGATAGATAGATAGATAGATAGATAGATAGATAGATAGATAGATAGATAGATAGATAGATAGATAGATAGATAGACAGACAATACTTACCATGCGTGGTAAAGTCACAAAAACTTACCTGCATGGTAAAGGCCGCTTTGGAAAGCATGTTTCCCACTAGCGCGATCCCTGGGGTCGGGGAAATATGCTCTGAGACAAAAGATACCATGTATCATTCAATTACTATTTGCAAAAACTACTATACTGAGTAATGCTCTTTCCTTTTTCTTCCTCTAGGAAGTACATTTAAAGAACGCAAGCCGAGGAAACACGGGAAACAGAAGCTACCGAATGTAAAAAATGCAATCCTGGGGAAGAAGACGGAATGTGACATCTGCAAAATCCTTTACTGTAAAGAAATGATTTGTTAAAAATATAGGACTTTTAAAAACAATAGTTGAAATAAGCTTGACGATATCACTAATGGGCATTTCCCAATCAGCAATGCAGGAACAATTTACATACCAATAATATGTCTTGCCAAAAAACAACAAAGCAACGGCAAGTACAATGTACATTCCTACAGAATTATGTTTTGTCAACAGAATGTTAATGGTCACTTGAAATATCTCCTGGAATTGATGTATTGCTGTCCTATTTTTGACCCTGATGAATGCCCTGCACAGAAGTTGAGTTTTTTCAGTATTTCAGATGCCTGCACCCCTCAGGGGCCCAGAAATGGGTGGACCCTGAGTGGATCCAATTGCACTAAATTGACCACTCAAACTCTGACTGTGGAAGTCATCCAACAGTCTGGTAAGAGGGGTTTTCTTTTATTTGCACTTCTTTACAAGATACAGGTTGTACATTTGTACAGTCTCTGATATTGTTGTTTGTCCACCCCTTAATGTTTGCTGTTTGCACAGTTTTGCATTCTCGCAGCATTTTGAACATACATGAATTCCATAATTTCCATAATGGCATTTTGAGTATTGGTCACACATGTATTGGTAGACAAAGCTTATTTTCACCACATGCAAAAATATCAATAAAGCAGATGATTTTTTTTCTATCAACAGTTCAATATAGGATTCAACTTTATTGTTGAATCCTACAACAATTCAACAGAAAATTTTAGGTACAATGTTTTTCAAAAGTAATTTCTTTTTCTTTTTTCCATATAAAGCAGTATCTTAAATTTATCCTATCAGTAATACGCATATATCCAACAATACGCAAACAATGTTTCAAGTCAGTGGTGCTATTTTGTGTAGTTTGCAGTAGGATAGGGATCTGAAAACACTTTTCAGGAAAATGCTATGAAAATGTTGCTAAAGGCTAGTACAATGAGAATGAAAAAATAATACATTTTGAAACATGGAAGCAAGGATATGGATAAAGTCTGATTGCACAGAGACAATATGCGTACATCTAGTGACTGTGAAGGCTGTTTTCATAATCCGGAAACTGTTTCACTGGAAATCATGATGGCAGCCAACCATTAAAGTAGCAAATGTTGATATCCCTTAGGTCTTAATCTGTGCAATGGTCATAGAGTGAGAGTGATTTCTGTCTTTACAGTAGGGCATCGCATGCTATTAAAAGATCTGAAGTATTGATATGTTATCAAGGAATATGAAGAATTGTCATATTAGTATCAAGGTTAATTGAAATAGGTTACCTTGGAATATAGAGGAGCATGTCCCAAAATATGACTTGAAGCCTCAATGAGTACATGGACAATTGCAGGTAGATGTTTTGCAAGATCTTAAAATTGTTGGATGAACTCCAAGGTTGTAAAGTTGGCATTTCCATTGATTTTTCATGAGGGCAAGTGCCATTCCAGGTTTGAAGGATAAAAACAGAAAGGTGACTGTTGAATGCTGGAATTAATCTCAGCCACTGATAATTAGTCTGCGGCATTATGCAGTTCGGACATGGATCACTAATTCTGTAAAAGCTTCTGATTTGCATCAATTGTATGAACAGTTATTGCTTCTAGAGTAATTGGAAATCCAGAAACTACCCAGTCATTGTGGACTAATGTTGAACACCTTACTCAAGAGAAAGACATTGCATTATGTTTAGGACTGTGGTAGTTCACGCCAAACTGCAGAGCAAAGTGCAATGCAAAGCAGATATATAAGTATGCGACCTGCGTTATGTAATCTCGCTTTTGTGATGTTTTTCTGAGCATCATTAGAAGGCTTACAGGGGCTACATTTGCCTCGTTCATGTCCACGGTCCTTAAAATTGCTTTTGACCATATTTAGGCACTTGAACAGAGGGTGGCTTATTTGTGCTTGTAAAATATCTGAAATTTAGGTCCACATTGCTAAAAGGAACTGCAGTCAAGAGACAAGTAGAAATGGTGAGCCTCTCACTGCCTATGCAAATCATGTACCTTACCTACAGGTGCTGCAGGCTGCGGCGAGTGAAAAATGGGCACTGTGGCCTAAAAACCCCATCTTTCTTCAGCTCATTCCTGTATTGCAGGAGCGAGAACCACCCCTCAATCCTACTGAAGCACAGATGCAGTGCAGTCCATATTCTCTGCCCTTCACATTGCACTGTAAACTCCACATCAAAATCCTGTCCCAGGTGCTCAAAGACATTTGTCTGTCTAGGAAGAGTGTCTTCAGGTGCCTTCCCACCCTTTTTCATAATTGAGCTTTTAAATGCACTGGCCGTGGGCTTTCCCACAGATGGTGACTTAACCACAGAGTTCACATTTGTACCTAGACTGTATTTTGGTACTGTGTCAATAAGTCGAAAAATATCAAAACCTGCTCATATGAACCTTTTACTTCATTCGACTCAACAAAAATGTATTAAAACAAACTGATATTGGATGGCAGTAAAAGTCAGTCATGTGCCATTGTATACCACCCAAGTGCCTAAACTTAGTGAAATGAGCAACTTTTTTTCTAGGATCAGGGAATTGACTCCAAACTATATGCTTGTTTTACTCAGTCTGTGATCATTCTAAAAATGTTGTAATTTCCTGTTAAACATTCTATCCTGGTTACATTTTAACAGACTGTTTCGTTCTACCATTTCCTGCGATTTCTAGATCTTGTTTTGCACCTCTGGATCTTCACGCTCAATATATTATTGCATGTTTAATCAAAACTAAATAACTTCCCATTTCAGGAGAGAAACTTTGAACAGTCCCTCATAAGGTGGGCTGGCTGTCCCAGGAGTAAATACACACCAGGAAACAGGGATTTTCTGTTCCTGTTACTGCAGAGAATTTTCTACATTTGCGGTCTTAAAATGCATCACTGGCATCATACCTTTTTAAGTGTACACACAATTTAGTAATGACAATTGCAACAGCAACATAGAAGAAGCTACTCCATTCCTTTACGTTTAAAATAAATAAGCATGCAGAGGAAGGTGGATTGATAGACAATGGGAAACAGAGGACTCTGTCTAAACATGTGCTGTGATTGGTCTCCTAAAGAGTCAAACAGTCATACTCTCCTATGAGGAATCCTGAGCTTACCCCTGGTGGAGTGGCAGCAATGCCTTCTTCAGAGAAAGGTATAAGAGCAACACCGAAACAGAACTCTTTGCACATCCTATCACTTTGTTGTAATTCGGTCTTATCAATTAATATACCAGTAATAGCTAATTGAGAGCGTCTGTTTCCTATTATTTGAGAAACTAGTTTTACAGTCATTATTCTGAAGCGGGAACAGGAACAGAACACGTATTTTCAAGTAAAAATGTTTTTACAGAAAAAAGATATATCATCGGTGTAAGTAAATAAGAGCCTGAAGACTATGCAGGGTGGGCATTAAAACAGTTGCAGCCAGTGGAGTAGAAGTAAAACACATACCTCTGTGTGCTGTAACCGGTAGTAAAGCTTTATTTCACAAGAGTAAGGGAAAAAAACAATTGTATTAAAAGATCTAAGGATTTATCATGTGTGTGTTTGTGTAACACTTACCTACAAATGAACTATAAGCGTGGTTGACCAAGGAGCGCATTTCAAAGCACACTAGAGCCTTCTTCGGTGCCTGGAAGCATGGGAGATTAGCATTTCTTTGGTGCAAAATGATCCAAATGAAGGAATATGCAGTGTCAAGGAAAGAACCCATTCACTTCCTGTATCTAGTTTAGTAGGCAAAATCCCTGTGAAAGGCTACTGATTACAGTTATTAACTGAGCTAAAGAGAGGGATCTGGAATCCGGTGTGATGTCCCATAAGATAAAAAAACTTTGAAACACACATACCTTTGGTAAATGCAGAAAGGCCTGGTAAAGGTACGGTATAGAAGAAGACTGTTCTTCTAGTGAAATGGGCTTTGGTGTGTGAAAGATGTATCATCAAAAACGAAACCTCTGCTAAGCCACTGAAACAAAATATCCCCAGCATCATTAGCAATATTTTTAAAAATGTCTCTTAGGAAAATTGGGATTCACATGGTAAGGGCTGAAAGAAATGGTTATTTAGGGGTAATGAAGCAAGATCCTTTGGAACAATCTACACATGAATGTGTGACTATCAACCAAGATGCCATGTCCTAAAGCATGACCCATTTCAACAGCTGACCTGGGTAAAGCTTTCGTCCTAAATGCTTTACTGTCTGCAAGCCATTCTGAAAGAAATGAGCCATCTGTATTTTATCAGTCAAAAGGTGACCCGCTTGTTTCCCAGGTACTCTAGGAAATTGTTTCCATGACATAAGTATATTTTTGGGCCAGCCTACAATGTGGTTTTCCCGAGTCTGGGAGTACCTGTAATGAACAGGTTTATCGAGTAGTCCAAGATTGAGTACCAGATGCACTCCCTTTAGCATACTAGAAAAAATATAAAAGAGTATCCTACATTATTGGTCCCCTGCAGAGACTGCTATCAGTTTTCTACTCTAAAAGACCCAAATTTTCTGTAGTAACTAGGTTGGAAAAGAAGTGCTAAACATTCTGCATAACAACACTGGATAGTTGGAGGAATCCACCAATCTCCATTCTTAGACAAAAGAAGGAGGCCCGCCATCATAGTCCCAGGAACAGAATGTGAAACAGATAAAGGATTTAATAGTATTTCATGGGAAATAAATGTAAATGAAAGAGGGTTCTGGAAGATCACAGTAGGTTTTAAAAACTCAAAAACACTTATGGCCTGATTACGAGTTTGGCAAAAGGATATTCCGTCACAAACGTGATGGATATCCCACCTGCCGCATCACAAGTTCCATAGCATATAATGGAATTGTAATTTGGTGGATGGAATATTTGTCACCTTTGTGACAGAGCAACCCTGTCCGCCAAACTCGTAATCAGGCCCTCAATCATACAAAAGAGAAATCGGGAATGCCAGTTATTGGTGATTATTAGAGATGCATGTCTGGGTGACGAGAACTGTTTTTTTTTTTCTTTTGTATGGCCCCTTTAAATTATGTAAACATTCTTGGTCAATGTGTGGACCAATGAGAATCGGAAAAGGTGGGGTCTGATGTGAAACGTTATCTAAACCAAACTGGGCAACTCAATAATCCCACAGGCGACTAGTAAATACTATATCAACATACTGACCCCCAGAAGGGAAGGAAATATTAAGTTGTGAGTTTGCATTAATATTCACTGAATAAATTAGGTGATAAGCGACCGTGTAACCCTAGACACATACTTTGCTTTAGAGAGTCAATCGTACAAACCAAAACAGTTATAATAAGCAGTGTACAATGTCTCATACGCAAATGCAAAGAACATTTATTTGGGCATAACAAAGCTTCCAGCCTTTTAAAAGAATGAAACAACGACAACAACGATGAAGTACCCGAGAAACAAATTGGACAGCCCTGCTTCTCCGGCTGAGCTATGGTGAAGGTTTATGCATCTCACTTAACTCATGTACTACAAAAGCCCCAGAGAAGCTGAACAAATGTATTGACAAAATGTTTAAAACGTATATGTAGCATGTTTGCTTTTTCATTTAATGATTTGGCTGGGAATGCCAAGTGGTGCTATTGTGTTTAAGAAAGTACTTGATTCAAATGTAAAAGAAAGCATATAAAGTATATTTTTTAAGTTTGAAAAGACAATCATGATATAGGTGCAATTCTTACAAGAAGCGAATTACCTTATACCGTTGAAAAATATATCCACAACAAAGTACTAACTTAAAAACGAAAATATGTGTATGTGAAACTAAAGTGCTTCACAAATGACTTCTTGTTTAACAGCCCTGTCAACATAATTGTGCCTCACAATAAAAAGTTCACCACCCCACCCCACCCCCATCGTTTATCAGTGATTGCCCGGAACAAAAGTACATGAGCTAACATCTCTGCTAGAGAATGAGTACATTTATTTCTTGCAAAATCGATGCACCCCTTGTGGGTGCAAGTAGCCGACGCAGGTTGTCTTGCAACAAAGCTTCTTTTTCTTTGCTTCCTTCCAATTTGCAGGTAGTTCCTACTGTGCCACTTATCCTCAAGTCTGGACAAGTATCAGATAAAAAATGACTTTGCAACCATTGATGTAGCTTAGTGAATATGGAAAGTAGCCAGTTCTTAGATTGTGGTGAATAGGGCATATAGAAATGTGCCAGAATAACACTAAGGCCCTGATTACAAGTCGGAGGTAAATTGGGATCACTATGCAAACATTTTGGCAGGTTAAACCCTCTGAAATTTACCAGCAAAAAATGTTTGGTGAAATCCAAAGCAAGCAAAATTTGGTGCAGAAAACACAATTTCTGCATGCTAATCCATATTTTCCGGGGACAAATCAGAATACGAGGTATACTGAAGTATTTACTGTAACCAGTAAATACAAGACCTTAGGAAATCGGTATTTACCGGCTGCATATCTCACCCTTCACCACCCACCTGTAAAAAGTGGGGTCAGGACGAAACTCAGTCTGAACAATGCAAATGTTTTATAGGTATGGTTGCATCCAATAAGAAGTCTGATGTTACAACCATTGAGTTATAACTACTGTAGGAAATCGGGTTACCAGTTGGGGGGCTGAAACCTTAATGAAGCAGCTACCACAATTCTTGTTGGGGTGAAACACAAGCAAACTCCAAATTAACCTGTGCTTAACACTCTAGTACCTTGGCACAAAAGCAGTCGGCTTAACTTAGAGACAATGTCTAAAGTATTTATGCAGCACACAAACAGAAATAAAGTGAAAACCAACACATGAAAAATCCCACACAAATGTAGACAAATAAAGTAAAACTATTTGACACCAAAAAGACAAAAATCCAATCAGCAGAACCTGAGCTATGCAATATTAAAGATTTCAGTAAAAATAGTGCTTAAAAGCACAAAGCTCCAACTGTATTTATCTGGTCGTGCCGGACAGGGACAAATTCATAAGTTCAGGCCGACTGTGGTGGAGCGCGAGCCGGATATAGGGACCAAGTCACACTTTAAATTCGGTTTGCGGAGTTTTGCGACGTACAACATCAAGGATGAGGCACGCTGCGATGAGTCAGGGATGCAATGCGAGGTCCTGCGTCGTACAGCGGCAGTTCCGAGGGGCTGCGATGCAAGGTCCTACGTTGAGGATTTATCATGCAGCGGTAGTTCTGAGGAGCTGCAGGACTGTGATGTGAGGACCTGTGTCAAGGATGTGTCGCACAGAGGTGGGTCCAAGGAGCTGCAAGGTCCTATGTCAGGGATGCATCATGCAGTGGCGGTTCCGATGCAAGTCTCCAAGGCAATGAGTCTCACTGCCTTGGTTCTTCTGCTTGGACCACAGCTGGGCTGGCAGAGCACCTTCAGGCTCACTTCGAAGGGTCCAGGACTGGGGTGGCACCACTGGCAAGACTCACAGCAGACAAAGTACAGGTACTGGGTTCAAGTTGGTCGGAGCCTTTTCTGTCCCTGAGGCTCTGATCAGCAGGCCAGCCAACTAGCTATTGGAGTCATGCTGATGGCCCTTGGTTCAAGATGCAGATCCAGTCCTTCTCACTCAGGCAGCAGGACAGTAGGGCAGTAGGGTAGCAGGGCAACAGAGCAGCAGAAAGGAAGAGCAGCAAAGTGGCAGTCCTTCTTGCAGCAGAGCAGCACAGTTTGAGTCTTCAAGTATTAATCAGTTCCTGAAAACATGGGAGGTGTACTGAAGAGTTGTTTCTGAGGGTCCACTATTTATCATTGGTGCCAGTTTTGAAGTAGGAAAACATTCTAGAGGGTTCCACCCCCAGAGGTGTCTGGAATTTCCTGCCCTGTCCCCAGCTTGTCTGAGGCACAATTAACTGATGTGAAACCCTTTGTGACTGTGCTGAGGCAGAGTGTTTGTGATGTGCAAGTGTGGCAGGTGACAGTTCTTCCCCCTTAGTAAGTCAGAGATGCCCCATCCTGCCTGCATCTATTCCCCCTTTGTCTCACTGTCTGGGAGAAATATACAAAGACCAACTGCCAGATACACCTAGTTATGTGACCCAGGATACAGGCTGCAGGCACCAAATGGTTGGGACAAGAAAATGCCAACTTTGTAAAAGTGGCTGTTTCAGAATTATGACTTAAATCCAACTTTACCATTCAGAGGATTTTAAATTACAATTCTTTAGAGACCAAACTCGACAATCCTACATGCTCCCAATTGAAAGTTATCTCATTAAAGGTAAGAAGGTACCCCAATATTATCCTATAGGAGAGGTAGGGCTTGGAATAGTGAAAAACGAATGTAGGATTTTTCACTACCAGGTCAAGCAAAACTTAAAAGTACATGCATTCTGTCATATGGGCTATTTAGGGATTACCCTAGGGGTGACATATGTATTAAAGAGGAAGATTTAGACCTGGCCAAAGGTTTATTTTTCCAGGTCTACATGGCATTTTAAACTGCACACACAGGCTGGAATGGCAGGCCTGAGCTATTTTTAAAGGAGTACTTAAGTGGTGGCATAATTAGTGTTTCAGGTCCATTAGTAACAATTAATTTATATGACCTGGGTACATGTAGTACCAATTTAATAGGGACTTAGAAGTAAATTATATGTGCCAATGGAATAATCCAATTTCACCATGTTTAAAGGGAGAGCACAAATATTTTAGCACTGGTTAGCAGTGGTTATGTGCACAGAGTCCTAAAACCAACAAAAACGAAGTCAGTAAAAAAAGGAGAAGTAAGGCAGAAAGTTTGGGAGTGGAATACCCTACAGCTGACAGGTCTAACAACTACATCTTGATAAATATTAATTTACATGTTATGTATCGCTCTAGTAGAGAGCCACTAGCATGAATAACTGGATTCAAAGCAGTAACTCACTGCTATGACATAACAACAGCAGAGAAAGCAGGGCTAGAAACTAGGCAGCCCAGTTTCAGGAGGAGAAGCACAAAGAGTGGTGGTGTGGGTGCCAGAAACCAGGTATGTTTTGTTTTCATTTTGGACAGGGAGAAGAGGCCACGCTGTGTTTGACTCACTCATTACTCCTCTGCAAAATAGTTCAAAGCAGGGGGACATCATTTTGGGGGCCATACATAACACAAAAATATAGATGGGTAAAAAGGCAATCACTGGGATGTTTTTCACCTTGGGGTTTTGAGTAACATCGTAGACAACTCAAGCTTCTCTTTCATTGTCGATTTGTTGTCACTCAGAACCCATTGGTGAAAAATTCCACACATCTAGGAAACATGGCACATCTAGGCAAAATGGTTCAATTTTAGAAGTCTTCAAAGATTTACCTACAAAACTTGTCATACCTAGATGTGTGGAGAGCTTAGATTTGCAATTCTCCTATGAGAGTGTACTGACGTACTTAAAGCAGCAAGCTAGTGAATGATGTCACAATAGGTAACAAAACCTGAAAAGACTTAATCATATAAAAGAGTAATGTGGAATACCAATTGATGGTGATTGTTAGAGATGCATGCCTGGGTAACAAGAACTATTTCTTTCCCCTGGATGGCCCCTTTTGAATTATGCAGTCAACATTAGTCAATGTGTGAACTAATGAGACTTGGAAAAGGTGGGGGCAGATGTGAAACATTATCTAAACCAAACTAAGGCCACTCAATATTCCCTGAGAAGACTTGCTAAATACTATCAACACACTGACTGTTGTGAAGTTGCATTATTATTCACTGAATAAATCAAGTGATAAGTGGCTTTGCACCCTACCACCCATACATTTATTTAGAGAACCAATTGTACAAACCAAAACATTTCTAATAAGCCGTGTACAATGTTTCTTATATTAAAAATGAAAAGAACATTTATTCGATTATTTCAATACTAAAAAAGTACAAATGGGAATCTTTGCATGAATATATGCTCTATTCCACTAAGTGCACATGTGATGTATATATATGTGAAATTCGCTCTTTAAACATTCAAATTCATGAAGTCTCTAATCGCATCTTTGATTGGCACTCAAAATCATCTAGAAAGAGGTGGCAAAGATGGCAATGTTTCAGTCTTAAATTGTCATCTGTACATAAAACCAACTGTAGGAAATTGGATTATTATTTGAGGTGGGTGACTACCCACTCAAGGAATAATCACAAACCATTGTCAGGGAGAACCCTCTAAGTCATTTAATTAACCTGAGTTTAGCCCCTGGTAGCTATGGCACAGAGCAGATAGGCTTAACTTTGGGCAATGTGTAAAGTATTTATACAGTATCAAAACAGGAATAAAGTCAAAATATAAAACAATAAAAATCCCAACCCAAATTAGAACAATAAGAGTAAACTGTATTACACAAAATGACACACAAAAAAACAAAAATCCAATAAGGGGAACCGGACACCTGAATTGTCAAAGTTTTAAATAGGAATAGTACCAAGAAGAACAAAGTGCCAATGGTAGTCAATGCTTGCAGTAGAACGAGAGCTAGGCACAATTTGAGGCTGGCCATGATGGAGCACAGGTCAGATACACCAATCAGGTTCCACCTGTCAAAGATTTCACCTTCTTATGTAATCCATTAAATCCTGTTAGAAATTGGGTTTCTGGTTGGCAGAGGTTTGCACCCTGTCCACGTAGGAACCACAATCCTAGTCAGGGTAAGTCAGCTACACATCATAAATTAAACAGTGCTCACCCTCTGGTAGCTTGGCACAGAGCATGCAAGCTCAACGTAAGAGGCAATGTGTAAAGTATTTGTGCAACACATAAAACAGAAAAACTGTGAAAACACCACACAGAAATAATCCACACCAGGTTGGGAAAATAGAGCATAATTTAATTAACAAAACAAGACCAAAACAACAAAAATCCAATAAGCAGAACCAAAGCTATGCATTTTCTTGAAATGTAGTGCTCAAAAACCTAAAGCGCTAACCGGGGCTATCTGGTCACACTTGACTGGGGTAAATGCAAATGTTCAGGCTGACCGCGATGGAGCGTGGGTCGGATACAGGGACCAACCTTGTCCCGCTGAAAAAGTACCTTTGGATGGAGGATGCATCGATGTCGAAGACCCGATTTGGGGAGTAGAGAAGGGGATGCATCGGCGTTGATCCCTTCGGATGCAGGCGATACGTCGGTTCCAATCCCTGCAGTCGGAGATGCATCGGCGGAGAACCATCTACAATGAAGGTGATGCGTCATCGTCGAGCTGCACAGCAGTAATGTGATATCTTTCTCCTCATCAACAGCGGTGATACATCAGCATCGAGGGGAGATGCGTCAGTTCCGACCGGCGCAACAACAACAATGTGTGAATTTTGCAGCAAACTCACTTCCAAGGGCCCAGGACTGGATTGACACCACTTAGCAGAGAAGGACTCAAAGTTGACAGAGTTCAGAGGCTGCAGCAGGGTTGTTGGAAGTCTTTGATGTCCCTGGGACTTCAGAATAGGAGGCAAGCAGACAAGTCCTTGGAGTCACTCTGGGTTCAAGTGGTGTAGGTCCAGTCCTTCTTACCCAGTCAGAGAGGGCAGCAGGCAGCAGCCAGGTCAGCACAGCAGAAAAGCAGTCCTTCCAGAGCAGCAATCCAGCAGCACAGCAGTCCTTCTAACTGGCCGAGTATCCACACGTCCAGAAGTGTATTGAGTTGGTGATGTCAGGGGTCCTGTACTTGTACCCAGTTGTGCCTTTGAAGTGGGGGAGACTTCAAAGAGAGGCCTTTGAAGTGTACACAGTCCCTGCCCTTCCTGCCCTGGCTCGAGACTCACTACAGGGGGTATGCAGCTCTTTGTGTGGGGAAAGGCACAGCTTACTCAGGTACAAGTGCCAGATCCTCCCTCCCATCTAGTTCACGAAGGCCCTTCAGCCTGGTGATGGACCATCAGGATGTGAATGTCACACCTCAGCTCCCTGTGTGTGTGACTGTCTAGAGGGAATGCACAAAGCCCAACTTGTACCCATCCCAGATGTGTATTCAGAGGCAGGTAGAGGCATAGAATGCTTAAAGTAAAAAATGCCAACTTTCTAAAAATGACATTTTCAGACTTACAACTTAAAATGTGACTGTTATGTTATGTTATGTTATGTTACCACAACTTGTAAAGCGCAACAGCTGCCCCAGCAAAGGGGCTTCCCGGCGCTGACAGCAGAGCAACTGACACGTTCGAGTGGAGCAGATAATAGGACTACGGTGCAGGAAAAAGGTGAGTTTTAACGGCCTTCCTGAATTCCAGGTAGTTGTTAAGGCCGCGGATGTGAGCAGGAAGTGAGTTCCAGAGGAGAGCCGCCCTACTGCGAAAAGAGCGGCCTCCAGCACGGACTCTCTGTGTCCGGGGAACCACCGCCAGGTGTTGCCCCAGTGAACGGAGATGTCGTGAGGGAACATATGGCGAAAGCAGGTTGGCCAGGATACTAGGGGTGGTAAATTTCAGGGCCTTAAAAGTGATGCAGAGAGCCTTGAATTCAATTCGCCTGGCCACAGGCAACCAGTGAAGTCGACGAATGGCGTCTGACACCGGGCAGGCCCTGCGCAAACCGAGAAGGGTTCTTGCCGCCGCATTCTGTGCCCTCTGTAGCCTCAGAATTTCAGCCTTATTGGACCCCAGATACAGAGAGCAGGCATAGTCCAATCTTGACATTATTGATGCCTGAACGATGGCCTGACGTGTGGGTGCATCAAAGAAACCCAATAGGGGTCTAAGCCCCCGCAGTAGCCCGATACAGGTCCCGGCCACCTTTTTGGTTTGGACTCGGAAGCTAAGGGACGAGTCCATCCACACCCCCAGATTTTTCACAACCTGCTTAGGAGATGGGGCGCTACCAAGGCTTGCGGGCCACCAGAGTTCACTCCACTGACCATGGTCCTTCCCCACTAGCAATACCTCCGACTTGCTGGCATTCAGCTGGAGACAGTTGGTGGTCATCCACTCGGCGACTGCCGCCAGATCGCCCTGGAACTTGAGGGCGTCCCGCTCGGCGTCGTTCGAGAGCGCCACCACCAACTGTGTATCGTCGGCATAGGAGCCCATGGTCAGTCCTCTGCTCTTAGCTACTGGAGCCAGGGGTTGGACGTAAAGATTAAATAATAGGGGGCTGAGGGAGGAACCCTGTCGCACCCCTTGTTTGATGGGGTGTTCGCCCGAGGCATACGGGGGGACTGTTACCACAAACGACCTCTCACCAAGGAACGAGGAAAGCCACTCCAAGGCTGGACCAATAATTCCAGCCTCCTCCAGGCGACGCAGCAGAATGGCATGGGACACCGTGTCAAACGCGGCACTGAGATCCAAAAGAATCAGTGCCGACGTTCGCCCAGCGTCCAGTGCTGACCAGAGATGTTCTGTCACAGCTAGGAGAGCAGACTCCGTGCTGTGACCTGGTCGAAAGCCATTCTGGGAGGGGTCCAGCGTGTTGTTCATGGTCAGGAAGTCCGACAGGAGGGAGTTGACATATGACTCCGTGATCTTTGCCGCCCAAGGGAGCAGGGAAATAGGGCAGCAGTTTTCCGGTTTAGCCGGGTCCAGAGAGGGTTTTTGAGCAGGGGTATCACCTTGGCCTGTTTCCATGCCCTAGGCACGGTTGCCGTGGCAAGGGACCTGTTTATTACCTGACCCAAAAAAGATATGATCGCCGGAAGCACTTTCCTAAATTGGTCTGGTTTGAGAGGGTCTGCAGGGGATCCTGACTTAATTTTACTGCACAATACTTGCAGCTGGTCTGCAGGGATCGACGGAAAGGCCTCTAAGGTATTGGCCTTTTGACAACACCGTGCCTCCTGCAAGTTGATGGGTGCGGTCGGAAAAGACCTATAGATGTTGTCCACCTTCCTAACAAAGAAGGTGGCCAGGTCCTCACACTGCTCAGCTTCACCATAAGTTGTGATTTTAAATTGTGAGTCCTGGTATATACTGGGTATAAGTACTGGACCCCTGACACCACCAAATCAGTACACTCTGGACCTGAGTACACTCTGCCAGGAAGAATGACTACTGTGCTGCTGAAAGGACTGACACTCTGCTGCACTCTGCTGTATTTGCTGCTCTGCTGTGCCTGCCCCGCTGCCCCGTGCCTGGTGGTGAGAAGGACTGGACCTGAATCTCTACATCCCCAGAACCAAGTGACTCAAAGGGATTGCTGGCTTGCCTCCTGTTCTGAAGTCTCAGGGACATCAAAGACTTAATTCAACCTTACTTCAGCCTCTGGACTCTGCCAACTTTGAGTCCTGCTCTGCCAAGTGGTGCCAATCCAGTCCTGTGCCCTTGGAGGTGGGTTTTCTGGCTGTTCTTGCAAAAATCCACACATCGCCTGCTTTGCAGCAGTCGGAACCGATGCATTCACCTTCAACACCAACACATTGTCACTCCGAGGACTCCACAGTGTCAACAGCGTTGCTCGACGATGACACGGGACCCAACAGCGCAGCTTGACAACGACGCATTGCCTTTATCGCCCAGAGTTCGATGACGACATGGGACCCAACTGCGCGACTATGGGCGGACACATCGCCTACATTCCTCTGGATGGACGACGATGCATCTCCTCCTCCACTCCTTGCAGCTGCTTCTCGGCGTCGACGCTTGTTCTCCATGAAGGACGGGGCCTGCGTGGCTTCTGTATCTGACCCACGCTCCTTCGCGGTCGGCTTGACTTTTCAGATTTTACCCATTCCAGCGCGACCAGATAGCCGCGGTTGGCGCTTGTGACTGTAAGCACTATAATTCAAGATATTCTTTTAAAATTCATAACTGCTGTTCTACGTATTACATTTTTTGTCGTTTTGGTCTTGTTATGTTAATTAAATTAAGCTCTATTTTTCGAACCTGGTGTACATTATTTTTGTGAGTTGTTTTCACTGTTTTACAGTTTTAAGTGTTGCACAAATACTTTATACATTGCATCTTAAGTTAAGCCTGACTGCTCTCTGCTAAGCTACCAGAGGGTGAGCACAGGTTAATTTAGGGTGTGTATCTGACTTACCCTGACTAGACTGGTAGTTCCTACTTGTACAGGGTGCATACCTCTGCCAACTAGAGACCCCATCTCTAACATTGGTGATCAGCAGTGAGGATAGGACTTGTGTTTGTGCAGTGCCTTACAGTAATTTGGTCTACCCTACCATCCACATATAAGACCAATTTGAATCAATCATCTCTAATCCTACTCTCTCTGATTGGCATTTTACATTTTTCAAATCTTCCCGATAGGCATTTTTGAATTTCCCAAAATCATGGCTCTAACTGGAAGTTCTACATTTGCACCTGCAAAAATGGAGCTTGAACTGGCTAAACTTGAGGGTTACACTGTGGTCCAGTATTTCTGCAAGGACTTTGGGCTTCCTATAAACAGCACCACCAGGAAGGTGGAGCTGCAAAAGGCACTGGTAACCTTTTCTAAAGCCCATGCTGCATTGAATCAGACCCCAGAAGAGGACGAGGATGAGGAGGAGCTGGATGAGGGGGATGATTTTGACTAGGGCCCAGGAGAGGGTCTTGGTCTGTTGCCTGTGGAGCAGGGAGGGCAACATCCTTTCAGGATTGGTCAATCCACTCTGGGCAGGGAGCAATGTTTTATCTTGAGACCTGTCCCCAGAGGAGCTGGAGGACAGGAAGGAGGAGAGAAAGTTAAAATTGAAGCTGGCTAAGCTCAATTTGAAGAAGGGGAGAGCATTAGAGGAGAAAAGATTAGCTATGGAGGAGAGGAAAATTATGTTTGATCAGGAACTGAGCTTGAGAGAGCTGGACATCAAAGCCAGGAGGGCTGAGTCCAACCAAGATGGTGACAGCTTTTCTTCAGTGTCCTCTGACACAAGGGTCCACATTTCCAAGGATCTCATGTCTGAATTTGTGGTGGGAGACAACATGGACAGATGGTTTGAGGACTATGAGATTGCTCTGCAGATGCACAAGGTCCCTGAGGTGGGTTGGGGAGCTAGTCTGTGGAGTCACATTCCTAGTGAGAAGAGTGACAGCCTGCTGACCCTAAAGGGGGTGGGGGGTGACAGGATAAGGTGTCCCATCATGAAGGAGGCCCTAATCAGGAGGTTTGGTCTGACCCCAGAAAAATACAGACAGAAATTCAGGGATAGTCAGAAGCCTTCCCAATAGACCTGGGTGGATTGTGTAGATTCCTTTTGCAAGGCACAGGATAATTGGGTGTAGGGTAGTGAGCTAAACAATTACCAGGAGTTGTACAAATTGATTGCACAAGAGCACCTGTTCAGCCTTTGTTTTCCATATCTGCGCCAACACCTTGTTGACAGTAGGGTCTCTGACCCCAGGGAGCTTGCTAAGGAGGCAGGCAGCTGGGTCAGCACCAGGGTCCCTAAGAAGGTATCTGGGGGGAGATCACCCACAAGGGTGGGCAGGATTCTTACCAGAAGAAGGGGGGCAAAAATAAAAACTAGGAGTTCTCCAAAGGGCCACAAACTAATTCTGTGGGTCAGGACCCCCACCCCCTTACTGAGAAGAAGAAGTGGTTCCCTGAAGTGCTTTGAGTGTCAGCAGGAAGGGCTTCAAGGGGGATCCCAAGTGTCCCAAGCGGGCAAAGCTCCCCGCCAGTGGTCAGTCACTGGGGTTGGCTAGTGTAGTGCTTGGGGAGGAGAAGGTCCCAGATAATTTGGGGTACAACGCAGAGGTTACCATAGTGTCCGTTGGTGACAGAGAGATGGTGCAGAGAACCAACATGCCTGACAACACTAGGAAGTACTGTCAGTGGGTCACCATCAATGGACAGAGGGTGGAGGATCTGAGAGACTCAGGAGCCAGCATGACAACCGTCAGGTGTCATCTAGTGTCTTCAGAGCAGGTAGTCCCTAATGTGTTCCACCAAGTGGTTGCAATGGACAATCGTGAGAGCCACTATCCATTGGATCTGGTTCCCTTTAAATGGGCGGGCTCAGTTAAGCTGTGAGTGCATCCATGCCTGTGGATTGTCTGCTGGGTAATGACCTACAGCATACCGCCTGGAAGGAGGTGGAGCTCAGGACCCACGTGGAGATGTTACGGTTGCCTGAGTGAGTGTGCCTAACCACAAAGCCCATGGCAGACCGTCAGGGTAGTGAAGAGGACTTGGAGCCTGGAAGAATCACCCAGGCACCTGTCAATAAGAGATAGAGCAAGAGACGCGGGATAACCATCTTCTGAAACTCCCACGGTCCGGGAGGAGGCTGAACCTGAGGGGGAACTACAGGGGGAGGAAGTAACTCAGCTGGAGAACCTGCCTGAGCTGACCAATTGGCAGTAGGAAGGGGGTCTCACCAGGAAGGAGTTCTGCAGAGCATAGAAGGAATGCCCTTCTCTTGAGTGTCTCTGGCAGCAGGCTGAAAATTAGGCAGCTGCTAACGCCTCTGGCAAGCCCTTGATATACTGGGAGAATGGTCTCGTGTATAGTGGGCCTAAGGTTCCTGAGCCTGGTGCAACACATGTGTTGATGGTCCCCAGTGCTACAGGACCGTCCTACTGTGCCTGGCTCATGATGTGCCACTGCTAGGTCATTTGGGGCAAGACAAACTCTTTGACAGGCTTGTCACCCACTTTTACTGGTCTCAAATGAGGAAGGCCTCTGATGTGTACTGTGGGTCCTGTCCTACTTGCCAGGCAAGTTTCAAGACAGGGGGGAAATGCAAGGCTCCCCTGCAACCTTTTCCTGTCGTTAGCACCCCCTTTGAGAGGGTGAGCATCAACATCATTAGGCCTCTGGACCCCAAGACATCCATGGGCAACAGATTCATTCTGGTCTTGGTGGGCCATGCCACCCGGTGCTCGGAAACTATCCCCTTGAGGACGGTGACTGCACCCATCATGGCCAGGGCACTTATCTTTACCCGTGTGGGTTTCCCCAAGGAGGTGATGCTGACCGGGGTACCAATTTCATGTCTTACTACATGAAGTCCATGTGGAAGGAGTGTGAGGTGACCTACAAGTTCACCACTCCTTCCCACCTCCAAACCAATGGGTTGGTTGAGAGGTGTAACTGAACCCTGAAAGGCATGATCATGGGTCTATCAGACACCATAAGTTGTAAGTGGGACGTCCTTCTGCCATGCCTTTTTGTTTGCCTACAGGGAGGTACCACAGAAGGGGGTTGGTTTTAGCCCCTTTGAACTTCTGTATGGGCACCCTGTGAGAGGGCCTCTCAGTTTGGCAAAGGAGGGCTGGGAGCAAGCTCACGGGAGAGTCCCATAGGATGTGTTCAGCTACATGCAGGCCCTTCGCAACCAAACAGCCTGCTTCTGGAAGCTCACCCAGGAGAATCTAGAAGCTAGCTAGGAGGACATAAAACACGGGTATGACTAGAATGCCACTCTGGTGCAGTTTCAGTCTGGCCAAAAAGTGTGGGTAAGGGAGCCTGTGGAGCCTGTGCTCTGCAAGACCACTGGGCTGGGCCCTATGAGGTAAAGGAGTGCAAGAGCGCTGGCACCTACCTGGTAGACCTCAAAACTCCTAGGAACCCTTTGAGGGCCCTGCATGTTAATCGCTTCAAGCTCCATTTCGAGAGGTCTGAGATTACCATGCTCTTGGTAACTGATGATGGGGTAGAAGAGGAGAGTGAGCCTCTCCCCGACTTCCTATCTCCCAAAGAGCAGGATGGGCCAGTGGAGGGTGTCAGCCTCTCCCATACACTGACACTAGGTCAACAGAGAGACTGCCACCAGTTGTTGGAGCAGTTTGCCTCTCTCCTCTCACTTACCCCAGGGCTCACTACACGCTACACCCATTATATTGACACTGGGGACAGCTCACCTGTAAAACATGAAATGTACAGGTAGTCTGATAAAGTGAGGGCTAACATTAAGGAGGAGGTTTCAAAAATGTTGTCATTAGGGGTTATTGAACCCTTCAACTGTGCTTGATCCAGCCCAGTAGTGCTGGTTCCCAAGGCTGCCCCTCCAAGTGTCACACCTGAACTTCGGCTCTGTGTGGACTACCATGGGCGCAATGCAGTCTCTTAGACTGATGGACACCCCAACCCCAGAGCCGATGAGCTCTTAGATCATCTTGGAGCTGCCAAGTTCCTTAGCACGTTTGACCTAACGTCTGGGTACTGGCCGATTGTCCTGACTGTAGGGGCAAAAGAGAGGTCTGTGTTCTCCATACCAGAAGGGCACTTCCAGTTCGGGGGCATGCCCTTCAGGTTAAGGAACGCCCCTGCCACTTTCCAGAGGTTGGTCAACCAGGTCCTAGCTGGGTTGGAGAACTTCAGTGCCGCCTACATTGAGGTCTTCAGCTCCAGCTGGGAGGACCACCTGTGTCACCTCAAGTAATTGATTCAGGCTTTGCAGAGGAAAGGCCTGACTATCAAGGTCAGTAAGTGCCAGATAGGGCAGGGATCTGTGGTCTACCTGGGTCATCAAGTGGGAGGTGGCAAGGTGCTGCCTCTCCAGGCCAAGAGTGAGACAATTCTGGCTTTGGAATCCCCCAAGACCCAGACAGAGGTGAGAGCCTTTTTAGGCCTCACTGGTTACTGCAGGAGATTTGTCTAAGGGAATGGCACCATGGTTGCCCTCTTGACAGAGCTGACTTCCAGAAAGCAGCAACATTAGGTGATCTGGACGGAGGAGTGTCAGAAAGCCTTTGACATCCTGAAGGAGGCCATGTGCACGGCACCTCTGCTCAAGGCCCCTGACTTCTTATTTATTGTCCAGACAGAAACCTCAGAGAGCATGGCGTAGGGGTGTGCTCTCACAGCTAAATGAAGAGTGCCTGGACCAACCTGTAGCCTATATCAGCAGGAGTCTACTTCCCAGGTAACAAAGGTGGAGCACAAAAGAAGCTAAGGTCATACCTGTTTGGCACTTGCTTCCGGGTTCAGGCAGACCACAGGCCCCTCAGATGGTTAATGCAGAGGAGTGGTGAGAATCCCAAGCTGTTGAGGTGGTCCATCACCCTACAGAGAATGGACTTTACAGTGGAACACCGTCCTAGAACTGACCACACCAATGCTGATGGTCTCTCCAGGTTCTTCCACCTTATTGAAGAGAACTTCCATGGGGTAGGTAGCTCTCCCCACTTTCAGCTGGGGGGACATGTGTTAGACGTGGCATCCTTGGCGTGGTTTCCCCTGACTTTTCTGCTTTCTGGCCTCCTGTTTTGCTGACTTAATTTTGTCTGTCTTTTGGATTCTGGGCACTTCACCACTGCTGACCAGTGCTAAAGAGCAGGTGCTCTTTCCCTAAAACAAGTTAGCATTGACTTGTCCACAATTGGCATATTTAATTTAATTATAAGTCCCTAGAAAAGTTCACTACATGTGCTCCGGGCCTGTAAATAAATGCTACTAGTGGGCCTGCAGCACTGATTGTGCCACCCACTTCAGTAGCCCTTTAAACATGTCTCAGGCTAGCCCATGCAGAGACTGTGTGCGGTTTATACTGCCATGTCGACCTGGCAATGTAACCCACTTGCCAGGCCCAACTCTTCCTTTTCAACAGATATAAGTCACCCCTAAGGTAGGCCCTGGACAGCCCCAAGGGCAGGGTGCAGTGTATTAAAAAAGTTGGACATGTACTTTTGAGTTTTACATGTCCAGGTAGTGAAAAACTCTTAAATTCTTTTTGCACTACTGCAAGGCCTACCTCTCCCATAGGATAACATTGGAGTTAATTTATTACATTTAATAAGCTGTAATTTCCAAATGGGAACAGGTAACCAGTTCATATTTGGTGTCTTTGGAATTGTAATGAAAAATCCAACTTATGGTGATGTCGGATTATAAATTATAAGTCTGCAAATGCTACTTTTAGAAAGTTTGCATTTTCTAACTTTACCCATACTGGACCTCTGTCTGTCTCTGCATACACATCTGGGGTGGGTGACAGCTGGGCTTTGTGCATTCCCTCTAGACAGAAAAACACAAAGGGAGCTGAGGTGTGACATTCACATCCTAGTGGCCCATCACCAGGCCGATGGGCCTTCCTAAGCTATATGGGAGGGAGGAGCTGACACTTGCACCTGAATAGGGCTGTACCTGTCCCCACATAAAGAGCTGCATACCCCCTTGTAGTGAATCTAAAGTCAAGGCAGGAAGGGCAGGTACCTTGAGGACTTCAAAGGCCCCCACTTCAAAGGCACAACTAGTTATAAGTACTAGACCCCTGACACCGCCAACTCAGTTCACTCTGGACCTAAGGACATTCTGCCAGGAAAAAGGATTGCTGTGCTGCTGAAAGAACCGACACTCTGCTGTACTCTGCTGGATTTGCTGGACTCCTGCTCTGCTGTGCCTGCCCTGCTGCCTGCTGCCCCTTGCCTGCAGGTGAGAAGGACTGGACCTGAATCTCTACATCTCCAGAGCCAAGTGACTCCAAGGGCTTGCTGGCTTCCCTCCTCTTCTGAATTCTCAGGGACATCAAAGACTTCATTCAACCCTGCTACATCCTCTGGACTCTGCCAACAGTGAGTCCTGCCCTGCCAAGTGGTGTCAATCCAGTCCTGGGCCGTTGCAGGTGGGTTTTCTGGCTGTTTCTGCAAAAAGCCATGCATCGCCTGCTTTGCGCCAGTCGGAACAGACGTATTCACCTTCAACACCGACGCATCGCCACTTAGAGGACTCTACAGTATTGACAGCATGGCTCAACGACGTCACGGACCCGACAGTGCGGGTCGATGATGAAGCCTTGCCTTCATTGCCCGGAGTTAGATGACGATGAGGGACCCAACTGCCCGACACATCGCCTACAATCCTTCAGATCGACGACGACGCATCGCCTCCTCCGATTCTCGCAGCTGCTCCTCGACATTGATGCTTGTTCTCAGTGAAGGTACTGTTTCAGTGCAGCCTGCGTGGCTTCTGTATCCGACCCGTGTGCCGTCACGGTCAGCTTGACTTTTCAGATTTGACCCGGTCTAGCGGGACCAGATAGCCCTTTATTACTCTAAGCACTATAATTCAAGATATTCTTTAAAAATTCATAACTCCGGTTCTACTTATCGGACTTTTGTAATTTTGGTCTTGTTTTGTTCCTTGAATTAAGCTCTATTTGTCTTTCCTGGTGTGGATTATTTTTCTGTGGGGATTTCACTGTTTTACTTTTTTAAGTGCTTCACAAATACTTTACACATTGCCTCTTAAGTTAAGCCTGACTGTTCTGTGCCAAGCTACCAGAGGGTGAGCAAAGGTTAATTTAGGGTATGTATCTGACTTACCCTGACTAGAGTTTTGGTCCCTACTTTCACAGGGTGCATACCTCTGCCAACTAGAGACCCCATTTCTAACATATATTAACTAGAAATATGCAGATTTTACTATTGTTCAAGGGGAGCACAAGCACTTTACTACTGGGTAGCAAGGGGAATGTGTACAGAGTTCTATAGCCAGCAAAAACACAGGGTCCACAAAAAGGTCCCAAATCTGAGGTGACCACGCAAAAAAGGAAGGCAGATTTTCTTCACCATCCTTAAAACAGAAAGAATCATGCTGGTGTCATCCAATGCTGCAATGAGCACTACATATGTCCTATAAGCTGGGGGAAATCTTCCTTGTAAAGTCAAGCAACTTTATAAAAGTTGATAGATGATGATTAATTGCTGATTCAATTATTTTAGTAGGAAACAAAAGAAAGGAGCTGGGTCTACAATTGACAAGAACAGACTTTTTAAGTAAATGTTATACAAATTAAATTTTTCTAGCTAACCGGGATAGAGGCAAAAGAAATGGAGTAGTTTTAAATTTCCATTAAGGGGGCAATAATCCTAGTTGCCTGAAGAATAATTCTCATGAGTAAACTGTGCCTAGAGGAACCCAATTTAGTAGTGTTATGTGGAGATCAGATATGACCTGAGCTGAGAGCTTCAAAGACTGTAAAAGTAGGGGACAGAGAAGGCATTTGCTTGCTAGGGCATTTGGGAGTGGATAGAGATGGGTGGATGAAAAGTGGAACTGATTGTTTCTATTTCAGAATAAATGAAAGTTGGAAAAACCTTCATAGAGAACGTCAGAAACTGTCATGGGGGTTTTGCCTGCAGCAGGATATCATGTGTAATGGAGTTCTAGCATAAGATACTGTATAGAGTGTGGTATTGTAACTTCAGATGCCTCAAGAGCTTAAAAGCATCTTTGAAAGCAAACATCAACTGAGAAACCCAGAGGAATCATGTAAAGGGTAAATTACAAAAGCCCTAACTAAATCAAGAAGCATGCCAATGAAACCAGAGTACTGCTGCCCTCCAATAGACCATTACGAGGGTCAGTCAACACCCCCACTGCCCCCCAAAATAGGGGTTCAAATTAATCCTTCAATAGAACCTGAATTCAAAGTGAAGCTAGTAAATGTCATCCTAGCGTTAAAACACTACCCATAAATTTAGAACCTGTTAAAGGAATAACAACATTGCACCATCGTCACCTCTAAAATCTAGTTCAGTGACATCTGTTACTTAACAAGGGAGGGGAGGAATAGAATTGACAACAAGCACAACAATCTAGGATGCACAGCAAATTGTTTGAATATATGGCAACCCAGTTGTAGTGTAGCTCCTATTTCCCTAATAGGCTCTGCGCATTGGAATAATATATCCTATAGGTTTGACATAGGACTAAGGTCAGTATGTCCCTATCGAGTATATTAAACTTAATTACTTGTGCCAGGTAGCTCAGAGGCCACTAGAAACTCCTTGTATAACAAGAAGGGAGTAGTTTCTGGCAGCCGCAAAACATGACCACTTTGTTTCCCTTTAGAATCAGAACGTGTCCCAGAGTCGTGGAAACAATAGATAACTATTTCACTCAGCTCAATCATGCATGCTTAGTTTTCTCCAAGTTACACAGAAAGAAATAGACGGGCGTTTCAATAAAAGATTTATTGAACAGTCTTGTTTCTGGTGTAAGTAAAATGTGCTGTTACGATCACAAGACAGAATGCGAGATAAATAATGGACAGTGTGAGCAGTAGAAATAAATAATACTGCGATAGCATTATCTTTTAGTACATATGCCTTTACATAAATAACACAGACTACAAATGCGAGTACTCATACGATGCGTTTCTAATCTAGTTCTACCCCAATGTACCTAACCTAACCTAGGTGTAGGGAGAGGTAGGAAGTAGGTGAAGTATTCCTTACTATGGTATACTAAGAGTATGTTAAACCCAGTATGCCTAGTATGCCAAGAGTCCCTCTAGGTTCTTGTCAGCTCCATACCTGAAGAATGAGAGAGGTAGGAATCTCTTTGCCAGACTCGAACTCCAACACCCCGCAAGGGAAGTCAGATCACTGGAAGCTGGACTCTCTGCGTGCAGGGATGACAGCGTCTTCTCAGTGCGTCAGGCCGGGAAACGGGCTCCTCTGAAGTCGAGGTCTCCTCTAGTTTACAAGGGCTAGGGAAGGTATATGTATACCTGAGAGTACCTAAGAATGTTAGTATTGACGTGAGTCGGACAGCGAAAGACGTCATGAATGAACCCCTAAGGAATAATGGTTCATGCATAATATATGAGTCCTTGAAGAAATCAATAGTCCTGGGCTAGGGAAACTCCCGCAGCCTAAGGGTCTGTTCTTCATGAACTCGTTGTGACGTTAGGGTGGACGGATGTCAAAGACCATGCCTGTATTTGGAGTGCACGGTTTAATGCCTAAATAAGGGCTGGGATTTTATGCCTATATAAGGGCAGGGCGAATTGTGCCTATATAAGGACATGATACTGGAAAGCCCGTTTATGGACACCCTAAGAGGAATACAACACCCACTCCACTTTCGTGTGTACGATAATACTAAAATGCTAAACATTTAAAATGCTAAACATTAAATGGAGTACCGCATATTTAAAAATATTTCTTAAAAGTATTAAAAAACATAGTAAAAAAAAAGAATGCAAAAGGTACTGTACATTTGAAGCAAATGCTTTTCATTTCAGGCATAAAGTTCGAAAATAAATGCAATCTAAATGAAATAAGCAGTAATATTTACATGTGACAGAAAATGAGCACAAAGTAATTTCATGTCATAAAAATTAATGAACTGTTTTAGACACACAAGATGACTAAGTGTCCGTGGAAGTACCTTGAAGTCTGTATTATAAGGCTAGTTCTACTTTAAGCAGATTGAAGTGCCATTTTCGTTCGAAAAATTGGGAAAAAGTTCAATTTTGGTAGAGTTCCAAGTTTTTTTTTAAAATGAAGGCCAAATTGTTACTGCATCTCTGGAACACTGTATGCTGAATCAGAGTCAGTTTTACGGGTCTGGTGTAAACATGAGATCATCTATTTCTATAGACAAAACATCATCCACTGTAGTTGGTGTCAGTTGGAACACCTCGTGTAGTAGATTAATTGCACAGAGATGAGAAGCATCGCTTCCAGCACAGGTTGCCGCAGCAATGTTCGCGTCTGTTGTTACCTGTGTGCCTGTAGATCTTTCTCGTACCTCAGCAGCAGCCGGAAGCGTCTGTGAGATCTCAATGAATGCTGACATCAGGATCGGTAGCCTCTGGGGACAACACAGAGCATGGGCCGTTATCGGGACCAGCAGAGTATCGACATCCGTTGGCGTAGCTGATGGAAATGTTAGACAGGTGTCCAACACGCATTCTTCACCGCATAGCAGGCATCGTAGAACAGGTAAGATGCAATCTTGCCAGATTGGTCTGAATGACAGGAACCAAGTTGTATTCAGGTCCCGTAGACGAGTCATGCCCAAAAGCTGTACTATTCGCTCACAGCACTTTCGTTCAAGGAGAGCTTTCTCCATTTCGCTCGGAGTTATGTCTGCGAATAGGCTGGCCATAGCGCAATAGCAGGAAGAGAAATAGAATTCCGGCAACAAGTGCTAGAATTAATGGTATGCCACCAAACACCGAATGTGCAAAGTTCGGGATGATTCCGAGTATTGCCTGGAAAGGTGCTAACAGACCGGAGCAGATGCTCTTAAATACATGTACAATTCCGGTTGTATCAGACATATTGAAGATACGTCCTATCATTTCTACGAAATGTATAGGGCAGTTTGTACTTATTAAAGTCTGTATCTCAGCCGAAGTCCTTGCTACTTGTAGATCATAGGTTTCTTTGGCCGAGGTCAAAGGCACTGTTTGCTGTAAAAGCATGGCTTTCATTCTGCTCAAAGTATCAAATCTTATAAAAGAGACGTTCAGCGAAGGCCATAGAGGTGACTCCCTGACTGTGTCTATTGGGGCAAACAATACTTGCATACAGCAAGTGACCCTGGAGTTGACCGTTACTAGATATGGGATGCCTGGCAGCATTCCGCAGCAACTCTGATCATTCAACATGAGGTAACTCCCATTAGAAAGTTGTCCAAACGTTGGATTAATCACAGCAGCTGGTGTACCCTGCTGATGGCAAGACAAATTTGCCACAGAACCATTACAAGCCCCGTGTAAAGAAATGTCCTGACATATAAGCGAACCGCTCAGTGCACGTTTACAGTGTGTACCGCTCAAAAACACTTCACGATCCCCACTCCAACATCTATATGTATACGGTAAATCCCAAGATGTCTTAATGTATTCCTTACCCAACCTTTCATATTTGCCTGCTTGCATTTGTCTGAGGCAAAACTGAAACTGAAAAGTAGTCACAGGTAATGTTATTTTGCCATGAATAAGCCATTCTGTAGCTGGTTTTTCTGCCACTGTGAATGGTAATTTTTCCAGTTTTTCAATGCTCAGCACTGTATACCTTGCTCCTCTTTGTGCCATTTCGATCTGTTTATCAGTGAGATTGTATTCTGCAAACAGAGCCGTTGTGTTGATAAAACACCAAGGCACATAGCCCGCTCGCAAAGATTGCAGCGTCCAGCTTAATAACACAATAGAACGTAATTGAGACTGGCCTTGTTGTAACATCGCCAAATCTTGTTCTAGTATGTCGATAGCAGAGGATACAATGCCATCCAATGAATATATTCTGGAGGACAAAGTTGTTAACCCATTGTCGACCACAGAGAGTGTTTTCTCTAAATTAATACGATCAAGTTCACGTATTCGTTCTGCAGCCTCCATCTGTGATACTTTCCATGCTTCATTATAGGCAGCATAAATGCCGGCATATATGAAACGTTTTTGACGCGGTTTTCTTGGTCCAAGCAAGAATTCCCTAAGTCTGCGTCCTTTTTAAGTAAGGTTAAGTGTTGTTTCACATCCTGTAGTGTAGACTTATGCAGCCAATCGAGGCATAATTTTCCTACACTGTATGTTGTTACTACCCCCGGATGTTGTCTTTGGACATATCTTGGGTCTGGCCTATTAATAGTAAAGCCCTGAGTTTTATTCAGGAATCTTTCCTGACAGTTATTCGTGTCTGTGGGCCAGATCAACCATTTTTTCCAATCAGGATTAGATCTGTTGAGTTGTAGTATATTGTCGACTGTCACCACTGCCTGTGTATCGTTATCACTTGCAGGTGTTGGTACAGAAGGTGTGTTCCTCTCCTTGATCTTGGCTAATCCAAGACAAGATGTTTGTTGGATGGTTTCATTCAAAAACATTATTTGTTCAGGGATGATACAGGCTCTAAATAAAGCTTCTATCCCCTGCACTTGCCAATCTTTAGTACCCCAGACAGTTTTTGTGTCTATTGTGTCTTTCCAAAAGTCGAAACCCTGTCTAGACAGTTGGACATTAAATAATGCAGAATAAATCTGTTTTGTATTTGTTAACATAATTTTCAGTCCTGTCTTGTTTACATTTTTATAGTAAAACATTTCTGGATCAGATGTATTGTAACCTGAAAAATATGGAAACTTGTTGGCAAATGTTTTTGAACTACCTTTAGGTGGTGCAGGACAATTTTCCCATTGTTTAAACATAAACACATTTCTTGGATATGCAGATTTATGCAAATAATGATGACCATAGTGGTTATAACAATACAGTTGTTCATAGTCTGATGAACCCTCTAAATGTTCATTTTTAGAAAATGCAGCAGATTTTTCTAGGTCAAACATTATGTCGTTAACAGTCTCAAAGTCCCAATCATCAGAATAGGTACTGGACGAAATTAGATCACTTAGTGAGATTTTAAACAAATGTGGAATGATCAATTGTTCCGACGGGCCGAAGATGTCAAAATCTGTTTTGTCCCACACTATACCATCCTGTATAGGAACAGCTGTGATGTTCACTGATGACAAGTCTCTTGCTTCACGATGGGAGGATTTATGAGGTTTCAAAAGTACGTTCACGCCTTTTCTTTCAGTAGTCACATGGATGTATCTGCCACTTATAAGCACGCTCACAGTTGTAACCAAAGTTAGCCAGAGCAGGAAGACAAAAAGTCCAGATATAATCCAGAGTTCAATCCATGGAGAAACCAAATAAGTCTTTTTCAGAAAGTGAAGAAAGTCTTGTACTTGCTGCTTGAATTTGAATGATGCTGGCGTCGTTTCAGGTTCACTCGGATCTTCTGAGAACGTATCAAAGTTAATGAAATAGCCAGAAGCAGTTCTATCAATTGTTGGAATTGCATCAGGATTTGTAGAAATCACTGGAACCAGTTCATCACTTGCCACATTGGTGTAGACAGGTGTATTTGGACGAACTGTTACTCGGTGTTCAAGAGGGATGAGTTCCATAGCGTTGTTGCTTAGTCCTCCATCTGTTACAGCTGAATTCTCGATTGTTATCAGTCTTTCAGTCTGAACCTCTTGGAAAGTAGCGAGAGGAGTGCGTCTGCTACTAGGTCGGAGTCCACAAGGCCTACTATTTAGTATTGGCCACATACTGTGGTTTGATGAGGTTGATGGACACAAATCTTTTCTCCTTTCTTCCAGCAAGGGGCGGCAGAAGTACTGTTCTTGTTCCTCGAACTGCTAGGACAGGTACTGGTTGTCTGTAAGAAGGTCCAAATTCCTTCTTGTCCGCAATCTTTTCTCTGACTAGATCCCCAACTTTTGGAATCCAGACAGGCCTTGCTGGGACCGCCGATTTTTCCCCAGTGGTGGTTGGCTGTAGGAATACGTTGCTTTGTTTCGTTCTTAACTCATTGAGTTCCTGTAAAACAGCCAAACGATCTTTGATATCAAACGGTTTATTTTCCACCACTGTGCCTACGTGTTCAAGGTCTGGTACCCACATTCTTGTCCCAAATAGGACCTCATATGGAGTGACCCCCCTAGAGAACTTCTTGGCAGATTATTCAATGAGCTTTGGACCCCATTAAGGTGTTTGACCCACCCATCACCCGAACCTAATACCCTAGCTGTAATAGACTGCTTTATGTCCCGGTTTTTCCTTTCCACACCGAATTTCCCTCAGGATGGAATGGAGAGGAGTACCGCAATGCAACGCCCAGACTGGCCATGGCTTCTTTGTAAGCCCGAGAGCTAAACGCAGGACCCTGGTCAGAATGTAGCGTGCCTATTGCGTATGTGCCGATAAAGACTCGCAAATCTTTTATAACAGTTTGAGCGTCAGCCTTGCGCTGAGGCCATAACCATAGGAACCTAAATTCAGTATTTGTGGGAATGCCTTTGTCCAGTAGGACGCAGGCGCGTAGATAGTCTAATGCTGTCTAACAATGTTGTCTGTACTGGGTTGCCGCATTTGCAGCATGGTGTCTGGTGGCTCTCTCGCTGTAATTTACAGTCTAAGCAGTTGTTGATGAATATGTGAATTTCTGTATTCATTCCAGGCCACCAGTACATCTCTTTTAACGCCAAAATTGTTTTAGAGATCCCTTGATGTGACAGACCCTCCCCCAAATGTGTTTCATAAATCAAGGCTGCTCTACGTTCCATGTTTGGAATTACCCTATCCCCCACTCCAGGGATTCGAGCAAAGGGAACGTTGTTCGCATCAATTACATAAGAGTACTTGAGTGGAAACTTTTTTGGTAACGCTGCACTGCTGCCTTTGCTTGAAGCATTGACAGCCAACATTATCTCACCGTCTATTTTTGTGTTTGAACGAGTGATCGCAGCTACGGAAGCCGTCTGCGCAGCCCCCTTTGCGGCTTCATCAGCCAATGAATTCCCTGCAACGTGAACGCCATCACGTTGATGACTCAGTGTGTGGATCACGTGAGCCTTTGGTAGTTCGTTTTTCAACTGAACTACTTGTTCCCAAAGCGTTTTGTGCTTTATTGTGCCACCTTTCGCATCTTTGAAACCATTTTCAAGCCAGTTTTGTATATATTCATTATACGACTGAACACAGTAAAGGAATCGCACACTATCAGTGTGGGGAATTCTCGATCTGTACTTTCAAGTGCCAGTTTGAATGCTTGTAGTTCAGCTCGCTGAGCTGTACAATCCCCTAGAGATTGTGTTTTAGTGACCATAGGTCTGAAGATGCCATTTCGCATGCGACCTTTAACGATTGCACACGCTGCACTGGAAGCTTGCTTACTCCTGTTGCGGGCTGTGCGGATCCGTCAGTGTAAATTATGAATTCGTACTGATCGAGAGGCAGAATTTCAGTAGGCAGAGGACATTCATGTTCATATTGCAGGAATGCTTGTGTTTTTAAATCTGGATCAAAAACATATTCAACATCTGTTGCAGCATGAGAATTAACCCATTGTATCCATCCTGGATGTATTGCTTTAGCATTTGGAATGCTTGCTTTTGTGACCGCTTCTAAAGCTGGTACCGGTGTTACGACAATAATGCGTTTCCCTTGGGCTAAGGCTCTTTCTTTTGCTACAGCGGTTTGAACTGCTGTCAGAATTTTTTCAGTTGAACTGAAGCGCATTTCCGCTTGTGTGTACAAATGAGATTTGTATGCTATTGGTATTTTCTCACCCTCATTGAAGGTTAAGTAGGTGAATCCGCATTGACCCGAAATTATTCGGATCACCAAATTGCGTTGACTTACGCGTGTTTGTAAGTGATTTGTTGTTAACATGTTAGCCTGGAGTGAACGCAAGATTTCTGTGTGTTCCTGTGTCCAGTTTCTGATCGAAAAATCAGGTTTGATTAATGCGTAGAGAGGTTTAACCCTTTCTGCGTAATTTAGAATGTATGTTCTTCCAAAGTTTAGGAAACCCAAGATGGATTGTAAGTTTTTTAGCGTTTTTGGAGGTTGGAGCAGCGCACACTTTTCTAAAAGTTAGCTGCCAAGCTCTTGCCTTCACTTGAAAGCTCATATCCTAGAAATAGGACATTGAGATGGGCAATTCTGGACTTTTTAAAGTTGAACTTGTAGCCCTCAGAGGCGAAACCCAGTATAATGGTGCTCACCCTGTTCAAGTGTTTTTCCAGGTCATCGTCTGTCAGATATATGTCATCGACATAGGACAATGCCTCATTGTCATAAATTTGTAGTAACTCCGTTACCCTCGCTGAGAATAAACCTGGGCTGTTCTTGAACCCTTGTGGGAGTCGACAAAAGTGACGCTGGGTCCCCATTATGGAGAATGCTGTTAAGTACCTGCTTTCAGGTGCTATGTTTTGACAAAAGAAACCATTTGAGATGTCTAATGTTGTTTTATATTTTTTACGCACAATGTTATTCATTAATGCTGTGCAATGTGCATTTTGCACTGCAAAAGTTTTAGAACAAGTGTTTAGGTGTCTGTAGTCCAAAACTAGACGATGTGTATTGTCTGGTTTGGAGACAGGAAACAAAGGATTGTTCATTGAGGAGGTGCATGTTTCAATCACCCCTCGGTATTCAAGTTGATCTAAGATCTCCCTGACCTGTTTTTAGCTTCTTGCTTTATTGGGTACTGCCGTTGTGCAGTTGGTTCATGTTTCAGATGTATTTTATGGTGAGGTGAGTCCTCATCCCATCCTACATGATTTTTATATAATGCTGGGGCCTGGGCTACTGCCCATTTCCTGGCATATGTATATCTTAGGTGAATTGGAATATGGTTGGAGAAGGCAGGCATAATAATGTCCTCACCATGTGGGCACTCCCTGACAAATTGTGGTGGCCAGTCCTTTTCTGCTAGAAGTATGTCATAGCCCTTTGATAGTCTTTCCCAAAAAAGTGCTTTCACCTGTCTAACTTTGTCTCCCTCCATCCGGAGTGTTATTTCATATAACTTTTGTGGAGTACTAACCCTGGTGTCTACAGTCTCAACTGTAATGTACTCATTCAAGTCCACTATCTTCAGAAGTTCCTTCAGGTTCTGGCGAACTATTGTGACTTCTGCTGCACTGTCCAGCATTGTCTGAGCCCATTCTCCGTTCTTGAGTTGTGTTCTCAGTATTCTCGGCATGTCTGATCTTTAGACCTGCTACTTTCTTTTGGAGAATTGAGGTTTTGCTTTAGTTTTTGGAGCGTGTTTGTCGTCTTTCGATTTCACGCGTTCTTCTCTATGTTCCGATCGTCCTCTTCTTTCCGAAGTCTGTGATGAGATCTGAAAGGGATGAGAGGAACGTGTATCAGTATCTTGATACCTGTCAGGCTTTCTCAAATTATCCCTATTACTGAGGTTATACCTCCTTTCAGAGGGCTCCTTTTGAGGAGACCTACCCCGGGATTGAGAACGTTTCTCGTTTGATTTTTGTTTAGTAGACTCCCACTTCTTTTTAGAAGATGTAGGAATTTGTTTAATTGAGTCCTTCTCAGGACTTTGAGATATCTTCGGCTTCACTGGTCTTCCACCCAAACTATCTCTGCCTAATTCTGCATAATATTGTTCAATTATTCTGGGTAGCTCAGTTTGATGTTCTGTAACATCAAATTCCCTTAATTTTTGGCGGATCGCAACTGCTGCTGCCTCCCCTTTAATATTAGATAATATTATTGTTGAGACCTGGTCGAAATTTTTCAGTAATTTCATACCTAAATTTAGAGCAGGCTCTGCCCCGTATTCGTTTTGAATTTGTTTCAGGACATCAGGTATTACCGCAATTGACGGAATGCCATGTGTTGTAGTATAGATAGCAGCAAAGACTGAGCCCCAAGTGGTGCAGTCTTCCAGTTGTGGTGTGATCCCCATTGGTAAACTGATTGTCAGTATTCTGTGTTTCTCATACGGGCTAGTATTTGGAAATACTGCTTCAATTTGAGTAATTTTTGAGCTATCCAGAATGGAATTTGCTCACGTTTTGTGGGCATTTTACCCATGACTGCGTATAGAGTCTGTGGTGTAATTTTTAGTGTATTCCCCTGTTGAGGAGTTTGATTTGGAATTGTTAATGGTTGCTGGACTGTGAAAGTCCGCATGACATATTGGACCAATTGTCTGTAGATTTTTATTAACTCTGTGAGTTGAGTAAGTAAATCCTCGTCTGACATCTCTTCAATGTCAGGATGAGGTGTGTAGCCGGCTAGAATCGGCCATGTTGCTCCTGGTCTACCTAGTGGACCGAGCCTAGTAATGTTTTTGTGATGTTTTAGGGCGCCTTTAAACCAGAGCTGATGCTCCTGGTATGTTAATGGAATTTCAATATCCTCGAAAGGAATGTATTCCTCTGGTGGATCATCTTCTTTGTAGAAGTGAAACATGTGTGTTACTGAATTGGATTCAGGAAATATTACCCATGAATAGAATACCTCGGTCTGAAAGGATTCATGTGCCTCTATCACGAAAACTGCTCTACCGCCTCTTGGTGGTAGGCCATGTTTTATAAGTTTTAGAGTGATGGCTCTTCTTAAGTTTGGAGCGATGTTTATGACACCCTCCTCGGTTTCATTTAAACCTGCAATGTTAAAAACTGCTGCTTGGGCTGGATCAGCCGCAGCTCCACCGTTTCCGGCATCATTGTCGGAGCCAGGCATTTTTGTTTTTTGAAAAATGTAGAACAAGTTTCAAGGAAACAAAGATTAGGTGCACAATATTTTGGAACACTGTATCCTTCAACGTTGAGCTAACCAAACAGCTAATATATATAGGGTGTTTCCCTATGTAGCCGTGGTGGATACTTAACCCTGCCCACTCCAGACGTCTTTTGGAGTATATGGGTAGGGGTTTCTTGAGAGAAAAAGCACGGCTGAGTTACTCAGTATCTAACGCTGAATTACCGCCTTACCAAACCGTTGGGCGCCATGTAGTGTAGCTCCTATTTCCCTAATAGGCTCTGCGCATTGGAATAATATATCCTATAGGTTTGACATTGGACTAAGGTCGGTATGTCCCTATCGAGTATATTAAACTTAATTACTTGTGCCAGCTAGCTCAGAGGCCACTAGAAACTCCTTGGATTACAAGAAGGGAGTAGTTTCTGGCAGCCGCAAAACATGACCACTTTGTTTCCCTTTAGAATCAGAACGTGTACCAGAGTCGTGGAAACAATAGATAACTATTTCACTCAGCTCAATCGTGCATGCTTAATTTTCTCCAAGTTACACAGAAAGAAATAGACGGGTGTTTCAATAAAAGATTTATTGAACAGTCTTGTTTCTGGTGTAAGTAAAATGTGCTGTTACGATCACAAGACAGTATGCGAGATAAATAATGTACAGTGTGAGCAGTAGAAATAAATAATACTGTGATAGCATTATCTTTTAGTACATATGCCTTTACATAAATAACACAGACTAAAAATGCGAGTACTCATACGATGCGTTTCTAATCTAGTTCTATCCCAATGTACCTAACAACCTAGGTGTAGGGAGAGGTAGGAAGTAGGTGAAGTATTCCTTACTATGGTATACTAAGAGTATGTTAAACCCAGTATGCCTAGTATGCCAAGAGTCCCTCTAGGTTCTTGTCAGCTCCATACCTGAAGAATGAGAGAGGTAGGAATCTCTTTGCCAGACTCGAACTCCAACACCCCGCAAGGGAAGTCAGATCACTGGAAGCTGGACTCTCTGCGTGCAGGGATGACAGCGTCTTCTCAGTGCGTCAGGCCGGGAAACGGGCTCCTCTGAAGTCGAGGTCTCCTCTAGTTTACAAGGGCTAGGGAAGGTATATTTATACCTGAGAGTACCTAAGAATGTTAGTATTGACGTGAGTCGGACAGCGAAAGACGTCATGAATGAACCCCTAAGGAATAATGGTTCATGCATAATATATGAGTCCTTGAAGAAATCAATAGTCCTGGGCTAGGGAAACTCCCGCAGCCTAAGGGTCTGTTCTTCATGAACTTGTTGTGACGTTAGGGTGGACGGATGTCAAAGACCATGCCTGTATTTGGAGTGCACGGTTTAATGCCTAAATAAGGGCTGGGATTTTATCCCTATATATGGGCAGGGCGAATTGTGCCTCTATAAGGACATGATACTGGAAAGCCCGTTTATGGACACCCTAAGAGGAATACAACACAGTGCTCAACTTCTGCAAATGTATCATCCTTAGTTATGTGATAGTAGTAATAGCAATTACCACACTTTGTTGTTTGCCTGGTCTGTAGGTACTGATAAAAGGTATTGTTTATTACCCAACTCAATGGTACGCATTTAATTGACCTTAAAAGGATTAAACCATTGACAGACTCACCACAAATCGAACCTGTGGCCTTTAAGTTACACACAGATCCCCAAAATGGTTGTAGTACGGAATATCGAGCAGGAAGTATCGTGATATCTTACTGTCGTAGCCAAAATACCAAGGAAAAAATATTGAAAGCTAAGTGTATGCAGGGAAGTATAGATTTACAATTCTTAACTCCACAACTACATACCTTGAAGATGCATACATCTTCAAAGTACATAGACGTGGAATTAGGTATAGAAAATCTATATGAATTTACATGTTGATATTTTTGTCCTCGATTTTGTAGCTACAATATTGGGGTACCACGATTCTTCCCACTTGATATTCAAGACCCACACGCCCTAAATGGATGTTAGTTGATTAAACTATCTTACTGGCATCTTACCAGCAGCAGACTACAGCAGTTGATACCCCTCCATCTCCAGGCAGAATCTCTTACATCGTGTCTTACCTCCAGACACTCCCGTAGAATGTATTCATGATCAAGTGGTTTCAACATCTGGCTCAACAAAGCAGGCAACAATTATAGTATGGAGGTAGGCAAAAATCTGGAGCATCTTGGAGTCTCTCAATTCATGTTTTCCCCGTCCACAGCATAGTAACATTCTGATCTTGTTGCCAACCACAAAATCAAACTGCATGATCTGTGGTGAACCCGCTCACTCGGTTCGTGTGCTCCTTGGACGTGTATTATACAATATTGTATAAAAATATCATCTGACATAAATATCGTGTTCTGCTACGGTCCATCACTCCGACGTTTGAGCACTAACCCATTCCAATTCTTTTTTTTTTAAAGAAATTGACAGGCATTAATTAACACAGCTGGAAAACTGAGATTTTTTTCTGTGGGAGGTACCAGGCACTATGGAGTGTGGAGTATGTAAAAAGAAACACCACAGTGTTTATTCTATGGTGGCACCTTCAGAAGAAAGAGTGCACTGGGCTTAAATCTATGTCTAGCATGTAATGAATAACACACAGAAAAAAAATACAAATACTTTACTGAAATGTTGGACTAGCAAGAAACAGAAGTATAAACGGCCAAAAAAAACAGAGTGACCCGGGGCCAAAAAACAAAGTGGCCCAATGCGAAAATGGAAGCCAGATTGCAAAATGTAAGATACATTTGAAAGTAAAGTTTATCAGGGAAACATAAAAAAAAAACATTAAAAATGCGGAATCCAACTAAACAAGGGCTACTCAGAAGCGAATGTATAGAGAGGAAAGAACACAGACTGTTGACTTTAAACTGCAGCTTTTAAACCGTGCAGTTCCAAAAACGGAAAAGTTGGCGACTGGGATACTGCATACGGAATGCAATCTGGTGCACCAAGACAGAAGAAGAGAACAAGGTTGACGAGCTGCATATACTACTCTATGGAAAAAGAAGCAGTCAAACGAGCAAGGTTTGAAGAAGTGAAGGATCCATTCAACCAGCTTCACCAAGTCTGAAATAAAGAACACCCTCCCTTATAAATGCTCCAGTTACAAAACTGGATTGGGGTGCCGCACGGTAAAGGTACAAGAAATTGCAGGAGCAGAGGATAAAAGCATCGGCAATCTCTGTGTTTATGGACAACAGCAAACAATCCGAAGGATGAAGCCTGGACATGGTGGTTTTTAAAATGGTGGTCCATTATGCACTTCAGCTGCTTCCAGCCCTGGATATGATTAGGTGTTGGCTAAAGTGTTTTAAAATTCATATTCCTCATATAAAAATGCATCCTGAGAGCTGTAATCTCTGATTTCATGATTACAATATCAGGACGGTTAAAGAACGAGGATTCCTTTTCTGTACTTCTAGAGCCTGACTGCAATGTGTGTTGGGACTTTCCAGAAAGTTAAGAAAAGCACATTTTGGTTCCATGTTTTCATAAGGGCCTGAACTGTGCATGCACTATGGGCGATCTAGCATTCATAGCATGTCAGTGTACCATAACACTGATCACTGGGGAACACGCCTCGGTCACCAGGAAGGTAACCAGCAAAGTGCCCCAATGGGCACCATCGTCACAGGTCATTTGTAATTGTTACCTCCACCCAGTAGGCTAGCAAATTGACCCCTTACAGTTGAATTGCCAAACATCCTCCCTTCCATGAAAACATATTGGAATCGTTCAGCTACATGTTCCATTGATTAAAATACGGACAAAGGGATCCAAAACAGGCATTTATCTGAGGCTAGCTTTCTAAAAAGACACAATTTCGTCCAGGTGAGAAACCTGTGACTTTTATTGCATTTGAACCTCTCTTTTGGTCCTGCTCAAAATGAAATAATCCCTAATCTACATGCTCTAGAAAGTGCTTCCATTACTGCATGCTTTTCCAGCAGTATTGTTATTTTTTAAATTGTTTAAAATGGGAGAGGTTTTCAGCCATACAACAGGGGATGTCCATTGATCACATCTTCCTTGACTTGAGTTAACCTATTACCGCGCCTCTAGAAGTCATTCCGAATTTTGATTATGTTTTACCAATTCTCCGGGGCTCCTGAAGGCTCCATTCGCCTCTCAAAGGAATTACAAAGGACTGAAAGGTAATGTACGAATTCACATGCTTTGTGAGCTTCACTCTTTTGAAGTTAAATCATGGGGATGAAGCATTTACAACAGATCTGCCTGACAGCTTTTCAGTGATATATGCAGTTTTATTTAATGTTCAACTAAAAGGTGAAAGTTCACCAATTTAACTTTAAATTTAAATTTAAAATCAGATGGCCTCCCCTTGGAGATTGATAGAGGGTTGTAGTTAGAGATGATGTAAATACACCAGCAGCGGCCCGTGGTGGGAGTGCTGCCGTGCGGTGACGTGGGGCGGGGGTAGTAAACTACGGAATACGGCCGAATAGAGGTAAGTAAACATATAAATAAATAAAACGAATTTCGTTGTGTGCGCTGCATCGCATTTGGCGAAGCAGCGAGCGCAACGAAATTCGTTTTATTCATTTATATGTTTACTTACCTCTATTCGGCCGTATTCCGTAGATTACTACCCGCACCCTGCCCCTCCCCCGCCCCACGTCACCGCCCGGCAGCACTTCCACCACGGGCCGCTACTGAAATACACAACAAAGTGCTCTCTGTAAAAATGCATACAAAAATGGACTAGTCTTATTTGTTGACCCGTTGTAACGCATCCATCTCTGAAAATCTATAAAACTTAAGTTCTCAGAGAAAAATATTAGAACCATAACATTTGCGATAAATTTCATATACTATGTGCAAACAATCTCATGTTCTGATTACTTAAAAGTTGTTAACATTGTATTGTGGAAGTCTTTTAAACATTATTACAGAGGATGTTGAAAGCGTCAATGGACTTGATGGAGCAAGGTTTCAAAAATGAAACTTGCTTGTACGCAATCCTTCTCATAGTATTAATTTATTAAACTTGTATTGTTATTACTAACCTTTGCATACACTACACAAAGGGGAGAGACGCTTGCATATGTGTTTTACTAATAAATAACGCTTGTCTGTAATCTAAAATGGCCGCTAAAGCGCGGGAACCTCTTTGCGCATGTCACAACCTGATCACATGGTGTGACGTCTTTCTTTGCTTGGTGGGAAACTTCTGCTTCTGCGCAGTGTGCATAAAATGGCTGCTTGATGTTTTCACATGCTTCAGCTTGCTCTCGTGTCATTACTAAATTGTTGTTTCTTAACGCTACTAATGCGGGATAGTATATATAATTAAATGGGAATAGAATAGAAATAGTGGGTATACAGTGAAACATTTTATTTATGATTTTAATATTTTCTTCTTGCACTTTTAGTAATTCGTAAACTTGGGCCTGGGTTGGTGACTTGAAACTCGAGAGACGAGGGTTCTGCGCATGTGTCCTGTGTGCCTGCCAAGTGAAGTCAACTTGGACGTCTCCCAAGGCCACGACCTATTGGCCGAAGATGATGAACCCAATGTTTCCGGCGAACAAAAATGATACTTTTCCCTTGTAAATTGTATAATATTTGTTGTGAGATGGGTGGGAAATAAAGCGAATGTATTAATTTGAAGGGGTGGGAACGTAAAGACAATAGGCTTTACAATTTAGGCCAAATTTGACATGGTGCGAGAATCCACCCCCTGTCCCTGTCCAATCCGAAGTAGTGGCCCCATATTTTAGCAACATTAAGGGGAGGTACATGGGCGTAGAAGGGTATAATAGATATAGAATTAGCTAATTAGTTAGCTCTAGCTCAGACTCTCAGAACATACAGAAGAGCTCCAGGCTGCCATGCTGATCGGTTGCTGACTGAATTCCTGTCCGGAAGAGGTCCTGAGGAGGGGGCGGCGGAGTCCATTAGACGGGAGAATCGATGAGAAGTCGAGTATCAGAGAGGGGAACGGCGCAGGCGTCGTTGTAGAGAGGTCACTGGTCCTGTCCTGATCCCGGAGGAAGTCTTTGCTCTTCATCCTTCCTGGGTCCTATCTTTTCAACTCCTTGGCTAAGGGGTTTGGTTCTCGCACTTAGGTAAATATAATGCAACCTTTAGTTGCGCTGCTGTCTCTATCTTCTCTTCTTCTTTAAACACCGTCATTGATTAGCAATAATCATTTTTATGCTGAATCTTGGGTATTTTGATCAAGTACCATGTGGCTTTGTATTTTACTCTGCTAAATCTTTAGATAAACATTTTAAAACTTCCTGACTCAGTGGTTATTTCAGGATTTTGTATTATAATGAATGTCACTCATTTTAAATTTCCCAATTAGCAAAGGATTCATCGGTAAGTCATTACTCTTCAATCAGAAGGTAATTGGTAGCAGGGATTTTTGACAAGAGTAAACAACTGATAAACCCAGCGTAAATATTAGCGTAGTGTGAATGTATGGGCCCAAGTGAGTATATGGTGTATGAATGCTGTTTGCTAGTGTCGCGCTGGATCAGTTTTCTGGTAAGCAGAGGACGGTTTTTGTTACTCTTTGTTAATTGGGTAATGAGAATTTTATTTGTATTTTTTATGAACTAACATCCGCTTATTTTTGAGTTTTGTTATATGTTGTCCAGAATACCCCGGGGTAGGTAAAAAGAATAGTGGGTGGCAAGTGAAAGCCATACTGCAGTGAGGTTATCTGTCAGGCAGAAATAGTACTGAGAAGTTAAGCAGGACTTCAAGTACTCGTTAGGGACTCTATGCGTGTGAGTAATAGCAAAAAGGGTACGCTGATAAAAATTTGATGTTATATCACCTAGTAAGGGTAACATTGGAGAAGTAACAGGTACTTCTGGAGCTTGTGTGAAGAGTAGACGGAAGTGTTTTTACTCGTAGTATATGTATTAGTAAACGGAAAGATTTTACTATAGTGTGGAAGAAACTATTTTTTTCGAATTTAGAAGAAACTGGCACGATAGCGAATGTTTTATGTTGTTACTGAAATTTAATTAAGATTTATAGAGAAAATAAGTTTGCGTAAATTTTTGTAAAGGGAGGGTCAGTTGCCGGAGAGGGAGCTGACGTCACAAAACGCCGCGCTGGGATTGATTGAAACAGCGGGTGTGGAAAACCCTTGTAAAGGAGGGGTTAGTAGTCAGGAGTAGTACTGACGACACAGGTGCCGCGCTGGGATTGGTTAAACCAGCGAGAACAGAAAAGAGCAGATTGTAAAGGAGGGGTTGACAGAGAAACGTCACCAAAAGGCCGCGCAAGGATTGGCTCGGAAATAAAAGGTAGCAAACATTTGATTGGTTAAGAGAATAGAAGCAAAATTCTTAGTGGATAAGGATTGCATGTTAAAACGCGATCCAACTTTAACAGGAACTTGTCCGGATAGGAGATTCCTAGGTTTTGCAGAATATAATTTTGTACATCGAAGATTAGATAGAATGTACGGAGAAAGGAGAAAAATGTCATTCTTACAAAAGATTAAGAATTATTTTAAAAAGGACAAACCAATCAAAACTAGAGAAGGAATTATTATTCCACCAGCTAAAACGCCCGCATCATTTATGATGATGGAAAGAGGTTATCATACTTGTGTATGGATGGAGAATTGGATAGAATACACCAAAAATGATGGAGTATTAGCATTTCCCGAGAATGGTACCTTTAATGGAAGAATTCTTCAAAACTTGAGATTGAGGATGAATGACTTAGAACCCAGACCTAGATTAACTCAGTACGAGGCTCTAGAGGAATGGGAAACCGAGGCATTTGAACGTGATCGACCTCGGAGTAATAGGAGTTATCCAGGATTTTTCCCAGATATCAACGTGAGTCTAGGGATGGTCAGATGAAACAATGGAGAAGGGCAATGATTACAGAAGGATTATATCCATTGTTTCCAGCAGAGGAGAAATTAGGAAATAAGTGCACAGAAAAGACAAAACATTTAATGAGAAATGAGGAGTCTGAAGACGAATTTATGGAGGAAATGTTAAGAAATCCCCCACCATATCAGGAAGGGACAAGCGGATGCACCCCAAGTGCACCACCAAAAACTCCATTAGTGCCACAGGTAATGCATGAATTCACCTCGAGTAAAATGCTTCATGACAAAGAAAAAGAAGCCATAGAAAAGACCAGAGGAGAATTGATACAGAAAATAACTCAGATAAAAGTACATCCTGATTCATTGACCATACCAGTAACAATTGGTCCAGTAGTTCCATTATATGGTACTCAGGGAAGCTGTCCTCCACCAATACTTACACCTACTGCTGTGAATAATCCCAAACCTGAAGTTCCAGTTATAATTGAGGATCAATTTAGTGACTGTGAATCCACAATATCACTCATGGACTTACCTATTAGAGGTTCTGTAAATAGTACTCCCAGAAAAGAGGTACCTGGAGGTTCAAAAGAAGTAAGTTTAGTAACTTCATCAGGAACAAAAAGTGCTACCGTAGTAACACCTGAAGATCTGGAAAGATGGGTGCAAGGGTCAGTTAAACAGTGTACACCTCCGAAAATAATGGACATTCATAAATTGAAAGTAGAATTAGAAGAAATAATAGCAGGAAATGTAGGACTAGAACGCTTAAATACCTATGATGAAGAAGAATTATTATTCCTGTGCAGGAGTATCACCAGAAATGTAAAGATATTCCATGAAAAATTGTCCAATTTAGCACTACAGATGGGCATAGAAATAGGGAGATCAAAGGTACTACAGAAACCCTATAGAGCAGAATTTGCAGACAAAGATTTAGAAAATATGAATGCTTCTGGAAAAAGATTACAAATAAGAGAATTAATGTTAGTTTTACAAAAATGGGGAGATCTAGATAAATGGAAAACTAGGTGGGCCAAGAAAAAGGAAGAAGCACGAACAAGTAGAACAGCATCAGAATATGTGATGAAGGAATCAGGGAAAACAGACCAAATGTATCCAATGCGAGAAGTTGCGGGAGGAGGATAAGTACATGTCCCATGGAGCAGACAGGATATTTTATCATTTACGAATGATTTTCCAAAGTTGAGAGAAAAACCTATTGAATGGTACAAGCAGGTTGACAGGTTTGTGAAGGTGTCGAAAGTATTGTTGAAGGATTTAGATGGTTTGTTTGACATAGTGGTACCTGCCGATTTATGGACAGATTGCAAAATCACAGTGGATTGGCCAAGTGATGAATATCCTAGAGATCCGAAAACAGGTGCCCCGTCAAATGATGTAATGAAAAAGTATCACCAAGTGATAACTTACCTGAAAGGGAAAATACCACCGAAAGAAACAGATTGGGTAAAAATAGATTGAACTACTCAAGAAGCTAATGAATCAGTGCATTCCTACTATGAGCGTTTATTGCAGGTATTTAAACAGTATAGTGGATTTGAGGACATTGGAGACAAGAACATGAGTCAGTTTGTGTATCGGTTTGTTTATGGTCTGAAGCCAGAGATTTGCCAGATGATTAAACAACACATGCTGTGTTGGCAGGGAAAACCCATAGATGAAATTTTGAAATATGCAAAATATTGTGGAGACAATATTGAGGATAGACACAAGAAATTGCAGGAAAAAGTAATGTGGGCTCAGGTGAAAATGGCTGAGAAACAGGGAATCAATTTGGAAAATCCAAGTGAAAATCCAGGAAAAGATTCAGGAACGAATGGTGATACTGGGAATGGTGGAAAATTTAGAGGACGAATGAGTAGAGAAGAAGCTAAAAAGAAATTTCCTTGTCATGGATGCGGAAAATTGGGGCATTGGAAGGATGAATGTAAAAAGATTTGGAATAATAATGGCCCAAATCAAAATTTAAATCCACAGACACAGAATGACTCACAGCAGGGAGTAAATCCTCAGAGTCAGTTGCCACCTGCACCTATTCAGGGTAATGTAAGCAGAGCAAAGCATGGTACAGACATCGGATATCAGAGAGAAAGTGATAAGAATGATTATATGACATCACAATTTCTTTTGCAGGACAATTACTGCGAATTCAACTCATGACGGTGCCTAGGAGAGGGGAAGAAGGAGTGCATACTTGGCGCATCCTTACAGGTAGATCAGTCAGGTCCATATGTTGAAGGGAATGTGAAAGGTAATAATATTACTTTTCTGTTGGACACTGGTGCTACCCGGTCTACTGTGAGAACAGCAGACATTCCAGACCTTCCTCTCTCTGGTAAAAATATCCAAGTAGTGGGGGTAGCTAATCAGCGAATTAGAACACCTCTTACCGAACCCATGGAAGTTAAAATTGGAAATTTCAGAGAAATGCATCAATTTGTAGTGTGTGATTCTAGCCCAGTAAATTTATTAGGTAGGGATTTATTGTGCAAGATGAATTGTACAATTTTCTGCACACCGGATGGTGTGGCAGTTCAAACACCAGATGAAGATCATGTATATAAATTTATGATTGCAAAACAAGGTACAGAAGTGGATGAAATGTTTTCGTTAATAACAAAAGATGAGTTGCCAGAAGAATTAAAAGGTACAGTAAACCCTGTAGTATGGGATTTCACCGGAAAAGAAGTAGGACTTATGGCTAAAATAGATCCAGTTAAAATTACTGTAAAGGAAGGTGCAATTTTTCCAAATACCAAACAGTACAAAATGAGTGCAGAAGTAAAAGCAGGAGTCATTGAAGAAATAAAACGAATGGTAGAACAAAACATCCTAAAAGAAGTAATGAGTAGCCCACGTAATTCACCTATAATGGGGTTAAAGAAACCTAGTGGAAAATATAGGATTGTTCAGGACCTGAGGAAAATAAATAAGATTGTAGAACCATGTTGTCCTATAGTGCCAAATCCTGCAGTAATTCTATACCAGATTCCATGGAATGCAGGATGGTTCACAGTAATTGATTTGTGTCAAGCGTTCTTTTCAATACCATTACATCCAGACATCCAGTATCTTTTCTCATTTAAATTTGAGAACAAAGTCTATGTGTGGAATCGTGTTCCTCAGGGGTACACAGAAACTCCTTCCATTTTCAACCAGATACTGAAAAAGTGCCTTGAAAAACTAGTGATGCCAGGAAGCTCAATCTTAGTTCAATATATCGACGACTTATTGGTGGCGTCGACCACCAGAGAAGACTGTGTTGTTGACTCCATAGCATTATTACATTTTTTGGCTGAGGAAGGGCATAAAGTCTCACCTGAAAAATTACAGTTTTGCAGGACAGCTGTTAAATATCTGGGACATCAAATTGAGAGGGGAAAAAGAAGAGTAACCTCTGAAAGAGTAGCTTTAATAAAGAAAATGCAAATGCCTGTAACACAAAGACAAGTGAGAATGTTCCTAGGAATAGTAGGTTACTGTCGACAATGGATACCAGGATTTTCCATGTTAGCTAAGCCCTTAATTAACATGACAAAGAAGAAAGCAAAAGACACTGTGGAGTGGGAGGACGAAAGTGTAGAAGCTTTTGTAAAATTGAGAAATGCCCTATGTTCAGCACCTGCCTTAGGCATGCCTGATTATAAAAGAGAATTTGCATTATTCTGTCATGAGAGACAGAATTGTGCACTTTCTGTCCTAACTCAAAGACATGGACTGGAAATACGTCCTATAGCATATTTTTCTGCTACATTGGACCCAGTAGCAGCCGCTTTGCCAGGATGCTTAAAAGCAGTAGCGGCTACTTGTTTGAGCATTGAACAAAGTGAGTCAATTGTGATGGGACACCCTGTAAAAGTGTATGTTCCACATGCAGTTGTCATTCTATTGACAAGAACCCGAACTCAGCATCTTACTCCTAGTCGGCTGACTAAACATGAAAGAATAATAATGGGTGCTGAAAATGTGAATATGATAAGGTGTACTATAATAAATCCAGCAACCTTACTACCAGACCCATGTCATGAAAGAATAAAAGACGATGAAGAAGATGAACATGATTGTATACAAATTACAGAATTATGTACAAAACCATGCCCAGATATAGAGGAACAGCCTCTTAAAAAGCCAGACAGGGAGCTATTTGTCGATGGTTCATGTCAAAGACATGAAGATGGTAAACTAACTGCTGCCTATGCGGTATGTGAATTAACTGGAATAGTTGAAGCATCCTATTTACCAGGAGTCAAATCTGCACAAGTAGCTGAATTGATTGCGCTGATAAAAGCATGCAAATTTGGGAGGAATCAGAGAGTGACCATATTTACAGATAGTCAATATGGTTACGGGGTCGTGCATGATTTTGGCCAACTGTGGATGCAGAGGGATTTCATGACTTCTTCAGGATCCCCCATTAAAAATGGACAATTTGTAAGGGAATTGCTAGAAGCAATACAATTACCAAAAGAATTGGCTGTGGTGAAATGTGCCGCACATCAGTCAGGAGATGACTGGGTGGTAGTCGGCAACAGATATGCGGATCTGGTGGCTCAACATTGTGCCAAAACCAGAATGTCAGTCAATAAGAGGGTGGAAAGAATGGGAATCAGCTGCCAACTTATGCTGTATATGCCACCTGAAACTTGGAATGAGGTGAAGAAATTGCAAGATGAGGTTGATGAAAGTGAGAAGAATTTGTGGATCAAAGTGGGTTGCTCCCAAAGAGGAGAGGATGAAGTGTGGATCAGTGCTGATGGCAGACCAGTCATGCCAGACTGTTTACTCTCACAAATGGCTAGAATGCATCATGGAGACACACACATAGGAAGAGATGCAATGATTAGGCTGTTCAGACAAAATTGGTACAATCCCAAATTCAGAGCTGTTGCAGAGAGTCTTTGCCAGAGATGTCTAACTTGCCAGATGCATAATCCGGGGAGGAAGACAGTAATTGGATTTGGAAAAATTGGAAAGGCAGAGGGTCCATTTATGAGACTTCAGTTTGATTTCATACAGTTACCACCATGTAGAGGGCTGACATATGTACTAGTCATAGTGTGTCTGTTTTCAAAGTGGGTGGAGGCTTACCCTACTAGGAGAAATGACAGCATTACAGTTGCAAAACTGTTGCTACGAGAGCTCATTCCTAGATTTGGTTTTACAGTAACTTTGGAATCAGATAGAGGAAAACATTTTAACAGCGAAGTGATTCAAATAATCTGTGAAGCATTCCAAATCAAACAGAAACTGCACTGTGCATATCGCCCAGAGGCTTCTGGAGTGGTTGAACAATTGAATGGCACTATAAAGTCAAGACTGGGAAAAATGTGTGCATCAACATCATTAGAGTGGCCAGATGCATTACCACTCGTTTTAATGGGACTCAGAAGTATACCTGACAGAACCACAGGATTGAGCCCCCATGAGATAATGATGGGAAGAGCCATGAGACAAACACATGTTCCCACAAACAAACTGGTGAATATATCTGATGATATGGTTCTGGACTATTGTAAAGGATTGGCTGATCTAGTGCGTTCTGTCTCTCATCAGGTTGGAGAAGACGCAGTTTCCAGGCAGCCCGAGCAAGAACATGGCCACTGTACATACTGTATATCATGGGTACTCACAAACTTTCTCTTGGGGGCCAAATTTACAGTGTGGTTTGTGGCTCAGGGCCGCACCTGTGGGGGCGGGGTCATTGGGGGAGGGGGCGGGGCTAGAGCAAAACAAAACTGTGACCATGAGGTGGAAACAGGCCCCTGCAGCGGACGCCTTCGTCCACTGAGCCACCGGACCCGGCATACACATCTCTCTCTCTCTCTCTCTCTCTCTCCCTCCCTCCCTCCCTCTCTCTGTCTCCCTCCCTCTCTCTCTCTCTCTCTCTCTCTGTCTCCCTCTCTCTCTCTCTGTCTCCCTCCCTCCCTCTCTCTATCTCTCTCTCCCTCCCTCTCTCTCTCTCTCGGTCTCCCTCCCTCCCCCTCTCTCCCTCCCTCTCTCTCTCTGTCTCCCTCTCTCTGTCTCCCTCCCTCTCTCTGTCTCCCTCCCTCCCTCTGTCTCCCTCCCTCTGTCTCCCTCCCTCTGTCTCCCTCCCTCTGTCTCCCTCTGTCTGTCGCCCTCCTCCCTCTGTCTGTCTCCCTCTGTCTCTCTCTGTCTGTCTCCCTCCCTCTGTCTCCCTCTGTCTCCCTCCCTCTGTCTGTCTCCCTCTGTCTCCCTCCCTCTGTCTCTCCCTCTGTCTCCCTCTGTCTGTCTCCCTCTGTCTGTCTCCCTCTGTCTGTCTCTCTGTCTCCCTCTGTCTCCCTCCCTCTCTCTGTCTCTGTCTCCCTCCCTCTGTCTCTCCCTCTGTCTCCCCCTGTCTCCCTCTGTCTCCCTCCCTGTCTCCCTCCTTCTGTCTCCCTCTGCCTGTCGCCCTCCTCCCTCTGCCTGTCGCCCTCCTCCCTCTGTCTGTCTCCCTCCCTCTGTCTCTCTCTGTCTGTCTCCCTCCCTCTGTCTCTCCCTCTGTCTCCCTCTGTCTCCCTCTCTCTCTGTCTCTCTCTCTGTCTCTCTCTGTCTCCCTCCCTCCCTCTGTCTCTCCCTCTGTCTCTCCCTCTGTATCCCTCTCTCTCTGTCTCCCTCTCTCTCTGTCTCCCTCTGTCTCCCTCCCTCTCTGTCTCCCTCTCTCTCTGTCTCCCTCTCTCTCTGTCTCCCTCTCTCTCTGTCTCCCTCTGTCTGTCTCCCTCTCTCTCTGTCTCCCTCTCTCTCTGTCTCCCTCTGTCTGTCTCCCTCTCTGTCTCCCTCCCTCTCTCTCTCTCTCTGTCTCCCTCCCTCTCTCTGTCTCCCTCCCTCTCTCTCTGTCTCCCTCTCTGTCTCCCTATGTCTCCCTCCCTGTCTCCCTCCCTGTCTCTCTCCCTGTCTCCCTCCCTGTGTCTCCCTCCCTCTGTCTCCCTCCCTCTGTCTCCCTCTATCTGTCGCCCTCTATCTGTCGCCCTCCTCCCTCTGTCTGTCTCTCTCTCTCTGTCTGTCTCCCTCCCTCTGTCTCCCTCTCTCTCTGTCTCTCTCTGTCTCCGTCCCTCTGTCTCCCTCCCTCTCTGTCTCCCTCCCACTCTGTCTCCCTCCCTCTGTCTCCCTCCCTCTGTCTCTCCCTCTCTCTGTCTCCCTCTCTCTGTCTCCCTCTCTCTCTGTCTCCCTCTCCCTCTCTCTCTGTCTCCCTCCCTCTCTCTCTGTCTCCCTCTCTGTCTCCCTCCCAGGCCTGAGCTCCCTGGCCTTGGCTCAACTCTCTGACTACAGGCTGGCGGGAAGCATCACATCACAGGCTCTTAACGCACACCTCACCCGGCTCTCACTCCCTGCTGCCCTCTGTCACCCTCTGCCATCTCACCCGGCTCTCACTCCCTGCCCTCTGTCACCCTCTGTCACCTTACCCGGCTCTCACTCCCTGCTGCCCTCCGTCACCTCACCCGGCTCTCACTCCCTACTGCCCTCTGTCACCTCACCCGGCTCTCACTCCCTACTGCCCTCTGTCACCCTCTCTCACCTTACCCGGCTCTCACTCCCTGCAACCCTCTGTCACCTTACCCGGCTCTCACTCCCTGCAACCCTCTGTCACCTCATCCGGCTCTCACTCCCTGCTGCCCTCCGTCACCCTCTGCCATCTCACCCGGCTCTCACTCCCTGCTGCCCTCCGTCACCTCACCCGGCTCTCACTCCCTGCTGCCCTCCGTCACCTCACCCGGCTCTCACACCCTGCTGTCCTCTATCATTCTCTGTCACTTCACCCCGCGTGTGTGGCAGCCCGGGCTGAGACAGCTTCCCGGGCGCGCACACAGCCGCACCCCTGTACTTCACAGGTCTTTAAAAGACCATTTGCATGATAACGAGGCTTTGTTGTATTTCACCTCTTAGTGCCCCTGCAGCTCCACTCGGACTATCGGACTATCGGAATCGCCCGGCCCCCATAGAGCAGAGTCTGTGTTTGCTGACACACTGTAAATTTTTTTTAAAAACACAGGTACTATGTCTGCAAGGTCCGCGGGCCGCCAAGGAAGGCTTGCCGGGCCGCTGGCGGCCCGCGGGCCGTACTATGAGTACCCGTGCTGTATATGAAGCACGATGCACCCTTTTCATCTCTCAGACACAAACCATCCACAAACATCACACAATCTGACTCTGGCAATGGTGTATCTTTTATGCCAGGCCTCGGTTTCGTACACAACTCTGTCACATCCAGACAATCATGATCTGCTTCATCCTTTACTTCTTCACAACTCGAACACGGCAACAAAGTCGCTGGGTTCAGTGTGTTGCATCTTGTTACTGCCACATTCTCAGCACCCAAGATCACTCTCTCATATCTAGTCAAACGACTACTCGTCATGTGTTGCGTCCTCGTCCTTGTTAACAAAATCTCAACAGAATGTGGCACAAACACTCTCAATGGAGGTCCCATCACAATTGATTCACTGTGCTCTAGACTCACACAAGTTGCAGCCACTGCTTTCAAACAACCTGGCAACCTTGCAGCCACTGAATCCAAAGTAGCAGAAAAATATGCCACTGGATGACGCGCCATTCCATGTGTCTGCGTCAAAACTGAAACTGCACATCCATCTTTCTCACAACAGAACAATGCAAATTCTTTCGAATAATCTGGCATTCCCAATGCAGGTGCTCGACAAAGACTATCTCGCAACCCAACAAAAGCCTTCATGCTTTCTTCATCCAGTTCAATCGGATCAACTACATCTTTGTGAGTCAATCTCTGTAATGGCTTGGCTATCAGTGAGAAACCACTGATCCACTGTCTGCAGTATCCAATCATGCCCAGAAACATTCGAACTTCTTTCTGTGTTCTGGGAGGACCCATTTGCAAGATCACAGCAATTCGATCTTGTGATACTTTCCTGACTCCTTTCTCAATTTTGTGTCCCAAATATTGAACCTCTTTTTGACAAAACTGCAATTTTGCTGGTGACACTTTATGCCCACCTACTGCCAAATGGTTCAGTAGAGCAATTGTATCTGCCACACATGCTTCTCATGTCTTTGATGCCACCAATAGGTCATCAATGTATTGCACCAATACTGAGTCTTCTGGCATAACCAATGACTCCAGACACTTTTTCAGAATCTGATTGAAAATCGAAGGACTCTCTGTATACCTTTGAGGAACTCGGCACCATGCCAAGACACGGTCTCCAAACCGAAATGCAAAAATATACTGGCTATCTTGATGCAAAGGTATTGAGAAAAAGGCTTGACACAAATCAATCACTGTGAACCATTCCGCGTCACAGGGAATTTGGTAAAGAATCACCACTGGGTTTGGCACTATTGGACAACAAGGTACCACAATCTTATTAATTTTCCTCAAATCTTGCACAATTCTGTGTTTGCCACTCGATTTTTTAATTCCCATAATAGGTGAATTACAAGGACTCCCTAGTATTTCTCTCAGAATAACATGTTGAATCATTTGCTCAATTACAGGAGTAACTCCCTCAATAGTCTCAGGACTCATTTTATACTGTGGTGTTTTCGGAAATTCTGCACCTTGTTTGACCAGAATTTGAATTGGATCAACACCTTTCATTAATCCGATGTCTTTCCCTGAAAAATCCCACACATCAGTCGTCACAGTATCTCTCAATTCAACAGGCAAATCCTTTGCTGTAAATAAAGGATACAAATCATTCACTTCTGTCCCTTGCCTTGCTAACAGCACTTTGAAAGCAACATCCTCATCTGGTGTCTGAAAAGCAATACCATCTGGAGTACAATAGATGGTGCAGTTCATTTTGCACAACAAGTCCCTACCTAAAAGGTTCACCGGACTCGTATCACACACCACAAACCGATGCAAATCTCTAAATTCTCCAATATGAACCTCCATTGGTTTGGTCACTGGAGTTCTAATATACTTGTTTGAAACTCCTACGACTTGGATAGTTTCTCCCGAGAGGGAAAGGTTTGGAATTTCTGCTGCTCTCACAGTAGAACGGGTAGCACCAGTGTCCACAAGGAATGTAATATCATTACCTTCCACTTTCCCATCCACTAAAGGACCTGATTGATCTACCTCTAGAGATGCGCCAAGCACGCACTCTTCCTCCCCCCTCAGGCACCGTCATTGAGATGAATCTGAATCACTCTCAGGACATTGCAACCAATATTGCGAAACCATTTGTCCATTTTCTTTCTTACCAATTTGTTCACTCGAGTGAAATCCAGCATTCGCACTGTATCTCAGTACCTGAGCATTCACATTATTTGGCATAGGAGCTTGAGGCACTTGTACATGTTGTACCTGTTGTACCTGTTGTACCTGTGGTGAAACTACCTGTTGCTGTTGCAGCTGTTGTTGATTCACAACCACCTCATTCTGCATCTGTGGATTAGAATTTTGAACTATTCCATTATTTTCTAACAAGAACTTACACTCGTTCTTCCAATGTCCTAACCTGCCGCACGCATGACAAGGGAAATTTCTCTTCATCTCTTCTTTATTATTTCTACCTCTACCTTTTCCCGGTAATTGCACTTGAAAACCACCATTCAGTACAATATTCAAACCAGATACCTGACTATTTTGAAAGTTCTGATTCTCTCCTTTCATCTGGAAACCTGTTTGAGAATAATCAACAAAATTCCCATGTTTCTGCTGTGCCGCTTCTCACTTGCGTCCACATCATTTTCTCTTTCAATTTCTTATGCCTAGATTCAATATCATTACTACAATACTTTGCATACCTCAGTATTTCATCCACTGTTTTGTTCTGCCAACAAATCAAATGCTGCTGAATCATATTACTAATTTCGGGTTTCAATCCAAACACAAACTTATACACAAAATGTCCCATATCTTTTTCAGTTATGCTTTCAAAACCACTATACTGTTTAAACACCTGTAAAAGTCTCTCATGGTAGGCATGTACTGTTTCTTTTGACTCCTGTGTCATCCTGTCAATCTTAACCCAATCTGTTTCATTTGGGGAAATCTTACTCTTCAAATAAGTAATCACTTGATTATATTTTTTCATCACCTCGTCTGAAGGCGCTCCAGTTTTAACATCTCTAGGATATTCCTCTTTCGGCCAGTCAATTGCAATCTTGCACTCAGTCCATAAATCAGCTGGAACTACAATGTCAAACAAGCAATCCAAATCTTTCAACAGGACCTTTGAGACCTTAACAAACCTCTCTACCTGTTTGTACCACTCAACAGGCTTTTCTCTCAACCTCAGGAAGTCATTTGTAAAAGACAATATGTCCTGTCTTGACCAAGGAATATGAACATATCCACCACCCGGAACTTCTCTCATTGGATATATCATTTCAGCAGGTTCTGCCTCTTTTAATGGAAGCAAAGAAGATGCAGTTACACCCTAACTTGCAAGCGCTTCTTCTTTCTTTCTAGCCCATCTACCGTTCCATCGATCCAAATCACCCCATTTTTTCAAAGTATTAATCAACTCTTTTACTTGCAACCGTTTACCAGATGCATTCAAACTCTCTAAATCTTTGTCACTAAAATCCAACCTATATGTCTTTTGTAAAACTTTTGATTTCTCAATGTCCACTCCATATTCTTGTGCTGCTTCCGCCAACTTCTCATGCAAATTTCTCGCTTTCAGTGTAATATTCTTACACAAGAATAACAACTCATCATCCTGATATTTACTCAATCTCTCCGGACTTATTGTACCAATAATCATTTCTTCCAAATCTACTCTTAACCTACCTATATCTATACTCTGTTTGGACTTGTTAGATGCCATTCCCCTAATCCAATCATCCAACTCTTTTGGCAAGGGTCCCACTGAACTCCCTGATACTGAAGTCGTTTCTCTCACATTTGACATTAATTTTCTAGGATCAATCTGTACACTTCTTTTTGGCGTTTCAGTCATATTTCCATTTGCTGGAATATCAATCAGTGACATACTCATTTCATTTGATTCTGGTCCACTAACATCTCTAGTACTATTCACTGGAACTGTCAATGCATGCACTCGAAATATTTTGACCCTCACTATACAATGGAACTATAGGACCAATTGTTACCGGAACTGATAATGCTTCAGCATTTAAACTCATCTGACTAATTTTCTGAGTCAATTCTTCTTTTGCTCTATTAAGCATTTCAATCTCTCTCTCCTGTGAGACTCATGTAGCTGATGAAGACGGTAAAACTAATGGAGCTTGTGAAGCTTGTGTAACCTGTGGAACTTGTGGAGCTTCTATCTCAATTAATGGTGCACTTGGAGTAATCTCATCCAGACTCTCCTGATATGGTGGAGTTCTTTTCAATAACATTTCATCTAATAACTCATCATCAATTTCATTTGGATCTGTATCTAGTTCTGAAGTCTCTACATTATTCTTTTTCTTCTTGCACTTTCCACTAGCTTGTCCCTCAGCAACCATTACTGGATATAATCCATCTATCATTACATCTCTCCTCCACTTTTTCAACTGCGCATCCCACTTAGCTTCTGAATACCATCTCATTGTATTCCTATATTTCATGCCATTCCTATCTCTCTCCCTTCTGTACGCCTCATGTTCCCATTCCTCAAGCGCCTCATACTGCATAGGTCTAGGATTTGGTTTTAACAAATTCATTCGTCTTCTCAAATTCTCCAAAATCTTTAGATTGAAAGTACCATGCTCTGGGAAAGCTAAAACTCCATCATCCTCTGTATATCTCACCCAATTTTCTAACCATGTACATGTATGATATCCACGCTCTATCATCATAAAAGAAGCAGGCGATCTTGCAGGAGGTACAGGAAGTCCCTCTCTAGTAACTATTGGCTTGTCTTTTTTAAACGAATCTTGTAACATCTTTATCAACTTCATTTTCAACTCTTTCTTTTTGCAAATGACTTAGATATCAAGAAAAAAATCCTTCCGTAATTCTGCTCACTCTATTGGCTCACACTTGTCCAATACCAGCGCGACTCACACTAACCAACCAATCACAGCACAATACACGCCCGCTATCTGACCATTGCCAGCGCAGCTTTTGTGACGTCAGTATAACTCCTGTGACTGACCCTCCCTTTACAAAATAATACGGCAATGTCCTACAAAAGTCTTTCTAAATAAATTCTTATTAGAAACGACACAAAACGCTGCTACTTTGTCTGCTCCACTAAATGAATGATAGTTCAGTCATTCAAGAAAACCTTTTACAACCAGCAGAATAATGACCAGCGCCACTCTACTCTCAATCAAAGTGAAAGAGGTCTTGGTACTCCTCTGGGGATACTGGCCAAAGTTTCGGAAGAGGACTTTTTAGAAAAGAGGTCTTGGTACTCCTTCGGGGCGTAAGGCCAAAGTTTCGGAAGCGGACTTTCACTTATTTTCATACGCTCTTCTTTCAACAAGATAGGTCCCTTAGAATAACATCAACAGCATTTCACTGTTCGATATTACAACAACAGACAAAGTACTTCTGCAGTGTGATACTTTTCCACACTATTCCTCTGCCACTAGGGCTAAATAAACATCCCGGGATCTTAGGCAACTCCATACCCGTACTTCCATACTACATAAAACAAAAGACGCTAACTTTTCATATTAGTAACCAAAATCAATAATTCAACCATTAATTTGCCAAAATAATCAATGTAAACCATCAGGCTGCTACCAAAACTGATCCAGAGATCTGGGACTAATAATTTTCCACAAACTAGGCCCAATTTCATTACCCACAAGCCCCTTCACGCTGAGATTAGTGAATTTCCAAAACAATTACCGAAATTACCAAAATCCAATACGTGTCTTCATTTCTATCATACCAATTGTGGCGATGTGATCTTTATATAGTTGACAGGGTTCGGCAAACCAATACTTATTTCTAGAATATTCATAAACTAGAAAAACAACTCTAATAAAGACAGACACATTTGTATATTTATAATGTTTATCTAAAATAATGTGAAATAAATGCTCATCAATACCAAAATACAATACAAATCACAGATCATCACGGGAGCAAAAACATTAAAGAAATATGATCAATCAAGCATCTCAAAATGACAATGCATAAAGGAGTGGAAAGGCGAAGAGACAAAAAGTTCAGAGACAAAATACATTTGCAAATGATTATGCAAATTCAGTTTTCTGTCTATACTAACCCAATTTGAATAGGAAATCTACTCTCTGGCCATGAGAGCAGTAAGGCCCCTCAAGAAGAGTTTGAAGAGGCACAGACTAAGTCAGGAATCAGCAGACAGGAACAGCCAGCTCAAGATTAGGAGACAGCATAGATAGGCTCTCCTCACGCAGGTAAGAAAGCAAATCACCAACTAACCTAACCCCTCCCACCAGGAACCTCAATTATACCCTAAAACCCAAATGTCCAACCCACACTTGTGTCAGAACAGAGGGTTTCTCTACACATGATTGGTTAAGGAAGGGGGTGCACTGTCACACCACTCTCGTCATGTCCCTTAGCTCATCTTCTTTATTGTTCATTTATTCTGCATATCTACTTCCACCCCAGGAAATACAAATTCGAGCCCATTTGTTTACTTCATCCTAGTCATATAGCGAATTATGTAACATTTATCCTTTCGTGCCGCTCAAAGAGGAAGTTCTTTCACTCAAGGAAAATTTTGTTTTTTATCAGTTGTCTCTTGGCAGGCACACAGGACTGGCGAAGGACACTTGTCTTCCACTGCCATCATCTTGTTCAGTGTTATTTTGCAGAATTTCATTAATTCATTTTAACCCCGTGTTTTCCCGCACAACAGAAAACCATGCTTCTATGAAAAACAAACACAGGCATTATGAATCACTTATAATGTTCTTCATTACGCATCCACCCCATGTTGCATCTATCCATGCGCAACCCACATTAGTATTGTTTTTCTAGGAAATGTTAATAGTGTGCACTAAAAGCTGCATTAGTCTTTTATTTTTCGTCATGTCAAGAAGCATTTGCGGCCTACTTCAGTGCTTTAGTACACGCTTGCGCAGTAGTATTTTCCCACTTGTTAGGCTCTTTTCCACATTCGTTTTTCACCGCACACAGTTAGTAAATGTTACTGAGGGTTCAATTCGAGCAGGTTTTATTTAGCGAAAACCCTGCTCCATCACTAGCACAGTAGAGAAAGTATAGTGAAGCTTATAAGATTTGTAGCTTTTTCCATATATTTGCAAATTAATATTAGTATCTCTAAGAGATGGAAAAATAGGTAATTATAACTGTAACCGGGCTGTTTGAAGAGGCTTTCATTAGAGTGAATATACTAGCCACTAGCCTGAATTGCACAAATGCACCACCTGCACCACCTATGACTTAAGAACCTTATTTACTTTTCTGCATCCATTGATGCAGAGAAAAACTGCAGAATGATTTTATCTATTTACTGAAAAATGTGATATCAGCTGGCCCACCAATACAGAAACTGATACGCACCAACCAAACTTGTCATTCCCGTGTACAAATCAGAAGCATATTGTATTTCACTTCTTATATGCTTCAATTCAATATAATTGAATGACTGTCATAGTAATGTGGCAACTTCAGTTTCATATCGTCCATAGTGTGATTTCAACTCTGACCTATCGAGGAAGGCCTTTGACATGGCTCATAGTCACTAAGTGTAAGCCTCCATGCCACTACCAAAATCCACTCACTGTAACAAATGGCTGGTGTGTTGGGAAGGGGCAAACAGACGCAACCTTGGTCTCCACCTGCTCAATCATGTAAACTGTACTTGAGAAAAGACTCATGCACTCAATATTCCAATCTTCAAAGGCTCTGAGAGATTTTCAATGGGAAACGTTTAATGAGAACCATGGATATGTGACACCAATTAAATATTAATATTAATTATATTATTTGTTATGGCTTCCTTTGGAAGCATTTATCATGACTAATCAGATCAGAATCCAGTTATTCACTCTGGTGATGTCACAACAGTGGGCAACCACTGTTGTGACGTCACCCATTGAGTCGTGTCAGAATGATGGTTAGTGGTCTCACACGACTTCTCCTTCCTCTCCTGGGTCTTCACAGACCTGAGAAAGATGGGAGAACGCAGGTGCTGTGGTGTCTGTGCCAATCGCATTCTTCTCTGTTAGCAAGGGTCTCTGCAGACCACGACTGAGAGGTGAAATTAAGCCACTCCGACAAGCGGCTCCCACCGAGCTGAGATATTACCTTAGTGCTGGGAGGTGCTGGGATTGTGCAGAGGATGGTAGGGGTGGGTGGCAGGAGGCCAAGCTATGTTTTTTAAGTTTGGTTGGGGGGAAGGGATTTGCAGAGTATGGTAAGCATGTGGGAAGAAGCAAGGGATTTTTTGGGACCATTTGCTTGAATTGGAGGGTGGGGAGTATATGCAGAGGGTGGGGTGGGTTACATGTTCCATATGAATGAAATTCGTACTTGTAAAGCGCACTGCTACCCCAGCTGGGGTGTCCTGGCGCTATACGCATACCGCTGTGGAACCCTTCCTGGCTATTCCCTGTGAAATGTCCACTCCTGGGCACCCCCAAGGTGAAGCCAGGCATCCCAGCGCTGGTGGGGCCGTTGTGGAGATTAAGCAAGCTATTGCCCAGAGTTGCAGAGTGGGACCCATGATTAGAATAGGCACCGAGGCGAGAATTATCAGGTCCGAGGAAATTGAGCCCAAGACCCGCCGAGGTGGGAATTGAACCCTGGTTCCAGGCCAGATCTCTGCATCAGGGTCTGCCGCTCTAACCATATGTCTCCCACATTACTTCTCTGCCCTACATATATGCTGAAAGAATGGAAAGATGATTTGGGGGTGCTGGCATAAGCAACCTAAAATTATAGAAGGGTAAATTGTGAATTACAGGGATGTTTTTCACCTCAGGGTTATGAGTGGCATCATAGGCAACGCAAGCTTCTCTAGTCAATTTGATGTCACTTAGAACCCTGCAGTGAAAAACCCATAATTCACAGATACCCATCCGTAACTGTATATATAAATATATGATGCACGGATCCTGCTCCTGCTCTTTCCCTCCACAATCAACTCCACAGTGCGAAAGTGCAAACACAGAAAGACAGCACTGTAGTGTCCCTCGCCTAGGACATACGACAAGGACACGTGGCTAGGTAGGTAGAGCGCTTTATTCATGGCTCTTTGTATACCTCCTTTCTCTTGCCCACTCTACCCTAAAACTGACTCCCCTACATCTGACTCCTCCCTTTCTCTTTTCCTCCTCCCAGGTTCCCGTCCCCAGGTCCTAGTGTCCGTGGCTCTCCATCTGCCACGATACTACACCTCCCCTCTCCGTACACAATTTGAACTGACATCAAACAACAATGAAACAAGTCAATCAGAAGAAGAAGAGAGAGAAAATAAAAGAACATAGTTACAGTTCTGCAATTAGACGTGTAGGCCTCCGATGAGTACGCTGTGGCCGTCCGGCACCATCTTGAGCGGGTTTTCCACTTTCGGCCAAGAGAAATGGAGACACATATTCACTTCCTGTCCCCTGAATGTCCTCTTTTGGTGTGCTTTCTGGTACTTCTAGTGTTTCTCTTGTGACAGGCTTACATCTCTAAAAATGCGTGACATTTCTTGTTATCCTCTTCATCTGAAGCAGCTGTGATCATAGTTCCCTTTTGTTGCTTTACCAGCAGAGGATGAGCGTGATATCGACTGTCCGATTTCCTTTGTTGTTCTTGTCGGACAAACACCCAGTCCCCTTCTTTGATGGTTGATGGTTTGGCTCGCCGACGACTGTCCGCATACTCTTTCATCTTGGCTTTTCTCGCTCTGTCTATTGCTGCTAGCTCCTTGTGTTCTGGATCTTGCCTCCTACCACAGATGGATTCTTTCCAAGTCGGAATTCTCGTACGCACTGTGCGGCCCAGCATTAGTGTTGCTGGACATCTGTCTGTAGTGCTGTGAGGTGTGGTTCGATATGCTCTTAACACCTCGTTCAATGCTGTTTGAATGTCTCGCTTGGAGAGTTCCGCTTGCTGTATGGCCTTCTTCAGAGTAGCCATGAATCTTTCGACCATACCATTTGCCTGTGGCCACAGGGGAGTGATCTTCCGTTGTCGAAAGCTGAGATGGTTTGCAAACGCTGCGAATTCCTGTCCGTTAAACGGAGGGCCATTGTCCGTCTTGACTACTTTGGGAATTCCCCAGGCTGCAAAGATCTCATCCAGCACTGGTATGGTGGCAGCTGCTCTAGTTGATGATATGAGTTGAGCAATGTGGAAGCGAGAGTACTCATCCATTATAACGATAATATATTTGCCAGATTGTATGGGACCAAAGAAGTCTACTGCAACATGTTGCCACACATCCTCCGGTAGTTCCGACATTTGTAGAGTTGCGGGCGGTTCCTCTCTACTGACTACCTGACACTGAGAGCAGTCTTTCAAGGTGAGTTCGACCATCTGATCAAGAGAAAGGAACCAGACCCGTTCCCTCAGTGCACGCTTTGTGGCTACAATGCCTCGGTGTCCTTTGTGTGCTAAATTGACAATGCCTTGACGCAGTAGTTTTGGAATGACAATACCTTTGTCTCTTAACAAGAGGCCATCTTTGGTGATAGATAGTTCCTCTTTTACATGTCGGAAAGAAGCTAGCTCATGACCATCAGCTTGAGTCTTGTGCCCGGGTTCTTCGAGATGTCTCCAACTATTTGTCTGAATGCGATGTTTCACATCCTGTAACGTGGCATCACTGACTGTGGCTTCAATGATGGCTTCTAGAGAGACTGCAGGTGGTGTTGCTTGAGCTACAACAAAGTGTATGTATTCCTCCGCCAGCGACGGATTCGAGCTTGATGAATTCTTGGGATGTCGTGACATGTAATCTGCCGGATTGGCTGCTTTGCCGGGTTTGTGGATGATAGTATAGGTATACTCTTGAAGACGAATTCCCCAACGTTCAATTCTTGGTGGCATTTTAGCTCAGGGATTTCCAAATATGGTTATTAGGGCTTGGTGATCTGTGATGAGTGTGAAGTGTTTGCCATAGATGAAGATGTGAAAGTGCTCACAGTCCCAGACTACTACAAGGCTTTCTTTCACCGACTGGGAGTAAGCTCGTTCGGTGTCCGTCAGGCTGTGGCTGGCATATGCCACTATGTGGCGTTGGTCACTTTCTTTGTCATACTGAGCCAGTATGGCTCCCAGTCCCACCGGACTGGCATCCACCGTGATCTCTGTCTTCCAACGAGGGTTAAAGTATGCCAAGTTTTTTGCTGATTCAACGGCTGCTTTAATTGCGTGTAATGCTTGATCACAGCTGGTGGTCCATTGAAATGGGTGGCCTTGTTTGGTCCGTTTCCGTAGGGGATAGCTGATGGTGGCGTAGTCCTTGATATACCGTGCACAGTAGCTGGCCATTCCTAGGAATGACCGCACATCTCCAGCGTCTCGAGGACGAGGGGCGTCGTTCAGCGCTGCAATTTTTTCAGGATCTGGTCTCATTCCTGCGCCCGAGAAGATGTGGCCATAGAATTTCAAGGTGGATTTGTGAAATTCACATTTGTCTTTGTTAAGAGTTAGATTGGCTTCCAGTACTGCATGACATGCTCGATCCAGTGCTTTATTGTGCTCCTGTACAGTTGCTCTGAACATGAGGATGTCGTCACTATAATTAAGAGTGTTGGGAATGTGATGTATCACTCTTCTAATTGCTTCCCGAAAGATCTCAGCTACCGAAGAGACTCCAAAACGGAGTCGTTTGTACCTGAATAGACCTTGATGGGTCGAAAATGTGGTAATGTATCGTGACCTTTCGTGTAATTCAAGCTGGTGATAGCCCTTGTTGAGGTCTAGTTTAGAAAATATCTGTGCCCCATTCAAAGTCGCGATCATATCACTGATATGAGGTCCAGGGTGTCTTTCCCTTTCAATGGCAGTATTGGGCGCTCTCATGTCAACACAGGGTGGACTTTCCCTTCTGATCCTTTCTTTGGTACGATTACTACTGGAGATACCCAGGGAGTGGGACCAGAGGTTCGTTCAATGATGTCTGCCCGCAGAAGATCCTGCAGCTCTTCTTCCACTGACTGTTGAAGATGAAATGGTATTCTCCTGTGGTGCTGAGCTACAGGCGTCACCCGTTCATTGATATGCAGACGAACCTGAAAATTGGTCATTTTTCCAAGTCCTGTAAACAATTTCGGGAACTTGTGAACAATGTCAGGTTCATCATCCACTCGGTATAATATCTCCACCAGTTGAAGTCGTTCCGCTGTAGGCAAACTGAGAAGACAGTCAGCTTCAGGTCCTTCAATTACGTGAATACGGGCTGGAATGGTTCTATCCTTGTAAGTGAGAGAGGTCTGAAATTGTCCCAGGCATGGAAGGGGTTCCTTCGACAGCCATGTGTATACATGCACCGCAGCTTTGTGCAGGAGCGGTCGTGGATCCATTTTGTTGTATTCAGCAACTGAGATATAATTGAGAGATACCCCACTCTCCAGTACAAACTTGGCTAGGTGCTCACCCATTTGGAGGTGCAGACTTGGATATTTCTTGAGCCTGTCCGGATCCGCGACCATGCAGACATATTCCTCACTGTCTTGCGATATCAGCGTGAGGGACCTTGATTCCCGAGATTCTGATCGTTGCGATCTACGGGAGACATGAGAATAGAGACTGAAGCGTGACGAGCTGGAGGACGTATCTCTGCGATCTCGTACTGCTTTGCCGTGGTGACAAGAGCTGTATTGTTTGGAGTTCCTGTGAGTGTCTCTGCGAGTTGTTCTGCATACCATTTCAAAATGGTTTTCTTTGCCACATTGCCGACACTTCTGGCCTAATGCTGGGCAAGTCTCTGTGTGAGGGAAGTATTGACCGCAGCGATAACATTTGAGCTGCCGCTCCCATCCCTTGTCAGTCCGGTCCGGGCTGCGACGACGACTTGGCCTGTGAGAATATTCCTTGGGCTTGGACGGTCTTCGACCTGCAGAGGAGGGACGCTCTGTGCGACGAGATTGAATTCGGAGGGCTTGTTCCCATTTTTCCCCTTTTCCAGCTTCCATTCGTTTTGCATGTTCCTCCGCCTGGTCATTGACTCTCGTAATTTCCTCAATTTCATCCAAGGAATAACTCTTCTTTAGAAGGCGTCTGCGTAGGGACTCAGATTGACACCCTTCGATTATGCGGAGGCGGAGAGCATCTTCAGTCGTGAAGGAGTCAAACGCGCAATAGCGTGCTAGCCGTTTAAGGCGCAATATGAATTCTCCCATCGATTCATCCTTTGCTTGGGAGGCTAGATTGAAAGTATACCATTCATAGTCAATGTTTTGTTTGTGAAGAAATTTTCTGTTGAGCGCTTCACGCACATCCAGATATGACGATGCAACATCAGCAGGCAACTCCTTGATTATTTGACAAACTTCTTTCCCCACGAGATTGCGCAGTGCAATGAGTTGTTGACCAGGATCCTACACTTGCGATCCTTTCATGAAGTCCTCAAAGTATTCCAGCCATTCCTGCCAGTGAAGACCCATACCTCCGCCAGGTACGAGAGGCAACGGTTCCGGGGGGCGCAGAAAAGGAACTCCCAGCATGGCAAGCGTGGGGCCTGCCACCTGTGCAAGGAGGTGGGTGATTGCGCCATGGCTCCCCTGTCCTGTGGTGCGGAGCGTTGGCCGGCAGGTGGCGAGAGAGACATGGTTGGGTACGGCCACACGGATGAGTGATGGACGTAGAAGTGAAAAGAAGAAAATTACCCCCAGGGATACAAGTTCGTGTCAGTGGGCAATGCAATCAACTGGAGAAAGCGAAACACGGTGATGCAGGAAAAGGAGGTGAGCATCCGAGCAACAGATACTGCAACAGCGCAAGCTGTAATAGCGTCCTCAAGTGAAAAGGCAATAATGCATAACAGGTCCCAAGACAGTGGTATCACTGTCTGACTCCAAAATGGCCGCTCACAGAGTCCAGCAGCTGATTGGTGAGCCTGCCTGACTTTAAGATGGCCGCTGGGTGGGGCTGACCATGCCAGAATCAGGTCCAGAGCAGGGCATGCAATCGGGAGGCAGAGATGCACCAGCCAGAGGGAAGTGAAGGCTTGCGAGGAGGCCAGACCAGAACCCAGCTGGCAGACAGCAGGCAGGCGGGACGAATACGCGCTCAGGGTAGGCTCCTGACAGCACGGTAATGCAGAGGCACGCACCAGCCAGCAACGTGCGACCGGGGTAGGCTCCCGATGTTGCACTTACACGTATCAGCAGGGTGAAGCAGTCACAGTAAGGCGTGCCCGGGGTGGGCTCCCGAGGTTGCGTCCGGAGCCAGGTGCTGCTACGGGAAGGCGTGCCTGGGGTGGGCTCCCGAGTCCGCGTCAGGAAGTAAGCAGCAGACTTAGAAGGCGCACCCGGTGTGGGCTCCCGAGGCCGCGTCAGGAGGTAGCAGCAGACGTAGAAGGTGCGCCCGGGGTGGGCTCCGGAGGCCGCGTCAGGCAAGCCACAGAACATGCGGGGAGATATCCGTCTACACTCCCCTGTGACGTAGGGTGTGATCAGCAGGCGGGGTCCACCTTCCTCGCCAGTTGTAGTGTCCCTCGCCTAGGACATATGACAATGACACGTGGCTGGATGAAAAACAGCTGCCTATAACTAAACACCAACAAGACGGAAGTACTCATCATGGGCCCAAACCCCGACACCTGGTGGCCCCACACCCTCGGAAGCCCGCCCACACCCAAGGACCACGCACGCAACCTGGGAATCATCCTGGACTCAGAGCTCAAAATGGACCGCCAGATCAACTCCATCTCGTCCTCCTGCTTCTACACCCTCTGCCTCCTACATAAGACCTTCAAATGGATCCCCCTCGAACACAGAAAGACCGTCATTCACGCCCTGGTCACCAGCAGACTCGGCAACGCACTCTATGCCGGAATAAACAAAAACCTCACCCGCAAGCTACAGAACATCCAAAACGCTGCCGCAAGACTGGTCCTCAACCTGCCAAGACAGTGCCACATCTCCCAGCACCTGCGCACACTCCACTGGCTCCCCATCGAAGCTAGAGTCACCTTCAAGATGCTCACCCACGCTCACAAGGCCCTCCACGACACCGGACCAGCATACCTGAACAGCCGACTCAAATTCCACGCACCCCAAAGGACCCTACGATCAGCCCAGCTCTCCTATGCCGTGGTCCCCTGCACCAGAAAGACCAGATCGGGAGGCCGCTCCTTCTCCTTCCTCGCGGCCAGAGCCTGGAACGACCTTTCGCTCAACCTCAGATAGACAACATCGCCCCCCATCTTCGCAAGAAACCTCAAAACCTGGCTCTTAGACAGACCCCCTCCTTGATGGACTGGAAACTGCGAACCCCCCCCCCCAGCGCCTTGAGACCCCTACGGGTGAGTAGTTGCACTTAACAAACACCAGATTGATTGATTGATTGAGGTAGGTTGAGCTCTTTATTCACGGCTCTTTGTATACCTCCTTTCTCTTGACCACTCTACCCTAAAACTGACTCCCCTACATTGGACTCCTCCCTTTCTGTTTTCCTCCTCCCAGGTTCCTGTCCCCAGGTCCTAGCGTTCGTGGCTCTCCATCTGCCACAATACTACAAGCACCAGACAGCAAGGGAATAATCCGAGGTTCGCGACTTTTTCTTTTATTTATTTTTCTTCATTGCAAACAGCAAAGTGCTCGTGCATATGGGAAAGAAACTATTTGTAGATATTTTCTTATTGAGTCTCTCAATAAGAGATTACCGATAGTCTCTCAATAGGGGATTATCAAGGTCTGCCTTAAGGGCGCATCAGTAAAAAAAATATATATATATATATATATTCACTGAAAAAACCAGAGGTTTTAGGGACAGTTATAGTTAGTTGGACATTGCACTCGTACAAAACCCGTGAAATTCCCCCGTTATAGTTAGTTCAGCTAACTATAACTCGCGCCCCCGCAATGCACTGCTGATGACGTCACATATTACATCACTCATGACATGGTCAGTGACATCACTGATGACATCACTGATGACATCTCAAATGACATCACTGATGACATCATCCAGTGACTGTGTGTTTCTGTAAAGTTTAAATATGTTTAATATATATAGGGAAAGGCGTATTGAAGAATGAGTGGGTGTATAAGTGTCTGAATGGATGATTTAGTACGTGCGTGACTGACTCTACAAGTGAGTGATTAAACGTATCTTACTGAATGCATGGGTTAGTGACTAAACTGTGTGAATGTCTGTATCCGTCTGTTGGTGTGTAAGTGGATGCATGGATTTGCGAATAGCTACATGAGTGTCTATATGGGTTATTTATTGGTTCTATGAGTATCTGTATGGGTGCCTGAGTGTTTGTGTGGATGGGGTGTGTGCGACTGTGCATAGATGTGTGAGTGGGTGATTCACTGGGTGGATGGTTTCAAGAGTGCATCTGTGATAGACTGTATGGGTGGGTAAGTGTGTGTAAGAGTGTGTTAGTGAGTGAATGTATGTCCCAGTGGTACATGTGTGAGTAACTAAATATGTGAAAGGCAGTATATATGTGTATTGGAGTATATAAATAGCTATAAGCGAGAGTGAGTGATTGTGATAGTGGCTGTATGGATGAGTGTGTGCTTGTATCAGTGATTGTATAAGAGCGTAACAATGTGCTAGTATTTGTATGATTAAGTGAGCTGGTGTGTGTATAACTGTATAGGTGAGTAAATGGCAGTGTGTTTAATTATTTGCATGACTGACTAGGTGTGTGAGTACCTCTATGGATGAGTGGCGGTGTTTGAGTGTCTATATAGGAGTAAGAGTGCATATGATAGTCCTGTACTGAGTGACCATAAGTATGAGTGACTGTACGGGTGAGTGAGTGGATGTGTGTGTGTAGACCTAAGAATCAGTGAGTGGGTATGTAGTTATTGGTGTTGGAGTGTCTATGGTTTTGCGAATGGCACTCTGTAATTTAGATTGGGTGTATCAAAGGTTATATTAGGGTGTGAGGAGCTGCATCAGATTATCACGTGGATGATGTCATCAGTGATGTCATTTGAGATGTCATCAGTGATGTCATCAGTGATGTCACTGACCATGTCATGAGTGATGTAATATGTGACGTCATCAGCAGTGCATTGCGGGGCGCGAGTTATAGTTAGCTGAACTAACTATAACGGGGGAATTTCACGGGTTTTGTACGAGTGCAATGTCCAACTAACTATAACTGTCCCTAAAACCTCTGGTTTTTCAGTGAATTTCAAAGGTTTTTTAAATGCTAATTTCTAACTATAACGTGTCTGAAACCTATGGTTTTTTAAGTGAATTTCAAAGGTTTTTAAAATGCTAATTTGTAACTATAACGTGCCTGAAACCTACGGTTTTTTCAGTGAATTTCAAAGGTTTTTTAAATGACAATTTTTAAATGTATTAATTTTTATATTAATTTTTTTCATACTGATTTACTACATTTTTAGAAACAATTTCTTTTACATATTTTATTTTTTAAATTACATTGTAATTACATTATACATTACATTACAAAAAATACTTTCTCAGAATGAATTACTTTAGTTTAAATACTTTGCACATAGGCAATAGACTTTTAAGTACAGTAGTTACAGTTGTTGCAATGGGCAACACATTTTCAAACACAATGCAACATTCAGCTCAATGTGAATTTCTAGTTAAATGCAATTAGTTACTTTATGGATTACTTTTCTAACCACAGGACTGGATCCTAGATTCAGTCCTGGTACATCTCCTGTAAACAGTTGAGTAAAAGCGTTTTGGTTACAGTCGTGATTTTTAAGGAATATTATTGTATTTTAAAAGTTGACACTTAGAAACTTTTTCTCATAGAATCACCAATGTTATCCTATGGAAGGAAATTCACTTAGCAGGTAAAAACTGTTATCGTTACTTTTTCTTACTCAGTGTTGGATCCTGGATCCAGCACTGGTGCATCTCCTGTAAACAGTTGAAAGAATGCGTTTAAGTCATACAGGCGATTTTTAAGGAATATTTGTAGTTTGTGAAAATCGACACTTTGAAACTTTTCTGCTGAAAACCAGACAATGGATTCCTATGGAAAAAAATATAAGTTACTGGTAAGTACGGTTAAAATTACTTTTCAGGACCAGTACTGGGCTGAAAGATACAGCACTGAGGTCTCTCCTTATAACAGGTGAGTAAATCGGAATTCGTATTTCGGCTGATTTTAGAGGAATATTTGTATGTTTCAAAAATCAACACTTAGAAGAATTTCCAAGTGAAACCAGTCAATGTTAGCCTATGAAGGAAATTCAAGTTACCGGTAAGTACGGTTAAAATTACTTTTCAGGACCAGTACTGGGCTGAAAGATGCAGCACTGAGGTCTCTCCTGATAACAGGTGAGTAAATCGGAATTCGTATTTCGGCTGATTTTAGAGGAATATTTTAAAGTTCCAAAACTCCACACTTAGAAGAATTTCCAAGTGAAACCAGTCAATGTTAGCCTATGAAGGAAATTCAAGTTACCGGTAAGTACGGTTAAAATTACTTTTGAGGATCAGTACTGGGCTGAAAGATGCAGCACTGAGGTCTCTCCTGATAACAGGTGAGTAAATCGGAATTCGGATTTCGGCTGATTTTAGAGGAATATTTGCACAATGGTGAAGGGAGGGGCGGGGCCTGAGGTGACATCTGTGCAAACGCGCCCCGTGGTGCGTTTTAATTTGGGGGATTAAGTCCCCTTGAATCATGAGGGTCCCTACGGGCCAACTAGCCCACCAGGAACCTCCAGTATGCGCCAGGGGCTGCGTTGCAGAGACATGTACAGAGGCCACACCCCTTTTACACCTCTCTGCAACGCAGCTCTGTGGCGCTTTCTGGACGTACCTGTTGGGCTAGTTGGCCCCCAGGGACCCTCAGGATTGAAGAGGATTTAATTCCCCATCTTAAAACGCGCCACGGGGCCTGTTTGCACACATGTCACCTGAAGCCCCGCCCCTCCCTTCACCACTGTGCAAACACGCCCGTGGCGCGTTTTAAGTCGGGGGATTAACTCCCTTGAATCCTGAGGGTCCCTAAGGTGCAACTAGCCCACCATGTACCTCCAAAAGCGCCATAGAGCTGCGTTGCAGAGAGGTGTAAAAGGGGCGTGGCCTCTGTACACCTCTCTGCAAGGCAGCTCCCTGACGCATACTGGAGGTTCCTGGTGGGCTAGTTGGCCCCCAGGGACCCCCAGTATTCAAGGGGTCGTTCCCTCTCTGCAAACGCGCCAGGGGCGCGTTTGCAGAGTGGTGAAGGAAGGGGCGGGGCCTGCGGGCCCGATCGTTTTTTTTTTTTTTTTTTGGGGAGGGGGCCGCGTGGCCCCCTCCCGGGCCACTACTTGCCCCGGGGACCCCATCCCCCGGGGCTGGCCCTCTCGTTGGGGACTGTGGGGGGTCCCCAATCCCCCACAGTCCCGCCGGCTCCCCGTGTCCTACGGGAGCCGGCATTGCTTTACACATGGGGAGCAGCTAACATGCTGCTCCCCATGTGGAAAGCAGTCGGCTTTGGATATTGGAAGAGAGAGCAGGTTTCCTGCTCTCTCTTCCAATATCCAAAGCAGTTTGCAATGACAGGACGGGAGCCGCGACAGTGTCCCGGGGGTAGGCACCCCGGGACACTGCAGGAGTCGGCCCTGGGGGTGGTGGTCCCCAGGGCCATCAAGGGCTCCAGGAGGGGGCCGCGCGGCCCCCTCCCATTCAGTGCACAGCCCCGGGGAGGTGGTGGTCCCCGGGTTCTGGGGTCCAAAACGGACCCCCATTGTAATTTTTCTTAGTGCCCCGGGGAGGTGGTGGTCCCGGGCGTGTGGGGGCTGGAGCCCCCACACAGGTTTTTAATAAAAAAAAGAAGCCCCGGGAGATGGTGGTCCCCGGGCTGCGGGAGGGCTCAGAGCCCTCCCGCACCATTCTACATTAAAGCCCCGGGGGTGGTGGTCCCCGGGGCTCGGGGGCCCTTAGAGGCCCCCACACATAAAATTAACCCCCCAGCATGCCCCCGGGACTTGGCCCACCCGGGGGCCAGTTAGCTATCGAAGCGCGGGAGACCGCGCTTCGATTTTTTTTTTTTCGGCAGGGTTCGCGCTCCCTGAGCGCATCCTGCCGATTTTTAAAAAAAAAAAAAATCTTTTGCCCAGGGGTCCTTGTGGGACCCCCTGAGCAGACCTAGGGGGTCAGGGTGTTTCTACCCTGCCCCCTTTGTGCGCTTTGCGCACTTGTTTCTGTCCCTCGGTTCTACCGAGGGACAAAATGGCTGCCAACACTTCCTGATTTGGAGTGTTGACAGCCAATTAACATAAAGCTCGTGCTCGGGAGGATCTGCGGCCCTAGATATCACTATCTTTTTACTTTTCATTTTCTCAGCAACTACTGAACGGATTTACACCATTTAACAAAAAGGGTTCTTTCTGAACCAAGAACTACCTCTTTGCCAAATTTGGTGTAATTCCGTTCAGCAGTTCGGGCTGTAGCCGTGTCTAAAGTTTCCTATGGAAAATTGCATGGGGAAAACGCGTTTTGGGACCCCCCTTTTTCTCGGCCCCCGCTTGACGAATCCCCCGAGACTTTCAGGGTAGGAGCGGACCGGAGCGCCCCACAAAGTTTGAAAATTTTGCGAAGATACGTCAACCGGCAAGAGAGTTATTTCAAATAGAATGTCGCGGATTTCCTATGGATAATAGGTTGTAACTATAACTATCTACTGGCGACCGCCAGTAGATAATATATATATATATATATATATATATATATATATATATATATATATATATATATATATATATTACATATATATATATATCCGCAAATCCTTTACGCCCTCTTCGCGGCGAAAGTCACGGCACCACAGCAGGTAGTCCTTTTCAAATAACTTTATTGATCACACCATGTGCAAAGTGAGCAAGAGTAGGACGGTCTACGCGTTTCGGCTACCACTAGCCTTCTACTGGACCATATATCTACTGGACTGGATATATATATATATATATATATATATATATTCTTCTTCTTTTTTTTTTTTTACTTTGAAGCTGTTTGAAGAACCTTCACGAAACTTTCTAAAAAAAAAAGGGTTGATCCACCCCAGATCCTTCCTTGAAAGTTTTGGGGGGATCTGTCAGCAGTGGACGAGAAAAAGGGAGTGTCAAAACATGTTTTTCCTATTCAATTTCAAAATGAAAATTGACAGGAAAAACTGGTGAATGGAATTACATCAAATTTAAATCCATTCAGTAGTTTTTGAGAAATTTAGGTTCAAAATGTATGTATCTATAGAGACGCGGTAGTACAGCAGCTTCTGGAGATCAAAAGATTAGATTTCATTGACTGCCTCACATCAACAAAGATGCTTGGCATCCATTTTAGGACTTGGGGACTCTGTCCCCTGCCCTGAAAAACAGAACTGAAAAATGAAAAATGATTTGTGGGGGCAGGGTAGGGATACCTTGATCGCCTTGGCCTGGTTGGGAGGGGCCCCTGAGGGCTAACACTGTAATTTCTTAAAACTGTTTACCGCTCATCTGCCCTTTCTAGATAAAAGCAACCTGGGGTGGGCCAGGGCCGGGGGGTGTTGACACATCATTTATTTTTTGGGAGGGGGGACTGCGGTCCTACTCCCCAGCCTTTTGAAGGCCACTGGGACCAGATCCACCAGGTCAAAGTCATTGTTATGGGGGGAGGGAGTGATGCCTCACCTCCTGAGCCACAGAAAGCCCCGGGGACTCCATCCCATAGAGCAGATATAATGTTTTAGGGAAGAGGCACAGGCTCACCCTCCCTGAGCCATACAATAGCCCCAGGGACCCCATCCACTGGTGTCTGATGAGGAAAATTGTTCCGGGAACCCAAAACCCCAGGACATCATCCCTGTACCCTGCCCAGGAGATTGCAGGCAAGGAATATAAATCGAATTCCCTGCCTGCACTCTCCCAGGCAGGGAACATAGCTTTGCTTTTGCCTGGCAGGAGCAGAAACTAAAGCTGTTCCTGCTGGGCTGGAGCAACAGAATACAGCAGGGATGGGTGCTGCCAGGGGAGCTGGTGGAGACACGGGGACTATGGGCATTCCACCACGGCCCCCAAAAATGAAATATGTTGTAAAACAAATATCAAAATAAAAAGACATAGCCACCATTAGAATAGGTTCCCCGCACAACCGTTTTTAGAAAAAATAAATGTAGGCTGTGGGTGCCCTGGGTGAGTCCAAGACACCAAAGTATATAAAAAAAAGCAAAATGGCCTCACCACTTCATTATTGAAGTAGCAAGACTGCTAATGAAATATTAAAATAATGCCCTAGAGCACCCTGTCCATAATTTTGTCCATGAACTGAAACACTGTTAGTGATCCAATTCTTCTTTATTCCAGTTGAGTCACTCTAGCCATTCAGTCGCTCCAATGTAGCCAACATGTGTGTTGTCAACAGACTTCATCAGGGCTCACCAGTTCCAAAGAAAAACATCAAATTATCTGACTGTCTATTATAGTCCAAAGAACGTCACATTCAAATGCCAAGTTCCCAGTTCGTACTATCAAGTACCAAAGAATAAAGAGTGGGATCCAATCCAGCACCACTGCAAAACAACCAACTTCAACTGTCCAGATTACGGAGGTCTGTCATTTAATGGTAGCCGTGTGTATGTGGTGTGCAACCTCCCTCGTCAGTTAAACTCTAGCTGGGAAAGCTAGAATAGTCAAAGCGTTTGGTCAACAATGGTTGGACCAGTTTACTTCATCGACCAATGCTCTTCTGCAGAATTACTGCATGGAGTTCAGGGACTCTCTGTCATGTGCAGTGAGTACTCCGTCCTTCAGTTGGCCAAAGGGGCTACTATATGCATTTCCTCCCATTCCCATTCTCTCCAGGGTGATTCAGAAGATTCAGGAGGAGAGAGTGAGGGTAATGATAGAGGCCCTCTTCTGGCCAAGAAGTGCTTTATTTCTGATTCTGGAACAACTGGTGGCACAGGAGGTGCTGCATTTTTCATTGCTCCCAGCACTGATCACCTTTCCTCACCTCAGAACAATCTTTGAGTTTAAAAGATGTCGGCCTAGAAACTTAACAGAGGGGCTTTCAGGCCAGGCCCCAGGGAGGTGGCCCTTCCCATACAGGTATCCAGAAAACCCTCTACACTTTGAGCCTATGCCAAGTATTGGGGTGATTTTAAGAGGTGGGGCACAGCAAATTGCTTATCAGCTTCTTCTTGTGACCCTTTCAAGGTTTTACAATTTTTGGATGAGAATTTTGAAAAAGGTTTATCGCCATCATTATCTGCTCAGTGGGCAGCCATCAAAGGTTTTGGTAGACGATTTTGGATTTCTCGAAGGTAGCCCCTTTAGTTAGGAGGCTATTGAAGAATTTCAGATTTTTAAAAAAATTTCAAACCCCTACATTTCCTCCGTGGTACTGATGGAGCAAGAACTCAGAATGAGACTTGCTCGTAAGCAATCCTCTCACAGTATTAATTAATTAAACTTTGTAATGTCTTTACTAATAAATGCATACACGAACATAGTATCCAAGTGAAGCTTGCCTATGTGTTTAACTAATAAGTAATGCTTGTCTAATCCAAAATGGCCGCTAAAGCGCGGGAATTTCATTGCGCATGTGTCAACCATATCACGTGGTATGACGTCTTTCTTTGCTTGGAGGGAAAACTTTGCTTCTGCGCAGTGTGTGTTAAAATGGTTGCTTAATGTTCTCACGTGCTAAAGCTTGCGCATTTTACTGCAATTAACACTGTGTTATTTTAACGCTATTAATGCGGGATAGATTTATAATTAAATGGGAATAGAGTAGAAATAGGGGGTATACAGTGAAGACATTTATTTGTGATTTTAATGTTTTCTTCTTTGACTTTTATTAGTTCGTAAAACGGGGCCTGGGTTAACGGAAGGGCAGCTTGAAGCCAATGAGAAGTGCGCATGCGCCCTGAAAAACAAGGCACAGCGATGAAGTCAACTTGGACGTCATCCAAGGCCGTGACCTGGTGGCCAACTCCACTACATCCGCGATGTTCTTGCAAAATGCAACATTTTGTATACGATGTGTATCAAACTTTGTCGTGAGATGGGTGGGAAATAAAGCAAATGTATTAATTGTGAGGGGTGGTATTTAATAACAATGGGCTTAAAGAAATTGAACTAAATTGACATGGTGTGAGGATCAACCCCTGTCCCTGTCCAATCAGAACTAGTGGGCCCATCATTTTGAAACATTAATGGGAGGTACCTGGGTATAGAAGGGTATAATAGATATAGAATTAGCTAATTAGCTAGCGTTGAGGCTGTCAGCTTGGAGGACCACAGAACGAGCTGATCGATTGCAGACTGAACCGCTGTCCAGAGAGATCCTGAGGTGGGGGCGGCGGATTCCATTAGAAAGAAGACACGGAAGAACTCGAGGAGGAACAAAGTGTCAGAGAGGGGAACGACGCAGGCGTCGTTGGTAGAGAGGTCACCTGTCCCGTCTTGAACCTGGTCCAGAGGTCTTGGTCTTCATCCTTCCTGTGACCAATCTTTCCAACTCCTTGGCCTAGGGGTTTGGTTCTCACATCTTTAGGTAAATATAAATGCAACCTTTAGCTGTGCTGCTGTCTCTATCTTCTTCTTTCTGAGGGACTGTCATTGATCGATAATTGATTATTAGTATGCTTCATCCTTGATATACGATTAAGTATTATGTGGTTTGTAATTTACTCTGCAAAATCTTTAGATAAACATTTTAAAACTTCCTGACTCAGTGATTATTTCAGGTCTATGAATTGTATTGAATGTCACTCATTTTAAACTTCCCAATTATCAAAGGGTCCATTGGTAAGTCATTACTCTTCAATCAGAAAAGTAATTGGTAGCAGGGATATTGATAAAGAGTACAACTGACCCACCAGAGGAAATTGCTAGCGTAGTATGAATGAATGGGCCCAGGTGAGTATTCGGTGTATGAATGCTTGTTGCTAGTAACCCGCTGGATCAGTACTTACCTACAATACTTAAGGGTCTCCAACGCCCTCTATTTGAGCCCCTAGAGTGAGCATCATTACAGTGGTAAACAGTTAAGTTTGTTCTATGTTTGACAGTGACATCAGCAAGAAGGCTAGGATGACTTGGAGCCCTACAATAATCAACAAACGGTAGTGGTGGTTTTAATGGTAGCACATCACTCTTAGTGTATAATGGAGATTGGTATACAGTAATGGTGCCCCTCGAGGTTAAGAACATACACCCCACTACCTCAGGTGTCAACCCACTGTGGCTCAACTGAACCCAGTGTACATGTCATAAATAGAAATAAACCTCGGCACTCCGATCTATTCAGTAATTCATTCATTGAAAGTTATCCAGTTATACGATACTCAATTTAAACAAAGAGCAATGAATAGTTTGCTGTTCAATTTGATATCTATAGAATACACAAATTTGGCAATATTTTCAATGCATTTAGTTCAAAAGCAAATCTTGCAAAGACATGGTATTACAGAGATGGAGAGCGTAATACAGTAAAACTCATGTAGAGCGGTGGATCGGCAGCCGACACGTGTTCCGTTACAAAGTAACTTTTTCAAGGCTTAAAACAATCAATAGAGTTCGCTCAAATTTCATAGACACCCAGGGTCTTCTTGTTAAAAAGTTTTGTTTTATGTTGTCTAGAATCCCCGGGGAAAATTGAATAGCGGATGGTAAGTGGAAGCCATACTGCAGTGAGGTTATCTGTCAGGCAGAAATAGTACTGAAAAGTTAAGCAGGGCTATCAGTACTTGTTAGGGACTCTATGCGTGTGAGTAATAGCAAAGGAATACGCTGGTAAAATTTGGTGTTATATCACCTAGAAAGGGTAACATTGAAGAAGTAGCAGGTATTTCTGAGGCTTACGTGAAGAGTAAACGGAAGGATTTTACTCGTAGTGTATGTTTAGTAAACGGAAAGGTTTTACTAAGTGTGAGAGAAACTATCCTTTTCAATTTAGCGAAACTGGCACGATAGTGAATGTTTTATGTTGTTACTGAATTTTTAATAAGAAGCGTAGAGAAAATAAAGTTTTTGCGTACGATTTTGTAAAGGGAGGGTCAGCTGCCGGAGAGGAAGCTGACGTCACAAACGCCGCTCTAGGATTGGTTGAAACAGCAGGCGTGGAACGACTCTTGTAAAGGAGGGGTCAGTAGTCAGGAGCACTACTGACGTCACAGGTGTCGCGCTGGTATTGGTTGAAACAGCGAGGGACAGAGAAGCGTAGATTGTAAAGGAGGGGTCGTCAGACAGACGTCACTGAAAAGTAGCGCTAGGATTGGTTCAGAGACAAATGTTAGCTGGAATTTAATTGGTTGTCAGCATAAAAGTCGAAATCTTAGTGGATAGTGGAGAATATATGTGGAAACGTGATCCGACTTTAACAGGAACACGTCCAGACAGGAGATTCCTAGGTTTTGCAGAATATAATTCGATACATAGATATTTACCCAAAATGTATGGAGAAAAGAGAAAAATGTCATTTCTACAAAAGGTTAAGAATTATTTTAAGAAGGATAAACCCATCAAAACTAGAGAAGGAATTATCATTCCACCAGCAAAAACGCCTGCTTCATTCATGATGATGGAGAGAGGTTATCATACTTGCGTATGGTTAGAAAATTGGATAAAATATACCAAAAATGATGGAATCTTGGCTTTTTCCGAAAATGGTACTTTTAATGGGAGAATTCTTCAGAATTTAAGAATGAGAATGAATGATTTAGAACCCAGACCAAGACTAACACAGTACAAAGCCTCAGAAGAATGGGAAACAGAAGCATTTGAACGTGATAGACCTAGAAGCAATAGGGGTTATAGGGGATTTTTCCCTAGACACCCAATTGAGACACGAGAAAGTCAGATGAAACAATGGAGAAGAGCGATGCTTACCGAAGGTTTGTATCCAGTATTCATGACAGATGAACCGTTAGGGAGCAAATGCACAGAAAAGACAAAACACTTGACAGGGTTTGGAGATTCTGAAGATGAATTTATGGAAGAAATATTAAAGAACCCGCCACCATATCAGGAAGGGACAAGTGGATGTACCCCAAGTGCACCAATATTAAGAACACCATTGGTACCGCAAGTATTACATAATCCACCAGTTAATAGGGTACTTCAGGATAAAGAAAAAGGGGCTTTAGACAGAAACAGAGCAGAATTGATACAAAAAATAACACAGCTGAATGTACATCCTGATTCCCTGACCATACCTGTAACAATTGGTCCAGTGGTTCCCTTATATGGTGACAAAGTAAATTATCTGAAACCTCTAGTCATGCCTACACCTGTAGAGATTCCCAAACCTGAAACTGTAATAATTGATGACCATATCAGTGATTGTGAATCTATGATATCCTTAATGGATTTACCTATTCGAGGATCTGTAAATAGTACTCCTAGAAGAATAACACCTGGTTGCTCCAAAGATGTAAATATAGTAACATCATCTGGAACTAAGAGTGCCACAGTAGTAACGCCAGAAGACTTAGAAAGGTGGGCACAATGATCAGACAGACTGAGTTCACCCCGAAAGATCATGGACATCTACAAATTAAAAGTCGAGTTAGAAGAAATGATAGCGGGAAATGTAGGAGTAGATCCTCTAAATACTTACGATGAAGAAGAACTATTGTTTGTATGCAGGAGCATCACTAGAAATGTAAAGATATTTAATGAGAAATTATCAGATTTGGCCTTACAGATGGGGATTGAAATAGGGAAGTCAAAAGTGTTACAGAAGCCCTATAGAGCAGACTTTTCTGACAAGGACCTAGAAAACATGAATGCCTCTGGTCAAAAATTACAGGTAAAAGAATTAATGTTAGTATTACAGAAATGGGGAGATCTAGATAAATGGAAAGCTAGATGGACAAAGAAAAAGGAAGAGGCACGGTACAGCAGATCGAATTCTGATTATTTATTGAAGGAAACAGGAAAAGTAGATCAAATGTACCCGATGCGGGAAGTACCTGGAGGAGGTTACGTACATGTCCCATGGAGTAGACAAGATATTTTGTCATTTACGAATGATTTTCCAAAGTTGAGAGAAAAGCCAATTGAATGGTACAAGCAGGTTGAGAAGTTTGTGAAAGTGTCAAAGGTATTGTTGAAGGATTTGGATGGTTTGTTTGACATAGTGGTACCTGCCGATTTGTGGACATATTGTAAAATTACAGTTGACTGGCCGAGTGAAGAGTATCCTAGAGATGCAAAAACAGGTGCTCTAACAAGTGATGTAATGAAAAAGTATCAGCAGGTAATAACTTACCTGAAGGGGAAAATACCACCGAAAGAAACAGATTGGGTGAAAATAGACAGGACTACCCAAGAAGCAAGTGAATCGGTACATGCCTATTATGAACGTCTATTACAGGTGTACAAACAGTATAGTGGATTTGAGGACATTGGAGATAAAAATATGAGTCAGTTTGTCTACCGATTTGTTTATGGTTTAAAGCCAGAGATTTGTCAAATGATTAAGCAGCACATGTTGTGCTGGCAAGGAAGCCCATAGATGAGATTTTGAAATATGCAAAATATTGTGGAGACGATATTGAGGATAGGCACAAGAAATTACAAGAAATAGTGATGTGGGCTCAGGTGAAAATGGCTGAGCGACAGGGAATTAATTTGGATAATCCAACTGATAATCAGGGAAAAGATTCTGGAACGAATGGTGACACAGGAAATGGTGGCAAAGTGAGAGGACGAATGAGTAGAGAATAGGCTAAAAAGAAATTTCCTTGTCATAGATGCGGAAAGTTGGTGTAAATCCTCAGAGTCAGTTGCCACCTGCACCTATACAGGGTAATGTAAGCAGAGCAAAGCACGGTACAGACGTCGGATATCAAGGAAGAAGTGGTAAGGATGATTATGTAACTTCCCAGTTTCTTTTACAGGATGACTTTGAGCCATATAATCATCAATGACGGTGCCTAAGAGAGGGGGAGAAAGAGTGCGTACTTGGCGCATCCTTGCCGGTAGATCAGTCAGGTCCATATGTTGAAGGGAAAGTAAGAGGTAATGATATCACTTTCCTTTTGGACACTGGTGCTACCCGTTCTACTGTGAGAACAGAAGACATCCCAGACCTTCCTCTCTCTGGAGAAGCTATCCAAGTTGTAGGTGTAGCTAATAAAAAGATCAGAACACCCCTTACTGAGCCAATGGAAGTAAAAATAGGAAACTTCAGAGAAATGCATCAATTTGTAGTGTGTGATTCTAGTCCAGTAAACTTATTGGGTAGAGACTTACTGTGTAAAATGAATTGCACTATTTTCTGCACACCGGATGGTGTTGCAATACAGACCCCGGACGAAGATCATGTTTATAAGTTCATGATAGCCAAGCAAGGTACAGAAATAGATGAGATGTTCTCTTTGATAACGAAAAACGAATTACCAGAAGAACTAAGAACTACAGTAAATTCCAAGGTATGGGATTTCACTGGGAAAGAAGTAGGACTTATGGTCAAAATAGACCCAGTAAAAATCACTGTAAAGGAAGGTGCAATTTTTCCAAATACTAGACAGTACAAAATGAGTGCAGAAGTAAAGGCAGGAGTTGTTGAGGAAATTAACAGAATGGTAAAACAAGGCATATTAAAAGAAGTAATGAGTAGCCCTTGTAATTCACCAATCATGGGTTTGAAAAAGCCTAGTGGAAAGTATAGGATTGTCCAGGATTTGCGAAAAATTAATAAAATTGTGGTACCTTGTTGTCCTATAGTACCAAATCCTGCAGTAATCCTATACCAGATGCCCTGGAGTGCAGAATGGTTTACTGTGATTGATTTATGCCAAGCATTCTTTTCAATACCATTGCACCCAGATAGTCAATATCTCTTTTCGTTTAAATTTGAAAATCATGTCTATGTATGGAATCGTGTTCCTCAAGGATATACAGAAAGTCCCTCCATGTTTAATCAAATACTGAAAGGGTGTCTGGAGAAATTAGTGCTGCCCAGGAGTTCAGTCTTGGTGCAGTATATTGATGATTTACTAGTAGCATCCAACACTCATGATGATTGTGTTGAAGATTCAATTGCATTACTCAACCATTTGGCTGAGGAAGGACACAAAGTGTCACCTGAAAAGCTGCAGTTTTGTACAACAGCAGTTAAATATTTGGGACACCAAATTGAAAGAGAAACAAGAAGAATAACATCTGACAGAATAAAAATAATCAAGAAAATGAAAATGCCAGAAACACAAAGAGAAGTGAGAATGTTTCTTGGGATAGTAGGATACTGTCGACAATGCATTATAGGGTTTTCACTACTAGCAAAGCCTTTAATTCAGTTAACCAAAAAGAAAGCCAAAGATCCAGTTGAATGTAGTGATGAAAGTGCTGGTGCATTTGTAAAATTAAGAAATGCATTGTGTGAGGCACCTGCCTTGGGCATGCCTGACTATACAAGAGAATTCACACTATTTTGCTATGAAAGAGAAAATTGTGCACTTTCAGTGTTAACTCAAAGACATGGAATAGACAGGCGTCCTATAGCATATTTTTCTGCTACATTGGACCCAGTGACGGCAGCATTGCCAGGCTGTTTGAAAGCAGTTGCTGCTACCTGTATGAGCATTGAACAAAGTGAGTCAATAGTAATGGGATATCCTGTAACAGTATTTGTTCCACATGCAGTTGTGATCTTGTTGACAAGAACTCGAACTCAGCATCTCACACCTAGTCGGATGACAAGGTATGAACGAATTATACTTGGTGCTGAAAATGTGACCATAGTTAGGTGCACTATTGTGAATCCTGCTACGTTATTGCCAGATCCAATTTTTGAGGAAGTTAAGGACGATCCAGAACATGATTGTCTAAAGGTCACAGAATTATGTACAAAACCGAGACCTGACATACAGGAGACGCCCTAAAAGATCCAGATAGGGAGCTGTTTATGGACGGCTCATGCCTAAGGCATGAGGATGGTAAACTGAGTGCAGCCTATGCTGTATGTGAACTAACTGGAATAGTCGAAGCATCCTATTTACCAGGAGTCAAGTCTGCAAAAGTAGCTGAATTAATTGCTCTAATCAAAGCTTCCAAAATTGGGAAAAATTTAAGAGTAACCATATTTACGGACAGTCAATATGGGTACAGGGTTGTGCCTGACTTTGGCCAACTGTGGATGCAGAGGGATTTCATGACTTCTTCAGGATCCCCAATCAAAAATGGACAGTTTGTAAAATAATTATTGGAAGCAATACAATCACCAAAAGAATTGGCAGTGGTGAAATGTGCCGCACACCAGTCAGGAGATGACTGGGTGGTAGTCGGTAACAGATACGCAGATCTGGTGGCTCAACACTGTGCCAAAAACAGGTTGTCAGTAAATAAAAAGGTTGAAAGGATGGGAATCAGCTGCCAACTTATGCTATGTGCACCTCCTGAAACATGGAATGATGTGAAAAGACTGCAAGATGACGCTGAGGAGAGTGAAAGAGATGTTTGGATTAAAATAGGATGTACCCGAAGAACAGATGATGATGTATGGGTATACACAGACGGCAGACCAGTCATGCCCGACTGTCTGATTTCACAAATGGCCAGAATGTATCATGGAGACACACATGTAGGGAGAGATCCCATGATTAGACTTTTCAGACAAAGTTGGTATAATCCAAAGTTTAGGGCTGCAGCAGAGAGTCTTTGCCAAAGGTGTTTGACTTGCCAAATGAATAATCAGGGAAGGAGAACAGTAATTGGCTTGGGAAAGATTGGAAAAGCTGAAGGTCCTTTTGTGAGATTGCAGCTAGATTTCATACAGTTACCACCATGTAAAGGACTGAAATATGTACTTGTCATAGTGTGTCTGTTTTCAAGGTGGGTGGAGGCTTACCCTACCAGAAGGAATGACAGTATTACAGTCACAAAGCTGTTGCTACGAGAACTCATTCCTAGGTTCGGTTTCCCAGTAACTTTGGAATCAGATAGAGGAAGTCACTTTAATAACGATGTGATCCGAATAATCTGTGAAGCATTCCAAATTGAACAGAAATTGCACTGTGCGTACCGCCCAGAGGCTTCTGGAGTAGTTGAACAAATGAATGGCACAATAAAATCAAGACTGTCAAAGATGTGTGCATCAACATCGCTAGATTGGCCAGCTGCATTGCCTCTTGTTTTAATGGGACTCAGAAGCATTCCTGATAGAAATACCGGATTGAGTCCGCATGAAATAATCATGGGAAGAGCAATGAGACAAGCACATGTACCTACAAATAAACTGCTGAACATAACTGATGATATGGTTCTAGAGTTCTAGATTATTGCAAAGGATTGGCTGACCTAGTGCGTTCTGTCTCTCACCAGGTTGGAGAAGACGCAGTTTCCAGCCAGCCTGAACAAGAGCATGATCTGAACCCTGGAGACTGGGTGGTTGTGAAGCATCACACCAGAGAAACGTGTTTATCACCCAGGTGGGGTGAACCTTGTCAGGTTATACTAGTTACGAACACAGCAGTGAAATGTGCAGGATTGCCTAATTGGATTCATGTAAGCCACACCAAAAGGGTGCCAGATCCTGAAGGACAAAATCCTCAGTCAGCATCAATAACTGAGGAAGCTGAAGGTTGGCCAGCTGAAGAATCCCAGGTGAGAGATTCGAGAGAAGCTGAAGAAGAACAACCAAGCACAAGTCAGGACTGGATACCAGTGGTTGATATACCAGAAGTTTACAACAGAACAAGAAGTCGAGCAAAATTAAAAGAAATTAGGGAGGACCAGATAGGTGAAGAAGAAGCAGCTCAGGAAGAAGGAAATGAAATGATAAGAGAACCTGAGCAGGACCAGATAGGGAGAGGAAATTGGGCTCAAATCGACAACGAAACAACAGAATTTGAGCAGGGACAGACAGGCTTAAAAGAACGCGGTCAGGCTGCAGAAGTACAAAGTGCAATAAGCCCTGATCAGAACCAGTTAGAACTAGAAAAATACGTTCAGGGAGAAGAAAAACACGAAAACCTCAAACATGAAGACATAAATCCTGAACAGGGTCAGTTAGTAGAAACTCACATTGGAGCAACTGAAGAAAAACCAATAAGACCTGAAAAAGAACAAATAGAAGAAGAAACTGAGAATGAAGAAAAACAAACTGTGCCACAACCTGAAAATAAGAGAACTTCTGAAGAAGAAATAAGAAGTGCAGAGACAGTGCAAACAAAGAAAGCCAGAAAAGGTGATCATTGGCCTAGTGTCATTAAAAGAGTAAAATACTATATAGAAACAAGAAGTGAAGATCCTGAACAAGTAAATGAAGTAACAAGCCTAACTGGACAAACAAGTGGAACTGAAAAACGAAAAAGCAAAAGATTGAGACTTGTGAACAATAAGTTTAAAGGTCCTGATTGGACTTATATAATCCTTGAAGACTACGAGAGTTCAGAGTCAAGTGAAAGTGGTGACGAAGGAACAAGTGCGGAACTGACTTATGAGAAAGAAAGAAAGCCACCTTGATAACGTAAAAGACTTAAAAGAAAAAAAAAAAGAAAAGAAGAGAAATCTTCTTTGTCAAAATGCCTGACGACAGAGTTTCTGGGAGACCGAAACGGAAATGTTGTAAAAGATGCTGTGCTATATGCATATGTAGTCTGGTAGTGGTGCTTGTAGTATGGTTAGTTGTGATCGTAGCAATTCCTTACCTTATGATAATGGATAAAAAGATTAACAACGATACTAAGGGAAGGATAGATAACTTGAAAAGTGATAGAGTAAAATTAGAAGCAGAAGATGAACCAGAGTTTCATCATGTGGTAACAGATAACGATACTAGTTTAAATGTTTTCACTAAATTATTGTTTCAGTATGTAGATACAATGGAAGTTAGTGATTGTTATGTCTGTATGAAGTTACCTGAATCAGTAGCAGAGGGGTTAACATATCATCATTTGCCTTTAACTTATGGCATATCATGTAGTGTATTAACTAGTTTATTTTATAAAACAGGCAGACTACAGTATTATTATTCAGATATAGATGTGATATTTTCTGAGGTTCCGATTCGAAAGAATATGAACCCAGTGCTTAGTAGTCAAGATGCACAATTTATGGGAGAATTTTTCCTAACAATGAAGTCGATAGATATAACACATGCACATAGAAGCAATTTAACATGTTCATTACATGAAGAAGAAAAGATATTTTTGAACTTAGTAGAAAATCAAAGACAAGATTTCCAAAAGAAAGCATCTGAGCATAAGGCTCAACTGCCACCTTGGGCTGCGAAGGAGGGTATTTACACACCTGGCAAGGCTCAAGCTGCTATGGCTCTGGATTTTGTAAAGACAGGGAAAATTTGTCTGCATAGGTGAAAGACTGATTATAACAATATTTTCATCGGTACCAGTGAATGTGAACATAATTTCTTAATTCTTGGAGGTTGGGGACTAAAAGGAGGAACAGATTCAGTTTTTCCTGGAATTTATTATGTGTGTGGGAATAAGGCTTATTATAGGCTTCCTGCACGGTGGTATGGAAGTTATTTTGGAATAGTATTTCCAAAGATATACCACGTAAAAAGAAACACTGAGAGCAATGAAAACAATAGCAAATTAATACGTAGTAAAAGAGCTAGTTTTTCAGAAATTGTAGGTGATATATTTGGTGCATTGATACCTTCAGTGGGAATAATTCTGAACTCAAGGAAAATATGTAAACTATCTACAGTGGTTGATCGTTTGTCAACGGATACTGCTGGAGGGTTTCTAATGATTAATGCGGAGATGGTTGCGATTAGATCAATGGTTATGCAAAATCGACTTGCTCTTGATATCATATTAGCAAAAGAGGGCGGAGTCTGTAAATTGTTGAAAACGAAACATTGTTGCACGTATATTCCTGACAAAAGTGCAGAAATTGGAACGTATATAAAGAATATAACGAAACTTGAGAATGAATTAAAACCACTGGAAGTTGATAGTGTATGGGAAAGATTGACAAATAGCATTACGTCAATTGGTACCTGGTTTACTAATGTAGGAAAAGGAATTTTAGGTCAAATATTAGGACCCTTAGTAGGGATAGCAATAATAGTATTGTCAATAATGATATGGTGCAAATGTTGTAGAAAGAATGAGATGTATAGAGTGACAGGAAAAGGAAAGAAACGAAAGTTTGATGAAATTGAATTAGAAGATCTGAAAAGTGAATTATACAAGAAACTGAAAGGAGACGATAAAAATAGAAAGTGTAAAGGTGAAGCTGAGACAATTTTATGCTAAAAGTTGGCATCTGGTTGTGGGTAATTTTTGATGGCTCAGAAACGCCATCAGAGAGGGGATTGATGAAGCAAGAACTCAGAATGAAACTTGCTCGTAAGCAATCCTCTCACAGTATTAATTAATTAAACTTTGTAATGTCTTTACTAATAAATGCATACACAAACATAGTATCCAAGTGAAGCTTGCCTATGTGTTTAACTAATAAGTAATGCTTGTCTAATCCAAAATGGCCGCTAAAGCGCGGGAATTTCATTGCGCATGTGTCAACCATATCACGTGGTATGACGTCTTTCTTTGCTTGGAGGGAAAACTTTGCTTCTGCGCAGTGTGTGTTAAAATGGCTGCTTAATGTTCTCACATGCTAAAGCTTGCGCATTTTGCTGCAATTAACACTGTGGTATTTTAACGCTATTAATGCGGGATAGATTTATAATTAAATGGGAATAGAGTAGAAATAGGGGGTATACAGTGAAGACATTTATTTGTGATTTTAATGTTTTCTTCTTTGACTTTTATTAGTTCGTAAAACGGTGCCTGGGTTAACGGAAGGGCAGCTTGAAGCCAATGAGAAGTGCGCATGTGCCCTGAAAAACAAGGCACAGCGATGAAGTCAACTTGGACGTCATCCAAGGCCGTGACCTGGTGGCCAACTCCACTACATCCGCGATGTTCTTGCAAAATGCAACATTTTGTATACGATGTGTATCAAACTTTGTCGTGAGACGGGTGGGAAATAAAGCAAATGTATTAATTGTGAGGGGCGGTATTTAATAACAATGGCTTAAAGAAATTGAACTAAATTGACATGGTGTGAGGATCAACCCCCTGTCCCTGTCCAATCAGAACTAGTGGGCCCATAATTTTGAAACATTAATGGGAGGTACCTGGGTGTAGAAGGGTATAATAGATATAGAATTAGCTAATTAGCTAGCGTTGAGGCTGTCAGCTTGGAGGACCACAGAACGAGCTGATCGATTGCAGACTGAACCGCTGTCCAGAGAGATCCTGAGGTGGGGGCGGCGGATTCCATTAGAAAGAAGACACGGAAGAACTCGAGGAGGAACGAAGTGTCAGAGAGGGGAACGACGCAGGCGTCGTTGGTAGAGAGGTCACCTGTCCCGTCTTGAACCTGGTCCAGAGGTCTTGGTCTTCATCCTTCCTGTGACCAATCTTTCCAACTCCTTGGCCTAGGGGTTTGGTTCTCACATCTTTAGGTAAATATAAATGCAACCTTTAGCTGTGCTGCTGTCTCTATCTTCTTCTTTCTGAGGGACCGTCATTGATCGATAATTGATTATTAGTATGCTTCATCCTTGATATACGATTAAGTATTATGTGGTTTGTAATTTACTCTGCAAAATCTTTAGATAAACATTTTAAAACTTCCTGACTCAGTGATTATTTCAGGTCTATGAATTGTATTGAATGTCACTCATTTTAAACTTCCCAATTATCAAAGGGTCCATTGGTAAGTCATTACTCTTCAATCAGAAAAGTAATTGGTAGCAGGGATATTGATAAAGAGTACAACTGACCCACCAGAGGAAATTGCTAGCGTAGTATGAATGAATGGGCCCAGGTGAGTATTCGGTGTATGAATGCTTGTTGCTAGTAACCCGCTGGATCAGTACTTACCTACAATACTTAAGGGTCTCCAACGCCCTCTATTTGAGCCCCTAGAGTGAGCATCATTACAGTGGTAAACAGTTAAGTTTGTTCTATGTTTGGCAGTGACATCAGCAAGAAGGCTAGGATGACTTGGAGCCCTACAATAATCAACAAACGGTAGTGGTGGTTTTAATGGTAGCACATCACTCTTAGTGTATAATGGAGATTGGTATACAGTAATGGTGCCCCTCGAGGTTAAGAACATACACCCCACTACCTCAGGTGTCAACCCACTGTGGCTCAACTGAACCCAGTGTACATGTCATAAATAGAAATAAACCTCGGCACTCCGATCTATTCAGTAATTCATTCATTGAAAGTCATCCAGTTATACGATACTCAATTTAAACAAGGAGCAATTAATAGTTTGCTGTTCAATTTAATATCTATAGAATACACAAATTTGGCAATATTTTCAATGCATTTAGTTCAAAAGCAAATCTTGCAAAGACATGGTATTACAGAGATGGAGAGCGTAATACAGTAAAACTCATGTAGAGCGGTGGATCGGCACCCGACACGTGTTTCGTTACAAAGTAACTTTTTCAAGGCTTAAAACAATCCATAGAGTTCGCTCAAATTTCATAGACACCCAGGGTCTTCTTGTTAAGATGACCGATTCCTATTCAGTGACTCCGTGGATGTCATCCAAAGTGATAACAGTACCAAATAATCTCAGTTGAGATTCTTAATTTCACTTTCCAATTTATCTATGTCAGCTAGTAAGCTGTTGCGTTTGCGTTCCGCATGGCGAATTAGTATATCTATCATTCTATATGAGGATGTTACAATTAATTCCTCCCACTCTGTTATTAAATCTGGGTCCAAATCCTCAAAAGAGGGAAAGATGATAACCCGCAACCCGCGGGGTACTTGTTTGATATCTAAGTATCTTTTCAAAATGGTGGCGTCCCACCATCGGGTTAATTCCTGCTTCCTCAAACGTTCCAATTTAATACATTTTTGTTTGAGGCCTTCCTGGATGTTGTTGGGTTGAGGACGTACCGCATTGTCAGTTGTACCCGAGATAAGCTCCTGTAGGAGTTTGTCTCTTTTGTCATCAAAGGATGTCATTTCAAAAGTTTATGGAAAAATAAATATTGTATTACTGTGTTGTGAAGAGCTGAGTGCATCCAAACCACATCAACTTTACAATAATCAACAAACGGTAGTGGTGGTTTTAATGGTAGCACATCACTCTAAGTGTATAATGGAGATTGGTATACAGTAATGGTGCCCCTCGAGGTTAAGAACATACACCCCACTACCTCAGGTGTCAACCCACTGTGGCTCAACTGAACCCAGTGTACATGTCATATATAGAAATAAACCTCGGCACTCCGATCTATTCAGTAATTCATTCATTGAAAGTTATCCAGTTATACGATACTCAATTTAAACAAGGAGCAATTAATAGTTTGCTGTTCAATTTAATATCTATAGTATACACAAATTTGGCAATATTTTCAATGCATTTAGTTCAAAAGCAAATCTTGCAAAGACATGGTATTACAGAGATGGAGAGCGTAATACAGTAAAACTCATGTAGAGCGCTGGATCGGCAGCCGACACGTGTTTCGTTACAAAGTAACTTTTTCAAGGCTTAAAACAATCCATAGAGTTGGCTCAAATTTCATAGACACCCAGGGTCTTCTTGTTAAGATGACCGATTCCTATTCAGTGACTCCGTGGATGTCGTCCAAAGTGATAACAGTACCAAATAATCTCAGTTGAGATTCTTAATTTCACTTTCCAATTTGTCTATCTCAGCTAGTAAGCTGTTGCGTTTGCGTTCCGCATGGCGAATTAGTATATCTATCATTCTATATGAGGATGTTACAATTAATTCCTCCCACTCTGTTATTAAATCTGGGTCCAAATCCTCAAAAGAGGGAAAGATGATAACCCGCAACCCGCGGGGTACTTGTTTGATATCTAAGTATCTTTTCAAAATGGTGGCGTCCCACCATCGGGATGATTCCTGCTTCCTCAAACGTTCCAATTTAATAAATTTTTGTTTGAGGCCTTCCTGGATGTTGTTGGGTTGAGGACGTACCGCGTTGTCAGTTGTACCCGAGATAAGCTCCTGTAGGAGTTTGTCTCTTTCATCATCAAAGGATGTCATTTCAAAAGTTTATGGAAAAAGAAATATTGTATTACTGTGTTGTGAAGAGCTGAGTGCATCCAAACCACATCAACTTTACAATAATCAACAAACGGTAGTGGTGGTTTTAATGGTAGCACATCACTCTTAGTGTATAATGGAGATTGGTATACAGTAATGGTGCCCCTCGAGGTTAAGAACATACACCCCACTACCTCAGGTGTCAACCCACTGTGGCTCAACTGAACCCAGTGTACATGTCATATATAGAAATAAACCTCGGCACTCCGATCTATTCAGTAATTCATTTGTTGAAAGTTATCCAGTTATACGATACTCAATTTAAACAAGGAGCAATTAATAGTTTGTTGTTCAATTTAATATCTATAGAATACACAAATTTGGCAATATTTTCAATGCATTTAGTTCAAAAGCAAATCTTGCAAAGACATGGTATTACAGAGATGGAGCCCTATTAGCATCTTACCCTTACATCAGGTTCCTTCCAGACAGAGTGGTTCACAATCTGGATCCGAAATGCCAATCGAGGGTCCAGTCCTAGTTTCATAAAGACCAAGACTTAATGTTTCCAGTTTGCCATTCAGGGAATAAGGGAAAATACCTCTAAAATTGGATGTGAAGAGAGCTTTACTCATTTATTAGGATTGATCCAGCGATCTGGGACTAATAATTTTCCACAGACTAGGCCCAATTTCATTACCCACAAGCCCCTTCACGCTGGATTAGTGAATTACCAAACAAATTACCAAAATCCAATTTGTGTCCTCATTTCTATTATACCAATTGTGGCGATGCGATCTTTATATAGTTGACAGGGTTTGGCAAACCAATACTTGTTTCTAGAATACTCATAAACTAGAGAAACACTTCTAATAAAGACAGACACATTTGTATATATTTTTTTTTTTATAAACAATTTTATTGGGTTTTAAAACAAGATAAAGTAGAAGACCAGCAGTACAATTCAGCCCAGTGATGATCAAGTCCCACAATTGATTAGGTGGTAAACCAAAATACATCAGGACCCCTAGGGGTCTCAAATGAAACGTACAGTCAATCAGGTAAGACATTTTCAAATTATCTGACCCAACCATTTGCCCCAGACCATATGGTATTTCTTCGGACAACCTCGCGCTTCGTACAGGGCCTTCTCTGGCGTGGCACACCAATCAACCCCCCTACGCCACTTCTTAACGCAAGGCGGGGTAGGACATTTCCAATTGGCGGCAATGTCTTGCTTAGCTACAATCATTGCCATGTTAAAGAACAGCTTCTCATTTCGGGACCCGTCCAACCCGTCTGTGATCCCCAGGAGCGTGTGTTGTGGGTCGTGCAGGACCTCCCAACCCAAGACCTCAGTAAGTTCCTGCTCTAAACACCCCCAGTACTGTGCCAGGAGGGGACATGCCCAAACCATATGGAAGAAATCAGCCTGGGCCTGGCCGCAGCGTGTGCAAGAGGCGGTCGGGTAAAGGCCGGCTCTGTGGAGGTGAGCGGGGGTTAAGTAGGCTGCGTGTAAGTAGTACAGTTGAATCAGGCAGAGCCTGGCTGACGCAGTAACTGTCTTGGGCACCATCAGTGCGTCCCTCCAATCTTCCTCCTCCAGGGGGCCCACCTAGCCCTCCCACTGGTTTCTAAGCCGCTCCAGCGTTGTCGGGGTGTTGTTGGTTAGTGAACAATAAATGCGGGAGATACCCCCCTTCCCCAGGTTCCCCATCATGATTTGCGCCTCCAGTGGGCTGTATTCCGGTAGATTAGTGCCGCCCGATATGTGTGTGTGAAGGGCATGGCACAGCTGCAGGTACTTGTAAGATGGGGAAGGGTGCAAGGAATGCCTGGACTGCAGATCTTGGAAGGAGCGTATGTGGTCGCTGGTCCATACATCCCCGAGCTGGGAGATCCCAATCAGGTCCCAGGACCGGAAACCCTTTAGAGCGCTAACCTCCTGCAGCCACGCGCCATGCCAGAGCGGAGTGTGTTGGGTCAGTTTGTTTGTCCACTGGGTGTGGCGCAGCGAGGCTCGCCAGGCCAGGAGGATGGATTGTGTCACCCCAGGTAGTGTTCTAGGTATGGTCCCCCCATACATCATCTCCTGAATTCGAGAAAGGCCCAGTTCCCCCAGCTCGAGTCTGTAGGCCGCGTCCGACCACCCCCCATTAAACCAGTCATGCAATACAAGTAGGCAAGTCGCCAAATAGTATAAGTAGAGGTTGGTCATTCCCATACCCCCGTCATAGGGCGGAATCCGGCAGCGGGCCAACGCTATGCGGGGTCGTCGGCCGCCCCAGAGAAATTCAGTAGCTAGGCTGTCGAGATCCCTGAACCAGGCCCGCGGAAAGCAGAAGGGAGTGTTCTGGATGGCATAAAGGAACCTGGGGAGGATCATCATTTTAAATAGGGTGACCCTGCCCAGGGGGTTTAGCGGCAGCTTCTGCCATCTACAAAGGTCTTCTTTGGTTCGCTTTACCAGCGGGGTTATGTTGAGGGACCAGGCGAGATCAGGGAGTAATGCGATCCAGATCCCCAAGTACTTAAAGGACTGTCCCCTAATGGGTATTGTGGCTTGCCAGTCGAAGCAGTCCCTGTTTAAGTGCAGGGGGAACAAGACTGATTTGCTGGGGTTAAGTCACAGACCGGAGGCCTGCCCGAAGGAATGCAGCGCCCGGAGACAGTGGGGGCCGGATTGAGCCGGCTCTGCGAGGTAAAGCAGGACGTCGTCTGCATATAAGGCAATTTTGTCCTCTTCCGAGTGGGGCCATTTCCAACCCCGGATGCGGTCGTCCGACTGGATGAGAACCACCTGGGGTTCCATCTCCAAAGCGAAAAGGAGGGGTGAGAGGGGACATCCCTGCCTCGTTCCTCTTCTAATGGGGAACTCCTCCGACAATGCCCCATTGACAAGCACTCGTGCGTGAAGCCGAGAATAGAGGACCCTCACCAGCTTGCGAAACCGAGGACCGAACCCCATTTCAGCCAGCACGTCATCTAGGTACCGCCAGTCCACCGAATCAAAGGCCTTCTCGAAGTCAATGAGAAGTGCCAAGTAAGGAGTTAGTAAATCGCTGTTTGCTAGGGCCAGATGGAGACGACGGAGACCCGCATTGATCGGAGTGGACCAGTTTGGTGAGATAGGGTTTCAGCCGTTGGGCAAGGACCGCGACGAATATTTTAACCTCCATATTTATAAGGGAGATTGGGCGGTAATTAGCACAATTGGGTGACGACAGTTGCGTTTTGGGGAGAACCACAATGGTGGCTACATCTGTCTCAGGGGGAATGGAACCCTTCTCGAGGGCCTCGGCAAAGAGATCGGAGAGGTGCGGGGTGAGGATCTCCCGGTACGCGGCATAGTATTCCTGCGGAAGACCATCCGGGCCCGGGGTTTTGCCTGGTGAGGTGTGTGCTATGGCGTCATTGATCTCCTCTCGGGTCATGGGGAGATCCAAATCAGCGGACTCCGCGATGCTGAGGCGAGGGAGACGGAGATGACCTGAGCTGAGCAGTTCCGAAAGGGAGATGTCTGGGCGCTGCCTGGAGTATAGCACTCGGTAGTAGGAGGCAAAGGCCCGGGCCATTGCTAGTGGAGAACGATGTGCCACACCGTCAGGGTCCACAACCTCTGGGATTATGCGATTGGCCATAGGATATTTTGCAAGTCTGTGAAGGATCTTCCCATTCTTGTCACCCCAGCCGTAAACCCTTGCCACAGAGGATCGCCACAGGAGCTTGGCGGCGTCCAAGGAGAGTTGCCTGATTTCGACTCTCAGGCATATGAGTTGCCTCTCTTGAGTTTCGTCGCGGTCCTCAGGAGGGCGTTGTTAGAGACGCAGCGCTTGGGCCTCCCGCAGGGTGATTTGGTGAGTTTGGGCTTGCCGCTTGAGGTTAAGCTGGCCTTTGGCGAAGCCACGGATGGTGGCTTTGCTCACCTCCCAGAGAGTGCCCGGGGAGGGGACAGATCCAGTATTGGTGAGGAAATATTGCTGGAGTTCAACCCCGATCGCCTTTTTAAGCTCCTTGTCCTGGAGGAACCACGCGTTCAACCGCCATGTCGGGCGCGCCGAGTTGGGAGGATCCCCAATGTGTAGAAGTACAGGTGAGTGGTCCGAGATGCCCCTGGGGAGGATACGGATGTCTCTAATCATTTGGCAGTCGGTAGGGGGGACAAATATGATGTCTATCCGGCTTGGGTGCAGTGTACGGCTGATGTATGAGTGAATTGTCTCTCCTGGGGGTGCCAAATTCTCCAGGCACCGCACAGGCCCAGAGAGTCCGCCCAGTTAGCCAGGCGTTTGGCTTGTGTGATTCTGGCAGCGGACGGTGAGCTTGCAGTGTCGAGGTTGGGATTGAGAACTGCATTAAAATCGCCCCCAACTATTGTTGCACCTAGGGGCAGAGATGCGATGAGGTCGGTGGTGAGGTCGAGAGTCACTGTAAGCCTTGATGGGGGTGAATATATAGAAACGAGGTTGAGAGGATTGCCTGCTAACGTCCCAGTCAGAGCTATGAAGCCACCCTGGGGATCGTGGGTGGCCTGCGTGAGCACAAAGTGGAGATTACGCCGTATGACGATTGCCACCCCCCAAGAGCCCCGGGAGAACCCGGAGTGCCAGACTCTGTCGTACCCATACCTTGTTAGAAAGGGGCACTGATTGCCCAAGAGATGAGTCTCCTGGCGGAGGAGAATGTCTGCCACCTGGCGTTGGGCAAAGCGTAGGACAGCCGTCCGTTTGACCCTGTCGAGGAGTCCATTGACATTCCAGGATAACATACGGAGGGAGGGTCCATTGTCGCTCGCACATGTCATGGCAGGTGCGGGTGGGAACGGAGGCCCTGGGTAGCTGTGAGTGTGACTAAGGTCTGGTGTGGAAGCAGGTCAGTAAGTGTGACTGTGGATCGGAAGCGGTGTGTGGAACTATCATCGTGTGCAGCAAGAAGGCTGGTGCGGTACACAATAGGACAACATCAACAACGGGACAAGCTCTCTCCACCGCGAACTATGCCGAAAGGGTGTCCTTGGGCATCCAGGAGGAGAGCCAGGTTTCAACGAAGGTGGATATCTGGTCTTTTTCTGCTCCCTCCGGAAATCCCATGAAACAGAGATTGTTGCGGCGTGAGTGATTTTCGGCATCTTCCGCTCGTCTGTGGAGTTCCTTGGTTTGGGAGTGTAGGTGGGTCACTTGTTCCTTCAATTGGTGAACGTCGTTCTCCACCGTGGAGAGACGGGATTCGGCTTCTGTGATCCGGGCCGTGGCGTTGCGTAAGTCCTGCCCCGGATAAGAGACATGTCGACCCGGACCTCCCCGATCTTCCCTTCCACCGAGGCCTGGGACGCGCTGATCGCCTGCAGGATCGCGGCCAGATACTTGCCCTGGAGAGCGTGCCGCCCTCGACTTGCCCCGGAGGGTCGTGGTCAGCGGTGGTGAACTGGTCAATCTTCGTCTGCGTGTGGGCGGCAGCAGGCTTGGTACCCCGGTCCTTCCCCATGGCCCGTGCCGGCGAGGGTATCAGCGGGGGCCAGGAGCAGGGTGATTCCATGGCAGGTCCCCGCAGGTTGAGACAAGGTGTGCACCCCGGGTCCCGCGCGAGAGTCCGTGGGGGTCTGAGACCCAGGGCCCCGGAGCACACGTCCTCAGGGGGCCGCAGAAGTGAGTTCAGCTGTGGGCGGGATCCCCTTAAGCGAGTGCCGAGGTCCAAGGCCAACTGGGATCAGGAGGAACCCCAATGCCTCAAGGTACTGAGTTGTGTGCCAGGGTCGCACGCTCCCCGCTGCGTCTGGGATATTGCTCACGGCTGGGGCACGGATCGGTCAGTGAAGGCGGGGAGGGTTAGGTGTGGGTCCAACGTGCCCTCCCCGGAGGGTGCTGTCCATCGCCCACAGGCCCTAGCCGTCAGCTCCAGTCCTCAGCACCGCCAGCACAGCGAAACAAAATTCAGGGAAAGCACCACGGGCCCCACAGTGCAGGCGGCTCGTACGGATCACAATGTGAGGCCCAAGGCATCCGGCCCGCGTGGGACACTGGCCCAGTGGCCCCTATCCTCCACGCGGCACCACTCAGCTGGTTCCGCCGCGGCTCAGGCAGGCAACGCGCCCACCGGGCAGCAGGCCGCGTCCCCGCGGCAGGTCCCTCGATGCGCTCAGAGCAGGCAGGGGCCGTACACCCGCAGCGGGATCAGGGCTAGCGGGATCAGGGGCCACCACTACGAGGTCTTCAGTCACCCCCCTTTCCGCCTGCCAGGAAGCGAGGGGCCAGCCGGGACAGCAGCACCCCCCCGGGCCACGGCAATGCAAAGTTCCAACCGGGCCGGTGACCAGTGGAGCGTTCACTACCACGGGTTCCATTTGCAAGACAAGACATGATTTCTGAAGAATAGCTAGACATTAAATTTGCTACAAATGTTAGATTTTTACGATCTAGTTCTTTAGTTTGCACCTTTGACTCTTTTAGGGTACACTAGAGAGTGTCCTTGTCAATCCACTGATTCACTGACAAGGTAGGGGCAGAAAAGATCACGAACAATTCAAATGGAAGTTCACAAGAGACCGCAGACATCTTTAGCACCACCACATATTTTCTTCCAGGTTGCTGGTTCCACTGTCATATGTTGGTCCCAAGCCCCGGTCACTTACCTTCACAATTGTGATGGAACTAGACCCCATCTCCTTTCTAGAGTATCAGTTGAAGTGTGTAGCATTAGTTAAAAATATACACATATAGTGCTTGTGGCATAGATATACACTATAAACTATATATTCTTTCTATAGGTCTTGTTAGAAATGGGGTCTCTAGTTGGCAAGGGTTACAAACTGCAGTGGCAGGTCTGAGTTACCTTTTCAGGGCTACTCATGTGGGTGGCACAATCAGTGCTGCAGGCCCACTAGTAGCATTTGATTTACAGGCCCTGGCACACTCTGTGCACTTTACTAGGGGCTTACCAGTAAATCAAATATGCCAATCATGGAAACAACAATCCATAATACAAATTTCACAGAGAGCATATGCACTTTAGCACTGAATAGCAGTGGTAAAGTGCCCAGAGTCCTAAAACCAACAACAGCAGGTCAGGAAAAAATAGGAGGAAGAAGCAAAACGTTTGGGGATAACCCTGCAAAAAGGGCCATTTCCAACAGTTCTACTCATCATAAAAACCATATTGCTAAAGCTGTACAAATGGACGTTGTCCTGATTTTGTGAAGTGGACTACGTTTTCAGCTCACTGTGTCCTTATTTTTTTAGCAAAATTTCATTCATAACAGACTTTTTATATTGTACGTCTTTGTAAGAGCCTAATTGATACTGTTATGGGAGTTGGAGTTAGAGCCTAATTGATACTGCCATGTGAGTTATAGTAAGAGCCTAATTGATCCAGTAGACTGCTTCTAGGAGCTAGTCAGCAGTTTCTGGAATCAACAAATTTATGGGAAATCCAGCATTATACAATCACCCTACTCTCCTGAAGAGCCTCCTCCCATGATTTCTTCATGTTTCATTGATCAATGAAAATCTCAATCTGTGTGTTATAAAATCTCTATTGAGTAGAAAGTTATTCTGTTACGTAAAGTGTCTTCTATATTTACCACTGTTAAAGTCGTTATGCACTAACGCTGGCAGCTTCATACTGAGATGTCAAAAACTGTTAGCAAGATTCCTGTCTGTCATAAAATAATGGACCTAGCATCTCCTTTGATGTAAATTTGACTCACTCACTACACCAGTTTGCTCTGGCACATGACTTCTAAAGCTATAAATGCAGACACCAACAACCTGAACAGCCAGGCAATAAAGTTTGATTTTGACTACAATATACGGATTTTGCTGGTTTCTGTATTAGTGGCAGCAGTGGGGCTGTATGGTGTGTGTGGTGGCAGGGCCTAGCCACGAGCATGCCCTCACCACTCTGCAACCACACCCGCTGACACATTGAACCACATCTTGGATTTTCACATGGGCAAAGACCTAGTGCAGTCTAATCCCCTTTATTTATTACCTCCGGCTGCGTCCAGCGAGAAGATGTGGTGCAATAACATCTGGGGCAAGAGCCACTGTTCTAAAGTCCAGGTGACTCATTACATCCCTTCCCCAGTTGGTTCTGAAACACGTACTTGGACATGGCTCACAAAGCCTTTAAACTTTGAGTTTAGCCTCAGGTTTGGTCTTAGGTCATATCACTGATGTTGTGAGCGGCCAAACCTTTCCTCTCTGTCTTGAACTCTCTGAGTCTCCACACAAGTCCTCTCTCTGACCACAGGTTCTCCTTGTGTCTCTCTGCACTAAGGTTGACTTGCAGGTTCCTCAGCCACAGAAAGGTCATCAATTTATGTGGGCTCTTCTATCTCCCATTCTTGCTGACTAGGCATTCTCATCTTTCTGAACCATGACTCATTTCGACTCACCACTTCATCTCCATTCTGGGCCGTTATAGTACCGTCGACGTTCAGTAATGTCCATACTCTGGGTTCAAATCGTGTCCTAAACTTCCAACCAGGTCTCGGATCCTTAAGAATCACTTTGTTCCCCTGCAGCAGCTGCTGCAGCGTCGCTCACCTCCTGAGGCTTGCCCTTGTGTTGTTCTGCATGCGCCATGCCTGGGCACCCACAGGGTCATAATCTGGCAGAATTCACTCTGGGTGAACTGGGATCTTTTCCCTCCTGTGTCCCTTCAGCATCAGAGACCATGGGGAGCATCGAATGGTGCAGTGCGATGTTCTTCTGGATTCATGATGAAACCTTTGGAGGCTCACTTCCAGGCTGACTCCTTTGACCATGGCAATCTGGAGAAACTTGTTCAGAGTTTGCATGAAGCTTTAGAATTCTCTAGTCACTTGCGGCCACTGTGGTGTGAAGCGTCGATGCTTGATACCTAGATGTTCCAGCAGATCTCTAAATTCTGACCCCTGGAATGATGGCCCATTATCCGTTTTGATTTCTTCGGGCAGGCCGAACAGCGCCAACACTTTTTCGAGCACCGGTGACACATTAGCGAATGCCGTTGACTCAACTATGACCATGGTGACCCTTCCATCCGGGAAGCTTCCGAACTTCAAGCTCACCTTGGACCATGGGGTAGTACATGGTTCTTCAGTGATGACTGTTTCCGGGGTTTCGGGACTGCTGGTAAGCCGGCAGGTGGGACACTGTCGCACCAAGTCATCCACCATGGCTTCCAGACCGGAAACCACACTTTCTCGCACAACCGCGACTTCAACTTTGCTGTCCCTTGATGCCCTCCATAGGATAACACAGCCACTTGGTGTTGCAGGCTTTCGGGGATTACCAGTTTGCAGCCTCGCAGAATGAGGCCTTCTCGGATGGCGCTCAGTTTGTCTTGAACGCTGCACATTTGAGTGAGCCACTCTTTGTCTGGCCCATTCCAGTTGTTGGCGTCGCTCAGGAAGTTCTGTAATGAGCCCTGCTGTAGTGCTTCCAATGCTCTCATTAGCACCGTGTTCCTGTAGTTGCTGCTTTGATCTGGCATAGACTTAAGGTTTCTCGGGCAGGCCCACGGGGACACCATATTGGATGTATTATTTTGTCGGTTATACCTCTTCACCTGACTGCCCAGAGTTTGGAGGTGGGTGGTGCGAAAGGAAGGCCACAGGGTTTTTAGACCCTTGCCAGTAGACCACCTCAAACTGGTAATGTTGCAGCTGGATGGCCCATTGTTGGATGCAAGGTGGAGGATGAGGCTCTGTGCCTCGAAACAACGGAACCAATGAATGGGGATCAGTGATTACCCTGAAAGGCCTTCCACACAGATACAAATGAAAATGTCCGCATGCACATTTGATGGCCAGAGCCTCCCTTTCAATCCTTGTCTCAGTTGGCGTGAGCGCCTTGCTTGCAAATGCTATTGGTGCTCACCTCCCTGGCTTTACTTCCTGCATGAGAACTGCCCCCAGGCCCACAGGGCTTGCATCAACTACCAATTAGGGGCTTATTTACAAGCCCTTTGTGCCACTGGTGTGTCACTTTTTTTGACACTCCGCTGGCGCAACCTCCTGTCCCATATTTACAAGGACACCTAAAGCCACCCTCCGTGGCTTTCCTGTCCTTGTAAATATGGCCCCTTCTCACACAACATTTTGCGTGAAAGGGGCATGATATGGGTGTTGCTGTGGGTGTTCACACGCAACACCCATGTCTTCTGCAGAATTTCCAGATTTACGTGGATTCGTAAACCTGGAAATGCGTCAGAATGCTATGCCACCACAGGGGCAATGCTTACATTTCTCCTTGTTTTTTCCTCATTCTAGGGGTGCTGCATTCTGCAGCACACATAGGAAGAGGAAATCACCTCTTTTTATTGTTATTGTTTTTGTGCAGGAAGGTGCCCCTTCCTACAAAGAAACAATCTCCCCGGAACGCAGGCACCCTTGCACCATGGCACAAGAGTGCTTGTGTGGCGCATGGCAGCCGATTGTGCGCCAGCGCAGGGGAATGCACAGGGATGCGTCATATTGTTGTAAATATGACCTATCCCTATGTTTTGAAAGTGCCGCAGTGTGGCGCAGCCAAAGGGCTTGCAGTGCCACGCTGCGGCACTTTCTTGTAAATAAGGCACTCAGTTATTTCCTTTTGGTCAAAATGTGCCATAGTTGTTTTGCTCAAAAGGGCTATCTTCACTTTCTGGAAGGCCTTTTTCTAATCCGGGCCACACATCCAATCAGCATCTATGTTTGTCAAATCCCTCAGTGGTTAAGCAATGGTCGCTAAGTTGGGGATAAACCTTCCACAATATGTGGCCATGCCCAGGAAGCTGTGCACTTTCATAGCATCGGTCGGTGCGGGGGCCTGCTTATTGGCTTGTGACTCACTGGGGTCAACCTGCACCCCATCCTGGATGAAGACATATCTGAAGAATTCTATAGATGTCTGGAAGAAAGAACACTTCTCTTTGCGGAGTGTCACTCTGTGTTCCCACAAATGCCTCAGCATAGCTCTTCTGCACTTATGGTGCTCTTCTGCTGTTTTTGAATAAATCAAAATGTTGTCACTGACATTTATGATGCCTTGCAAACCTGAAAGTGTTTCTCTGATGGCATCCTGGAACACTTCGACCACTAAGGAAATGCCAAAATTCAATTGTTTGTATCTGCACAGGCCTAGATGTGTGGCAAAAGTAGTTATGTGTCAATTTTCTTCTGACACCTGAAGTTGGTGGTTGCCTGCATTAAGGTCTCATTTTGAGAACCACCTAGCACCATTTAGATCAGCTATAATATCATCCATTGTGGTCATAATCTGTCTCTCTTGTTTGGTGGCCTTGTTCAGAAGGCGCATATCTATGCACAGGTGCACCTTACTAGGCTGCTCTGGGACGTGTGTCAAAATGCATGGGCACTGCACTCAGCCAATTAAAAGCTAGGTCAGGCATCCTCCCAATGTCATCCACCACATTTAATGCTTTGGCACAGTCCAAAACGACTCACAGTTCCCCCAAGGCCGCTCTTGATGCGGGTCAGGTGAGAGGAGAAAGTACACGTGCTTCTGGGCCCTATGGGACTCACTGCTTTGGTCAGTGCATGGTCGACACCACTGCAGGCTGCTTCATGCCGGGCTGGTCCCCGTGGGGTTGAGTGCGGCAGCGGGGCATGGTCGTCACCACTGCAGGCCGCTCCATGTGGCCGAATACCTCCTCCACGGTGCTGCTCTCAGCATCAATAATGTACCGCCACAACCCCACCATGGTACCGGTAAGTTGAGGATTCCAGCTCTGCACGAGTCAAACCAGTACCATCTCATGATCGCTGGAATCAGGAGTGTGTTTGACTGCACGCAACCTCCACGCTTTGCTCGTAGGCGGAGAGGCGGAGTCAACTACTCCCAGCCGTGCAGACAGCTGCTGCTATCAGAGCACTGGTAGCCGCTCCTTGAGGTAGCCTCCGAGCTCTGGGGCTACGCAGGGATACCCTCGTCGCCAATGTGGTGGCAGGGCCTAGCCACTAGCGCACCCTCACCACTCTGCAACCACACCAGCAGACACAATGACCCACACCTTGGATTTTCACACAGGCAAACACCTCATGCGGTCTAACCCCCTTTTATTTATAACCTCTGGCCGCGCCCTGTCAGAGGATGCGGTCTAATAACATCAGGGGCAAGAGACACAATTAGAAAGTCTGGGTTACTCATTACAGTGTGTATGAAGGGTGTAAGTCTTAATGTGGGAAAGAGCGTATCATGGTGTGTGCATGGTGGAGGAATGTATGGTGCTTGGGTGCTTGTATATGTGTGCGTGTGTATGGGGGAGTGTATGGAATGAGTTATGGTGGAAGCTGGGTGAATGTGGTAAATATGCATACAGGAACCTAGATGTAAGTGGACTTGGAAGTCTGGGACTGCCTGTCGACTTTGACAAACATACTGCAGGGGCAACCTCTGCACCTCTGCTTCAAAGCGTTTTACTTTTCACTCCTGTCTATGTGATTTACAAAATCCCGCCGCAACAATAATGTTGCAAAATAAGTAGAACAGAATCATGTGCGTATGTTTTTTTTAGCAAACAAACAAGTGGTTCTAGGTATGCTGAATCCACGTTGCAAGACTAAAACTAGTGTTGTCAGAACAGAATGCTAAGGATATGAGGGCACTGATCCCTCACTAAAGACACTGGCCACCTCCGGGCCAAGGGAAAGAGAAATACAAACAGGCCCATCCGGTAACCGTTTGACGGTGGGACGTGACATTATGTAGAAATAGTTATCAAAGTTTTGGGCATCTTTGAATCCTAATTTCAATAAAGCAGATGGAAGTGGCACAGTGGCCAAACAACTGCAAGCGTTCACTAATTTGCCAGCTGTTTCCTTTATTTGAATGGAAAGTGGAAAATCAAACCACTTAATGCTCACCATAAAATATTTCACTGGACTCCAGGGAGGACAATCAAGATATAAAGGAGAGGAAAGACGTGCTGTCAATTTCATAATTTCTCCCTAGAATACTGGGGAGAGAAGCCAGGCATTGAATACTCATTAGCGGTGAGCGGCCTTCACAGAAGTGCTTTCATGTGTGATCCAACCAGCGTCGGACAGATGTTACAGGCAGGCAGGATCTCACGATGAATCCGTCCTAAACCTCGTTCCAGTCATGAGGTCTGCAGGAGTCGAGCTTCACCGCACCGCAAATGCTGAGTTTATGTGCTTAAATAGTGCCCGTGGTTGCAGGTGATGGGCACCGGCATTCCTTTTTGGGGACTGGGACTTGGGAAAGAAGAAGGAAGCCAAAGGTAGGAAAACATTGACAAAGAGAGAAAACAGGGACGATAAAGAACCTTCAAGAGTTAGAAAAAGAGACCGGAAATGCCAGGTGTTGGAAGAAAGATGCATGAAGGGTTGATTACGAGTTGCTACCCTCGTCGCTCAACGAACACTGGTATTAAGCAGCACCAAGAAAAAGTTTGGATCCCTGAAATCGTTTTTTTTTTGTCTTTACAAATTAAGGACCAGGGACACACCGTGACAGCACCATCTCTCTATCAATCAGGACAGCTGCACATTAGTTGTCAGTACCAGAGATTGTCAGCGCGCATGCAAGTGTATAACTCCAACACTATCTGAAAAGTGGAAAAATAATGGTTATTTACTGAAGCACTGTGACTGTAACCGAGGTCCTAGGGTATCTGCTGGGCTGAATGGGCACACTCTTCGTCTAAGTAGCAGCCTCACAGCTGTTTTACCTGAAAAGAAAGTCACAGGTTGCAGAAAAAAAGTCCACTTGCATGTCAATTATGGAGTTCAGGGATCCTACCATATTGTGGTCTAAGGCTAGCCCTACTGTTGACTAGCTGGCAAACAACAGGTACATTTTAGTTTGTCATTGCAGAAGCAGATTGCACACAGACGCTGTTAGAAATGGGGGTTTCTAGTTGGCAATGGTTTGCACCCTGTCCAAGTAGGGACCCATCCTTCTAGTCAGGATAAGGGAGTTACACTCCTAAAATAACCCCTGCTCACCCCCTTGGTAGCTTGGCACGAGCAGTCAGGCTTATCTTAGAGGCAGTGTGTAAAGCACTTGCACATAACCAACAGAAATACAGTGTAAGCACTACAAAAGGACACCACACCAGCTTAGAAAAATATCCAATATTTTTATATACTTAAGACAAGACCAAAAACGATAAAAATCCACAATACAGTATTCAAAAATCTTCAGTTATCAAAATAAACTTGAAAAACAGTTCCTTGAAGTTGATAGCTCCGTCTGGGGCTATCACGGCGTCGTGAGCAACAAATCCAAACAGTTCTGGCTGACCGCGGCGTCGCAGGCCAGCTACGGTGTCGGGAAGACCCGCAAAAACAGTACCTTTAGAAATGCAGGGCGTCAGCGACCTCTCGTTGAGCTTCCGAAAGAACGGCGTCCGCAGGCGTCGGTTCCGGAGGTCGGTGCAGGAGTAGTCGGGCCCTCGAAGTCACAAGCGTTGCAGATCGAACTCCTCGCAGTTGAAGTCAGGAGCACTGGCGTCGGCGGGCGTCGGGTGCTGCGGTGCGACGTGCAGCGGTGCGGCGTGCGATGCCCTCAGGTCGCGGTGCGAGCAGAGGCTCGATGGCAGCGTCGGATGGCGTCGTCGGTGAGACCAGGGTCATGGTGCAAAGTGATGCGGTGCTCGTCGCTGTGCTGGCAGGTCACGGTGCAAGCAGCGGCGTTGTCGTTGCTGAAGCGCTGTCGTCGGCTGGCGAACTGGAGTCGAAGGCGCCGGCATCGGTAGGCCAAGGCTGTGGTGCGGGATGAGAGCGGTGCGTCGTGTAGCTTTACGAGCGGTGCCCCCGAACCACGGTGCAAGCAGCGTGGTCGATTTCGGGGTGGAGCGGCATCGTCGGGGAAACCAAGGCGGCGTCGTGAAGCGATGCGGAGTGCGGTGCCCACAGGTCGAAGTGCGAGCAGCGGCTCGGTGGCGGCATCAGCAGGCATCGTCGGTGAGACCAGGGTCACGGTGCGGCGGTGCCCTCTGCGGTGCCTTTAGGACACAGAGTCGGCAGCGGCATCGTGGACGGCGTCGGGTTGCTTTTTCTTCTGTTGCAGCACAAAACTCACAGTCCCCAGTGCTGAGGGCAGAAGAACTTGAAGTCTTTGCTGTTCCTGAGACTTCTTGAACAGGGGGCAGACTCTACCTCAAGCCCTTGGAGAAATTCACAAAAATAGATTGCAGAAAGTTCAGTCCAGTTCTTTCACTGCCAAAGACAGAAGCAGCCACTGCAGGCCAACACAGCAAAGCACTCAGCAAAGTGGTAGTTCCTCCTCACAGCTTCTCCAGCTCTTCTTCTTGGCAGTCTTCTTGGTCCAAAAGAGTTCTAAAGTTCAGGGGTTTGGGCTCCACTTTTTATAGCCCAAAATCCTTTGGTCCTCTCAGGCAGAGAGTGTCTGTGCCCAGACAGTACCAGTTCTGCCCTCTCTGGTGTGGCTTCCTGGCAGAAGGTGGAGACGGCATTGTCAGAGGCAGACCAGGCCCATTCAGGTGCAAGGAAATCTCCTCCCCCTACTCTAAATGTAGCCCAGGTCTATTCAGTCCTTTCCTGACCCACCTAGACTATCTGGAGCCTCTGCTGCTCCTCAGCCCCTGTCATCCAAAACCCAGACAGTCAATCCACAAACCCAGCAGAGGCCTGCTGGATGGCTGTCAAGTTACCACTCACCTGAATACCAGGATGTTCGTTTTGAGAGATGAGACGACAGGTCCCTTCACCCCCAAAAGTCTACTCCTGCTCAGATGCTCTCAAACAACATCAAAGCGTGAACAGACCTCTAGGGGAAGGGGGAAATGGGATAAAACAAAAAAAGAAAAGACACTGCTATCTTCTTATCCAGAAAACATCTGTGGGACTGTTATCTCCCTCTGGATGATAGTGGACAATAAAGACCCTCGTCTTAGAACATCTGGAAAAACAACAAGTATAACAGTGTATTTGTTTTAGTCTCACTATCACCTTGCCTTACTTCTTCATACATATAAGTCTATTACTTCACATATCTTTGTACCTGTCTCTCTATGTTGCAGTCTTTATTCAATAGGAGTTATTCCACTCTTTCTTGCCTGGTTCACAACAATTATGCCAAAAACATATTGATCATTTGTCTGCAGCAAAATAAACAAGAGGCGTTAATATGCATTAATACATATACATATGCCAAGTACCCTAACAGAAAGATTTTGCAACCAACCAATCGCACTTACAAATAAATTGTTCTGTCCTCTTTACGTATATCACAAATCGTTGCCAAAGATGCCAGCAAGAAGCTTCAATGTCACTGAACGAAGCGTTTCTTCAATAATGAGCGATGAGTCTCGCTATATGCGGATTAAATGTCAATAAGGCTGTAACTTAAATCAAAGGACTGAAAATGTCTTCAAAACAATGTTTACACGAAGCGCCACATAAATGTCTCCAAGCACTCCTTGCACGAAGCGCCTAGCACAGAAAACGCCTTGTTTGATCTTTTGCAATGCGAACGTTAAATGTCTAGAAAGCTTTATAAATAAAAGCAAAGTACCTGTAAATGTCTCCAAGACTCCTCGCATGAAGCGCGAAGCACCGGAAATACCTTACGTGTCTTTTTTCTTTGCAGGGTGAAAGGGAATCCCGGAAGCAATAAGAAGCCCTGAGCGTTGCCCTGGAAACCGGGAACTGAAGAACCTCCGAGGACAAGTCTTCGAATATCAAAGGAGGAATCCGGAAGGCAACTTTTCTTTAGCAGCCACTTCAGGTGAGTAGGAACGGAATGACGAGAACAAGCGTGCCCTCGTTCTCGTAATGCTTTTAAAGGGTTCAGATGGGTGGGGCACTTGTTTGGTCGACACGTGGAACACGCGGCCAACTGTCAGAACGGTAGTTGTTTATGACAAGCGGCAGTCGCGTGTTAATTGAGGAAGCAACGTTTTTTCTGTATTACAATCATGCTAGTTCTGAAAGCACAGCAATTTGTACAATAAAAACGATTTTACCATAGTGGGCATAACTTGAAAGACTGAATAAACATTAAAGCACATATGTACACATGTATTGCCACTTGTTTTCAATAGTACTGAATAAATATTTAAACAGTGTGTTTTAAGGCAATGACTCCACCTAGTGGCCATGCTCAATATGGGCACCGGCCAGACTCAGAACACACTTCCTAACAGTCGCCCCTCTCAAAGGTCGCCCTACAGGGCGCGGTTTTTGTGGACACCTTAGATGGAATCGCTGTACTAATTTAGGGGCATGGACAAAGGAAGCTGGTTCCCATGAGTTCTCACTATCAGCATAACCCTTCCAGGCTATTAAATAATAGAGTCGGCCTCGTATTCTCCTTGAATCTAGAATACGTCGTAGCTCATATTCCAAATGACCGTCAATAGGAATAGGTGGGGCTGGGGGTTCTTTTCTTGTTTCTGGATTATATGTTTTTACAAGGGAAACATGGAAGGTGGGATGTACAGGATAATCAGGAGGTAAATCTAATTGAACTGTGACAGGGTTTATGATTTGTGTTATGGGGAATGGACCGATATAACGTGGTTCTAATTTTCTTGGACCTACAATGTTCAAATTCTTGGTGGACAACCAGACCTTGTCTCCTACCTTATAGCATGGTGTGGAATCTCTGTGTTTGTCTGCTTGTTTCTTCATAACCTCCTTGTATTTATTTAGATGAGTTTTGGCTTTTTCTTGGATATCTATTACGTTGTTTAGTCTGTCTGTGACCGCGGGAATGTGGGAAGATTCTACGGAGGTCGGTATTGCCTTTGGATGGTATCCATGCAAAAAATAGAAGGGGGAGCAATGGGTAGCAGAATGAAAATTATTATTATAAATGAATTCTGCTAATGGTAAAGCCTTGTCCCATTCACTGGTAATATCGGACATTAGACAACGCAGAGTCTGAAGTAGTGTCTGATTTGCCCTTTCCGTTTGTCCATCTGTTTCTGGATGGAAAGCTGTAGAGTGAGCTACTTCCATTTTCAACTGGTTACAGAGTTCTCTCCAAAAGCGTGACGTAAATTGACTGCCACGGGCGGACACAATCTTAGATGGCAAACCATGTAAACGGACCACATGATTCAGGAAGATGTCACTACACTCCAATGCAGTTGGTATTTTACGCAGGGGAATAAAATGTGCCATCTTTGATAAATAATCTACCACTACAAGAATGGTTGTATACCCGTTGGCTACTGGTAAATTAGTGATAAAGTCCAAATTGATGGAATGCCATGGATTTGGAGGGGTAGCTAAAGGTTGTAATAGCCCTGCAGATGCTTTATGTGAAGATTTGTTCCTTGCACAGATGGGGCAGGTTGCTACATATATTTGAACATCTTTCGATAATGAGGGCCACCAAAAGTGTTTTTTACAATTGTCAATAGTTTTTTGATATCCAGAATGCCCGGCTAAAGCTGAGTCATGGTTTCATAACAATACTTGTTTCTGTAGCTCTGCAGTGGGTATAAATAAAAGGGCATTATGGTAAAAAAGACCATCTTGAATAGTGTTTTTTGCATCTGCTAACCATGTTTGTACATTTAACTTGAGGTGTTCTTCTTTTACTAAGGACAAGAAATCCTTTTGTACAATAGGTGCCACTATTTTATGTGGTGGAATAATAGAAGGTCTAGGCATGTCATTTTTTGAGTCTGCTGTATGTCCATATCGTGATAGTATATCAGATTGAATTTGCTGTGGACCTGGCCAATAAGTGATCACAAAGCCAAATGCACTAAAAAAATTCAACCAACGCATTTGGCGAGGGGTTAGTGCTTTGACTGAACTAAAGAATTGTAAATTCTTATGGTCAGTAAAAATTGTTACAGGATGTTTTGTCCCCATTAGGTGATGACGCCATTCGGAGAAGACTAGTTTGATTGCTAGTAATTCCCTCTCTGCCACTGTATAATTTTGTTCGGCAGGAAGCAACTTCTTGGAATAAAATGCCACCGGATGCAATTGCCCATCTTTAGACTCTCTCTGAGAGAGAACCCCTCCCACTGCTACCTGAGAAGCATCCGCTTCCACAAAAAACGGGAGATCAGGTTCAGGGTGTCGTAACAATGGTGCTGAGGTGAATTTAAGCTTTAATTGTGCAAAAGCTTGAGCTGCCTTGTCAGTCCAATTAAACAATTGACCTTTTTGCAATAATTTGGTAATGGGTACGACAGTTTCTGCGAAATGAGGTAAAAAGCGTCTGTAGAAGTTCGCGAACCCCAACACTTTCTGAACCTCTTTAACTGACGTTGGTTCTGGCCAGTCTAAAATGGCAGTCACTTTCTTCGGATCCATCATGATTCCAGCTGGTGACAAACAATACCCTAAAAAGTCTACTGTGTCCGTATTAAAAATACATTTCTCCAATTTGGCAAAGAGATGATTCTCCTGCAATTTTTGCAACACAGCTCTCACTTGCTGGACATGTTCCTCCTTATTTCTTGAATAGATGAGGATATCATCTATGTAAACTATTACACAAATGTCAAGAAACTCGCTTAGAATCTCATTAATAAAATATTGAAAGGCCGCAGGGGCATTACACAGGCCAAAGGGCATGACGGTGTATTCGAATAAACCGAACTTGGTTCGAAATGCTGTTTTCCACTCGTCATGTTCCTTGACCCGTATTAGGTGGTAAGCCCCGCGGAGATCCAACTTAGTGTATATTGTAGAGTGACGTAACTGATCCAGAGGGACTGGGATCAATGGTAAGGGATATTTGGTTTTTATAGTGGCTTTATTGAGCCCGCGATAATCAATGCACGCTCTCAAGCCACCATCCCGTTCTGGGACGAAAAATAGTGGCGATGAGACTGGCGAGGTGGAATGGCGAATAAAGCCCAATTCCAATAGTTCGTCCAAATATTGACGTAGGTATTGAGTTTCATCTTCGGTAAGCGCATACACTCTACTATTAGGGAGTGTAGCGCCAGGAATCAAATCTATACGACAATCGTATGATCTGTGTGGGGGTAGCGTGGTTGCCTTTACCGGATCTAAAACGTCTTTGAAGGCCAAGTATTCTCTAGGTATGTTGTCACAAGCTTGTAAAGTATTGGCACAATGCAATACTGTCATGGAGTCCGTCTGTGCTTCCTGATAACAATGTGACCTACAATGTAAAGAATCTAGAGTCACCATTCTTAAATCCCAGTTGATTTTAGGGTTATGTACCATTAGCCATGGCACACCTAAAATGAGTCCAAATGTAGGTGTATCTATTAAATCGAAGCTGATTACTTCGGTATGACCATTCTGGCAGACCATGGTTTGGGACATGTTTGGTTCACTATCAAACCTGATGACAGTGCAGATCCGTCCACTGCACAGACTGGTTCTGGTTGTGCCTTAGGGACTATTGAGACGTTTAATTTTTGTGCCAACTGGATATCGAGGAAGTTTCCTGTTTCCCCTGAATCTAATAGCACTGGTAATGTATGTCTGTTTTGCGTGGTCAGAATTAGTGTAACCTGAATAGTAAAGTGTCTTGGAATACGGGCTACGGTGTTTGCTAAGTGTTGGGAGATCTGTGGGATTGTATTCCTCGTCAGGGCGATCTCCTTTCCTGACAAGTTTTTTAGTTTTCCTGCTCCGCAGTAGTGGTGAAGACCACAGCATTTGTCTTTTTAGGTACTTTTGGTCTTACAGTACAATCTCGGGCAAAATGCCCAGAGCGGCCACAGTACAAACACAGATTTAGCTTACACCTCCTATCCTTTTCTTCTATGGATAATGGGCCCTTAATTCCCCCTATTTGCATTGGCTCTTGTTCTGGCACCTTATTATCAGTTTCTTTTTTATCATGTCTTACAATAATCATCCTGGTATCTCCCCTTGATCTGTCTCCTTTACGCTCCCCAAGACGATGGTCTAGTTTCACAACTAAGTCCACAAAATCAGAATAGTCATCGGGTAACTCGACAATATGAGCAAGAGCATCCTTCAGATCATCACGCAAACCCCTATAAAACAAAGAAATGCGTTTCTCCTCTGGCCACTGGGTTTCTGTCAGCAAGCGATTAAAGGTAGTTAAATAGCTTAACAAATCTTTACTGCCTTGTCTTAGATTCAGGAGTTCATTGTCACTTGCTTGGACATAAGTATGCTTGGCAAAAAGTTTTGTCGTAGTTCTTTTAAAAAGCGGCCAGTTGTGTAGGATAGGATAATTTCTGTCTATGTAGGGGATGGACCAATTCGCCGCTGTTCCTCCCAAATAGGAGAGTACGAAAGCCACTCTAGAGGCATCGGTGGGAAAAGCCTGCGGCTTACAAATAAAATGGAGTTGACACTGACTAATGAACACATTGAACTTAGCGCTATCCTCGAAGAATCTTTCTGGCGCAGCTAAAGGCACAACAGTAGGAGCTGCTACCATAACATGAACTGGAGGTGATGGGGAGTCTGAAAACATATACGTATTTGAGGTTTTTGCTTTGGTACCAATGTCTACAGGAGATGCAACGGTCTTGGGGAAAGGACTGTCCCATAAGGTCTCCCTTGGCTTATAACGGGTTAACTCACTGCGCAATTCGGCATTCTCCTCTTTTAATTTTTGCATTTCAAATTGTAAATTCTGCAACATATTTGCTAACATTCGGTCCTGACTAGTATCCTCACTTAGGGCCTGGGCCATGGCTTTGACATCAATACGATCCTGATTTTCACCCATATCTCTCAAAAAGAACTTGATCTGTTGTGGAGGCTTGCTCTTCTGTCAAGTTACCACTCACCTGAATACCAGGAGGTTCGTTTTGAGAGATGAGACGACAGGTCCCTTCACCCCCAAAAGTCTACTCCTGCTCAGATGCTCTCAAACAACATCAAAGCGTGAACAGACCTCTAGGGGAAGGGGGAAATGGGATAAAACAAAAAAAGAAAAGACACTGCTATCTTCTTATCCGGAAAACATCGTGGGACTGTTATCTCTCTCTGGATGATAGTGGACAATAAAGACCCTCGTCTTAGAACATCTGGAAAAACAACAAGTATAACAGTGTATTTGTTTTAGTCTCACTATCACCTTGCCTTACTTCTTCATACATATAAGTCTATTACTTCACATATCTTTGTACCTGTCTCTCTATGTTGCGGTCTTTATTCAATAGGAGTTATTCCACTCTTTCTTGCCTGGTTCACAACAATTATTCCAAAAACATATTGATCATTTGTCTGCAGCAAAATAAACAAGAGGCGTTAATATGCATTAATACGTATACATATGCCAAGTACCCTAACAGAAAGATTTTGCAACCAACCAATCGCACTTACAAATAAATTGTTCTGTCCTCTTTACGTATATCACAAATCGTTACCAAAGATGCCAGCAAGAAGCTTCAAAGTCACTGAACGAAGCATTTCTTCAATAATGAGCGATGAGTCTCGCTATATGCGGATTAAATGTCAATAAGGCTGTAACTTAAATCAAAGGACTGAAAATGTCTTCAAAACAATGTTTACACAAAGCGCCACATAAATGTCTCCAAGCACTCCTTGCATGAAGCGCCTAGCACAGAAAACGCCTTGTTTGTTCTTTTGCAATGCGAACGTTAAATGTCTAGAAAGCTTTATATATAAAAGCAAAGTACCTGTAAATGTCTCCAAGACTCCTCGCATGAAGCGTGAAGCACCGGAAATATCTTACGTGTCTTTTTTCTTTGCAGGGTGAAAGGGAATCCCGGAAGCAATAAGAAGCCCTGAGCGTTGCCCTGGAAACCGGGAACTGAAGAACCTCCGAGGACGAGTCTTCGAAGATCAAAGGAGGAATCCGGAATGCAACCACTTCAGGTGAGTAGGAACGGAATGACGAGAGCAAGCGTGCCTCGTTGTTCTCGTAATGCTTTTAAAGGGTTCAGATGGGTGGGGCACTTGTTTGGTCGACACGTGGAACACGCGGCCAACTGTCAGAACGGTAATTGTTTATGACAAGCGGCAGTCACGTGTTAATTGAGGAAGCAACGTTTTTTCTGTATTACAATCATGCTATTTCTGAAAGCACAGCAATTTGTACAATAAAAACGATTTTACCATAGTGGGCATAACTTGAAAGACTGAATAAACATTAAAGCACATATTTACACATGTATTGCCACTTGTTTTCAATAGTACTGAATAAATATTTAAACAGTGTGTTTTAAGGCAATGACTCCACCTAGTGGCCATGCTCAATATGGGTACCGGCCATACTCAGAACACACTTCCTAACAATGGCTGAGCAAGAAAATACCTACTTTCTAAAAGTGGTATTTTCAAACACAGAATGTAAAAATCACCTTCACTAAAAGATGCATCTTTAGATTCTGAGTTCAGGCATACTAAACTTTATTTTCCTACCTAGTTCCCAGAGCCAGTTATGTTTATAAGATGTTATAAACAAACTCCCCATTCTGTCCTATGGGGAACAGGTAGCCTTGCAATAGTGAAAAACGAAATTGGCAGTAATTCACTATCAGGACATGCCACACACACCAGGGCATGTCCTACCTTTCACATACACTGCACCCTGCCCACAGGGGTATCTTGGGCCTACCTTACGGGTGACTGACATGTAAGAAAAGGGAAGGTTAGGGCCTGGCAAGTGGGTGCACTTGCCAAGTCGACATGGCAGTACCAGACTGCACACAGACTCTGCAATGGCAGGCCAGAGTTACATTTAATACGGGCTGTTGGTGTGGGTGGCACAATCCAGTGCTGCAGCCCACTAACAGCATTTGATTCACAGGCCCTGGCACACTCAGTGCACTTTACTAGGGACTGGCACATAAATAAAATAGGCCAATCATGGAAACACCAATCCATAACACATTTTACCACAGGAGCACTTGCACTTTACCACTGATCAGCAGTGAGAAAAGTGCGCAAAAACACTAAGCCAGCAAAAACAGAGTCAAAACCGGGAGGTCAGAAAGCAAAAACTCAGGGAAAACACGCCAAAAGATGCCAAGTCTAACAGACGCATACACAGGAGTCATACAGTACTACACAGGAGGCATACAGTACTGTGTTTAGTGCAGCGCTAGGTGCTGGGCTTAGATGCTGCTCCTCTCATGATGCACCTCCATCTGCATCCAGAACACAGAACATGGAATACTTCGAAATATAGAACATGAAATATGCACATTTAATCATGCAGTAATAATACCAACCGCAGTCCAACACCATACACACCTCCCCCAAAACTTTCACAGTGTACACCCTAAACAATATATACATAAAGAAAACCCGAGACAATGTCTTGAAACTCTTGCCTAGACATAGAGAGAAACAAGGATAAAGTAAGCAATACACAAGATGGGAGTGATGCACAAGAAGTCTTACTCACAAACTTTACTCTCTATTTGTTGGGTTCAACAGTCCTTTGGCCAGAAAGCCTCCTCGCAACTCACTTAACAGCACCTTCAGACAAATCACATTTATGCACTTCCCGCTGCTGACAATTTGTCTAGGGCTTTCTTTTCAACACGATTTTCCAAGATCCATGATTTCCCACTCGCTCCAGTTTTCCTCTTATCAGCGCCACACTCTGCAAACTCACTCTCCAACTAATCAAATCGCCTATCATCCACTTCTCCTTCAGCATTACTTCCTTGCGGCCTGCACAATGACAAGCATCTTGTATGGCACACACTTCCATCACTTAATAGAGCATAATTATAGGACACTTTCTCTACTCTTAAAGGACTAGAACAATTATTGGCTCCCTTTTTTCCTTTCCTTTCTTCCTTACTCTGACCCACAACCCTACCTTCAGTTCAACCTCCTTTACACCATGCTTGGTATCATGTCAAGTGTTATATACTAGTTGTGCCTTTTCAATGTATCTTCTAACTTCATGAGGAGACCACTCCTTTTGTCTGGATTTTAGCATCCACCCTAAATTGCCCTGAGAATTCGATGTACATTATTTAATAATCACAAAGGGATTGTGCCCTGTTGTCATGGCTCTCGGATAACTGGATAATTAACAGCAAAGCCAATCCCACTAACTCCAGGTATGAGTTAACTCACAACCTGTATCTAATCCCCTGAACCGTAAAGAAATCCCAGTGCTAAGCGGGAAAGGGGCTATGGAAGCGATAGAGACACTCGTGTCAGCAGGCTGGTTGGTGAAAGACCTGCACTGGACTTCCAGATTACAGACGGCATATAGCCTGTGAGTACAGAAGTTACAATGTAAGTAGCCCACAGGCAAACCTGGACACTTGCCTGAGAACTGAAGATAAGAGAACTTTGAGGAAATATTGAGTGGTGCTGAGATGCCAAACAAGACTGCAGGAGAGGATTCATGGTAAGACACAAATCAAAGCAGGACTGGAGCAAAGTGCCATCAGAGTCAATAAGTGGAAATTAATATGAGGGACCAAGAGGAGACAAGGAGGAGAAAAACAAATAAAGGTGAGGGAACAAGTTTGAGTGTGAACAGATACAAATGCGAGTGAGAGTACTAACAACTGCTGTTGCCAGACACTTAGGGCCCGATTCACAAAAGTAAAGTTTTACTTAAGTTAAACTTAAGACTAAAACTTAAGTTTAACTGAGACAAAATCCTAACTTTACTACTCCTAAATGCACTTTGTGAATACCGAAAGTCGTAAAGTTAGGATTTTGTCTCAGATTACTTTTGTGAATCGGGCCCCTACTCCCTACTCTCATGATTCTTATAGAGCGTTTCCTATTGTGACCTGCAAGTGTTAGCATGACCTACCAGTTCTATAGTGGCGGAGGCAGCATGCATTTAGCAAAGCCCTAGAAGTTCTTGTCCTGCATGAGTGTAGTTTCCACTGCCCCATCGCCCATCTTCTCCATGTTCAAGTTTCCAGGGCCTTTTCTGCCGCATTAATCTCAGAGAATCGACATCTGTATCAACACTAGAGGTGATTCTGTACAAACAGACCATTTTCTGTGCTTCAACTTTCCAATTTCATGTGTTACTACTTGCTAACTGTATGATCCCTTTGGCAATTCTATTAAACCTTTCGTACTCCCATTTTTCTCTGATGTGATAAACTGACAGTGTTGTGGGAGATGGCATTCCTCCTCAAAGAGATTTTGACTCATTTTGGCTTAATTTGCATTTCATTGTTATACACTACAAATGTGGGTGCGCCTGCTTAAAAAAACCTCTGTTCATGAACCTTGTAATAGCTTTATCATCCACCCTTCTAACCACCTCTACTTCTAGTCACTTTAATAAGTCAGCTATCATTACGTGGGTCCCGTGCTCACTGTGCCATTGGTTTCAAGCCAGCCTGGCTGATGAAGGGTGATACCCCGAAACCGGTCCCAGGATGCTTGTTTCCAGTCCAGGGAGGAACTGGCCTGGCAGTTCGGGCTGGACTGTTCCCATGAGTAGCAGGGTCAAGACTGATTTGCATATGGCTGGGTCCATACTGGGGTGGAATGGTGAGCAAAAAAATGATGAATTAAACCCAGATCTGTGAGTGGGGGTGAATGTTTGCATTGTTCAGCATTCCATCCATCATCTTTTCTTTTTACTTTTAGAAAGTTGGCATTTTCCTACTTTAACCATTCTGTGCCTTCTGCCGGTCTCTGAATACACATCTGGGGTGGGTGACAGCTGGGCCTTGTGCGTTCCCTCTAAACAGCCACACACAATGGGAGTTTAGGTGTGACTTGATGGGCCTTAATGGGCCATTAACTGGCTTGATGGAGGGGCGGAGCTAAGCACAGCCCCACCTGCACCTGAATAGGTTGTGTCCTGTCTCCACACAATAGGCCTAACAACCCTGTATTGTCGCTGTAGCCAGCTTAGAGCCAGGGGAAAGAGGAAGGGGATTCCCTGCACTTCAAAGCTGTTGTCTAGAAACTTCTCCCACCTTCCAGAACCAGGGCATCAAAGTATAAATGCTGGACCTCAGATACCACCACTTCAGTACACTTCTTGACAAAGGGATACTCTGCGAGGAAGAAGGACTGCTGTGCTGCTACAAGAACTGCCTCTCTGCTGGACTGCTACTCTGCTGGACTCCTGCTTTGGTGTGCTGACCTTATGCCTGCTGTCCCCTTGCCTGGGAGTGAGAAGGACTGGACCCGCATCTCTACAATCCAGAACCTAGAGTGACTCCAAGGGCCAGCTGTATGGTCTCCTGTTTTCTAAAGCCTCAGGGACACAAAAGGCTTCCAACCACCCTTCTACAGCACCGGGACTCTGCCATCTGTGAGTCTTGCTCTGCCAAGTGGTGTCAATTGAGTCCTGGGCCCTTGGAAGTTGGTATAAAGTGCTGCTCCTGTAGAACACCAACGCATGCTTGCCTGCACCCCGCATCTTTGTCATGTAACCTGGATTAAGGTACTTTTGTTCAGCGGGCCTCACTGGGTCCCTATATCTGGCCCTCTCTCCATCGTAAAAAGAAAAAGAAAAAACAATGGTTCTGTCGGGTATGCGTAGCTCATTTCTTGTCCAAGTAAATCAAATATCTTATTTCTTATATGTAATCCTCATATGTAAGATCAAAACCAATTTAATCATAAGGAACACACGAAAAGGACAGTTTGATGGGTAAACAGTTGTTTTATATAAATTACATCATTTATCTGTTACCCATACTTGAATAAAGAGCTGTCAACAAAAGTGAAGTTTCAAGGTGAAAAGTGATCAAGTGACATATCGTGCTCAGTGATACAATTGAGTGCGTAATATGTACAATGTGATTAAGATATGTACAAGGGAAGGGGAGGCCAGACTGGGAGCAATGACTCTGCTGCTAATCCAAGTTTAATTTCTCACGCAGAGCCTTGAACTGGACCAAAAGGTAGCGTCGACGTTTCAACCCAATACATGCACTATTGAGTGGTCATTACGGGTCTTCATCAGGACAAGAAGGGAAGGGGAGGGATGACAGCCTGTAGATTTACACAGAACGTGAGTTAGGCATCTTACAAAGAGTGTGTTCCAATTACAAACCAAACATTATTTGGCTATGGCTCACCTAGTAAAACCAGAGTAAATCCTAGGTGGTGGAACAGGGGGGCATAGGTCCGCGTGCTCGTGGCCCCATCACATTGGTCTAAGGAGAACGAACTAGGTACATGTTTAAAACCACTGTTCAAGCGGCGTGCTAAAGAAATTTGTAATAACCAATGGTGGAGGTTGATGGGGTAAAGGGGTAAAGCACTCACCTAAATGAATAAGGATATGGGAAGCTGGGAGTTAATTCCGCTATCCCGAGCAAAATGTCAGGCTGGAAATGAATTCAGGACTCACTTCTAAGGAAAGGGCGAAACACGGGAAGGGATTAATTAACGTCCCGTATGTGCTAAAAATAAAAATAAAACCTCTGTATATTACGGGCTGTGCTTACCTAATCGATTTGGATCTGCAGCGAAATCAGGAAGTTGCTTGTTGGGGGCGGCGGCAGGCTAACGTCCTGTCGTGCCACTGCGATGTGTCAGCGAGGCATCTGGATGCAAGACTGACATTTTAAAGGAAGTACGAGCCGGCGTGCGCGTGCACTCCGCGCTCGAGCGTGCAGCAGCGGAATGCTGCCCCAACAGTTGCCTGGCAACCGAGACTGGCGGTGGCTGACGCGAGTCTACGTCACATCCTCGGGAGTCGTTGCCTAGCAACGGAGTGATGCGGCCCCTGACGTGGTGCCGTGTTGTATGCTCATAGGAAAGGAGGGAGAAAGCATAACACTCCATCTACAAATCTCTACTGTATAACTTGCACAGTGCGGTGCAGGCGCTTGGCATCGGTCACTGACGTGTACACTTTCCAAGTGATCTATTTTGACAACTCATAGGTGTTGCAACAGATACCGCTCTCTACTGTATAACTTGTACAGTGCAGCGCAGGCGCTTGGCATCGGTCACTGACGTGAACACTTTCCAAGTGATCTACTTTGACAACTCATAGGTGTTGCAACAGATACCGCACAGTTGTAAAACACCACAATTTAAAGGATAACTGTATCAATCTGGCCAGAGATACCACATGTTTGTCAATTGCGAGGCATCCCATTTATGTGACGCGTATTATTGATATTACATAATACAAATGCATAAACTTTTTACCAACTGTTAAATGCTGTGTTTCTGTAAATTGTGTGGTTACATCTACATAATGCATATTCATACAATCTCTACAACGTACACATGTCGATATTCATTGTAGGGAACAAATCATCAAGGAAACAACATAAGCTTTTCACATGTCAAGATATGCGATAAAATGCACACATGTCGATATTCATTGTAAGGAACAAATCATAAAGGCAACAACATAAGCTTTGAGGTTAAGGATATTTTCACATGTCAAGATATGCGATAAAAACCATAGGTCAATCTCCAGTGTGGTTTGAAGGTCAACCGTATCCCCTGACAACCGTGATCTTATTAGTTGCTGAAAGTGGCCATGCAGTCGCAGACCTACATGATACAGATCTGTATGGACATGTGTGTGATGGGCATATCTCCTGACTAGAGCTGGCCCATTTGTCTTGAGGTCTCTTCAAACTCGTTCAGACCCACCGTTACAGTATTAAGAAAATGGATCCACCTACATTCCTTGCGGTTGAGGGCCACTGATAGCGGACCCCCTCTAGGGTGGGGACAGATTTTCTCGATAACCCACCATTTTATACTCTCTGGGGCATGATTGTGTGTGACAAAGTGATCTACTAATGGGGCTCCCTGCACTTTGCACCTCACTCTGCTCATATGCTGTAGTATCCTAGCCTTGACTTTCTGAGTGGTCTGGCCCACATAGAGTAAACCACATGGCCAACGAATGGTGTATATCACATTATTGCTATTGCAATTGGTAAACTGCGGCAACTTGTGTGTTCTGTTGTTATGTGTGAATGTGGGTCCTTCAATGGTCAATGGACAGGCTTTACATTGGCCACATTTGTGGTGACCAATTATAGGTGGTAGGCCCAGATGGCTCCTAAGATTCATTGGTTTCGGAGGCTCAAGATATGCTTTAACGACCTTGTCTTTGACGTTTCTGCCCCTCTTAAAGGCAAAGAGGGGATCTGCAGTGGTATTCAGTTCGCTTGCCACGAGGTTCCAATATTTCTTCACGATCCTTTTTATGCTGTTACTTTTGGTGTTAAATGTTGTCACACACACAATGTTTTCCGTCTTTTCTGGTATCTCTTTCACCTGCAAAAGTTGGTCACGTGGACAGTACCGAGGCACGTTTACGTGCTCGTTTCAGCAGACCTTTTGGATAACCTCTCTCCTTAAGACGATTGGTTAGGGTTTCTGTTTCTTTGAAAAAGTCCGTCCGTCGTGTACAGTTCCTCCTGAGTCTGAGGTACTGGCCCTATGGCAAATTGTCCCGAAAAGGTGGGTGATGTGATTCGTATTTGAGGAGTGTGTTTCTTTCGGTGGGTTTTCGATATAGGTCACAGAACAAAGAACCTTCCCCTACACGGAATGTGAGGTCCAGAAAATCAATGGATTCATTGTTGCTGCTCATGGTGAATTGGATGTCTCTTGTTCTAGTGTTCAGCCAATCACGGAAATCTGTGAGGTCCTTTTCTGTGCCCGACCAGATCATTATGACGTCGTCTATGTACCGCTTCCATGCAGCAATCTGGTTTATATAGGGATTGTCAAGGCTGTACAGATGCTCCGCCTCGTAGTCATCCATAAAGATATTCGCCAAGCTAGGTGCGTAGGTGGCACCCATCGCAACGCCCTTGCACTGGTAATAGAATTGGTTCCTGAAGGTGAAGTAATTCTGCTTCATCGCAATCTCCAACAAAGAGATCACGAAATCAGTAGGCATCCAATGGGGTCTAGGGCGTTTGTCCAATGTAGCCCTGGCTACGTCCAATGCCTTGCCTTGAGGGATGGAGGTGTACAAAGAGGACACATCAAGTGTTACAAGTAGTTGTGTTTCTGTGTCGAATGGTTGCTCCTCCAACAATTGGATAGTATGCATCATGTCTCTAACGAATGATTTAGTTTCTGGCACCCACGGTTGCAGGAAAAAATCAATGAACTGGTTAAGCGGCTCTAGGATGGACCCACATCCGGACACAATAGGTCTTCCAGGCGGCTTGTCCAAGCGCTTGTGCACCTTAGGTAAAGTATATATGGTTGGGATCCTAGGCTCCTTTTTATTCAGGAAATCACTGTCTGGCTGGCTCAGAAATCCTTGTGCCAATCCATCTTTAGTCAGCTTCTCAATCAGGGATTTTATCTCGGTCGTGGGATCCTCGGTATGGGGTGGTAGCTTTCCGTGACTCCCAACTGCAGCTCTATTTCTTCCACGTAGTCCGTAGTGTTCTGTAGGACTACTGCGCCGCCTTTGTCTGCAGCCTTGATGACAATAGCATCATTGGCGCCCAATGATGCTAGCGCTGATCTTTCTTCTTTGCTGATGTTATGTTTTATGTATCCCTTTACATCCAACAGCTCCATAGTTTCTTGCAGGACAATCTTCTCATAGGCCAATATTTTCTCGCTCATCAGATATGAGCCCGGTGTAAATGTTGATGGGGGCCTGAATGGTGTGGCGGCTGGCATGGGATTGTAAGCATTCTTGTTAAAATAATACTTGAGTTGAATTTTTATGAAAATCTTTGAAGTTCAAGTTTGACGTTGAATGAATCAGGCGCAGCTGTGGGTACAAATGATAACTCTTTGGAGAGGACCTCGTTCTCTGATGGTGACATTATGTAGTTTGAAAGATTAATTATCGGGTCCATATATCTTGATTCAGTGGGGTTGTCGTTGTCATGTTGTGGAACATTGGGAAACATAGGGTCAGAGCGCGGTGTTTCAGCGGACCTTGTGTTATGTTGTGAGTCATCAACATGTAAAGTTTGTGTCTGGGCCGCTACCTGAGTGTCTCGATCTATTTCAGTGCTAGCCGACATTGGGGAAGTGTTGCTGGGTGCTGAAGTATGTATTTTCACCATCTGTAAGTTTGTCTGCGTGTCGAGATTTCCCCACGTGTTTCTGGTTGGTAAAAGCGGACTCTTGAGTTGACCTGCTGTGTGTTCTTGCCTTTGTTCCATCCCCTTGCCCGCTCCCAGTTCTGCCCTGTCCCGCCCCCCCTGTTGGACTGTTGGTAACCCTCCCCTAAAAAAGGAAGGCCTTGGTTTCCCTTTCGGCTAGTGGATGGCCTCTCTGATTCTGAATCGGAACCACTTCCCACTGAAGAGTCTGAGAAGGTGTTGAATCTTCTCGGTCCCTGTCTACTTCTATTAGAGAAGAATACTTGGCTGTCCTGCTGATAGTAATCGTCAGCCAAGTACGGGTAAATGAGTTTCTTATCGTAGTTCCTCACGTCTTTCGAAAGCTTGTCTAACTTTCTATTCAGGGTTATCATATTAAAGTCTGCTAGTGTTTTCTCAGCTCGCTCTAAAGCTTCTTTTGCGTTGGAAAGGGCACTATCCTCAAGTATTTCCCTCTTTAGATCGGCGATCTCTTGAGTGAGTTTCTTAACGTATTCAATTGCCGTCTCTACTCCCAGCACCATGCGTCTACCGATAATCTATCGGAACCAAGCAGGAAGTTGGATGCATCCTGCTCTTGTATGAGCTTAGTTATGTACTCCTCACTGTTTGCAAGAGTCTCCTTAATTATCGGTAGACGCTAGTTTGAACGAAAAACTAGCTAAAATCGAAAGGTTGGAGAAAAAACTGATTTGCTCACGTCTACATGGGCATGTACTGACCAAGTATTTACAATCCAACATAATCCCCAAGGGACTGCAGGTTCGGAACGAGCCTGCGATCTTTATAGACGTCCCTAAATTCAGAGAGGGGTTCAGTTACGTTGCCAATAACTGCTCCCGGCACTGGATGGTGCTGGGAGTAGAGACGGCAATTGAATACGTTAAGAAACTCACTCAAGAGATCGCCGATCTAAAGAGGGAAATACTTGAGGATAGTGCCCTTTTCAACGCAAAAGAAGCTTTAGAGCGAGCTGAGAAAACACTAGCAGAATTTAATACGATAACCCTGAATAGAAAGTTAGACAAGCTTTCGAAAGACGTGAGGAACTACCATAAGAAACTCACCTACCCGTACTTGGCTGACGATTACTATCAGCAGGACAGCCAAGGATTCTTCTCTAATAGAAGTAGACAGGGACCGAGAAGATTCAACACCTTCTCAGACTCTTCAGTGGGAAGTGGTTCCGATTCAGAATCAGAGAGGCCATCCACTAGCCGACAGGGAAACCAAGGCCTTCCTTTTTTAGGGGAGGGTTACTGACAGTCCAACAGGGGGGGCAGGACAGGGCAGAACTGGGAGCGGGCAAGGGGATGGAACAAAGGCAGGAACACACAGCCGGTCAACTCAAGAGTCCACTTTTACCAACCAGAAACACATGGGGAAATCTCGACACGCAGACAAACTTACAGATGGTGAAAATACATACTTCAGCACCCAACAACACTTCCCCAATATCGGCTAGCACTGAAATAGATCGAGACACTCAGGTAGCGGACCAGACACAAACTTTACATGTTGATGACTCACAACATAACACAAGGTCCGCTGAAACACCGGGCTCTGACCCTATGTTTCCCAATGTTCCACAACATGACAACGACAACCCCACTGAATCAAGATATATGGACCCGATAATTAATCTTTCAAACTACATAATGTCACCATCAGAGAACAAGGTCCTCTCCAAAGGGTTATCATTTGTACCCACAGCTGCGCCTGATTCATTCAACGTCAAACTTGAACTTCAAAGATTTTTCAGAAAAATTCGACTCAAGTATTATTTTAACAAGAATGTTTACAATACCATGCCAGCCGCCACACCATTCAGGCCCCCCTCAACATTTACACCGGGCTCATATCTGATGAGCGAGAAAATATTGGCCTATGAGAAGATTGTCCTGCAAGAAACTATGGAGCTGTTGGATGTAAAGGGATACATAAAACATAACATCAGCCACGAAGAAAGATCAGCGCTAGCATCATTGGGCGCCAATGATGCTATTGTCATCAAGGCTGCAGACAAAGGTGGCGCAGTAGTCCTACAGAACACTACGGACTACGTGGAAGAAATAGAGCTGGAGTTGGGAGTCACGGAAAGCTACCACCCCATACCGAGGGATCCCACGACCGAGATGAAATCCCTGATTGAGAAGCTGACTAAAGATGGATTGGCACAAGGATTTCTGAGCCAGCCAGAGAGTGATTTCCTGAATAAAAAGGAGCCTAGGATCCCAACCAGATATACTTTACCTAAGGTGCACAAGCGCTTGGACAAGCCGCCTGGAAGACCTATTGTGTCCGGATGTGGGTCCATCCTAGAGCCGCTTAACCAGTTCATTGATTTTTTCCTGCAACCGTGGGTGCCAGAAACTAAATCATTCGTTAGAGACACGATGCATACTATCCAATTGTTGGAGGGGCAACCATTCAACACAGAAACACAACTACTTGTAACACTTGATGTGTCCTCTTTGTACACCTCCATCCCGCAAGGCATTGGACGTAGCCAGGGCTACATTGGACAAACGCCCTAGACCCCATTGGATGCCTACTGATTTCGTGATAGCTTTGTTGGAGATTGCGATGAAGCGGAATTACTACACCTTCAGGAACCAATTCTATTACCAGTGCAAGGGTGTTGCGATGGGTGCCACCTACGCACCTAGCTTGGCGAATATCTTTATGGATGACTACGAGGAGGAGCATCTGTACAGCCTTGACAATCCCTATATAAACCAGATTGCTGCATGGAAGCGGTACATAGATGACGTCATAATGATCTGGTCGGGCACAGAAAAGGACCTCACAGATTTCCGTGATTGGCTGAACACTAGAACAAGAGACATCCAATTCACCATGAGAAGCAACAATGAATCCATTGATTTTCTGGACCTCACATTCCGTGTAGAGGAAGGTTCTTTGTTCTGTGACCTATATCGAAAACCCACCGAAAGAAACACACTCCTCAAATACGAATCACATCACCCACTCAGCTTGCGGGACAATTTGCCATATGGCCAGTACCTCAGACTCAGGAGGAACTGTACACGATGGACGGACTTTTTCAAAGAAACAGAAACCCTAACCAATCGTCTTAAGGAGAGAGGTTATCCAAAAGGTCTGCAGAAACGAGCACGTAAACGTGCCTGGTACTGTCCACGTGACCAACTTTTGCAGGTGAAAGAGAAACCAGAAAAGACGGAAAACATTGTGTGTGTGACAACATTTAACACCAAAAGTAAAGCATAAAAAGGATCGTGAAGAAATATTGGAACCTCGTGGCAAGCGAACTGAATACCACTGCAGATCCCCTCTTTGCCTTTAAGAGGGGCAGAAACGTCAGAGACAATGTCGTTAAAGCATATCTTGAGCCTCCGAAACCAATGAATCTTAGGAGCCATCTGGGCCTACCACCTATAATTGGTCACCACAAATGTGGCCAATGTAAAGCCTGTCCATTGACCATTGAAGGACCCACATTCACACATAACAACAGAACACACAAGTTGCCGCAGTTTACCAATTGCAATAGCAATAATGTGATATACACCATTCGTTGTCCATGTGGTTTACTGTATGCGGGCCAGACTACTCAGAAAGTCAAGGCTAGGATACTACAGCATATGAGCAGAGTGAGGTGCAAAGTGCAGGGAGCCCCATTAGTTGATCACTTCATCACACACAATCATCCCCCAGAGAGTATAAAATGGTGGGTTATCGAGAAAATCTGTCCCCATCGTAGAGGGGGTTCGCTATCATTGGCCCTCAACCGCAAGGAATGTAGGTGGATCCATTTTCTTAATACTGTAACGGTGGGTCTGAATGAGTTTGAAGAGACCTCAAGACAAATGGGCCAGCTCTAGTTAGGAGATATGCCCATCACACACATGTCCATACAGATCTGTATTATATAGGTCTGCGACTGCATGGCCACTTTCAGCAACTAATAAGATCACGGTTGTCGGGGCATACGGTTGACCTTCAAACCACACTGGAGATTGACCTATGTTTTTTATCGCATATCTTGACATGTGAAAATATCCTTAACCTCAAAGCTTATGTTGTTGCCTTTATGATTTGTTCCTTACAATGAATATCGACATGTGTGCATTTTATCGCATATCTTGACATGTGAAAAGCTTATGTTGTTTCCTTGATGATTTGTTCCCTTCAATGAATATCGATATATGTACGTTGTAGAGATTGTATGAATATGCATTATGTAGATGTAACCACACAATTTACAGAAACACAGCATTTAACAGTTGGTAAAAAGTTGATGCATTTGTATTATGTAATATCAATAATACGCGTCACATAAATGGGATGCCTCGCAATTGACAAACATGTGGTATCTCTGGCCAGATTGATACAGTTATCCTTTAAATTGTGGTGTTTTACAACTGTGCGGTATCTGTTGCAACACCTATGAGTTGTCAAAGTAGATCACTTGGAAAGTGTTCACATCAGTGACCGATGCCAAGCGCCTGCGCCGCACTGTACAAGTTATACAGTAGAGAGCGGTATCTGTTGCAACACCTATGAGTTGTCAAAATAGATCACTTGGAAAGTGTACACGTCAGTGACCGATGCCAAGCGCCTGCACCGCACTGTGCAAGTTATACAGTAGAGAATTGTAGATGGAGTGTTATGCTTTCTCCCTCCTTTCCTACGAGCATACAACACGGCATCGCGTCAGGGGCCGCATCACTCCGTTGCTAGGCAATGACTCCCGAGCATGTGACGTAGACTCGCGTCAGCCACCGCCAGTCTCGGTTGGCAGGCAACTGTTGGGGCAGCATTCCGCTGCTGCACGCTCGAGCGCGGTGTGCACGTGCACGCCGGCTCGTACTTCCTTTAAAATGTCAGTCTTGCATCCAGATGCCTCGCTGACACATCGCAGCGGCACGACAGGACGTTAGCCTGCCGCCGCCGCCAACAAGCAACCTCCTGATTTCGCTGCAGATCCAAATCGATTAGGTAAGCACAACCCTTAATATACGGGGGTTTTACTTTTATTTTTAGCACATACGGGATGTTAATTAATCCTTTCCCGTGTTACGCCCTTTCCTTAGAAGTGAGTCCTGAATTCATTTCCAGCCTGACATTTTGCTCGGGATAGCGAAATTAACTCCCAGCTTCCCGTATCCTTATTCATTTAGGTGAGTGCTTTACCCCTTTACCCCATCAACCTCCACCATTGGTTATTACAAATTTCTTTAGCACACCGCTTGAACAGTGGTTTTAAACATGTACCTATTTCGTTCTCCTTAGACCAATGTGATGGGGCCATGAGCACGCGGACCTATGCCCCCCTGTTCCACCACCTAGGATAACTCTGGTTTTACTAGTTGAGCCATAGCCAAATAATGTTTGGTTTGTAATTGGAACACACTCTCTGTAAGATGCCTAACTCACGTTCTGTCTAAATCTACAGGCTGTCATCCCTCCCCTTCCCTTCTTGTCCTGATGAAGACCCGTAATGACCACTCAATAGTGCATGTATTGGGTTGAAACGTCGACGCTACCTTTTGGTCCAGTTCAAGGCTCTGCGCGAGAAATTAAACTTGGATTAGCAGCAGAGTCATTGCTCCCAGTCTGGCCTCCCCTTCCCTTGTGCATATCTTAATCACATTGTACATATTATGCACTCAATTGTATCACTGAGCACGATATGTCACTTGATCACTTTTCACCTTGAAACTTCACTTTTGTTGACAGCTCTTTATTCAAGTATGGGTAACAGATAAATGATGTAATTTATATAAAACAACTGTTTAATCATCAAACTGTCCTTTTCGTGTGTTCCTTATGATTAAATTGGTTTTGATCTTACATATGAGGATTACATATAAGAAATAAAATAATTGATTCACTTGGACAAGAAATGAGCTACGGATACCCGACAGAACCATTGTTTTTTCTTTAATATATACCCAGGTTCTGAGGGACACAGGGTCACCCCATTGTTTTCTTGATCCTCTCTCCATCGTGGTCTGTCTGAACTCTTGACTTTGCACACACCGTTGGTGAATAGTATATGTGAAAATCCTCTTGTGCATGTACAAATATATCTCCTTGTCCTGCTGTCCTGTGGTTTTTCTTTATTTCATCTCAAAGCTTCAATCCATTCAGGTCAAACATAACATCAGGATTTTTTTTTCTAGTGCCATAATCCCCCCCCCCCCCCAGATATTGAGATGTAATAGATGGAATACACTTTCAATTCCTCCCATTTCTTTATAAGTTCTCCTTATGAGGGAACAAAGCCCTGATTTAGCTCCCTATTAAGGGATTGACAGTACAAATGTTTAACGGTAGTTATTGAACTTGGTACCTGAATAGTCACTAACAAAAGTTCTGTTGAAGAACAGTCACATTCCTATAAACTAGCTATAACAAACTTAATGCCCATGTTCATGTTCTGACACCGTACAAGTAATAATGAAACATTCATATCCTATTTCAAAGGAAAATGCTACACCGCGTGTTGTTCTCCTCATGCTAAGGTGAGGTGTTAAATGAAAGTTAATATGGTTGCACAAACATCGCAGTGTGAGATCCCTTTTGTTTCCAAGCACAAATGTGGCCACCCCAGATGGTGGTACACTGACATTTACACACTTCAACTCTCTAACATGCTGCAGGTGTTTTCCTCTCTCCTGCGTGCACTGCCGGCTTTGCCTCTTGAGTTTTACCCTTTTATTGAATTTCGTGAAGTTTGTTTCTAGGTGTACCCGAACACGTTAGGAGACGTATGACCAAATTGTTAGTTTTCAAGGATCAGTTTGTTTGGAATGTTAACTGAAGCCTCTGTCTAAGGAAGTATCCAGGAACATCACCATGTTTTCCATGATTCACTCTACACAGGAGGGCTCTAATGTACAAACATTGTATTATAGGAAGACTGGAGGGAGCCGTGAAGAGTGGGGCTAAGTAGGAGAAGTCATTTTGGGTCAAAAATAAGTCTTTGCCGACTTCTTTGGTTTTTATAACTTCTACAGTATTTTGGTCAAAGGTTCCAGGTGCAAACCATGAACCTAATGTAGACAGGACATTACTGCCGTTAGGGTCATTTTAACCTAATCTGCAAAACAGCAACAGAAGTAGAATCTAATGGATCAGGCGCAGATTTCAAAATGCACTTTTTACAATATTTTCACTTTGAATAAACCACCTTACTACACTGTTCAATCACTCCTCACTTTCTCCCAGTCCTACCTGATTATCTTCTGCCACATGGGGGGGGGTGAGGGGGGACTCTATTACTACCATGTTGCCACAATATGGAATTCAGAAGGTTCACCTGTGCACTACACCTCAACCAGAAGCACATTGAGGAGAGCTAAGTCTGAGAAAGATCCAGAGTAATGCTTTAAATTTATGAACAAAACAGTGGTTAGCTGTATGAAGGCATGTTCAAAGTTACTGACTAGAAGAATGAGCCTCCTGGCCTGCACTTCCTCTGTCTTTGACTCCTCACACCTCTCTGACCAGCATTCTCCATCAACTTAGAGACAGCTCTAACATTTCATTGCCAAACAGGGTACTCTGCAAGCAACATGGCGAAGCCTATGCTCACTTGCTGCAGGAATCCTTTGACTGATGGCCCAAGGGGCATTAGGCCATCAGTCAATGGATGACAGAGTGTCCACCCTATTAGTGAAAGCTGTTCCGAAGTAATTTTTTCCTGTTCAGGTCAGCCAGAGAAATCATAGAGGTCCCAAACGGGAACTACGATTATTGACGCACAAACGATATGAATAAACTCCCAACATGACAATGTCATTTGTTTTTTGATTTTCAACAACAATCTCCCACTTTAGGAGTTTGTATTTAAAAGCAAAAAACTTTGTTATGCGAGCACATTGAACATGGCACCCACTCAGCCAAGCTTCAGTGCCTTTGGTGGGGACAAAGTGGTAGCAGCACTGCTGAGGCCACAGAGATCTCCTCTTGCTTGATGGAGATGTCTAAATATGGAAGCCAGTTCTCCATCGTGCAGTGGAGTATATCCCTCCACGGACCTGGCGGAGCAGAGTTTAGCCTGCAAAACGTTTAATGCCCCCCCCCCACAAGTGTGTTTTCAGTTGCTGTGAGAGAAAGTGAACCATTCGGTTTCGAGGGAGCTCTAGTAAAACCACTATTGGAACTACACACTCATCCCTTGATGCTTCAAACCAGTGAAGCTGACATTTGTGTCAGATGGTACCATTGCATGTAGATCTCAGGGAACACATAAAAATCAAGTTAACCAAATTACTAGAAAACAAAGCAAAATCTAATCATGTAAAATGGTAACTAGCCTTAAGCTGACTGTGTCCATCCTCGCCACAAAAATCTAGAAGAATTATTTCACAGATGTTGCTCCTCTAGCGGCTTCATTTCCATAGAGGCCAACCTTGTTGAGAGCTGGGTATATTATCCAGTGGCCACAGGAACTGGTAGTCTGAAGGATACCCAGAAACATCTTCCTGGAGTAGATCCACAGCACCATTGAATGTCACTCTGTGATTAGCTTCTACCTCGTATATCTGCTTATGCCATGACCACAGCATTTGAATTCTGCCCACTCATCATTGCCTGCAGTACCAAGTGCTGGGATGGTGTTAAATGCACTGATTTCTAGAAGCAACCGATGGGAAGGTCCTTGGCTTGGCCGCTTTCGCCTTCAAGCATCTGCATTAACAAAGCACACATCAATGAGAAGGAACTGAATTTGCCTTGAATTCAGGAGTAATTCTGGCCATCAATCATGAAGATGAAACAACACAATTATGAGGAGAGGCAACATGTTGGTGAGGAAAATACCCAGAGGACGGAGCTAAAAATATGCTTGAGAGAGCCAAATGGAGACCAATCAAGCCACAAAAAAGCAGTGAGTGCAAACCTCATTCCAGTATCATCTAAGGTGTACACCTCTAAAGACTTCTAAAGACCTAGACCCTTATTCTGACTCAGCCATAGAGATATGGCGAGAGTTAAACGTCATTAAACAGAAGCTTCAGCTAACATTCCAAACAGACTGATCATTGAAAACGAACAATTTGGCCATACGTCTCCTAACATGATTTGCAGTGTTCCCGCACCTAAAATTTCCACCCATTAAAAGCATGGGCATAGGTGAAGGAACCACACGTCCACTCACACCGCACCACAGGAGCATGGCACACTCCCTGCTTTAGCCCCAGAGACTGGCATTCCTGCAGATTTCTTCCCTATCTCTCAGCCTCTATCTACACTGTAACCCGCTATGGCCTCCTGACTATATGCAGCATCTTTTTGTAGCAGGTGAGAAATGCAAGTAGGGAAAAGTTTGGAACCAATGCAATCTTGAAGAAAAGGACTTGGTAACTGCGGCTCTAACAGGGCTTTCCCCCCGGCCCAGGCCTTCAACCACTGATGCCCAAATTAAGGGTGGAGACACCAGCTGGCACTGGTACCTACAGCCCAAGGATCTCCATCCTTTAATTGTGGATATTGCAGAATGAGAGTCCTAGTTTGTAACTCTTTGTTATGCAAGGACATGTTTATCAGGGCACATTTAAGTTTTCCTACAGCAGGCAAGAATGAGGAGGCAGATATGGATGGCGAGTTTTCCGTAAAAAGCCTACGGTAGGTTGTAAAACCTAATGGCATCAAGAGTGGCTGAACCGGGTTGTAAACATATGAGTATCTTCATTATGAGAAGATTTTGGGTGGTAACTGCAATAGGACGTCAGGTATTTCAGAGATGTGAATGGGAAACTACATTACCCTGTGGAATCTTGAGTGCTAGAATAGTTTACAACTATAGTGAATCTGGGCAGAACATTAATGCTTCACTAGGAAGCTCGAACAAAACCCTGGACAGAGTTTGGCAAATGGATACTGCAGAGATGCTCATGGTGCATTGCACTTCCTGCTTGAGCCCAATAAAAGAGAAATGGGCTCAAGCAGTCTTTGCCTTCCAAACAGGGGATCATGGCATATGTTGTGTTGATGCTATGCTGACGACGAGGTCGACTGACTAAACGTCTTGTGGAGGAGCAGTGTGGAACCTCTGGACCCTCAAAGAAACATGGAAATTATGCTTTAAGCAAAGGCCAAAGACAGTGAAGAGATGTGGTCCAGTGGCTATTTCACTGATGTTGGAAGTGGAAGATGTGGGTTCTCATACTACCTGAGCTAACTATAACTTACGCCCCCACAATGCACTTCTTATGACCTGCTGTGAGTAGCTGTATGTGTGAGTGAGTGAGTGTGTGAATGGCTCTATGGATGAATGAGTGGTTGTGTGAGTACTTGTATAGGTCTGTGAATGGGTAAGTGAGTGGTTGTGTGGGTGTGTGAGTGGGTGTATGAGAGGTGGTATAGGGGTGTGAGTGGGTTTGAGAGTGCTTCTGTGGATGATGTCATCAGCAATGTCATTTACAATGTCACACACCATATCATGAGTGATGTAATATCTGAAGTCTTAAGCAGTGCATTGTGGGGGTGTAAGTTATCATTAGTTCAGCTAACTGTAACTGCTGAATTTCACTTGTTTTGTTTGAGTGAAATATAAGCCTAACTATGACATTCCTGTAACCTTTTTTTAGTAAATATAAATATATATATATATATGTAAGTATGTATGTGTAGATATATAAATATATATACTGACACTATATCTATATATATATATATATATATATATATATATATATATATATATATATATATATATATATATATATATATATATATATATATATTATCTACTGGCGGTCGCCAGTAGATAGTTATAGTTAAAACCTATTATCCATAGGAAATCCACGACATTCTATTTGAAATAACGTTGGCGCCGGTTGACGAATCTTCGCGAAAGTTTCCAACTTGTTGGGGCGCTCCGGTCCGCTCCTATCCTGAAAGTCTCAGGGTGATACGTCAAGCGGGGGCCGAGAAAAAAGGGGGGTCCCAAAACGCGTTTTCCCCATTCATTTTTCCGTAGGAACCTTTAGTCGCAGCTACAGCCCAAACTGCTGAACGGAATTACACCAAATTTGGCAAAGAGGTAGCCCTTGGTTCAATGTCGTGCCTTTTGCTTAAATGGTGTAAATCCGTTCAGTAGTTCCTGAGAAAATCAAAAGTAAAGTCACATATATATCTGGGCGGAGCCTAACCACACATGTCATCGTGAGATCTGATTGGCTGTCAGTACTTCATCCTGGAATTGCTGGTAGCCATCTTTGGACCAATATAAATGATAGTACCTCATTGAAATGCATTGTAGTGAATAGAAGATTTTGAGGGTCACCAAAAGGAGAACTATAAAGGGTGATAACAGGCTTTAGTTACATTAGAATTTATTTGTTGATGGTACCATACTAATTTTAGGAATTGTGGTGTATTCTAAGGTGATTTTACCATGTGAAAAACCTTCTGCTGGGATATCATGAATCATGTTTGAGAGAACACTATTTTCTCATGCTTGTCCCATGGAGGTTTGGAAGGTGCTCCAGAAGCTAAAATGAGAGCATATTTTCTGTAAATTCACATTATCTTTCTCACTCATGTGAGAATGAAGTCTGACATTCTCAGTAAAACATGTACATCCAACAAGGGCAGAGACTGTCAGTTGATTCCTTTGTGTTCTACTGCAGCTTCCCAGAGTGTTCTAAAGAACAACTAGAGTGCTAACAGCCTTACTTATGACAAAAGTATGGCACACCTGAAGCCATCTTGATTGGAATAAACTGGTAACACTTAAACAATTTAATTTAAAAAGGAACAAAATGATGGGGTTCATTTTGTCATAGAAATTATGGTTAGTGCTGTAGAAAGAAAAATTAGGACATGTTTCAAGTGTGATCTCAAATATCTTCCTGTTATATTTCAAAAGGAGCAGCCTGCCAGTTGATGCCTTTGTGTTCTACTGCAGCTTCCCAGAGTGTTCTAAAGAACAACTAGAGCGCTAACAGCCTTACTTATGACAAATGGCACACCTGAAGCCATCTTGATTGGAATAAACTGGTAACACTTAAAACATTTAATTTAAAAAGGAACAAAATGATGGGGTTCATTTTGTCATAGAAATTATGGTTAGTGCTGTAGAAAGAAAAATTAGGACATATTTCAAGTGTGATCTCAAATATCTTCCTGTTATATTTCAAAAGGAGCAGCCTGCCAGTTGATGCCTTTGTGTTCTACTGCAGCTTCCCAGAGTGTTCTAAAGAACAACTAGAGCGCTAACAGCCTTACTTATGACAAAAGTATGGCACACCTGAAGCCATCTTGATTGGAATAAACCAGTAACACTTAAAACATTTAATTTAAAAAGGAACAAAATGAGGGGTTCTTTTTTAAATAGAAATTATGGTTAGTGCTGCAGAAAGAAAAATTAGGGCATGTTTTAAGTGAGATCTCAAATCCTCTTCTATTTCATTAGAAAATTCTGACATGCAGACTGAAACAATCACTTTCAATACCAGCAGCAGACTACCAGTTAACTCCCTGGTGAGCAGCAGCTTTAATCCAGTGATCTAATGAGCAACTAGAGTGCTAACATTCTGAATTTATGGCAGATGTGAGACACATCTGAATGCCTTCTTGATGGAATCAAAGTAAAAAACTGAAAGCATTTCCTACTGAGGAGACTGCAGTAAATGAAGAAATTAGGAAACTTCATAACAAAGAAGTCTTCCAAGATGGCCACCAGTGAAAAAGAGCCCAAATGTAGCACAAATATTACCCAGATGTAGCCCACATATAGCCCAATGACAAAAGTGTGCAAAACACTTTTTATTTTTAGTTTTTTTGCAGTTTTATGTAGTGCAGACTGGTCAGGTATTGGAGCATTGCATCTTAAAACATGACCCCCTACACTACAAAAACACCACTGCACTACCTTAAACCCTAAAACACTACCCCCAGCACGACCCCCTACACTACCCAAACACCACTGCACTAAACTAAATCCTAAAACACTACCACCAGCACGACCCCTACACTACCCAAACACCACTGCACTACCCTAAAACATGACCCCCTACACTACACAAACACTACTGCACTACCCTAAACCCTAAAACACTACCCCCAGCATGACCTCCTACACTACACAAGCACCACTGCACTACCCTAAACCCTAAAACACTACCCCCAGCACGACCCCTACACTACACAAACACCACTGCACTACCCTAAACCCTAAAACACTACCCCCAGCACGACCCCCTACACTACCCAAACACCACTGCACTACCCTAAAACATGACCCCCTACACTACACAAACACCACTGCACTACCCTAAACCCTAAAACACTACCCCGAGCACGACCCCCTACACTGCCCGAACACCACTGCACTGCCCTAAACCCTGAAACACCAGCCCCTGCATGACCCCCTACACTGCCCGAACACCACTGCACTGCCCTAAACCCTGAAACACCACCCCTAGCACGACCCCCTACACTGCCCGAACACCACTGCACTGCCCTAAACCCTGAAACACCACCCCTTCACGACCCCCTACACTGCCCGAACACCACTCCACTGCACTAAACCCTGAAACACCACCCCCAGCATGACCCCCTACACTGCCCGAACACCACTGCACTGCCCTAAACCCTGAAACATCACCCCCAGCAAGACCCCCTACACTGCCCGAACACCACTGACCTAAACCCTGAAACACCACCTCCAGCACGACCCCCTACACTGCCCGAACACCACTGCACTGCCCTAAACCCTGAAACACATGACCCCCTACACTGCCCGAACACCACTGCACTGCCCTAAACCGTGAAACACCAGCCTCAGCACGACCCCCTACACTGCCTGAACACCACTGCACTGCCCTGAACCCTGAAACACCAGCCCCAGCACAGCACCCTACACTGCCCGAACACCACTGCACTGCCCTAAACCCTGAAACACCACCCCGTGCATGAACCCCTACACTGCCCGAACACCACTACACTGCCCTAAACCCTGAAACACCACCCCCAGCGCGACCCCCTACACTGCCCGAACACCACTGCACTAAACCCTGAAACACCACCCCCTGCACAACCCCCTACACTGCTCGAACACTACTGCAGTGCCCTAAACCCAGAAACACCATCCCCAGCACGACCCCCTATACTGCACGAACACCACTGCACTGCCCTAAACCCTGAAACAGTACCCCCAGCAAGACCCCCTACACTGCCCGAACACCACTGCACTGCCCTAAACCCTGAAACATCACCCCCAGCAAGACCCCCTACACTGCCCGAACACCACTGCCCTAAACCCTGAAACACCACCCCCAGCAAGACCCCCTACACTGCCCGAACACCACTGCACTGCCCTAAACCCTGAAACATCAGCCCCAGCACGACCCCCTACACTGCCCGAACACCACTGCACTGCCCTAAACCCTGAAACACCACCCCCTGCACGACCCCCTACACTGCCCGAACACCACTGTACTGCCCTAAACCCTGAAACCCCACCCCCAGCATGACCCCCTACACTGCCAGAACACCACTGCACTGCCCTAAACCCTGAAACACCACCCCCTGCATGACCCCCTACACTGCCCGAACACTACTGCACTGCCCTAAACCCTGAAACACCACCCCCAGCACGACCCCCTACACTGCACGAACACCACTGCACCGCCCTAAACCCTGAAACACTACCCCCAGCAAGACCCCCTACACTGCCCGAACACCACTGCACTGCCCTAAACCCTGAAACATCACCCCCAGCAAGACCCCCTACACTGCCCGAACACCACTGCCCTAAACCCTGAAACACCACCCCAGCAAGACCCCTACACTGCCCGAACACCACTGCTCTGCCCAAAACCCTGAAACACCAGCCCCAGCACGACCCCCTACATTGCCCGAACACCACTGCACTGCCCTAAACCCTGAAACACCACCCTCAGCATGACCCCTACACTGCCCGAACACCACTGCACTGCCCTAAACCCTGAAACACCAGCCCCAGCACGACCCCGTACACTGCCCGCACACCACTGCACTGCCCTACACCCTGAAACACCAGCCCCAGCACAACCTCGTACACTGCCCAAACACCACTGCACTGCCCTAAACCCTGAAACACCAGCCCCAGCACGACCGCCTACACTGCCCGAAAACTACTGCACTGCCCTAAACCCTGAAACACCACCCCCATCAAGACTACCTACACTGGCCGAACACCACTGCACTGCCCTAAACCCTGAAACACCACCCCCTGCACGACCCCCTACACTGCCCAAACACCACTGCCCTAAACCCTGAAACACCACCCCTCAGCACGACACCCTACACTGCCCGAACACCACTGCACTGCCCTAAACCCTGAAACACCACCCCAGCACGACCCCCTACACTGCCCGAACACCACTGCACTAAACCCTGAAACACCACCCCTGCACGACCCCCTACACTGCCGGAACGCCACTGCACTGCCCTAAACCCTGAAACACCACCCCTAGCATGACCCCCTACACTGCCCGAACACCACTGCACTGCCCTAAACCCTGAAACACCACCCCCTGCACGACCCCCTACACTGCCCGAACACCACTGTACTGCCCTAAACCCTGAAACCCCACCCCCAGCATGACCCCCTACACTGCCAGAACACCACTGCACTGCCCTAAACCCTGAAACACCACCCCCTGCATGACCCCCTACACTGCCCGAACACTACTGCACTGCCCTAAACCCTGAAACACCACCCCAGCACGACCCCTACACTGCACGAACACCACTGCACCGCCCTAAACCCTGAAACACTACCCCCAGCAAGACCCCTACACTGCCCGAACACCACTGCACTGCCCTAAACCCTGAAACATCACCCCCAGCAAGACCCCCTACACTGCCCGAACACTACTGCCCTAAACCCTGAAACACCACCCCAGCAAGACCCCCTACACTGCCCGAACACCACTGCTCTGCCCAAAACCCTGAAACACCAGCCCCAGCACGACCCCTACACTGCCCGAACACCACTGCACTGCCCTAAACCCTGAAACACCACCCTCAGCATGACCCCCTACACTGCCCGAACACCACTGCACTGCCCTAAACCCTGAAATACCAGCCCCAGCACGACCCCGTACACTGCCCGCACACCACTGCACTGCCCTAAACCCTGAAACACCAGCCCCAGCACAACCCCGTACACTGCCCAAACACCACTGCACTGCCCTAAACCCTGAAACACCAGCCCCAGCACGACCGCCTACACTGCCCGAAAACTACTGCACTGCCCTAAACCCTGAAACACCACCCCCAGCAATACTACCTACACTGGCCGAACACCACTGCACTGCCCTAAACCCTGAAACACCACCCCCTGCACGACCCCCTACACTGCCCAAACACTACTGCACTGCCCTAAACCCTGAAACACCACCCCTCAGCACGACACCCTACACTGCCCGAACACCACTGCACTGCCCTAAACCCTGAAACACCACCCCAGCACGACCCCCTACACTGCCCGAACACCACTGCACTAAACCCTGAAACACCACCCCCTGCACGACCCCCTACACTGCCGGAACGCCACTGCACTGCCCTAAACCCTGAAACACCACCCCAGCACGACCCCCTACACTGCCCTAACACCACTGCACTGCCCTAAACCCTGAAACATCACCCCCAGCACAACCCCCTACACTGCCTGAGCACCATTGCTCTGCCCTAAACCCTGAAACACTAGCCCCAGCACGACCCCCTACACTGCCCGAACACCACTGCACTGCCCTAAACCCTGAAACACCACCCCCAGCACGACCCCCTACACTGCCCGAACACCACTGCACTGCCCTAAACCCTGAAACACCAGCCCCAGCAAGACCACCTACACTGCCCGAACACCACTGCATTGCCCTAGACTCTAAAACACCAGCCCCAACAAGACCCCCTACACTGCCCGAACACCACTGCACTGCCCTAAACCCTTAAACACCAGCCCCAGCATGACCCCCTACACTGCCCGAACACCACTGCACTGCCCTAAACCCTGAAACACCAGCCCCAGCACGACCCCTACACTGCCCGAACACCACTGCACTGCCCTAAACCCTGAAACACCAGCCCCAGCACGACCCCTACACTGCCCGAACACCACTGCACTGCCCTAAACCCTGAAACACCAGCCCCAGCACCACCCCCTACAATGCCCGAACACCACTGTACTGCCATAAACCCTGAAACACCACCCCCTGCACCGCCCCCTACACTGCCCGAACACCACTGCACTGCCCTAAACCCTGAAACACCACCCCCTGCACGACCCCCTACACTGCCCGAACACCACTGCACTGCCCTAAACCCTGAAACACCACCCCTGCACCACCCCTACACTGCCCGAACACCACTGCACTGCCCTAAACCCTGAAACACCACCCCCTGCACCGCCCCCTACACTGCCCGAACACCACTGCACTGCCCTAAACCCTGAAACACCACCCCCAGCATGACCCCCTTTACTGCTCGAACACCACTACACTGCCCCAAACCCTGAAACACCACCCCCAGCATGACCCCCTACACTGCCCGAACACCACTGCCCTAAACCCTGAAACACCACCCCTGCACGACCCCCTACACTGCCCGAACACCACTGCACTGCCCTAAACCCTGAAACACCACCCCTGCACGACCCCCTACACTGCCCGAACACCACTGCACTGCCCTAAACCCTGAAACACCACCCCCAGCACGACCCCCTACACTGCCCGAACACCACTGCACTGCCCTAAACCCCATAACACTACCCCCAGCATGACCCCCTACACTACCCGAACACCACTGCACTACCCTAAACCCTAAAATACTCCCCCAGCACGACCCCCTACACTACACGAACACGACTGCACTGCCCTAAACCCTAAAACACTCCCCCAGCACGACCCCCTACACTACCCGAACACCACTGCACTGCCCTAAACCCTAAAACACTCCCCCAGCACGACCCCCTACACTACCTAAACACCACTGCACTGCCCTAAACCCTAAAACACTACCCCCGCATGACCCCCTACACTACCCAAATACCAATGCACTACCCTAATCCCTAAAACACTACCCCCGCACAACCCCTACCCTACCCAAAGACCACTGCACTACCCTAAACACTAAAACAATACCCCCCGCACGACTCCCTACACTACCCAAAGACCACTGCACTACCCTAAACCCTAAAACACGACCTCCTACACTACACAAACACCACTGCACTACCCTAAACCCTAAAAAACTACCCCAAGCACGAACCCCTACACTACCCAAACACCACTGCACTACCCTAAACCATAAAACACTACCCCCAGCAGTACCCCCTATGCTACCCAAACACCACTGCACTACCCTAAACCCTAAAACACTACCCCCAGCAGTACCCCCTACACTACCCAAACACCATTGCACTACCCTAAACCCTAAAACACTACCCCCAGCAGTATCCCCTACACTACCCAAACACCACTCCACTACCCTAAACCCTAAAACCCTAAAACACTAACCCCAGCACGACCCCCTACACTACCCAAACACCACTGTACTACCCTAAACCCTAAAACACTCCCCCAGCACGACTCCCTACACTACCCAAACACCACTGCACTACCCTAAACCCTAAATCTACCCCCAGCATGACCCCTACACTACACAAACACCACTGCACTACCCTAAACCCTAAAACACTACCCCCAACACGACCCTCTTCACTACCTAAACACAACTGCACAATTTGTTACAGGCGTTGCAACGCAGGCCTGTGGTGCTTACTGGAAGTACCTGGTGGGCTGGTTGGGCCCCAGGGACTCTCAGGATTCAAGGTGACCTAATCCCCCAACTTAAAACGCGCCACGGGGCGCGTTTGCACAGTGGTGAAGGGAGGGGCGGGGCCTCAGGTGACATGTGCGCAAACACGCCCTGTGGTGCGTTTTAAGTTGGGGAGTTAATTCCCTTTGAATCCTGGGGGCCAACTAGCCCACCAGGTACCTTCAGTAAGCACAACAGAGGTGCGTTGCAGAGAGGTGAAAAAGGTGCGTGGCCTCGGAACGCCTCTCTGCAACTCAGCTCTGTGGTCCTAACTGTAGGTACCTGGGGGCTAGTTGGGCCCCAGGGACCCTCAGGATTCAAGGGGACTTAATCCCGCAACTTAAAACGCGCCACGGAGTGCGTTTGCACACATGTCACCTCAGGCCCCTCCCTTCACCACTGTGCAAACGCGCACTGGCTCTGGTTAGTCAGAGTCAGTTACCACCAGTACCCGTCTGAAAAAGTTGTGGGCACAGGATGATTTTGCAACAAGGCCTCTTTCTGCTCCTCTGTTGGTTCTTTCTGCACATCTTTTGCTTCTTTCTGTGCGTTTTTTCTTCTTTCTTCACATGTCCTACCTCTGTTGGCATAGTTAGAAACTAGCATTTAAAAAACCTTTGAAATTCACTTAAAAAATCATAGTTTTCAGGCACGTTATAGTTAGAAATTAGCATTTTAAAAAACCTTTGAAATTAACTGAAAAAACCATAGGTTTCAGGCACGTTATAGTTAGAAATTAGCATTTAAAAAACCTTTGAAATTCACTGAAAAAACCATAGGTTTCAGGCACGTTATAGTTAGAAATTAGCATTTAAAAAACCTTTGAAATTCACTGAAAAAACCATAGGTTTCAGACACGTTATAGTTAGAAATTAGCATTTAAAAACCTTTGAAATTCACTTAAAAAACCATAGGTTTTAGGGACAGTTATAGTTAGTTGGACATTGCACTCGTACAAAACCCGTGAAATTCCCCTGTTATAGTTAGTTCAGCTAACTATAACTCGCGCCCCGCAATGCACTGCTGATGACGTCACATATTACATCACTCATGACATGGTCAGTGACATCACTGATGACATCACTGATGACATCTCAAATGACATCACTGATGACATCATCCATGTGATAATTTCATGCATCTTCTCACACCCTAATATAACTTTTGATACACCCACTCTAAATTACAGACTGCCATTCTCAAAACCATAGACACTCCAACACCAAAAACTACATACCCACTCACTGATTCTTAGGTCTACACACACATCCACTCACTCACCTGTACAGTCACTCATACTTACAGTCACTCAGTACAGGACTATCATATGCACTCATACACCTATATAAACACTCACACACCGCCACTCATCCATAGAGGTACTCACACACCTAGTCAGTCATGCAAAAAATTAATCACACACCCATTTACTCACCTATACAGTTATACACATACCAGCTCACTTACTCATACAAATACTAGCACATTCTTACGCTCTTATACAATAACTGATACAAGCACACACGCATCCATACAGCCACTCTCACAATAACACACTCTCACTTATAGCCATTTAAATACTCTAACACACATATATACTGCCTTTTACATATGTAGTTACTCGCACATGTACCACTGAGATATACATTCACTCACTAACTCACCCATACACACACTCACCCACCCAAGCAGTCCATCACAGATGCACTCTTGAAATCATGCACCCAGTGAATCACCCACTCACACATCTATGTATAGAGTCACACACACCCCACCCACACAAACACTCAGGCAGCCATACAGATACTCAGAGAACCAATCAATAACCCATATAGACACTCATGTAGCTATTCGCAAATCCATGCATCCACTTACACACCAACAAACAGACGGATACAGACATTCACACAGTTTAGTCACTAACCCATGCATTCAGTAAGATACGTTTAATCACTCACTTGTAGAGTCAGTCACTCACGTACTAAATCATCCATTCAGACACTTATACACCCACTCATTCTTCAATACGCCTTTCCCTATATATATTAAACATATTTAAACTTTACAGAAACACACAGTCACTGGATGATGTCATCAGTGATGTCATCAGTGATGTCATTTGAGATGTCATCAGTGATGTCATCAGTGATGTCACTGACCATGTCATGAGTGATGTAATATGTGACGTCATCAGCAGTGCATTGCGGGGGCGCGAGTTATAGTTAGCTGAACTAACTATAACAGGGGAATTTCACGGGTTTTGTACGAGTGCAATGTCCAACTAACTATAACTGTCCCTAAAACCTATGGTTTTTTAAGTGAATATATATATATATATCTCCATTGGGTGTTCCTTCTCCTGGACACCCGTTCCTACGGCGGCACACGTCCAACAATCACGAGTTGAAACTCCGACTTCCAGGTCAGTTTTACAAAAATTATATATTTCTTTAAGGCTCAAACATTAGATAATAAAACAGTCCTTTGCTATACAAATACGGACCAACGCGTTTCGGCGAGTTGCCTTCTACTGGGCCACTGTGGGTTTGACATTACACACATTATATTACATGTCCTTTTTCCATGTCCATAACCCCTGATTGCAACTAGAGCGACGCCTTTCTTAGTTTTCCTGTGGCAAAAAATCCCCGCCATTAGTGATTTACTTCATCACACTTTCAAAGGAAATCTTGTGACATTTATGTTATCATGTTTTTAAACAATTTAACATATTTTATTTCTTTTTTCTTTTTACTCTTCTTTATATTCCATTCTTGTTCCCCTTTATGTGATGATTTTCTGTTTTTTACTTACAACACATATATATTTTTATACTACATTTTATCACCATACAAGGGCTAAAATAAATAAAAGACATTAAATAACAAATCAACTATTGCACAATTCAACAATATTTCTCCCTATTGCACTTCCCATTGAATAAAATTTAACACCAATATCCGATCAGGAACGGAATTTAATCTGAGTGTAAGTATGTGCATAATAAATCCTAAAAAGATAAATTCCTAAAAAGAGCATAAAAAGGCACAAGAGAAAAATTATTATAAAGTGCCAGGTGTTTCTCAATGTTAGTTCCCTACTACCAGGGGTTCTCAAAAAGTGTCACGTGCAATAAATTGGCCCGACTCGGGATTCCCTTAAAGTGACATGTGCTCCATTGAGTACTCACTCATAAGTGCAAAAATGCTGTTATTTAACCCTCTTTATTGAAGGTTATAGTACTTCTGTCTTTTAGGATATGATGTTCCCATATAGTATGTAAACTAAGCCTCTCTTTGTTTTATTTTTGAAAGTCCCATCTCATTTGATCATCTTAAAGTGCCAAGTGTTGGAGTAAAGTGCTAGTGCAATATTTCTTTTTACAAGAGAGTATTATTCCTGCAGAAAATGTTATCTATAATGTAATATTCATCAATAAAAGATAGCCCTTGTTCTCTTGTAATTCACATCTTCTCTGTTTCAGTTAAAACATAAGTGTCATGTATATGTGTGTGTTTTTTCCTTATTTTTCACTCCTTAATGTGAGATACATTTAGAACAGCTCAATATTTCAGTGACTGTGCACATAGAGAAAATAATCCTGCACATTTAAAATCTCACAATCTAATATCACTCCATCATAGCATAGTTAACATGTCCATAGTTCTTTATAAGTGCACAAATAGTTCTGCATCCTTGTTATGGCCCCAAGGTGCCTCCGTTCCCATCAATAGTATCAGTCGGGATTCCTGTTTCCGCAGCTCACTTTCTCGATTTCCTCCTCTCGGATGGGCTTTGATGTGCTTAATGCCCCAATAAGAGAAAGTGGACAAAGATCGATTGTGCAACTGGTCGAAGTGGCAGGCTACTGGGTAGGTCTTGTCCCCATTTCGAATCGCTCGTATATGCTGTAAAATCCTTAATTTCAGCTTATTCTTTGTACTGCCCACATATAGTTTGTTACAGCCACATTTTAATACATAAATCACAAAGTCCGTGTTGCAAGTTATTCTTTCTCTTATTGCTACAGTGCGACCATCCATCGTGCGGTAGTTCTTACTGTTAGTTCCATACTCGCAGGCCTTACATGAGGTGCACTTCATAAAGCCTTCCTGATTCTTCGACAACCATGTACCCATTTCTTGCTGGTTCTTTCTGGGAATGAAGTGACTCGAGGTTAAAATGTCACCCAGGGAACGTACCTTCTTTGATGTAATTTGTGGGCCATGTTCAAAGATTTTTGTTAAATGTTCATCATTTCTCAGCACACACCAGTGTTTTTTGAGGACTGACGCAACGGTTGATTGTGCCAGATTATATTCAAGAAAGATCCTTTTAGTGTCACTACTCCCCTCTTCCTGGGACTTTTTAGGATAGAGGGACTCCTTTCTTGACTTTTCCTGAGATCTACATCTTGCATCTTCAAGAACATTTCTTGGATATCCCCTCTGTCTAAACATTGCAGACAGCCGATCCACCTCTTCATTGTATAGCACTTCAGTGGAGCAGATTCTTCTTGCTCTCAACATCTGGCTGTACGGGATACTCCATTTCAATGCACCTGGGTGGCCACTGTTAGCATGTAAAATCGAGTTGGTCGCAGTGGGTTTTCTGTGGATCCTGGTGATTAAGATCTCCTCTTTGACTTCCAATTGTATATCCAGGAAGGTACAATGCTGTTGGCTCCAAGTACAGGTGAATTGTAGGTTACACTGATTAGTATTTAATTTGTTCATGAAGAGCTCCAGATCTTTCTCACTGCCCTCCCAAAGAATAAACAGGTCGTCGATAAACCTGGTCCATATAACCACCTGTTTCATAAACATGTTATTCTCCGTGGCCCAGGCGACCTCCTTCTCCCACCACCCCATGAAAAGATTCCCGTAGGTGGGGGCGAAGGAGGTGCCCATTGCCGTTCCTTGTTCTAGCAGGTAGAATTTCCCATCAAATATGAATACATTGTGTGTAAGGCAGTATTCCAGCATGTCCAATAGCATCTGTGTGTGTTCTAACCACTCCACTGGCCGATCTTTCATGAAGCTCGTGCAGGCCTGTATTCCCATTTCATGTCTGATTGAAGTGTACAATGAAACGACATCCATTGTTACCATGATGTACTCTTTTTTCCACGGGATGTCGTCTATTTTTTTCAAAAAATCAGTGCTGTCCTTTTACATAAGAGGGGAGCTTGATCACATATTCCTGTAAGAATAAGTCAAGAAATCTGGAGCTGTTCTCTAATAAGGATCCAATGGAGCTTACTATTGGCCTTCCGGGTGGGTTCACTGTATTTTTATGAATTTTGGGCAATAGATAAAAAGTTGCCATTTTTACATTCTCTGTGCGAAGATACTTCAATTCCTCCCAGTCCAGTAAGCCTCTCTCAAACAAATCCTTCAATTTCTGATGGTATTCTACTTCCAATTTGATTGTAGGATTTGTTTTTAAGCAGGTGTAGTGCTGTTGGTTATTCAATTGTCTTTGTGCTTCCTTTACATATGTGGTTTGGTCCATAAGGACGATATATCCCCCTTTATCAGAGGGCTTGATAATGAGTGCAGGATTGTTTTTTAACTCATTGATGTCTTTCCAATCCCTTGATGAAAAATTGTTCTTAGTGTGGTCAACCTTCCAATCTTTTTGAATATTGTTCAAATCGTCGACCACAAGTTCATGAAAGAGATCCAAGCGGTTCCCTGGTGGAAGCTGCGGGCAGAATTTGCTTCCAGGTCTCAATCCACTACGTACATGTTAATTTGTCGTGAGGCCCATATGTTGAAGTTTCTCAATAGATTGGTTAATATTGGGTTCCCCTGCTGGTAAATCCTCCATATTATTGGTCTGATCCAACTCTTGAATATTTAATAAGTCATGGACATCTCCAATCTTGAATGAAGAGCGTCTACTGGTTTCCGTTGTTTCTCGCATTCTTGTTTTATGCCTCATTTGATGGAATTTATGTAACTTTAATTTCCTTACATATTTATAAATTTCTATTCTTGTGTTTACGAAGTCTGGACGAGATATTGGGCAGAATGTTAAGCCTAGATTGAGCAGGCGCGTTTGATTATTATTCAATGTTACCGATGAGATATTTATTACCAGGGGTTTTGAGTTCACATCCGTTATTTTTCCATTCATTTCCGATTCCGGTTCCGGTTCCTTCCTCTGCCTCTTCCTCTTCCCCCTTCTTGTTCTACGTCCTCTTTTGGTTGTCCCTGCTGTGTACGGCCCCTTCCTCCTTGTCGCGTTGTCATGCGGAGTAGTCTTAGTTCCTTGTGAAAATCCAATTTCTCCCTTGGTGTTTCATCCGCGCTGGATCCAGCGTCTGAGCTTACTTCGCTTTCACTTAGTGCTGATCGTGTGATTGGAGTAGATCGGTCTTTCGCTCTCAAGGTATCAAACTTTTTGGCGAATGTGTAAACTCGGCCGTACTGGTAATCCAGCCTGTCTCTCGTGAATTTTCCAGCTATTCTTTCCATTATTTCCTCATCATATTTCTGTAGGGACTTCTCCATCCTACTAAGCTGATCTTTTAGGGTACCATCCTCCTTATGTTTTTCCAATTCTTTATTAATTATCTCGATTTTCTCTGACTGTAACTTCATTTTTCTTCTTGCATGCTCAATGAGTGTCTTTGTCAATCTCACTGAGCATTCCTCTGAATTTCCGCACCATTCATTGATTAAATCCTCGTCCATATCCTCATAGGTTGGCAACAACATTATCCTAAGACCCCTTGGTATTCTTTTGCATTCCAAATATTTGGTAAGGGATGTCATCTCCCGCCATTGTTTGGCTTCTGCGCGTCGTGCACGCTCCAAGTCCCTCATGAGTTGAGTTACTGTTCTATTCCTTCCATTTTCAGCATTTTCTGAGCCCCCTGAGCTCATATCCTCCTGGAAGGTACGTTCTGCAGCCAATTTCCATTTCGCTTGTCTCTCCTCCATTTCTTTGGGCTGGGCGTTTCTGTCCTTTGTTTCTCAATAGATTGTGCTTAATTTATTAATTGGGCTGTTTTTAAGTGCTTCGCTCCAAGTAATAGTATATACTTAAACGTTTTTACAAATGTTCCCAATGAGGCGCAATGTCACACAATTGTAACCTTTTGTTTCCCTTCTTTCCGTTGGACTTAGGTGAGATATATTCCTAATTCTCACAAACCATTCCTTTACTCCATGCCGTATTTTGTCAATTCCATTATGCTTCTTTCTTCTTTGCAAGTCGGCTGTATTTGTTTGGGCTGCAATGGAATTCACTGCTAAGTGGCGGAACTCTCCCTCCTTTTCCTGCAGTGATATCGTATCCCGTTTTGCTTATGAAGCTGACACCCAGCAAAAATCTTTAAGCGCGTAACACTGTTGCACACACTGACACGTCGACTGGTTGTGACCCCCCGAGCACCCTCCGGTTCCCGTGTCAGTCACTCCCTTACCTTCATGCAGTGTGGCAAACTCCAACGCTTCCGCTGCTCTTTTCCGTTTCGCGCCGCTCAATGGAGGGCTGCGGTATTTCCCTTCTCTTTCGCACCGATCCCCTTCGAATTACCGCGCTCCTCACGCTGCAGTGCTCTGCCGTAACGCTCCTGAAGGGCAGAGCGTAAATTATATCTCCATTGGGTGTTCCTTCTCCTGGACACCCGTTCCTACGGCGGCACAAGTCCAACAATCACGAGTTGAAACTCCGACTTCCAGGTCAGTTTTACAAAAATTATATATTTATTTAAGGCTCAAACATTAGATAATAAAACGGTCCTTTGCTATACATATACGGACCAACGCGTTTCGGCGAGTTGCCTTCTACTGGGTCACTGTGGGTTCGACATTACACACATTATATTACATGTCCTTCTTCCATGTCCATAACCCCTGATTGCAACTAGAGAGACGCCTTTCTTAGTTTTCCTGTGGCAATAAATAACCGCCATTAGTGATTTACTTCATCACACTTTCAAAGGAAATATTGTGACATTTATGTTATCATGTTTTTAAACAATTTAACATATTTTATTTCTTTTTTCTTTTTTACTCTTCTTTATATTCCATTCTTGTTCCCCTTTATGTGATGATTTTCTGTTTTTTACTTACAACACATATATTTTTTTATACTACATTTTATCACCATACAAGGGCTAAAATAAATAAAAGACATTAAATAGCAAATCAACTATTGCACAATTCAACAATATTGCTCCCTATTGCACTTCCCATTGAATAAAATTTAACACCAATATCCGATCAGGAACGGAATTTAATCTGAGTGTAAGTATGTGAATAATAAATCCTAAAAAGATAAATTCCTAAAAAGAGCATAAAAAGGCACAAGAGAAAAATTATTATAAAGTGCCAGGTGTTTCTCAATGTTAGTTCCCTACTACCAGGGGTTCTCAAAAAAGTGTCACGTGCAATAAATTGGCCCGACTCCTGGATTCCCTTAAAGTGATATGTGCTCCATTGAGTACTCACTCATAAGTGCAAAAATGCTGTTATTTAACCCCTCTTTATTGAAGGTTATAGTACTTCTGTCTTTTAGGATATGATGTTCCCATATAGTATGTAAACTAAGCCTCTCTTTGTTTTATTTTTGAAAGTCCCATCTCATTTGATCATCTTAAAGTGCCAAGTGTTGGAGTAAAGTGCTAGTGCAATATTTCTTTTTACAAGAGAGTATTATTCCTGCAGAAAATGTTATCTATAATGTAATATTCATCAATAAAAGATAGCCCTTGTTCTCTTGTAATTCACATCTTCTCTGTTTCAGTTAAAACATAAGTGTCATGTATATGTGTGTGTTTTTCCTTATTTTTCACTCCTTAATGTGAGATACATTTAGAACAGCTCAATATTTCAGTGACTGTGCACATAGAGAAAATAATCCTGCACATTTAAAATCTCACAATCTAATATCACTCCATCATAGCATAGTTAACATGTCCATAGTTCTTTATAAGTGCACAAATAGTTCTGCATCCTTGTTATGGCCCCAAGGTGCCTCCGTTCCCCATCAATAGTATCAGTCGGGATTCCTGTTTCCGCAGCTCACTTTCTCGATTTCCTCCTCTCGGATGGGCTTTGATGTGCTTAATGCCCCAATAAGAGAAAGTGGACAAAGATCGATTGTGCAACTGGTCGAAGTGGCAGGCTACTGGGTAGGTCTTGTCCCCATTTCGAATCGCTCGTATATGCTGTAAAATCCTTAATTTCAGCTTATTCTTTGTACTGCCCACATATATTTTGTTACAGCCACATTTTAATACATAAATCACAAAGTCTGTGTTGCAAGTTATTCTTTCTCTTATTGCTACAGTGCGACCATCCATCGTGCGGTAGTTCTTACTGTTAGTTCCATACTCGCAGGCCTTACATGAGGTGCACTTCATAAAGCCTTCCTGATTCTTCGACAACCATGTACCCATTTCTTGCTGGTTCTTTCTGGGAATGAAGTGACTCGAGGTAAAAATGTCACCCAGGGAACGTACCTTCTTTGATGTAATTTGTGGGTCATGTTCAAAGATTTTTGTTAAATGTTCATCATTTCTCAGCACACACCAGTGTTTTTTGAGGACTGACGCAACGGTTGATTGTGCCAGATTATATTCAAGAAAGATCCTTTTAGTGTCACTACTCCCCTCTTCCTGGGACTTTTTAGGATAGAGGGACTCCTTTCTTGACTTTCCTGAGATCTACGTCTTGCATCTTCAAGAACATTTCTTGGATAGCCCCTCTGTCTAAACATTGCAGACAGCCTATCCACCTCTTCATTGTATAGCACTTCAGTGGAGCAGATTCTTCTTGCTCTCAACATCTGTCTGTACGGGATACTCCATTTCAATGCACCTGGGTGGCCACTGTTAGCATGTAAAATTGAGTTGGTTGCAGTGGGTTTTCTGTGGATCCTGGTGATTAAGATCTCCTCTTTGACTTCCAATTGTATATCCAGGAAGGTACAATGCTGTTGGCTCCAAGTACAGGTGAATTGTAGATTACACTGATTAGTATTTAATTTGTTCATGAAGAGCTCCAGATCTTTCTCACTGCCCTCCCAAAGAATAAACAGGTCGTCGATAAACCTGGTCCATATAACCACCTGTTTCATAAACATGTTATTCTCCGTGTCCCTGGCGACCTCCTTCTCCCACCACCCCATGAAAAGATTCGCGTAGGTGGGGGCGAAGGAGGTGCCCATTGCCATTCCTTGTTCTTGCAGGTAGAATTTCCCATCAAATATGAATACATTGTGTGTAAGGCAGTATTCCAGCATGTCCAATAGCATCTGTGTGTGTTCTAACCACTCCACTGGCCGATCTTTCATGAAGCTCGTGCAGGCGTGTATTCCCATTTCATGTCTGATTGAAGTGTACAATGAAATGACATCCATTGTTACCATGATGTACTCTTTTTTCCAAGGGCTGTCGTCTATTTTTTTCAAAAAATCAGTGCTGTCCTTTATATAAGAGGGGAGCTTGATCACATATTCCTGTAAGAATAAGTCATATATATATATGTGAATATATTTTTATATATATACATCTATATATATATATATATATATATATATATATATATAGATGTATATATGCTGCCACAAGTCAATAATACAATTGCTGTGAGTTTGTATTATTGTTAACAGAAAAAAACATATTGGGGCCGATTCCGATTCAGGCCGGAAATCTCTCCGACCGAGCCGGACCCGGAGAGATTTCCGACTGAATCGGACTCTGGCAGTCCGACCGAACGAGTATGATGCGCACGCATGCAATCGGACTCGAGTCGGTCGGACTCCCATTGCGTCAATGGGAGCCGGACGTACAACGCGTACGCGGGCTCCCATTGACCCAATGGGTGCGAGGCGAACAAGGGTGCCCCCTACAGCGGGTACGCCTCGAAGCGACTCGCGGCATACATGCACAGGTAGGGGGGACCCATGGGTCCCCCCTGTGTGCGACTCGCGCGGCTACGCGTACAGGGGGGTCTGACACGGACCCCCAAAGGGCGGCTCCGACTGCTCTTTCGAGCCGGACGGCGTGAGTCGGTCGGACAGCTCGCGGCGCGCATCGTACTTGCCCGGCCGGGGAACGTCTCCATCGCATGGTGCGAGTCGTGTCCGTGCGAGTCGGTCGGAGCGCTTCGGACCCGTGAACAAGTCGGTCGGCGATTTCGCGTGCGCTCGCATCGTACTCGCTCGGCCGGACGCACGTACGAATCGGTCGGGAAAGAGGGCTCTGAATCGGATCCGGTTAAGCCGAATCCGATTCGGTGCCCTACCGGCCGAGATCGGAATCGGCCCCATAGTCTCAATTAATTTTACAATAAATGTAACATTATTTTTTAAGCGAGAAAAGCAATTAACGTTTCACATTAAGAACACACCAAAGAAAATATGCAAATATAAAGACTCTTTTACTTTTTGTTTTTTTCTTTTTCAAAAAGGCTGTCACAAATATGGTCGTCTGTACATAGTGCACCACTACTTCACTGTTCACCACTTGTCACTTACTTTCACCATTGTCACAATCCCTTCTTCCATAATTAAGTTGTATTTGTGACAGCCTTTTTGAAAAAAGAAAAAAACAAAAAGTAAAAGAGTCTTTATATTTGCATATTTTTCTTTGGTGTGTTCTTAATGTGAAACGTTAATTGCTTTTCTCGCTTGAAAAATCATGTTACATTTATTGTAAAATTAATTGAGACTATATGTTTTTTTCTTTTAACAATAATACAAACACACAGCAATTGTATTACCCGACATGACCAATTGTTTTCCATATCGCCAATACCCAGGTCCTGAGGGACATAGGGTCACCCCATTAACTTTAATGGTCACGAGTCAATGAGGCACGCACTCAGGCGAGAATTTTCAAATGCAGAAATTGATTTATTACTCCATAAATCTGTAACACGTTTCAACCAACCAGCGGTCTTGATCACACAGAAGGACCATACGATGTATCCGTGGGATAAAAACTTTGGTTGCCATCTTGGACTGTAGTAATCTACACCAGGTGTAATGGAGCCTGGGGAAAATTGAAAGACCATCTGACTATGCAAGAAGATTCATCGCACAAAATTAACATGAAAAATACTTGTAGGATTATTCTTGAGACTTTGTGCACAGGGCCGCATAACTGTGATCTACCTGCGTATAGTCTATACTGGAACAGAACATAGTGGAGGGACTGCTCACGTAGTAAGGTGTCATCTACACAGGGAGCCATGTTAGAATGTACGTACCCGTATGCCATCAGGTAGCAGAGATGTAGTGCCGGGCGTCACCTGGGCTCTAGAGCAGATAGTCTTCGATTCCCTGTAGGATGTCTCCTCACCCAGAAGGAAGACAAGCAGTCCCCACATCCTGGTTTAGGTAGAAGTCTTGCAGAACGTCCCTCCTTACACAGCCCATCCGGCTGCTTGGCAGATGGCAATTTTTGGGGCCTCAAACTCCACATCTTATAGTCCATTTCCAGACACAAAATGTGATTTATTGTCTTAGTCTTTGAGGTTTATGTTGGGGGTCTGCTTCTTTTGAAGTGTCCACTACTCAGCCCTCTTCTTCCTCTTGAAATCAGTCTGTCACCGCAGGGGTGACTCCAAAGCTGATAGCCCCACAACACAGTCCATGGGAGTAACTAGAGTTTACACCTGGATTTCAGCCACAGTGATATGTGCATCAAAAAAGTAGCCCAGGGTCCCAGCCCTACTCTTTATTTTTCTCTTATCAGCCCTATCTCCTTCCTGAGATGTTCCCAGGCCCCTTCCTTGTGATCTCTCACTGAATCAAAGAGCACCCTTTGAAGTGTTCAGGGAAGCCTGGCTCTCCCTTCTCCAGTGTGTGTCGGAACCAGCTCATAGGAATGCAGCAATACACTAATCTGTCTGGAGTGATTCCTCTCCTTACTCTTGTTTACCATGCAGGCCTTGGTTTCCCAAAATGGCACCCATAGTCTGCCATGTATCATACCACTAACAGGCACACATACACCCAGTGTAAGTATACAGCATACATACACTACACAGCACTGTATCCTTCCTGTACTGTACCACTCATAGACACACATACATTCAGCCCATGCATTTAACATGCACACACAGCACAGCACTCCATCCTTCATATATTGAATCAATCACAGGCACACATGCACCCAGCACATGCATCCAATATGCATGCACTGCACGGTACTGCATTATCCCTGTATTGTACCACTCACAGGTATACATACTCCCAGAGCAGATACACCAATCATGTGCTGTGCAGCAGAACACACCAACCTGATGTAGGCCAAGGGTGAGTGAAACACGCAGCAGCAGAACTTTAAAATGAGTGTGCCTGTAGGCCTCACTCCAATGACACAGGTTAAAAAGGACATGCTCACTCCTAATAATCACTACATGGTATGCTGCCACAGCCATGCTTATGCTGCTTAGCTCCTTGTGAAGGCAGTAGCCTCTCACCACTATGAGGTTATCGATTTGGTCACCCCTCCCGCTCCAATAATACCACAATCCTTGAGACAGTCTTATGTCATGGGAAACATGCATGATCCACGTTTGCCTATGAAAACTAAATTCTGCATTAGGGATCAAGACATCAATGCAGTTGGGCACTCATGGCAGGGGTTACACGTCCAATACCATGCAGAGGACACTTGTGTCCCACCAAGCAGTAAAGTGCACGGAGTCCTATGTCCAACAAAAATGGGTTATGGTAACACTGGTGGAATACTACACAAAAGATGGTGATTTCCTACAGATCATTTGGTACCCTAAAGGCTTTAGAGTTGGAAATAAGATTAAGAAGTTATTTGGGAAAGATCTGTATGCATGTGCATACTTATCAGTAAGAAAAGGGCGAAGTTTAGCAATGGGGAGGAATAATGTAAAAGAAAAAATACACATTAACATAGTTTTATGGGATCTACTTTATAAATCATTACATCTGCCCCCTCACTCAAAAACATGAAAACAAAAATTCCATTCAAAATTTGCTGCAATCAAGTTAATGAATCTGGCCTCAGTTGCCCTATGCTGCCATCAGTCCTAATAGGAAATGATTGCCACATTGGCAGGAGCCCAGTACCAGCTGTCATCAGAGTGCAGGACGTGCGAGACCACATCAGGAACATAAGCACATTCCGCTAGGAGCAAACAAACAGGTCACCGCCTCATTTGTCTTTGATTCTGTGTGACATACAAATGTTGGGCAATATTTTCCAATTACATCTGTTTACTAATTCATAGGATGTTCTCTCTTTGTAAGATTTGATTATGTGTCTATCGAGATCGGAAAAACTGCTTGTAACGCACAAGACTTGGCATAACGTTTGCAATTGTGAAACAGAGCAGAGACATTCTGCATCCTCACCTTCGCGCCCCACCCCCCGGCCAACACCTCTTAGCAATATGAAATTCCTCTTCCCTACTTGTGCTGGACTCAGTTCGGCCGTTGCATCTGCAGCAAAACAAAGGAGAAGCAAGATATATGGATCCGGTGAACGCTAGTTTCCCATGCACAGCAGCAGTCGTGCTGCAGCTACTCCCGGAGTGGGACATACTGACCATTAACTCTAACTCACTGAAGTCATAAGGGTTGTGGAAAATCCAGCGGTGGGCTGCTTAGTGAGAGGGTGCACCAAATGAGCCAACTCCGTTCAGTGGGTGAATGGGAGATGGAGTAGTGGAAGGAGGCAAGTGCTTAATTTGAGCCAGTAGTTTCCTTTTTTTTTTTTTTATTGAGAGAGAGACAAAGAAAACAACTCTCTCTCCCCCCCCCGTTTTATCCCCCAAGACCGCCCCCCCCCACCCCGGTCCACATTTATATTGATGCATAATTAATTCCGTCCCAGTGGTGATGCATAAACCTTCAAAATGCTCTCATTGTACATTTGAAATAGTTAAAGTGCCAGGTGCAAAACGTGCAAAACTGTACATCTAAACTTTACATTACTGAATTTTGTTACGTAGCAGCATAGATATTGAAATGACAGCAAAGACAGAGCCATAAAGTGCTTAGTGCAAAGTGCAGGGTGTAAACAATGTTTTTGCATGCGGTAGCGGGGTCCTAGTACTAAATCTTTTTCATCAAACTCATTGGTACCTTTGGTATAGCTCCCTTCCCCATAGCATACCACTTATTCTGTTCACCCCCTTAGCAATCCGGTTGTTCAGCCCAGTCGGATACAGGCTTCCAAATTTCTATTCCCTTCTTTTTTGCCCTGTATCCCTTTCGCCCATATATAGCTTTTTACAGATTGTATACAGCCAGTAAACGAGTCACCCGTTGCTGAATTGAGGGGAGTGCCGGATCCAGCCAGGCTGATGCAATGCATAGCCTATACACAGCCATTGCTATAATTAATAAGGCACCTCCTTCCTTTTCATTCAGTCTAGATATTCCCACCAATAATAATGGAGGGTCCAGCTCGACCTGAAGCCGTAGTTTCCCGTTGAGAAATCCCTTGATCTCCCTAATCAGAGGGTCCAGCTCTCTACAAGTCGCAAACATATGAACTATATCTGCCTTCTAAAGAGCACATCGTGGGCAGTGTATTCCTTTCCCATTACTCCATTTTGCAATCCTATTTGGGGTATAATAAAGCCCAAAGCAAGTCCTTTGCCCTGGAGAGGCAAGATGGCGGGTTACTAACTCCGGCCGTTCTCCTTATCTCCCTCGATGGATCGACGACTCTGCAAGCGATTGCACAGTCTGGAGGTGACGCCGACAGACGGCTCAGCGTGTAGCTGGTGGCAGGAAGCGCTGGAGATCGCGCTACGGTTCACCGCTACCGCACTTGCATGTTATGCGAATCTGCATAAACTAATTTTTCAGCGGCAGATAAGGAAATTTCCAACAAGCTGGATGGCGTCAAGAGGCGGAAAAACTATGAGAGGGCGAATCTCTGCTGCTCCTGGTAATGGTGGGTCGAATGCAGGGGGCAGCCAACCGCAGGAAAACAGCGGAACCCTACCTGATTCCAAGCAATGCGGCGGAGTCGGCAAAACAAAGCAAGAACCCGGAACCAAGAAACCAGCTGCTGCCAGACCCAATGTACAGGTAGAGGGTGGGCCTGCACAACCGAACGTTGCCTCAATGTTTGCAAGCATGGCTGGGGACACATTGAAAAGACATACACTACAAGAGGAAGGGGGGGGACAAAACCATAATGGAGGAGGCTGGGGAGGATAGTAAGGACGAGAGGGGGGAGGAAGAGGGGAGTCCTATGACTGGCGCAAATGAGAACCTATCCCCCCCTGACAATGCAAGGGATAGATCTTCAGGAAATGAAGCAGGACGTGAGGATCTGATTCAGTCAACACTTAAGGCACAAGGGATATACACCAAGGAAGCTGGCCAGGGGGAGAGAGATGTGAGGGAGAAAACCTGGGCGAGATCCCTAGGCGCAGGATCGTCCAGAAGCCTACGCACGCAGGCATGTCCTCTCTCACCGGAATTGCATGGGGAGAAATTTTATTCACTGGCGGATGAATCTGAAGTATCAGAACAAGATGACACGCCATCAAGCGATGAAGCTTTATCGGATGACTGCACCAGCTCTTCAACACAAACAACACAAAAGAAAAAAACTATGAATAAAAAGAAAGGCAGAAAGGAAAGTGTAAAAAAAAGCACCAGTAAACAACTTAAGTGGGACTATTCGGATACACAGATATGGCCCCAAAAGGAAGGAGGAGATGGGTCGGTAAAAAATGAAGACCCCTCCCTGATGACCATCTTAGCGTCAATCAAACAAGTGCAAGAAAACAGGAATGAAGGACGTAGAGCTAGGATTGCCGCAAAAAGAGTTCAAACAGGGATCCGCAAGCTAAATAAGACCTGCAGGGAAATTGTGGAACGCCTGCCCACTGTTGAGACTCGGACAGAAGCATTGGAAGTCGAGGTGGAATCCCTAAAGGTGCAAGGCACGGGACAAAATGCGTCTATGATTGATGTCATGACCAAACTAGAAGACTACGAAAATCACCAGAGAAGAAATAATTTGCGCTTCCTAGGGATTCTGGAAGGTCTGGAAAGGAATGACCCTAGGAGCTACATGGTAAAATATTTAAAGAGCGCATTCCCTGTGCAAACAAACTGGGATTTGGATGCAGAAATACAGAGGGCCCATCCCTTTCCCTTATTTATGAAAAAACAATCACAAGGCACAAGCGAAAAACCCAGAGCAATGCTGGTCTTCTTCGGAAACTTTATACTACGACAACTGGTATTTGATAAAGCCCGTCCCAATGCTCCAAAGGCCAGCAATGGGGTTTCATTTTTTGTATGACCAGATTTTTGTGCACGCAACAGTTGAAAGACGGTGGCGCCTAAGACAATTGTTTTCCTCTTTTCAAAAACTTGGAGCCGAGGTCTTTTTACAGAATCCAGCCAGACTATATTTAGAGGAACAACCCGCAGTTTTACATCCGAGGTGCAAGCACAGGAGTACCTGGAAGAAATCAAGAAGAAAGACGAAGGGAAAGGGCTCCCCAAATAAAAAGAAGGATCAGCAAGCCACAACCTTTTGATTAAGATTGTTAGTAAAAGAGACTGAGCAACCAGGAAGTATGGGGATGAAGGGTCGAGGGGGATGGGGGGCTGAACATCAGCCGCACATCGACCAGGCTATGCCTGATTGCCTTTATGCTAGGGGGATTGGGGGGAGGGGAGAGTGGGGGGAAGGGGCATGGTGGCTCACACCAGGGGTGGTGCGGGTGGACAAAGGGCGGCATTGGTCTGGGTAGAGGTGTTGGGTCGGGTGGCAGCTGGGATTTTATGCATGCAATGGGAACATAAAAAATGGATAAACAAGTGAAACCAAGAGAATGGGAAGATTAGGTATAGCTACATTGAATATTTGTGACTTAAATTATGTAAAAAGAGGCAGATAGTGTCACAAGGATTACACTTACTACAGGCGGACATCGTCTGCAAGAAACCCACCTAGACGGTACACTAAAAGATCTGTTGAAATACCTTGGGTATACTATAGTGGGGGCAACGACTCAGGGAACCCGCACAAGGGGGGGTCGCGATACCAGCCAGAAAAAAATCAATTCAATTCTCACAAGTACGTACAGATGGGCTAGGACGTTGGGTGATTGCAGGTGGGAGAGCCCCATAGCTTCCTAATTTCACTCTATGTCCCATATATGGCAGCAACATGGACGACCCATCTTTATTGGAGTGGTTAACTAATGAATTAGTACATTGGTCTCTGCCGATAATTTTATGCAGAGATTTTAATATAAACCTTGATGCCAACTGGGGACAGGATTAAAGCTATAAGGGAAGGAAGCTCAAGGTGTTTCAAGCGTTATGTAACCTATGTCAGGTACATGGTCTGTGTGATGTCTGGTCTGTAAAAAGGCCTGCAGACCATGGGTTTACTTACTACTCGGCCCCACACCAGAAGCATGTTAGGTTGGATTACGTCTTTGTCTCATCTACACTTCTAGGCAAAAGTATAATAGAATGACTCCCTAGAGTCCTATCAGACCATAGCTCACTGGTACTACAATTAGAGGGGGAGGACCTGTCGAGAATGTCCCCGCTTGGACCTTCGAGAGGGTCCTATTACTAGATGAAGCTTACGTGGGACATATGAAAGAGTGGATCCCCGATTTTTTACAAAGAAATATGGGTACGACCTCACTGGGAGTGGTCTGGGATACCTTAAAAGCAGGGCTGCGGGGTGAGACAATATTCAATCAGGAAAAGGAAAAAAGAGAAAAATCAGAGGAGTTTAAATCTGCAAAAGTTAGCCCAGGCAGAAGAAAGTTTAGTTGTGGCCTGAAGGCAAAATCAGGGGGTGAAAGAAGCGCAAGAGGAAGTGGCCCTCATAAAGGTAGTAATTCAAGGAGAACTTCTAAGAAAAGCACTAGATAAAGCAATAGCTCACCGCGAAAAATTGTATGAATGTGGGGAAAAGGTGGGCCACCTATTAGCCGTAAGAACAAGGCAGGAGGTGACACGTAGCAAAATCTTGTCAATAAGGGATCCTGTACTGGGGCGAGTGATGTAAGCAAGAGAAATATGGGCAGCTTTTTTTAGATTCTACCAGGCGCTCTATACTGAAGATGTGGGGGGGAGGGAGGAAGACCTAAGGATCAAATAAATCAATATCGTATTTGTGACGGAGGCCTTGACACAGGAAGAAAGAGAGACCTTAGACTCCCAAATCTCCTGGGATGAAATCGCATAGGCAATGTCAAACTTACCCAGAGGGAAAGCGGCAGGGCCAGATCTGATTCCTACAGAATTTTATAAAATCTTTGGTGAAGAACTAAAAGAAATTTTGACATCTGTGTTCTTGCAGACTTCGGAAGGGGTGGTACCACCAAAATCTTGGGCGCTGGCATAAATTATAGTCTTACCAAAGAAAGATAAACCAGTCCAGGAATTGGGCTCTTATATTAAAATATATTCTAAAGTATTAGCTACACGGCTCTCACAGATCATTCACAGGTTGGTGTTCGAGGGGCAGCATGGTTTTATCCCCGGCACATCCGAAGGGTTAACACCATGTTTGATGTAAACCAAGTGTCAGGAGACCCTATGGCGGCAATTTTTCTAGACGCCGAAAAAGCTTTTGATTGGGTCTCCTGGCCATTCCTCTGGGCTACGATGCAAAAGAAAGGTATGGAGACAAGGTTCACTAGAGCAGTAAAAGCCTTATATAAAGACCCAGAAGCCAGAGTACTTATAAATGACAGAGCCATTGAAAATCACAAGGGGGACACGACAGGGGTGTCCGAGCTCACCACTCCTATTCGCACTGTATATAGACACCTTTTTAAAACAACTAGAATGGCCCAAAATATTCCTCCTATAGTAAGATTTGAATATGAGAGCAAACTCCTGGCTTATGCCGACGACATAGCTGTAGTAACTCCACATCCAGAACAGGCTATCAGGGTGATAGAAGAAGAAGCACGAAAGTATGGCGCGCTTTCAGGGTTATGCCCTGAACCGGGAAAAAACCCAGATAGTTGTTAATGAATTTATTCTCTTCAACGATAACCGGGTTGTTAAAAAATCAAACTATCTAGGGGTCAAGATTAGCTCAGATCTGGATAAGGTAGTAAAGGACAACCTGGATACTTGCGCGCAGGAGACTAGGAAAGCGCTAAAGAAGATGGATCACCTACATCTAACCCTTAATGGCAGAAGCAATATAATTAAATGATTTTTTCCCAAAATTGTTATATTTTTTTAGAGCAATACCTCTCGCCTTTTTAAACTTTTGGTTTAAAAAATTTGAGAATATCTTTGCACAATTTATTTGGGCCTATTCGAGGCCAAGAAGAGCATATACATTTTTATCGCTGCCCAGGGAGCGCGGAGGGCTGGCCCTCCCTAATCTGAAGCTATACTGGTGGGTGACCTCACTGTTACAATTCACCACACTTTTGAGAATCGATAATAGCAGGATACAAACAAGACTTCCTACCCCATGGGAACTCGTGATTGGCTCTGATGCTTGGGGATGCCTTTGGCATCAGCTAAGTTATGGATACTATAAAAGAGTCCGGTTCAAGACATTACTCACGGCCTTCAGAATCTGGGAATCAATATGGCATTTAAACAGGCTGGGGAGGCTGACAGTCTGCCACAAGGTGGCAATGTCTGGATAATTTAGAGATGACCACAACAACAATTATTTATTAATTCAATATACATTAAAAATGACTATTACCTGCTGCCCAAGCCATTCTTATAGCTTTGGAGGCCTGAAATAGCCCAAATTGTCACACTTGTAGGAGTGTGATGGTTAGTAGTTGTGTTGTTACTATCATTGGCAGCATGGCAGGGGCAACGTGTGGCAAAAGCTGCAGTGGCCTCGTCACGAGAGCCCTGGCACTTATGTTTTTTACTAAGTAAACACTGAAGGAGGCATTGATACGTGTTGGAGTACATTGCTAAACACGGGGTGTGGTGTATTTATCAATAGAGCATTCACAATAATCGCTGTGCAATCAACTCAGTTTTAGTTTAGGAGGTCCGAAGTCTTAATCACTGTTGTCACTTACAACAGCCTGTTTTAAAGACAGCCTTTGGGAACTGTGGTGTCTCACAATGCATTTTCACTGTGCTATGGACCTTCCACTTCCAGGTAAACACTGCCATACAAGCCTCTGCAAGTGACTGGTTGGGCCATGTGACTTTTTGAAATTAGTAAGGTGGTCTCAGCCCTACTCCTGACTTATGTGCTTTTCCTGCATTGGTACTAGTGCACCCAGCAACAGTATACATCCTGACTACTTAGGCAATTAAAGAAAATGGTGTCTCTGAAAGACTAGGGAATACTATGGCTGGAAAAAGAGCCTCCATTCACTAGCTTTCTATCTCTCCCTCTCAGGTCTATTCTCCCTCTTTCTTTCTTTCTCTTCTTTCTCAGGAAAACAAACCCTTCTTTTCCTCACTGACTAAGCAAAAGAGATGTGGTAAAAAAGAAAGGGTCCTCTTTTTATTGCCACCATGTTTGAGGAAAACTATTTACATAATTGCTTTGTTAGTGGTGTAATAGTTGTCAGTACTGACTATTGATTCCCTCGTCAATCTCTATACACAAGGGGCATATTTATAAGTGGGGTCGTGTCGCGTTTGTACCATGCAATGTGGTGCATGCACGACGCAAGCCCTAAATGCGATTTATGAAGCCATATAAGGCTGGCTCTGAGTGGCTTCATGTCAAGAGTAATGTAATTCAGTGCAAATCGCTGCATTGTGTTACTCTGCCCCAGGGAGGCTTTCCATGTGTGTTGCGTGGGTGTTCCCCTGCAACATCCATGGATTTTGACGCATTCCCAGATTTACCAAAAGTGGTGGAACTTGGAATGCGCCAAAATGCTACACCTTCCCAAGTGAGGAAAATTATCTTTATTTCTTCTCTTTACTTCCTCTGAAAGAGGAAAATGCCGCAAGAGATTGTTTTTGTGCAGGAAGCTGCCCCTTCCTGGACAAAAACAATCCTCCTTACGAGGCAGGCGTGCAAGGGTGCCTGAGTTGGTGCTAGGCAGGAAACCGTACCAGCGCAGGAACAAAGTCAGGTACGCGCCGTATTCTTTTAAATACAGCTCATTCCTGCCCTTTCCCTGCCACCTTTTCAAGGTGACGTGCTGCGCTGCATGACTTTGCCATAAATATGGCTCACAATTCCTCCAAACTTGTAAAACGGTAGATCTTACACTGCCCTCAAGAAATCATTGACTACTTTACAATTAGTTCTCTGCAGCTCCAAGACCCTTTGTATTCCGATTAGAAACAGAAAAGAGCTTTTTTCTAAAAACAATGAGATATAATAAAAGCTACGGACACTATGAGTACTGTGCTAAGAGAAGTAATTGATATCCATAAAATAAAAAAGAATACATCTATTGTGCGTCAGAAGTTTCAACAGAATTACTGTGTCCCCTGCAGAAACTATGTTCCATAGTGCTGCTGGCAATGGACTAAAACTCGCTAATACTGTACCATGTACTTCTGATTCTCGGAATATTGGATCAAGGCTAAGGAGATAAAACATTGGTCCAGAGCCTGGTGCCAAACAAGTGAGAGTTGTGGCTCATGCCATATCATCCTTCCTAACTGAGGCTGCCAGGTCGTTGCATGTTGGCAGGACACCCTATTTACAGTCCTTTCCTTTTATAAACAATTGACATGAGATGCATTACCCAATTGGTTTTATTAAAAGCAAATGAACAACAAAAGTCCCAGAATGCTCCAATTTGTTTAATGAAAGCTCTGGACTTAAAACATGGGCCCTGCCGCCATGGAAAGACGTGTCAAACACGGGCCAAGCTACTGCCATTCACCAGAACCTTTAGATGAATAGCACCCGTGTCTAATGGCCTCTACCTAACCCTGGCCAGTATGCAGGGTAGGGCGGAGCCCTGCGGCGAGAAGTAGAACTGAACTACACGTGGCACCCAACAATCCACAGAGCCTTTCCCTCTCTCAGGGAAGTGGTGATAAATGTAATGGATCACTGACATAATATCGACGAAAACAATATCGACCTACCAGAATATCGTGTCAAGAATATCGATATCCAGAATATCGACATCCTATCTACAACATGGTAAGTACAAAAACATCGGAAAAATATATTGTTGTTTAAAATATCGAAGTTAAAAATATCGGGGGTTTTTTATGTTAAAAAAATATTGTAAAATAAGGAAAAAATACTATTAACTTAAAAATAAATTATTTTAATTTATTTGTAAATGTAAAAATTTATAAATATTAAATTTAATTTAAAAAAAATAAACATACATATTTACAATTTAATATATATATATTTACTTTAAAATAATTAATAAATAATATTTTTATTTAATTATAACATATTAGAAATATATCAAAAATACAATTAAATATATATACACAAACACCTGTAACATAAATATTATAAATAATAAAAATTATATTATAATTTTAATATATGAAATATTAATTAAATTTTAAATAATAATTTAGTACAAAAGTAGGGAAAGTGTTGGATAGCGGAGGGGTAAAAATTACTATTCCCACTCCAGCGAGTGCAACAGTAGGGAAAGTGTTGGATAGCGGGTGGATAAAAATTACTATTCCCACTCCAGCGAGTGCAACAGTAGGGAAAGTGTTGGATAGCGGGTGGGTAAAAATTACTATTCCCACTCCAATGAGTGCAACAGTAGGGAAAGTGTTGGATAGCGGAGAAGTGAAATTAAATATTCCCACTCCAACGAGTGTAACAGTAGGGAAAGTGTTGGATAGCGGAGGGGTAAAAATTACTATTCCCACTCCAGTAAGTGCAACAGTAGGGAAAGTGTTGGATAGCGGGGGGGTAAAAATTACTATTCCCACTCCAGCGAGTGCAGCAGTAGGGAAAGTGTTGGATAGCGGTTAGGTAAAAATTACTATTCCCACTCCAGCGAGTGCAACAGTAGGGAAAGTGTTGGATAGCGGGGGGGGGGGTAAAAATTACTATTCCCACTCCAGTGAGTTCAACAGTAGGGAACGTGTTGGATAGTGGGTGGGTAAAAATTACTATTCCCACTCCAGCAAGTGCAACAGTAGGGAAAGTGTTGGATAGCGGGTAGGTAAAAATTACTATTCCCACTCCAGCGAGTGCAACAGTAGGGAAAGTGTTGGATAGCGGAGGGGAATAATTTACTATTCGAACTCCAGCAAATGCAACAGTAGGGAAAGTGTTGGATAGCGGAGGGGAATAATGTAGTATTCCCACTCCAGCAAAGTAATTAACATTAATTAACAAATAATTAATTATTCAAAAATAATTTACCTCCCACCATATTCCCCTATAAACAACACCACCAATATTGTGAAACATGACAAAATTAACATAATTAATTGACAATTAATTAATTAACTAATAACAATTAACAAGCAAATTATAAACAATAACTAATAAATTAGTTCACACAATTAACACTATAAAATAACTTTAAATTAATATTATAAATAAAAATAACAAAAAATGTATTAAAATTAAATTACTTCCCACCCTACTCCCTATCAACGCACAACAAACTCTTAAAAAAGACACAATTAACATAATTATTAATTAATTAATAATTATTAATATCCAAATAATAAATAATTAATAATAAATTAATAACCACATTTAACAATATAAAATATTAAAAACATAAATATTAATTAATAAAAAACATACATTCATTAATTTTAATTAAATTACTTCCCACCCCACTCCCTATAAACCCACAACCCACTCCCAAAAATCAGACAATTAACATATTTAACAATTAATTAATAATTATTAATAACCAATTAATACATGATTAATATTAAATTAATTACCACAATGAACAATATAAATTATTAAATACATTAATATTAATTAATAAAAATTGTTAATTAATTAATAATAATCAAATTACTTCCCACCCTATTCCCCTATAAACCCACAACCCGCTACGGAACTAAAAAGCAAAATGTTGTTAAAAAAAAATTCATTACTTAGAAAAATTTAACACATATATTAAAATACAAAAGCAATACTTACACAAAAATATAGAACACATACATTTAAATTAAATACTAACATACATAACACTAACTAAAAAAACGATATTTTTAACATTGATATTTTAAGAAAGGATATTTCTTACCTTCAACTCAATATTCTTGTCAACGATATTCTGACTGTCGATATTCTGGCAAGGCGATATTTCAACATCGATATTCTGGTAGGTCGATAATTTAAACTCAATATTTTGTCTGTTTACCAAATGTAATTGTTCATGTAACTTTGTGTATGTTGTGATCCCTGCTTAAGATTGTCCCATCTAATATTTTTTTATTTATCTATGATAAAATTGGGAACTTGTGGTTCAATAATATTGGCGATGTAAATCAACTTATACAATTATGATTTTTAAAAGTATTTCTTTAGTTTGCCGTGACCACATTTTAGAAACTATGAACACTTGCTGAGAACACAGAGGAATAACCTAGTCCAATTAGTGCACTCCCCAATATCCCAAACCACTCTTTTAATTTGGTGGGCAACGTGTTATAGGTGATGATGTTACAAGAGATTTATTAGAACCTGATGATGATGTTGTAAGAGATTGAATGGAATCGAAGGACCTGCTGGCGTTCGTTGAGTCTCTGCCTCTCAAGAAAAAAACGTCTGACAGAGCATTCACCGGAGCGGCGCCAAGAATATGGAACTCGCTACCTCCGTGCATTAGAAAAATCTCTTCTACACCACTATTTAAAAGGGAAGCAAAATCATTCTTGATGAGCAAATTCCTCCCTTAATTCAGCAAGGCACTGAATCAGTCCACGACTTCAAACTTGTTCCTCTCCCCTTAATGACTCCTTCGCCCCTATGACTTAGCGTACTCGAACTTGTTCCTACTGCTCCATTTTCGTTGCTGCTACATGCCGAACCTTGTTAGTAATATTTTTTTTTGATAATCTGTCTGCTTTGTTGTTTTGCAAAATGTTCTATACTTACTCTGCTTTCCTTGTAAAGCGCTCTGATACCCCACCCTGGGTCTTGTTCGCGCTATAGAAAACTCTAAAAATAAAATTAAAAAAATGTCCTCTCTGAGATCAGCTGCTGCTCATCCTCGCTCGCCTGTAGGTTGGACACTAAGGGGCCTATTACAATGGCGGTCGGAAAAACCTCCCCGACCGCCATGGTAGCGGAAAACAACCACCCGCAGGTACCGCGGCAAAGCCGGCGGCCAGATTAGGATGTCCCGCCCCAAAAAAAACGACCGCGGCGGTGAGAGCCACCGAAAAACCGCCCGTAGCGGGCGGAGAAGGCGAAAACCCGTCCGCGGAGGTCGGATTCCCGGAGGAAACAAATGAAACAGCCGCCACGACAGCGGAGACACCGCACGGAACATTAGGATATCCCCGATGTGACCGCGGTACGTTCCGCTGAATCCAACCGCCTAAAACGCCAACAGTGATGAATGGGAGAGCCGCCGGAAGAACTGCAGCAGAGCCACCGCTGCGGATGCTCCGTGACAAATATGGCGGTCGACAGAAAAAACACACAACAAGGCCACAAAGTGCACACAGCAAACTAGCCATGCACCCAAAAATACATAACGCACCCCAATGACACAACCACATGGCAACTACAAAAATACAAATCCCAGGACAACCCACACAACACACCTGACAGCAATACCCCATTTGGACACACCCACATAGCTGAGCATAAAACCAGCCCCTTCCCTGACCACAATCCTTTGCAAAACTCCACAACTGAAGGGCCCAACACCAGAACACAAAGGAGAGGCAAATCTGCACACCATCACTACTCACACCACACACAGCACCACCACCACATCCACACCTGCACCTCTAATCCCTGTGCACATCACACACCATACACATCACCCCCACCCCCACCACTCACACACGTGCACCTCAAACCCCTTAGCACATCACACACCATGGCACCACAGAAAATGCAAAAATTCACAGACAGTGAGTTGACAGTCATTGTAGATGAGATAGTCAGAGTTGAACCACAACTGTTTGGTAACCTGGTCCAACACACACCATTAGCCAGAAGGAATCAAATGTGGGCAAGGATAGTCGATAAGGTCAATGCAGTAGGGACCATCCCACGCAACAGACAGGAAATCATGAGGCGGTGGCATGACCTGAAGAGTGTTGTCAAAAAGAAGAGGAGCAAGAACCATGAGCTGGCTCAGAGGACTGGCGGTGGCCCTCCCATTCCACCAAGAACATTCACTGCATGGGAGGAGAAGGTGCTTGCCATACTGCATCCAGAGAGTCTCACAGGAATACCCGGGGGAGTGGAGGCTGGTAAGTACAAACAAATGTAGAGCATTATACAGCAATGTACTGTCAAGCACAACTACAAAGCTACATCTCAGAGGCACAAGTAGATCCATATGCACCACAATATCCACCACATGTCCCACAGATGTAATATCCACTACATCTGAATCACCCCAAAAGGTAGCTAACATCTACAGGGTTGAATGTGCCCAGGCAAATAGCACTACAACTCCCACCATGCCCCCTGTCCCACCCCTGAGCAGGATGGAGCCCCCCCCCCCCACCCAGAAGCATGTGGCAGCCATTGTCTCACTACAAACAAACTAACAGCTAGGTAGCCATCTTAAAAGGGAGGGCTGTTTGGGGGTGGGAGGCCTGCACAACAACTCCCACCATGCCCCCTGTCCCACCCCTGAGCAGGATGGAGCACCCCCCCACCCAGAAGCATGTGGCAGCCATTGTATCACAACAATAAAACTAACAGGTAGGTAGTAGCCATCTTAAAAGGGAGGGCTGTTTTGGGGTGGAAGGCCTGCAGTACAACTCCCACCATGCCCCCTGTCCCACCCCTGAGCAGGATGGAGCACCCCTCCCACCCAGAAGCATGTGGCAGCCATTGTATCACAACAACAAAACTAACAGGTAGGTAGTAGCCATCTTAAAAGGGAGGGCTGTTTGGGGGTGGGAGGCCTGCACAACAACTCCCACCATGCCCCCTGTCCCACCCCTGAGCAGGATGGAGCAACCCCCACCCAGAAGCATGTGGCAGCCATTGTATCACAACAACAAAACTAACAGGTAGGTAGTAGCCATCTTAAAAGGGAGGGCTGTTTGGGGGTGGGAGGCCTGCACAACAACTCCCACCATAACCCCCTGTCCCCCAGCGCATCAAGATGGAGCACTCCTCCCACCCAGATGCATGTGTCAGTCATTGCACTGTCCACTTCAAACTAACAGGTAGGTAGACATCTCATGCCCTCTTGTCCCATCCCTGAGCAGGATGGAAGCCTCCACCACACACACACTAAGACGTGACACAAATCCAACCCAAATGTGTAAACAGAACAGGTAAGTAGCCAGTACCTGCACCCAGCCATTCCTCCCAAAAAGCATGGTGCCATATGACAACACCAGCCCTCTCATCACACCAAAATACCCACAGATCCAATTGCCACTCACAGTGTCCAGACAGCCAAGCAAATGTAACGGCCACAGCAACAAAAGTGTGACACACCAATTCATATGTCGAAGAAAGTCTGTGCACAATCATGCACAGCACTGACTGACATGTGTAAGTGTCATGTGGCCAGAGCTGCAAGGACCATATGTAAACAAAGAAAGCATGGTTGGTGGTACAAAATCCGATTTGCACATGACATGACAAAGGTATGCATGAGATGTCAATGGCAAGTTCATGCTCAGATGTAACGTCTGCCAGGGCAGAGTAATCAACAAAGAGGCGTCTCAGACAATCCTTGTTGCGCTTGTCCCTAGATGGCAACATGTCCCTGTAATCACAAAACATGCATGTTGCGCATGGTATGTCTTGACACCTCACACCATGGACAAGTAATGCATGTACCTCAACATCATCTCAGGAGGCACAGTAGTGCGCATACAAACAATGTGATGATCAGTCAACTGTGTGGTGTACAAACAGTGAATAATACACAGCTAACACAAAGCTTGCATGGTGCACTACAATGACCATTTCCCATCTGTCCCACAGGTGACCAAGAACTGACTGCAGAGGACAACACCAGCAACCTGCAGAGCCAGTCACCCCCCCGGAACATGGACTCTCGGATGTTGACTCCCGGGATTCAGCGGACGAGGAGCTCGTAGCCGGACCATCTGGGATGCCAGGGCACAACCGGTCCCAGGAACCCATTGTTCCCCCCACCACATCTGCAGCAACACCAACAGCTATGCAGACCCCTGCTGTCATGGCCTGTGCGTCCTACACCACCACCACCACCACCAGTGCTGCCTGCAACACTCTTCCTGTCCCAGAGACCACCCCACACCAACAACTGAGGAGTGCAGGGAGAGGATGCGGGTGCCTACAGTGGTGAGGCAACAGGTCCGTGGCAGCAGGGCAGGTGGGAGGGGCAGGGTCACTCAGAGACAACCGGAGCCTGGGACCGAAGCCCTGGACATCATCAACAGAGTCCTTGGGGCATATGAACTGGCCCAGGGACGAACGGCCCGGGCAGAAGAAGATTCCCGCGAGCTCCTCCTGCTGAGGAGGTCCATGGACACCCGCATGGGACAAATTGTGGACCTCCTGGGCCAGATAGTGGCAGCACTGAGGGACAGGCCAGCGCCACAAACACCTCCACCTCCCCCTGCTGTGCCGCAGGATGACAGTTCAACATCCTCCCCTGCGGCCACAGAGAGGGGTGAGTCCTCAGACCCCACTGGCCCTACAGCAGAGTCCCCCCTGCCAAGCGACAAAGGGGCCAGCCCAAGAAATCCCTGGGAGTATCCCGTGGCAAAGCACCTGCCAAATGTCCGTCACGGAGCCAGCCATGATGGCAACACTCCTCACCACTGCATTGACTTTCTGGACTGTCCTTCCCCACACTGCCCTGTGAATGGCATCTGTTTGTTGGACTGGGTCACCACACCAATGTGGTGACTACTCGATACTCTCATTTACCATGACTGTCAACTCACTGCTTCACTAATCACCTCAATGTAAATGCTCACCCCACTCACATGTCACCATTATAAATAAATACTCCTTACACACATGTCGTTGTCACTGCTCCGTCTTTATTCCAGGATGTGCAGTCTTCACCATGATTACAATGTACCAGGAGCATGGAATGTATGTAGGCAAGGAGAGGCTGAAGGGACCTAGGAAAACACAACAGAACAAGATTCACTAGTCTGGGTGTGGCATCACAGACATCATACAACACTTACCATCAAAGCAAATACAACATGCACACATCACAATGAGCAACAAGTGCCAACATACACATCCTGTAGATGTTCCAAACCACCCTGTCCCATAAACATTGTCACCCACCACTGAGTCATAACCGGCTGCAGTCACAAAGCTCACATACACCTTCACAACAACAGCAACATCATCAGACAATGGGTCCATTGTACATTGTCACTCACCTTCAAGTGAAGTAGCGGGTGATGAGCTGTTGACGCAGGTCAACACCTTCCTCCTCTCCACTGTCCTCATCACTGGACACGGGTTGGTTTGCAGGTGGGGGTCTTGGCTGCTCATCATCATCCAGGATCAGGGGGATCTCCTTGTGAATGGCTAGGTTGTGGAGCATGCAGCATGCCACAGCAATCTGACACACCTTCCTGGGCGAGTACATGAGTGCACCTCCCGTCTTGTCAAGGCAGTGAAATCGTGACTTAAGGAGACCAAAAGTCAGCTCCACCACACGACGTGTCCTCCCATGGGCATCATTGTAGCGTACATCAGCTAGTGTCCTGGGATTACGCAGTGGGCTCAGCAACCACGGACGGTTGGGATATGCAGAGTCACCTAGGTGTGAGAGACACAGATAAACCTTGTAATTATTCTGTGGCAGAGGACAGCATGTCACACACACACCACGCTACTGGACTCTTCGTACTCACCCACAATCCATGCAAGCTCACGAAGCAGATTAGCCATGAGCTGGGGTACAATGCTGTTCCGCAAGATGTAGGAGTCATGGGCTGAGCCTGGATATCTGGCACACACGTGCGTGATGATCATGTCCGCCTGGCACACCACTTGCACATTTACGGAGTGGAAATGTTTGCAATTCCTATAAATGTGCTCCCGTGCCTGTGGTGGAACAAGCCCAACATGGGTGCAATCAATGGCCCCAACAACATGGGGGATGTGTCCAAGGGCATAAAAGTCTCCCTTTACGGCCACCAATTCCGGCACCCTGGGGAAATGGATGTACCTGTCCTTGTAAATCATCATGGCGGCCAGGACATCACGCAGCACCATGCTGAACATGGGTTGCGACATCCCACCTGCACTGGACACCGTGTGCTGGAATGACCCAGAGGCAAAAAATGCAGAGCCGCCATCACCTTGGATGTTGGGGTGAAAGCTGTTGGATATGTCCTGCGAGGCTGCAGGTGGGGCTCCAACATAGCACAGAGGTTTTGTAGGGTGGCTCTGTCCAGACGGAACTTCCGGATGACTTCCTCATCCTCCATGTCTGCCAGCACGGTGTAGGGACGATGCAGATTTGGTCTCCTCCTAGTTGAGATGAAAGTGGACACATGTCAATGCAATACACCATGAGATGTGTACGACATCTTACGTCTTGACTGACACAACGCCAACAATGACTGTCATCACAATTGAGTTACAGAGCAGCCTACATGTAGGGACACCTCCAGCTACACTACTCGTACACTTGTCCCCTCTCACACAGCAAGTACCTCTGAAACAACATATGACTATGCGAATGCACATAGGGATATGGCCACATCTAGCATGAGCAGGCCTGTGAGTATTTCATACAGCATATGTGTATAACTGCAACACTACTGTCCCATACCTAGCTGCTGTACCTGACCCACCTTCAGGCGTAAGGTGAACATGGCACACATCAACAACACAATGACCACAGGCCGAGCATAAACAACAAGTGTGTGCATGAACCAAGAAAACAAGACAGTCAAATCTGCACATTCCTCATTAAGACATACATCACTGGGATGTTCACAGCACTTGCACACATTGACATGTGTACACATTGGAGAGTCCATGACAACACTGTTCTGTGTACATGCCCATCAATATCACACGTGACATGTGAGGGAGCACATGCCAATGCACTAAATGACATACACAAACATGGCATGTGTAGTCAGCAGTGTGTTAAATGTCACATTGGCATTGTGTCCACAATGAGGTGCCATTAATCATGTGGCCACCGTGCACTGTAGATGACTGGCCATTGGCCATTGACCCAGCATCATGTGTCCATAGGTGCTGACAAATTGTGCCACCACCCAAATCACGGTCACAGGCACCAATGTATGGCACCCAAATCGCGGAAGCTACCGCCTGTCCCCTGCGGTGTGTCACCACCAATCCCTGGGACACAATCGCGGTAGTGAGAGAAACATATGTACAGACAAATAGCGGTTGGCATGCTCCGCCACCCAGATTCCGGTCACTCATTGCAATGTATGGCCCCGGAATTGCAGTAGCGCCCGCCTGTCCCCTGCAGTGTGTCACTGCCAATCCCTGGGACACAATCGCGGTAGTGAGAGAAACATATGTACAGACAAATAGCGGTTGGCATGCTCCGCCACCCAGATCCCGGTCACTCATTGCAATGTATGGCCCCGGAATTGCGGTAGCGCCCGCCTGTCCCCTGCGGTGTGTCATCGCCAATCCCTGGGACACAATCGCGGTAGTGAGAGAAACATATGTACAGACAAATAGCGGTTGGCATGCTCCGCCACCCAGATCCCGGTCACTCATTGCAATGTATGGCCCCGGAATTGCGGTAGCGCCCGCCTGTCCCCTGTGGTGTGTCACTGCCAATCCCTGGGACACTATCGCGGTAGTGAGAGAAACATATGTACAGACAAATAGCGGTTGGCATGCTCCGCCACCCAGATCCCGGTCACTCATTGCAATGTATGGCCCCGGATTTGCGGTAGCGCCCGCCTGTCCCCTGCGGTGTGTCACCGCCAAGAACCATGCCCTTACAGCCAATGGGAACCGCAATCGCGCTAGCCTGATGCAATTTTGAAAATCGCGGTAGGCGTACTCCGCCAACGTGGAGCCGGTCATTGGATGTATTTGAATAAGGCAGACCTGGAACACCAATTGCAGCAGCTTAGAACCACTGAAACAAGCCCAGGGGGCTATATATGTGTGTGAGAGCCACAGATTTACACAGCTCACAGAGCCTGATGCCTGCCACGCCTCACCAGCAACTGCCTCTGCTGCTGCTGTCTCCAGGGCCTGCTGCCTGCCATCCTTCACCAGCAACTGCCTCTGCTGCTGCTGTCTCCAGGGCCTGCTGCCTGCCACCCTTCACCAGCAACTGCCTCTGCTGCTGCTGTCTCCAGGGCCTGCTGCCTGCCACCCTTCACCAGCAACTGCCTCTGCTGCTGCTGTCTCCAGGGCCTGCTGCCTGCCACCCTTCACCAGCAACTGCCTCTGCTGCTGCTGACTCCTGTGCACACAGTGATGGCGAGTACAGAGAAGATCCGTGCCACTCCCTTCACCACCGAGGAGCTGGAGGTCCTGGTGGACGAGGTTCTCACCCACTATCCGAGGCTATATGGTGCGCCAAATGTCGTGGTAAGTCACTCAGAGTGGGAGTGAGAGTGCAGGGGGGGCACACGTGAAGTTGATCTGCTGCAGTATGTGCGTGAGAGAGTGGGGTTGTGTCATGCACTGACTAGCATGCTGTCCCCAGGGGGAAGGGGTGTTTAGCTTATTCCACACGTTTCCCTGCCTGCACATCCAGATTTGAGAGACATGTTTTGTCTTGTCAGTCATACAGTGACGCAGCATGTTTTGAATGCAGGAGTCAGGACAGTGATTGCTAGTGTGAAGGTCTGTGTGGGTCCCTGATGTCCTTCACAGGCCCATCTGTGGCATTATCTAGGGTTGTTGTCCAGAGGGTAGTGATGGAATTGTATATGACTCAATATGTGCCTCATCTCTAGTTTTGCACTACGCTCAGGACCTCAATACCTGAGGGTGACACTCTTGTTGGTCATTCACCTATGACACTGTAGATTTCCACATTATTGTGCACAGACCCTTCCATCACCACCAGCATGTGCACATACTCGCATGTGTTGGCACTGTTTGTGCATCCAGATTGTCCCTTCATGTGACAGTTCAGATGCCCCACGTTGGACCTCTGTGTGACCCCACCTGGCCTGCACATTCACCGTACAAACTGACAGGGACACATAATGTACAGAGTGTCAAATTTGTGCTTTTAATCTTGACTCTCCATCAATGATCCATTTGAGACATGTAGTTCAAGCACGACAGGCCTTGTGTTGAGGGGTTGCGTTTGTGAGATCATGTCCCACAATGTGACCTCCATGACACAGTGAGCCAGTAAAAGGGCAAGTGCATTGAGGGCTGTGCAGTGTTGGACCCAGTGAGTCCACCCCCATACATATGTTGATATGTGATGTATGTCTTGCTCTGCATGAAAATGGATAGTAGATGTGGACAGACTTCACATGGCTTAATGTGCTGGCATCCTGCATGTGTATGAGATGGGCAGGTACTGTTTCCACCCTCACACCTGCATGCATTTACGTGTGGTCCTCCCGTGCTGATGTTCCATGTGAGATGCATTCTTGTCTCTGTTAGACATATCTGTGGATTTGGGATGAGTTAGTATCATGCTCCTGTACTGAGAGATATTGGTACATAACATTGTGTCACTGATGTGTTCACCCTCTTGTCTCCTATGCCTGCAGCTCAAAGTACACCAGCGTAAGGCCGTGTGGAGGGCCATTGCATGCAAGGTGCGGGCTCTGGGTGTCTGCAACCGCCGGCGCACCCACTGTCACAAGAGGTGGGATGACATCTGTCGGCTGAGCAAGAACGTGTCCGAGATGACACTGGGGCTGGTCCCTCGGGCCGGAAGGTTGGCGCGGCGCAGCATGACACCACTCATGGCACGCATCTTAGCTGTGACGCAGCCACGACTGGATGCACGTCTGAAAGAGCATCAGCAGCAAGCTGGGGGTGAGTATTCTGGGAGTGTGACTTTGGGTGGTGAGTGGCTGCATGTGTTCCAAGCCTGGGCCAGTGCAGGGCTCTGATGTTGCTAGTGTGATGCAATGGCATGTAAGTGGCCTCGGTGTTGGGTGCAGCTGTCATGCATTCTCCCTACATGTACTTTCCCATGTCATTGGTGTAATGGCCCTTGGATTCGCATTTGTAGTTGTGGCCTTCTGGTACCATCTTCATTGGGGTAGTCAGGGACATCCCATGGCAGTGACCGGCAGAGTGCTTCATTTGAGTGTGCCATCATCAATGTGTGCATTTCCTGACGCCAGATTTGTGAGGACTACACATCTGGCACCAATGTGCAACTGTAGTTGTGCCGCAAGGTACGACATGGCGGATGGCATGTGCTCATGGCCATTGTGGACTGATATTTTGGAGGCTGTCCCTGTGTTGGCCACTTCTGCTGGCCCAAGATGTGACAGTGGCAACATGTTGGGAGGAACCTCTTTTCCCCCCTCAGGGCCCTAGGTGTGCACAGAGGGATCTGTGGGTCTGGTTACACGGAGCCACCAACAGGCTATTTGTCTGTCTGTTCATCACATGGGTGACTTATGCCAAATATGCATGATGCCAAGAAAGATTCGACTTTTGGATTGAGGTTGCACAATGTACTGCCCATGGTGTTGTGCAACATGGAGAATTCTTCATCTTTTGTGATGCTTTGCTTGCATATATTTTTGATGTTGATGCCAATGTACTGATCCTACATCTCTCTCTCTATCATGCAGCATCTCCCGTGGGCACGGAAGGACAGGGGATGGACACCGGTGGTGAGGGATCCAGTACAACTGCTGCACATGAACATAGTGACATGGATGTCACCAGCGCATCTGAGGGGGACAGGAGTCTTCTGGAGGAGTCGCAGCCAGAGACGCAGACCTCAACGTCATCTGACGACGGTGGAGACGCATCTATGTTGTCGGGCACAGGGAACGGGGACTCTGCCTCATCGTCGACCACACAGCGTCCAGTGCTCACCCTCCCAGCTACTTCCACTGTTGCTGCCCGTGTCCGCATCACCAAAAAGGGAAGGGTGTCCTTCACCCCAGGCACCGCTGCCCCTGCCCCTGTCCCCCCTGCTGCCATCGGTGCAGAGTCTGTGGAGCTTTTGCGCCAGCTGTGTGTGGGGCAGACAGCTCTCCTCAATGCTTTCATTGACCACGACAAGAAGTTGGCACAGCTGCTTGCTTATGTGGAGGGCGTTCATTCAGACGTGGGTGGGCTACACCGTACTGTACAGTCTCTGTCCTCTGCGGTGACGGCAGCCATTCAACTGGCCCAATCTCATGGTCCATCTCCAGTCCCTAGGTCAACCACCCTGCCAGTGGCCACGTCTGATGATAGTGACCACAGACCCCACACATCAAGGGAGAGATACAGCACACGCAGCACACGACAGCAGCAGCCCAAGCAGTCCAGGGCGCAGACACCATCCCCACAGAAAGCTAAAGCCACCCCAGACCGCAGAGGCAAAAGCCCTTCAGGTGACACCCAGGGCAAGGAAGCCAAGAAGCATGCCTCAGGATCACATGCCTCAAAGGCATCCCCAGCCAAGGACTCACCTGTCCCAAAAGTGTCTCGCACAGACAAACAGACAGTTTCCGTGCCCAGTGAGAAACATGTGCCTGTAAAGAGTACACGTAAGAAGAGCTCCAAGGCAGGTTCACCCACAACATCCACTCCCATCCAGAGCCCTGTGAAGCAGGGGAAGGAGCCCAATGTAGGGGGTACACATGGTGAACAGGGAATGCAGGGGCAGAGGCAATCCCGGGCCAAGCGCACCGCTGAATCCAGCACATCCCCAGAGGGAGGGCCACCGTCTGCACATGATCCTGATTTTGTGGTGAGTGTGCCTGTTGTGTACACGCCACTTGGCATTAATCCCAAGACAGGGGTGCCATTTTGAATTCCAAAGAAGTGGAAGGGCACCCCTCCAGCATCTCCCACACACACTGTGTCTCAGGGCAGCATGAGTCCACCTCCACGTGCCACCACCCCACCTGGTCCTAGCAGCCCTCAGGCTTCCCAAACCACTGATGGCTCAACCCCAGCTGGGCCTCTCTCTCCCCAGTCCAGTCCCCCAACTGTCCCCGACACACAGCCACCTCCCAGTCAGACTGTCAGCCAAGTCTGAGTGTTAGTGCCCCTCACACACATGTCTCTCCCACAGTGGTGCCATGGACTTCCCATTGTTGACGCCCTGAGTGTGTTGCTGACCATGGCAGGGTACAGTACCACCCATTCCCAGTGCTGGATCTCATGTACTTACTCTGCACTTTCTCCTGGCCACTGGCCTTGTTGCTCACTGGTGTTTGTGCCTTGCCTGTGCAGCTTCTCATGTACCTCACCTGCACTTTCTCCTGGCCACTGGCCTTGCTGTTTACCCCTTCCCTGTGCAGGATCTCATGGACACAGTCTGCACCTTGGACTGGCCACTGGCCTTGCTGTTTACCCCTTCCCTGTGCAGGATCTCATGGACATAATCTGCACCTTGGACTGGCCACTGGCCTTGCTGTTTACCCCTTCCCTGTGCAGGATCTCATGGACATAATCTGCACCTTGGACTGGCCACTGGCCTTGCTGTTTATCCCTTCCCTGTACAGGATCTCATGGACACAGTCTGCACCTTGGCCTGGCCACTGGCCTTGCTGTTTACCCCTTCCCTGTGCAGGATCTTATGGACACAGTCAGTACTTTGTCGTGGCCACTGGCCTTGCTCTTGTCCACTTCTGGTGCCTATCACTATGATATGTGAATAAACCAAGTTACTCCTGTTGTCTGCATTGTCAGTGTCCTTCATGAATAAAGCGTTATTCTGTGTGGGTATGGTTTACTGTGACACATGCTCTATATGCCACTTCAACATTGCCAATAGTTTGGGTCACTTCATTCTGGGTTTGACAGGGGTGACATGCACTTCAGTTCTTCTGGACTCTGAGGCTTGGGTATGCAATGCTGTTGGTTTGTGATGGACTACTGTTGTATTGGTCACTCTTTGGTCATCTTAGCTATATTGGACACATGTCATATGTGTATGCAGTGCCAGCACAAAGTGGGATTCTATACACAGTATTGCAGGCTGGCAGGCCAGGGTAATCATGTCTGTGTGTGCTTTCTTGATGTGTGCCGAGCAGTGTTGGTGTATGCTCATCTAGTGATGTCCAGGCGTCCTAGTCACATGTGTTGATTTCAATGTGTGCACTTGGGTGTTCATGAAGTGTGAAAGGGGGACTTTGTCTGTGGTGTTGGTGTGTGTGTGTGCCCCTGCACTTCTTGTCTGTGTTGGGGTATGTAGTCTGTACAGTGCTGCTGGGTGATGATGTTGGGTTCTCCTGTTCTGTCTGTGCTCACATTGCCTTTCTACAGTTTTGCTGCACAGGTCAGGTCTGGTCTTGTTGTACTCCTGTGTGTGTTGTTATTGATGTTGGAGTATGGCTGTTGTTTTGTTGTCAGCATTGGTTCAGGGATCCCTGAGTGTGTGTGTGATGTTTGTGTCTGCCCCCCAGGGAGTGTGATTGTTTGTCAATGTGTTGACTGGACATTATTGGCCCCCTTATGTGTGTTTGACACTGGTGTTGTGTGATGTGGGTGTGGTTTGGGTGAGTGTATGTGTGGAGGATCCTACTTGTGTTTGACAGTTGTGGAGTTTGTCAATGGGCCCTGTGTGTGGTGCTGCTGACCAACACCTATCAAGTAGTTGGAGGCAGATGTGTGGCTGTTGACTGTTTGACTTCTGAGACTTCATTTCATTCCTGCACCTATACATGTTTTGCCTTGCTGTCTCCCTGAGTTGTTGCAGATGTGGTGGCTGTGGTTTAATTTCACTCACTGTGGCAGCCATGTGTGGTTTGATGGGGTAAGGGTGTCATCAAATGTTCCTTATCTTGCATGCTTAGTGGTTGTGTCCTTGGCCTTCCATTGGTGTGCACCTCACTTTTGCTTTCCTATTTGTGGTCCTACATTGCTGCTGACATGTGGCCTGTGTATGTGGCTGTGTGTCAGTGTGGGGTATGTCTGTGTAACTTGACAGGCTGTGTGTCCAGTTCAGTGTTTGTTCCTATTCTGTATCAGTGTTCATTTTGTGCTTGGACTCAGTTTTGCTGCCATGAGTGTAGTGTCTGTGTGGTGTGAGGGTTGCCCTGGCCATGTGTTTCTGTGCTGTGTGTTCCTCTGCAGCCCTACCTGCTGAGGCTGCCTCCCTAGTTGTTTGGAGTGTGTGATGCAGGCTGTGGGGTCACCTAGATTGTTGTTGTACATGGGGTGGCACAGGTGGGGCACATGGCATGTCCCTTGAGGGGGGGGCTAGTGTGTAGAGGGGTGGAGGTGTGGCCCTGTGTTCTTTGTGCACAGCCCATGCCTGGCGCAGACCCTGCCTTCCTGCATTGAGCGCATGTTTTCTCGCGTCTTCACCGCTGCGGTGACGTGACCGGGACATTACAGCAAGATTGCGGTGGATGGGTGGCCTGGATGCAGAGGCGTGATTTACTGACAGGTAGGACATGTGTGGGTGCACTTGTGGTTTTGTTCCTGTCCCCACCAGGGTGTCTGGTGTGGACAAGAACCCTGTGTCCTCCCGGGAGTTGTGTGTTGTGTTTGTGGGCGGAGTTGTGTCATTGCGTACCTGCGGCAGCGTCTGCGACGGTTCATGACTTGCTGGTGGTGTATCACGTACAGCGCCGGGAAAACATGTAAGGCTGGGTCCATTGCGGTCATTACCGGGTGGTGGGGGCCGTGAATCTGGTTGCGCTCGCTCTGCTGTGGTGTTTCCGTTGTCTCTGGTTAGCAGGTTTCTCCGCTGCGGTGCGGCTGGCTATTTGGGGCATCCTGATTTGTACGGCGGACGGGATGTCATTCCGCACGGCGGTGGGTCTCCATTGGCTCCCACCGCCGCGGTGGCGGGCGCTTTTAGATGGCGGTTCACGTCGCACCGCGGCGGACGGGAAATGGCCTAGGTTTGCCCATGCTAATATGGCGGACGTGTGGACCGCTGTTCGCGGGCGGAAAATTGCATTTTCGACCCCCGCCAGCACCGCGGTGGTACCTCCGCCCGCCATCCTAATAGACCCCTAATTGCTGGTTGCTGGTTTTTGTTTCCTCTTTCTCCTACTCGCTACTCCTTCCAGAATATCCTCGTGTATGGTAAATTGGAATTAGATTGGAAATTGTCAAATACTTGTTTTTTCTTTTAGATTCTTTAAGAGTTTGGAGAATATTGCATGTTGCAATTAGCTGGGACCTTTGCCCTCTCATAGAAATGAATTTATTATAGAGGTCATGCCAGATGCCACAGAATGAACAAATGTTCAACTCGATGTTTAGATGTCTTGGTCTCTGAGGCTAAATTGGTTATCGCCTCTGAAAGAACTGTTTTGAAGGTGGCAAATGCTTTTTACCGAGAGTCAGGGTGTATGGCTTCACAGAAAAACCAGTGAGGGCTGTTTAAAGTGTTGCATATTTGTTATTCTTGAGTGGAAAAAACAATGACATGTTGAGACATCAAGCAAAGGTTGGTCAGTTCTTGATAGATCTTGAAAACGACCATCGTTTGTATGGGGAGTTACTAATGTGTTTTTTTATAACAGGGTTTTTGCTCTACAAACAGCTTTCTGGTATCCTCTTTTGCCATCTTGTAGGATGTTTTGCCAATACAGGACTTAGAATTCT